>CM072511.1:120405529-120703029 GCA_036898135.1 Oncomelania hupensis | reverse complement strand
CCGTGCAGATGATATTTGGGTCACTTCCTTCGCAAAAGAACGGCAGCCGCAGCGCGGCAATCACCCCGCGCATAAGAAAATAGGCCCTTCAACACTTTCTATATTGAATTTGCACATATATTTCCTCTCACTATACACTGAAATAACTACCAGACTGATTGAAATAATAGGATGATGGCCAGTGCACACAGTCAGATGGCGTCAATCTGAATTCGAGTCCGGTGTGGCCAAATGTAAATCATTGGGGATGGTTCCGCGCATGCGTGTATTTTCGGAGGCCATTTGTCGGAAGCGGAAGTCAGCATATACATAAATTAGTCATCGTATTCGGCAAACCGCCATACCGAATGTAAACACGCAGTAGGTACTGACTCAGTGCACACAAAAATAAAAAACATTATTGGCTAGGTTTCGTTTATTGTTGTTGTTGTTATTGCATCAATTTTTATTCATCAGATTACCATAAGTTGTACTGATGTAACAGAAACAATTTACAAAATCTAACATGCGCACATCATAGATATTTTCCAAATTAGGTAATTAATTAATCAAACTATAGAAATCATCATACTACTAACATACACATACACTTTTAACAACATACATTCATTCCCTTGTAACAATTAGTTGATTAAGAAACACACAAAGGAAAGAAAAAAACAAACATAAAAACTTTCAACTTCACCTGTGAAGAACGAAGTACTTATAAATGTTATTTTGCGTCTTACAGAAAGTTGAAGTTAGGCCTCCAGGCCCTTACCCCCTCCCCCTCCATCTCCCACCCCCGCACTCCCCATAAACAAATTAAAAGAAAAATGATAAAATAATCAATCAAAACTAAAACAAATTCATAAATAATTCCCCCCTCCCCCCGTCCCTCCCTTCCATCCAAAAATAAAGAAATAAAGAAATAAAGAAATAAATAACATATATTTATTGAAACTAATAATGCTTAATTAAATAAATTAGGTACAAATAATAAAAAGACAATAATTACTAAACTAATTGTTAGAAGATATTTAGTTTGTTCAAAATGAACAAAAAAGAACAAATCAACGAATGGTTGGATAAACTACGAATCAATAAATATACAAATAAACAAGTTGTTCCATGTTTACGTTTATCGGGATGTGTACGAGTTCCTGTGTGTTCCTCTGTGTGCGTGCGTGCGTGTTTGTTTGTTCCTCCGTGTTCGTGCGTGCCTGTCAACAATGCCAGAACTGTACACTGTCATCATCATCACCATCTTAAACTCTCTACTATGTTACCAGATGTGTGAGTGTCAATGACTTCTGCGCGACACAAGGTTATCTTCCACGTTGCAATGTTCCTTCACGTGCAAATCTACCCTCGGGTTCTCTGTTAACGAGACAGTTAATTACCAGCCAAGCCAACCCAGGGAAGGAGATGGAAGGTGAAGGAGGAGTAGAAGAAGGAGGAGGGGAATAATATGAAAGAGATAAAGGAGGAGGAGGAAGAAGAAGAAGAAGAAGAAGAAGAAGAAGAAGAAGAAGAAGAAGAAGAAGAAGAAGGCACGGTGGCCTAATGGTAGAGCTTTGACTTGCGGATCTGAAGGTCCCGGGTTCGAGCCCAGGCCGGGGCATTGTGTTGTGTCCTTGGGAAAGACACTTTACTCCCGTTTCCTACTCCTTCGGATGAGAGTATAAACCGAGGTCTAGTCTGTGTCGCATACATTCCATCATAACGGACTTTAAAGACCCTGACGCTCATGTCCTAGACGGGTGAGTGCCGGTGACAAGAACACACCCAGCATGCACCTAGGTCCTTCTCCCCCATCCCTGGCTGCCCAGGATTGTGCTCAGTTGTCTGGAGCGTTATTACGGTGCGCCCAAAAGCTGCAAGTAGTCGCCTCGGGCGGCTTGAGTTAGATCCTGTATCGGCCAGCGCCTTGAGCAGCTCTTGAGCTGGAAAAGCGCTATATAAGAACGATTAAATAAAATAATAATAAATAATAGAAGAAGAAGAAGAAGAAGAAGAAGAAGAAGAAGAAGAAGAAGAAGAAGAAGAAGAAGAAGAAGAAGAAGAAGAAGAAGAAGAAGAAAAGTAAGTCAATAAATATTTTTTCCATTTTAAAGAACACAATTTCATAGACATTGGTACAAGGTCAGGTGTCTGAAAATACATACACAATCACAGTTTCATGCAAGGGTAGCATGCAATAGCTAGTACTAGAAAAAAAACTGCTGTTGCTGCTGCTGATGATGATGGTAGTGGTGGTTTTGTTGACGTTATAAATGATGACATTGATCGCATTACCATCAGCGGCATGTCAACAGCGGTTATGATACCTCTGTCCAAGAAAACGACGACAACAATGCCATCAGTACCACCGTCAGCGCCATCTCTGTTACAGCAATAACACCAATGATAAAACATTGAAGCCCCGATACTTGTTCTCAGTTCACGGTGACACTTTTAAGCGTAAACACACAACTCTTAAATCACCTGCTCTGCCACTGAGAGTATCCGAGGCTAAGAGAGAATGCCAGAGGTTTAGATTGACGATGTAGGAAACTAATTTCTCAGTGCCACGAAACATTGAAGATGCGATAATTTAGATTTGCTTAATATCTTATGCCGCTTGTATTGAAGCACTGCCATTCTGCCGTTGTTTTGTTGTTTTCTTGCCTGTGTTGAAAAAAAATATCGCTTAGTGGTCATTTTTAAATATTGCATATATTTTCAAACTGATCCCAGGTTCCAAGTTGTTCATATTATATTTGGTGGCGTTGATGCCATAATGAAATCCCCCAATCTAATTTTGAAAGATTTCATTTTGTCCCTTAATGAAAGTTGAGTTGCCTTCATAAAAAAATTCACATCAATATTTTTTTTAAAAACTCGTTTTTGTTTTGTTTTGTATTGTTTTGTTTTTAGTGGCTTAGCTTATTAAGCATGGATTTGGTGTCTTTATTTTAAAGTATGGTGTAAGTGCATATATCCCTAGGTTGCAGGGATCTGACCGTTACGGTGTAGGAGATTGCCTCTGACATGTGGTATAAAGTTAAGATTTTCGTCATTGAAAACCTTGCCTTTCGCACTCAGGATTTTCCGAAAGTTTTTTTGCACAATTTTCGGCGACATACAGAAACGCGCTCACAGCTGGCTGGTTTTATGTTCGCTTATCGGAGACCTTTCCCCGAACTAATAGGGCTTAATAAACTCTTCTGTGCTCATACTATCTAGAATTAAAGTTTGAAGAAAATCCTATCCTATCCTATCCTATCCGTAACTCGGAGGTCGCAGGGGCACCACAGATGATCATTTAACCAGCGTACTCCATCTTTCTCTGTCCTCAGCAACCCTGATGGCTTCGCTCAGTGTCAAACCAGTCCATTCTCGAATGTTGTCCTCCCACCTCTTTTTCGGTCTCCCTCGTCTTCTACCTCCTTGCACTGTGCCTTGCAGGATGGTCTTTGCAAGGCCTGATGATCTGGTGACGTGGCCATACCATCGGAGTTTCCGTTTCTTCACCACTGTGAGCAGGCCATCAGATACTCCGAGTGCTGCTTTGCTTGTATCGACCGCCGATAAACACCTCTCAACACAAGTGCGTCCTGAATGCGTCCTGAGCACAGGCGCTTGTATCTGGTCACGCAAGCGCCTATTCTTGTGATCCGTTGTTCTCTTTAAATTTTTTTAAATATCTGTAATTGATAACCAAAGGGAGACGCGTCACAGGCATAGGCGCTCGAGTGTCCAAACACAAGCGCCTGTGGTCCGGAGTATCAGTGACTACGGAGACTTTAGTCCTGAATCAGTACTTTGAAGCACAGACTGAGACAACAGGAAAGCTGGGACTAAACCTGGGACAAATCTGTGGCTTACAACGGTGTTTTTTTAAACTGCATGGACAACTGTAACTACTATAAGCCTACTACTTAACCATAAACAAATTACAATTAGACTATTGGCTGCTTCTTAGTCTATTGCCTATTTCAGAGCTGCAAAACATGTTTTCAATACAATACAATACAATACAATACAATACATCTTTATTGTCCAGCTTCCACATAAACGTGGATAATTGTCTTTGGCGTAGTGCTCTGTGGGTTCGGGCAAATAGAATAGACCCAACAATTCCCGGCGTGTCGTAAGAGGCGACTAACAGGGGTGATGTTAGCACGGCATCACTGGGCGAAAGTCTTCTACACAGAAGTCACCGGCCAGGGCGGAGGAACCTCACGTTACTACAGGTTCAACGACCACGTGCTCAGGGCCAAGGCGAGCCACACTGTATTCGTGGATTTCGGCTGTGGCCAACAGCCTGGAGAGGATTGGGCCCTGCCAGGTCTTTTTTTGCCCAAGACACAACACATGATGAGGCTATCCACTAATTCCATGCCGGATCGGTCGTCGCCCGGCTACACAAGGACCGCGCCTTCCGTTGGCCACCAGGACGGAGGTGAAAAGTATGCTACTGATGGACAAATTAGCAAGATCCGCACGAGAAACAACATCGTCATAGGAACCTGGAATGTCAGGACCCTAACTGCGGAAGGAAAATTAGAAGAACTGGCCCACGAGCTGGACCACTATCGATGGAACGTTCTAGGTATCAGCGAACTGCGCTGGAAAGGCCTAGGTGAAACAACGACTGACAAAGGCCACAAGCTCTATTTCAGCGGTAGAGATGACAGGCACGAACACGGCGTTGGATTCTTGGTCCACAAGAACATTCTAGCCACTGTCATGGGTTGCCGCCCAGTCTCCAGTAGACTCATTACCATCCGTCTGAGAGCAACCCCTTTCAACATTACCATCATCCAGGCCTATGCCCCAACATCAGACTATGAAGACAGCGAAGTGGAGGATTTTTATGAAAATATACAGGCGGTCCTCGACCAAGTGCCGAAGAAGGACATAGTCATAGTGCAAGGCGACTGGAATGCCAAGGTTGGCCAAGATGCGCACCACAACTGGGGAGACACATGCGGACCCCACTGCAACAACGAGACAAATGACAGGGGTCTGAGGCTATTGGAGTTTGCCAGATACAACAATCTGGTACTGGCAAACACGCTTGGTCTCCACAAAAAATCCACACGATGGACATGGCACAGTCCCGGCGGGGAACATCACAACCAGATCGACTACATCATGGTCAAGAAACGCTTCAGATCAAGCATCAACATTGGCAGGACACGCACTTTTCCAGGAGCAGACATTGGAAGTGACCACGATCTCGTGATGATGTCTTTCCGGCTCCATTTGAAGAGAGTAAATACAGCAAAGTGCACTAGGCTGAAGTTCGACCTGGACAAACTGCAAGACCCGGAGGTGGCAAAAATATTTCAGGCCACAATTGGAGGGAAATTTGCACCACTGCTTATTTTGGGGGCAGGCGAAGTAGATGTCAACACCATGACCAATACCTTCAACTCAGCTGTAACAGATGCCGCCACTGAGATCCTTGGCAAGCACCGACCAAAGAAGAAGCCGTGGATCACACCTGAACTTTTGGATCTGTGTGATAAACGAAGAGAGTTAAAAAAGAAAAAGAACACCTCACAGGGAGCTGATGTCTACCGAAAAATCAACAATGACATCCGAAAAGGCATGCGCACAGCAAAGGAGAACTGGATAGAAGATCAATGCCAGGAAATAGAGAACAATCTGAACAAGAACAACAGCAAGAAGGCCTACCAGACTGTGAAGCGGCTGACAAGTGTTAAACAGCCCAAAGTCTCCACTATCCAAAGCAAGTCTGGCATTTGCCTTACAGAAGAACAAGAAGTCTTGGACAGATGGACAGAGTACTGCTCTGACCTTTACAACCATACACCAAATGGAGACCCATCAGTTCTAGCATGTCCTGAGAGCAGAGAAGAAGAAGAAATCCTCCCAATTCTCCGGGAAGAAGTTGAGGCAGCAGTGCAATCGCTGAAGAAAGGGAAGTCAGCGGGAGTGGACAACATACCAGCGGAACTGCTACAAGCAGGAGGAGAAGCGATGACTGATGCTCTCACCATTATCTGTAACAAGATCTGGCAGAGTGGGGAATGGCCTACACCATGGACCCAGTCGCTTGTCATCACTCTTCCCAAAAAAGGTAACCTTCAGGAGTGTGAAAATTACCGCACCATCAGCCTCATCAGCCATCCCAGCAAGGTCCTCCTGAAAATAATACTCAACAGGTTGAAACCACAAGCTGAACAAATCATAGCTGAAGAACAAGCAGGATTCATGGCAGGGCGAAGTACCACTGAACAGATTTTCAACCTCAGAATAATCTGTGAGAAATACCTACAGCACCAACAACATCTATATCATGTGTTCATAGACTTCAAGAAGGCATTTGACCGAGTCTGGCATGCAGCTCTATGGGCAACCATGAAAGTTTACAACATCAGCCCTAAAATTATAGAAGTCATCAAAAACCTGTATGACAAGGCTACCAGTGCAGTCCTCCATAACAGCGTCATCGGGAACTGGTTCAGAACAACAATCGGTGTGCGTCAAGGATGCCTACTCTCTCCAACACTCTTCAACATCTTCCTAGAGCGCATCATGTCAGATGCTCTTGCAGATCACGAAGGCACAGTCAGCATAGGGGGCAGAGCAATCTCCAATCTTCGTTTTGCGGATGATATTGATGGATTGGCTGGAGAGGAACAAGAACTTGAACAGCTTGTACAGAGGCTTGACACCACCTCCAGAGCTTATGGAATGGAAATAAGTGCAGAGAAGACCAAAATGATGACCAACAACACCAATGGCATCAACACGGACATCAAAGTACAAGGCCAATCCCTCAACACAGTGCACAGCTTCAAATATTTAGGAGCCATTGTGTCAGACAATGGGTCTCGACAGGAAGTCCTCTCCAGGATCGCACAAACAACTGCTGCCCTGACAAGGTTGAAGCCCATTTGGAAAGACAGAACCATCAGTCTACATTCCAAAGTAAGACTGCTGCGCTCTCTGGTCATCTCCATCTTCCTATATGCTTGCGAAGCTTGGACCCTCACAGCAGATCTCCAACGAAGAATACAAAGCATGGAGATGAGGTGCTACAGAAGACTTCTGTGCATTTCCTATACCCAACACATCACCAACATTGAAGTCCGACAGACCATCACACAAGCCATTGGACAACACGATGACCTGCTCACAGTGGTGAAGAAACGGAAACTCCGATGGTATGGCCACGTCACCAGATCATCAGGCCTTGCAAAGACCATTCTGCAAGGCACAGTGCAAGGAGGTAGAAGAAGGGGGAGACCGAAAAAGAGGTGGGAGGACAACATTTGAGAATGGACTGGTTTGACACTGAGCGAAGCCATGAGGGCTGCTGAGGACAGAGAAAGATGGAGTATGCTGGTTAAGCGATCATCTGTGGTGCCCCTACGACCTTCGGGTTATGGGACAGGATAGGATAGGATAGGTAGTCTAAAAAATACAGAACATAAATAAATAAACAATAAATAAAAATGATAATGCATACATCAATCAATTTGAGAATAACAATGCTATCTCGTTCTCTCTCTCTCTCTCTCTCTCTCTCTCTCTCTCTCTCTCTCTCTCTCTCTCTCTCTCTCTCTCTCTCTCTCTCTCTTTCTCTCTCTCTCTCTGTTCTTTTATTCTCCCCTGCCCACTCTCTTTCTCTCTATTGATCCACCCTCTCTCCATCCTGCTTCAACACATCCTCCCCCCCCCCCCACACACACAAACATGCATACACATGTATACATGTACATACACACTAGGACAACGTGTGGAGGACTGTTCCATGCATCCTACTCCGATCGAATGAAGGCAAGGCCTGTTAGATGGCTGATGCCCAGCCTGCCCGTAGCTGCAGAGAGGTTGCCCTTGTTTTCTTTGCACTCCACGTTCTTCGCTATCTCCATAAATCAAGGAAGAGGTCCTGAAACGAACAAACACGAAAGGAAAGGTGTGAGGTACATAAAAGAAAGGAGAGTTAGAGAATGATGGAGGACGGGAGATTCGTTCGTTCGTTCGTTTCATAAATTAGAGTTCCTGGGCAGTTAGCATATAAGGGACGGAGATACGAAGTTACGATGTATTAAGAAGTCAGAAGTAATTGAAGAGATCTTTATGTTGTAAACCTTCAGAAGAGGTGCGCACGGCGTGGTAAGGAATTGTATGAGCATGCGCGCTAAGGTGAGGTATCGTGGGTAGTCTCGTTGAATACTTGTGAGGAGGTGTGGCGATGAACCAGAGGAGTGACGAAGATGTCGCGTAAAGAATGCGAACGCCAGCGCCGCCTGGTAGTAGAAAAAGATTGAAAGCAGCCATGGAGCAGAGCAACTGGCAGCTAAGCGGCATAGTACCCTTTGACGATCCGCCGCCGGCACTCTGTCCATGGAGCCCACAGGTATGAGCAAATGAAGCTTGATAGTTGAGATGGAGTGTCGTCACGGGATCTCCACAGTCCTCAGTCGCAGCGGGTCTTCTAGGCCGCTAAAGCCAACGGCGATCCCCTTTAAAAGCCAAGGCGACGGCAAGCCTTGTATGAAAGTGGGGCCGGGTAGCTCAGTTGGTAAGAGCGTCTTGCTAGTAACCGAAAGGTCGCTGGTTCGAATCCCGGATTGGTCAACGTGTGATCATATTATTTTCCCCTTTACCAACAACTGGCCCGCTGGTGTCAGTATAAATCGGTCCAGTAGTCACCTATATGCGAAAGTGTCGTGTGACTATAATCTACAAACAACAGCCTTGTAGCAGTCACTCAGCTAAACAGCGACAGGCAAGGACGAGTCTATCAGCTAAGGACGAGGCAGCGCAAGCTACTAGGAGGTTGGCAGGCTAGGAGTCTGTCTACCCGAGTTCCAGCACTTAGCATTCGGTGAGGTGTTGAGCACCCTTCTTCTTTTGCCGACCTGCATCTTCCACTGTTCAGCTTCGCCTAGCCGACCTGCTTTTACTGCTGCGGCGGTCTGCCGACCAACATTTTCCATTGCGGGGGTTCATAGGCTCGAGCTCACATCTGCTCAAGGAGACGTTCAGACCCACAGACGCTGTAGCGTGCAGATGCGAGGAGGACACACCGTCAGGGCGATAAGGGACCTCGCTGTTGGCGGTGTAAGTACAGAAGTTGAAGCTGTTGCAGCGGACTGTGGGAGATCCCGATATGACACTCCACTTCAAACTACACTCTTCATTTTCTCACAAGTTGGGTTCCTCTGACTGTGCGGCGGTTGCGTGGCGTGGAAGGGCCCTCCTCGTTTGGCTTTCGTTCGGACCGGTCTCCACGGCTGCCCATCCCCTTTCTCTACTACTGTGCGACGTGGGGTTCCATGTGGAGGGTGGCGTACTCCGGACAGCAGTTGCTTGCATCGCCATGGTCCCCCCTACGTGCTGCCTTCCCTCCCTGTGGGTCACTACATCGCGGCCACACCTCTTCGCACCTACGTCAAGCGATTTGACAACCTCTCTACCATGCGCGCCTTTTCAACTTTCCTTCTGCAATGAACGACATCTTCACTGGAACGAATAACATCCTGCGAACAGCCCCGTGGCAACTGATCATGAACTTTTACTTCATCAAGACTTCTTATCTCCGTCCCCCATATGCGAAAGTGTCCGGGGACGTTAATCTACACAACCAACCCCTATAGCGCCATAGCAATAGAGGCTGTGGTCTGAACGCCTCCTTAGAGATGGTGTGAGATAAAAACCTTGTGACCGCCGCAAGGGAATATGCTGGTCGGCTGACCGCCGCAGTGATGGTATAGATGCAGGTCGGCTGGGCTAGACTGCCGCAGTGAAAGATGTAGGTCGGCAAGAAAAATGCTCAATACATCAGCGAATGTAGAATGCTGAAGTTCGTTCGCCCCTGAGGATTGTACTGTGCTCGTAAGGGAGAGGGAAAGAAGAGAGAGAGAGAGAGAGAGAGAGAGAGAGAGAGAGAGAGAGAGAGAGAGAGAGAGAGAGAGAGAGAGAGAGAGAGAGAGAGAGAGAGAGAGAGAGAGAGAAAAAAAAAGAGAGAGAGAGAGCGAGAGAAGCGGGAGGGGGAAATGGAGGATGTGAGAGAAATGGGAATGGGGGAGGGGAAGAACAGAGGTGATGGTGGTAATGAGAGAGAGAGAGAGAGAGAGAGAGAGAGAGAGAGAGAGAGAGAGAGAGAGAGAGAGAGAGAGAGAGAGAGATCAAAGTTACAAATACCCCGCTACAAACTCTCCTCTGCAGGTTGTCAGTCCTTCTCCGTGCTTGGTCCTTTTACTTGGAACCCTCTTCTTCCCTCTCTTCACAGCTTTCCGAACAAGCCCAACTTGAAAACTCATCTCTTTCTTTAAAATGTCTGATCTCGTCTCCCATCTCCATCACCATTCTTTAGTTTTTTGACTCAAACCACCGCCATCACACCGCACGTACCCAGTGCCCTCACTCCTTAGCTGCTCTTCTCCTCCCCTCCCTCCGTCGTCTTTTATATTTTACTTGTAAATATTCTTTTTCATGTTTGTATTATGTCTTTGTATAATTTATTAGTGCCTTCGTTTTGTTTCACTTCTTTTCGCATGTATTTCGATATTAATGTTAAGTATAAGTGCGTGAGAACTGCCATTTGAACTGATGTCATTCGGAAAAAGAGCTATATATGTGGCGGAATGGCAGGCGACTGGTTCACGCTTGGGAGAGAGATTGTCTACCTTCCATTT
Organism: Oncomelania hupensis; assembly: GCA_036898135.1. Lineage (NCBI taxonomy): Eukaryota > Metazoa > Mollusca > Gastropoda > Littorinimorpha > Pomatiopsidae > Oncomelania > Oncomelania hupensis. The sequence continues at coordinate 120,692,383 of CM072511.1, read as the reverse complement.
GTTGGTTAGTCTAGCCTTGGGTGGCTCCTGCTGTGCAGAATCCTTTGGTGTGGCCATTGGGTTATGCAGGACAAGGCGATACGACATGTTTTCTCCCCGCCTGACCATTCGTCTTCTGCTTTTAGTGATGAGCATGACTACATTGTCGGTAGGCATTTTATGCAAGTCAGTGGCAATGACTTGTAGAGAGTGTCGTGGCACTAGTAGCCGGCAAACCGGTGGTGGTCGAGAGTTGGGAGTCAAATACTCCTCTCGGCTAAACATAAATACCGGTATTATTATTATTATTATTATTATTATTATTATTATTATTATTATTATTATTATTATTATTATTATTATTATTATTACTATTATTATTATTATTATTATTATTATTATTATTATTATTATTATTATTATTATTATTATTAAAACGAAAAAAAAAGAGATTTCTCTTATATAGCGCACTTACAAGCTCAGAGAGCTTCTCAAGGCGCTGGCCCGTAATATTCAGCAATAAAACAATAGTTTGTGGAAATCAGGATTCAACCCATGTCGCCCAAAGACGCACTCACACAAGTCGTGCGCTCTGACCACTGAGCTATTATTATTATTATTATTATTATTATTATTATTATTATTATTATTATTATTATTATTATTATTATTATTATTATTATTATTATTATTATTATTATTTATATGATGATGATGATGATGATGATGATGATGATGATGATGATGATGAGAGAGAAATTAAAAAGAAGAAAAAAAAGAAGATTATATTGGAGAAGAAGAAGAGACACAGGAAATAAAACACGCGCACGTGCACCTACACACACCGACACGCACCCACACACACACACACACACACACACACACACACACACCGTGCAGAAAGAAGAAAAATAATATTGAACAAGCAGAAAAACACAGACATGGCGGTAAACGCGGGGAAAATCTGAGACAGCATATTATTAAGAAAATAAAAAAGGAAGAGAGAAAATGAAAATCCACAGGAAAACCAATAGCAAGAAAGAAAATGCGACGGCTTTATAAACAGGGCAGCTTCGCAAAGGGGAGGAGTTCATTATTATTGCTGGGGGTGGGAATTAGACTACATAATGATTGTATTGCATTGTATTGTATTGTATTGTATTGTATTGTATTGTATTGTATTGTATTGCATTGCATCGTTAGTTGTTTTTTTTTAAGTTACTGAATCATTGCAGAAGGACACCAATTAAGAAGAGGTTTATTGATTGTTAGATAAACCAAATTGGAAACACCTAGAGCGTGCCACAAGATTGTTTTCTTATCGCGATACTGCTTAGTGTCAGTATTGACCTCAGTCCCAGCCTGTCACGTCGTGCGCCGTTTTGTTAGGCTGCTGGGCCATAGAACCTCACGCCTCACGCCACACGCCTCACGTTTCATGCTCTGGGCCATAGGACTTCATGCCACACACTACACGTTTCATGCGTCAGTTTTGTGTTGGTTAATTGAGATTGAGAAATAAGATTAAAAGAAATGAAAAAGACAAGTTGTATTGAATTTTGTGCTTTTGAGATTAGATCTCGAAAAATGGATACATGTGTACAAGCCCTGAGATAAGTCTGCCACCTTTTGGTTGACTGTGCTATGAATTACAGTAAATAAATAAATAAATCTTATAAAAGTTACCTTTGGCTGCGGGGTCATAGAACCTCACGCCACACGCCTCACGCCTCACGCGTGAAGATACAAATGAACAGACATGGTATCTCTTGGCGTGGGCCATACAACTTCACACACGCCACACGCCTCACGCTACACGCGTGAAGAGAAAAGTGAGCATGCTCACTTTTTTCGATGCGTGTAGTCACGTTCTAGCTTACCAAAGTGGTCAGACACAAGAAATTAGATTTAACTGGATGGTAAAATGGATGACTTTAGAGTAAATGTAATCGAGTTGGTCAGGGCAAGGCCTCTTCTCTGGGACCCACATGTTTCGGATTACAAAGATAAAGACCAGAGAGCACCCAAAGGTAACTTTTATACGATTTAGTTACACAAATATTGTGTGTGATCAGTTGAGGAAACCGCAATGCATTGTGGTACCGTCAACACAAAACTGACGCATGAAACGTGAAGCGTGTAGCGTGTGGCATGAAGTCCTATGGCCCAGAGCATGAAACGTGAGGCGTGAGGCGTGAGGCGTGTAGCGTGAGTCGTGAGGTGCTATGGCCCAGCAGCCTTACACTTGTCACAGAGGCATTTTAGCCAAGTATTAAGTGCATTCTCGACAGCAAGACTGTAGCAATAGCATGTATTGATAGATAGACATGTTACGCTCAATGTGGACAATTGGCTAAAGTGAACATTAGGCAACAAGCTGCATAATGTTAACATTAGGCTGCTGACTTGCCTAATGTTAAATAGGTAAGAGTAGAAAATTGCCTTAAGTTATGCAGCTCCATTTTGCCCGATATGAACAGGTTTGCTTAATATGAACAAAATTGTTTATTTGGAGAGAGAGAGGTAGAGAGAGAGAGAGAGAGAGAGAGAGAGAGAGAGAGAGAGAGAGAGAGAGAGAGAGAGAGAGAGAGAGAGAGAGAGAGAGAGAGAGAACGTAGAGGTAGAAGCAGAAATAAGACTAGTAGAGTTATCTCAATGGAATAGCAATAGCGGATACCACACAGAAGAAGTTTAACAGTTACCAGTATTCAAAATAGTATCAAAACAATGTGAGAAGACGGGTGATAACTACTCAATAGAAGGGAACCTAAAATATCAAACTGTAAAATAAAGTGTGAACATATTCATTCTAGTCATATCAAGCAAAACGCTCTGGCATAATTTAATGTGGCTAATGTGAACATTAAGCAAGAGATTTACGTAATGCTCACATTCGGTAATTTGCTTGCCTAAGGTTTACATTAGAGCTATTGTCCACTTGGAGCGTAACAGATACATGTACACATATAGGACCCGTTACGCTATCGGTGATCCACTCTTTGCTATTGAAACCCCTCTCTACTTGGTTCATACTCCTGTGCACAGGTTGAACAGACCTAAATGTCTTTTCTTACTGTCGCGACGAACTGAAACTCCCTAAAACATTTCGAGTTGTGTGATCAGGGTTATATGATCAGGGTCTGTAATTCCTCTTTTGCAAACATCGAACACGAATGTTCAGTACATGTCCCTGCATGATCAAAACGCATTGTGTGTTTTGGCTTAGTCCCTGGTTTTGCCCCCATTGTGTTGAAGAGATAAAAACTACAAACATCTGTGTTAGGAACTTTCGATTTATTACTTCTTTCCTGATTTTTTTAAAAAGTATAAAAATAAACTGCTGCCCTGGCGAGGTTGAAGTCAATTTGGAAAGACAGGACCATCAGTCTACATTCCAAGGTAAAGCTGCTGCGCTTTCTTGTCATATCCATCTTCCTATATGCTTGCGAAACATGGACCCTCACAGCAGATCTCCCACGAAGAATACAAAGCATGGAGATGAGGTGCTACAGAAGACTCCTGGGCATTTGCTATACCCAGCACATCACCAACGACGAAGTTCGACAGACCATCACACAAGCCATTGGACAACACGACGACCTGCTCACAGTGATGAAAAAGCGTAAACTCCGATGATATGGCCATGTCACCAGATCATCAGGTCTTGCAAAGACCATCCTGCAAGGCACAGTGCAAGGAGGTAGAAGGAGAGGGAGACCGAAAAAGAGGTGGGAGGACAACATTCGAGAATGGACTGGTTTGACACTGAGCGAAACCATCAGAGGTTGCTGAGGACAGGGGAAAATGGAGTACGCTGGTTAAACGATCATCTGTGGTGCCCCTACCACCTCCGAGTTATGGTATAGGATAGGATAGGATAGGATATAAAAATAAATCATTGTTGTCTCAGTTTGTGCATAAAGTATTTGTCACAACTTGCTATGGAGTACGTTTGTTTTCGCCCGCATTGCTATTCTCCCGCTCACGTTTCTTGCGGTTAGGAGATTGCGACGAACCCATGCATAGTGGCTTGGCAAGGGTGTGTAGTGAGTGAGTGACATCATGATTATTTGTGAATTAAAAATGAATATATTTGCCATCTTGCAGAACGGGAACTTTGGGCGGACTTGAGATGTTCAACTTAGTTCCTTGCACTACCACCTCAGTAAGGCAAAAAGAGAGACAGACAGACAGAAAGAGAGAGGCAGAGACAGAAAGAATATAGAACAGTTAATTTTCTCTTGAGTACAGAATGGTCGAGCACGTGCACCTAACTCATGCACCTGTGTCTTGCACAGCCGGAGGTAACGATAATGATGAATATCTTTATTGACTGTTTCAGATTTGTGTACTTTAGCTGAAGTTTAGAAGAGTTTGCCTGAAGGTTTGCGTTTTGTTCTTTGCTCTATAGTTCAACGTTCGATCTTTCCCTGCTCTGCTGTCCGCCAGACAAGTTCTTCAGAAGTTGTGTGTGGGAAACTAATTAAATCATGAAATCCTTCTATGTTTCTATCTGTCTCGCTCTCTTTCAATCTATGAGTGGAAGGATGCATGGGTGCTTGTGGTGTTGTTAAGACGAGTTTTATAAAGGTGGAATTAAAATTAAAGACACCAGATATATAAAATAAATATCTTAATTACACATGTACTTCACATAAAGCGTAGCGAGCAGGAGGAGGAAGAGGAGGAGGAGGAGGAGGAGAAGAAGAAGAAGAAGAAGAAGAAGAAGAAGAAGAAGAAGAAGAAGAAGGGCAATGTTAAACGATTGTAGGAGAGATGGAGAATGCATTTGGGATACCACCTTTTCTCAGATCCATATTTGTGGGAATGAAGAAGAGGATGACAATCTACTTCTAGCATATCAATAATCACAGGTGATATTACAATGAAGATGCAGTTTGCTGCCAGTTTCTCTTGCCACGGCCTTGGTGAAAGGTGCCTTATGAGATTCGGCAGCGGTTAAATCATCAAGGGGGTATGTCTGACACCAACGTGAAGGTACTTTTAATTGCTCAGGATAGGCTATTACCTCCGGAAACAGGCTGAGTATCAGATATTGTACGAGGCTAAAGTATTCTTACGATCCAGTGGAAGCCTCAGTAGATTTTTCACACTGTTGAGTGTTCCGGAAGTGTTAAAATAACGTGTTTCCGTCTTAGGGTAGTTTCACCCCTTAATTTTCAACGATTCCCGCTTTGGTACATCAGAAACAGACATATTTGTTCTGATTAATTATTTTGGTGGGCATGCTGAAAGTAGAACGGTTACCATGCACTCAGCTGTCTTTTTCATCCCTCTCTTCCTCCCTTTTATTCTTCTTCTTCTCTCTTTCTGTCTCTCTTAGTCTCTCTCTGTCTTTCGCTCTGTCTCTGTGTGTGTGAGTGTGTGTATGTGTGTGTGTGTGTTTCACTTTCTCCTCCCTCCCCTCCTCTCTTTCTGCTATATATCTCTCTCACACATCATGCAGGAGAGGAAACTTAGGACACATTTTCACACACAAACGACAAGATGTGATGCAGGAATTAAAAATAGACCTGCATATAATAAGCATGGCCTGGGTATTCGACGACGACGACGATGATGATGATAATAATAATAATGATGACGACGACAATGATGATGATGATGATGATGATGATGATGATGATGATGATGATGATGATGATGATGATGATGATGATGATGATGATGATGATGATGATGACAAATCAAAATCTCAATGCCGATTGGTAAGGTTCTACTGTATGGTTTTATATTATAACCCACATTGTCAACGGTTTGTTTTGATACTGACTGTTGATGAAATAGCCTTGGCAAAATGCAGACAGCTTCCGAAGCTCACGGCTAGCACGGCAATTGGAGAACAGGGTATTCCCGTTTACAGTTTTATTTACGAGCTCGGGCCATGGTTGTTGTCCACCGGATTTCTTTTTGCACTCCCTCTCCCTTATCCACCTTATCCATCAACTCCCTCTCCTTCCCCCATTCACTCCCACGCAGCCTCCTCTCGTTACTGGGTTCCATCTGCACCACTCCAATTCAATTCAGTCAACTCGAATCAGAATCAAAGATCTTTTTGTACAGCGCGCTAAGATCCATGGTAAACGGGACGTGCCCGGAACTCCTTCTCAGTCACGTAATCAATCTCCGTGTCGTCTGTTTCTGAATCTGTCTGTCTATGATTCTGTTTCTCTGTCTCTCTCTGTCTGTCTCTCTGTCTGTCTGTCTCCCTCTCAAATTACTTAAAAATTGTACCTCCTTCATTCTCTACCCCCCCCCCTTTGTGTGTGGGTGTGTGTGTGTAGGTGTGTGTGTGTGTGTGTGTGTGTGTGTGTGTGTGAATATATGTGCTAATGGCCGAAGTTCACCAATAAACTGTCGATTTGTCTTCTTTCATATTTCTTCTTCTTCTTCTTCTTCTTCTTCTTCTTCTTCTTCTTCTTCTTCTTCTTCTTCTTCTCTCTCTCCCTCTCTCTCTCTCTCTCTCTCTCTCTCTCTCTCTCTCTCTCTCTCTCTCTCTCTCTCAGTCTGTCTGTTTCTCGCTGTTTCTCTCCCTCCCCCCTTTTTCTCTCTCTTTCTCTCTCTCGCTCGCTTTGCGCTTCGAGCATGGTCTTCAAGAATTAAGCGCCCTACAAGTCTCCATCATCATCATCATCATCATCATCATCATCATCATCATCATCATCATCATCATCATCATCATCATCATCGATCCTTTCTGTCGCCCACACCTCTAATGCCCTCAGTCTTTAATGATCATGAGATCTCAATCTGTCCACCCTACCCCCAGGAATTAAACCACCCCGCTCAAGGCTCTCGGATTGCCCTCCACCCGCCCCCACTCCTACCTTTCCTGGGTCCCATGGCACTACTTCTTATCCCCGTCCCCACAGTGCGTATGCATTACGTTAGAGGATTGTTTCCCCTTGATCGACAGGATCTTTTTCTTAGTGATTGATCGACTCACCAACTCCACACAACGATGTAATTCCGTGACCAAAAACAATATAAAGTCGATGAGAGAGAGAGAGAGAGAGAGAGAGAGAGAGAGAGAGAGAGAGAGAGAGAGAGAGAGAGAGAGAGTTTCGATGCTGAATTTCACTCTTAAACAAGAAAGCACGAATGAGCGATCGCCTAGGAAATTCGGTGATGAAAGCAATGGCCGAGTTTTGTTCTTTATTTTTATTGAAGAAAACAGACTCGAAAGACGAAAAAAGAGCTCATATAATAAGCAATAAACACGGGTATTGCAGTCAGGTGCTTTCGTGTAGGCCAAGTAATAATTATTGTTTAAAAAAATTCATTGACATTTTCTGTCTGTCTTTGCAGGTCTAGTTTTGCCTCTTGCGTCTTCTCTGCCATCCAGTGTTTCTCATGAGATTGAATAAAATGTTAAAGAAATAATAATAATTTTAAAAAAGACCCGTTCGTGAATATGATAAAATTATGTTTGAGACGTGCACGTTAATTACTCTCAGTTGGTTTTGCGAAGCGTGCAATGATATCATTTATTTACCTTTGGATTTGGTTCTATGTTGATTCTTGAAAAGCTTTGCCTAATTTTTTTTTCGTCGTGTAACAGCAGAAATATTGACGACAAACATGTAGGAAATTAGCTTAGCGAAACAGAGATACCATCGAATGGAACTGGACATTAATACAACAGTTAGCTAACAAGCAGCACACACATGGCAAATTAACTTCCTGGAAACAGTCACACCGCCGATACTACCGATACCATCTAACAGACGGAGCGACCAAGAAGTTTAAATAGCATACTTTAGTCAAAAACTAATCATAACGTTGTCTTCGGTAAATAACTTACTCCACGGTGACCATAGTCAATGAGACACTAAGTAGCTCACTCCAGCCAAAAGTTACCAAGATGATGTCATCAGTACTTGGGCAGGCTCAGCTTATCGTTATTATATCTATTCTCCACTCTATCCCTGACACTCCACTTTAAATATAATTATGCGTGTCCAGTGACAAGAGAGAGGGGGAGGAACTATTCAAATTAGAACCATAATTCTGTAGATGCGAGAGTAAAGAAAACGAGAGCTAAAAACGATTGGTCAAAAGACTACTAGGGACTTTTGCATACCCTTGGGGACCAAAAATCAGCTAGTCAGTTGCAAAAGAACTGTGAAGCTGTGAGGGTCGACCAAAGGAACAAACTGCAGTGTTCGTCTATCTCCATCTCATCAAGAGAGTGCTAGAGACGTAAAAGACGATTTCACGAGTCCCAGAGTCTACAAGTAAGATAACACTAGTAGTTTTGATATGTGTATGTTTATTGTATATTGATTGCCATGTATTGATAATATGTTCTTGATATATATATAGTTACAGAAACAGATTATTGTTTCCGAGACAGTATGCATGTGGATTGATGTATCTTAGCCTTAAGATTCGAATTGAATTGTGCATATGGGAACCCTGCAGGTGTCTGATGCTATAGACACTTTGCAGAGGAGACCGCACACTTATAGCTAACGAGAATACTGTAGCCAGAGCCCCGACTTTTACAGGTCGGACCTGGGATCATGTTTGTGGAGACGAACGCCTGACCGTCGCTCCCGTGGTACCAAAAGGAGAACAATCCAGAGTCTACCTGGCCACGTCCGAACCCCACAGCTACAAGGGCGACTCGACTCACTGTAGATAAGTCACCCGCAAAGGAACTGAGTCCCACCCTCGAGAAACATATAGAAAACCACTCGAATTTATAAAACTACGAACAGTGAAAATCATAACTACAGTTAGCACAGGATGAATAAACCCTGCTAACGAACTCTCCCAGCACGTTGAACTATATTACTTATTAAATTACCGGTTAATGCAGAAATGTTAAAGTTTGTGTTGAATATATAAAAAGTGAAATTACATACATACGACTGGTGTCACTCTATTTGTATTGTTGTGTAGCTATTAGTTTTCTTCTCTCGAGACATAATAATCTAGTCTTTTGATTAGTAATTAACGGTTCTCAAGTTGAGCCAAATGATACTAAAATTCCCGAGAACAAATATAAATTTTATGTGACCAAAGTGCCGTGATCTGTCTCTCACACAACTTTAGGAATTCTGGTAAAAGAACGACCGATAGTGGTAGCACATTGCCCACCTATCAACAAGTCTTACCCCCTAGTAAGATAAACGTATCTTCCCCAGAATATCATCACACGTCGGTCGGTATTATTATAGCAATATTGAGATCTTTCTGGAATTGTTTGTTTACCACCGACGGAAGATTCGAGATCTATCTCGCAACAAGTAGTCAAATATTAGGACATCGTACAATATTCTATGACGTAACACAGTGCGCATTTCCTGTGACGGGCTTTGTTCTGATTGGTTATTGATTACGACTTTCTGGAATTTGGATGGCGCAGTAAGGCCGTGGTTTGGGCACTCGCTTGCAATGTTTCATGTTAAGCAGCGTCGGAAGAGGTTAGTACTTGGATGGGTGACCATGCCTGGAAGGAATCTTCCAAACGATACCCCCCCCCAAAAAAAGATTGAAACAAGCGCACGAAACATCCTCAGTCCACAGAGATGTGAATTGGAACATGGATTTGTTTAGAACTGGGGAAGGTAAAGCAGTGGGGGAGAGGAGATAGGCACCACCCTCAATAAGCTGGCCTAAAAAAAAGACTGAAAGGTTACGGGAACACCTTTACCACCACCATTCTGGAATGTTCACTGTATAGTAGGAGCGCGGTCTGCACCTTTAAATTCAGTTTTTGAATGCATTTGTTGATGCTGTTTGCATCTTCTGCTGAATACTGTTGGAAAACCTAATTAATACGACTCTTGCCTTGTTGTTGAGTGAACGGGCTGCGTGGATACGAACACGAGTTACACAGGTCTTAGCATCGGGGCTGAATCGAAATTTGGCGTGTAACACAGAATCCAAAAGAAAATCCGTTGTCTGTATTTGCCTTCGTGCGTGTTTTATTTCCCTGCCATCAAACATAGTTTGTTTGGATAAGAGTTTAGTGAAAAAAGGTGTGTATTCATAGACTAGAGACCATATAAATACGAATACGAAGACTACATAGACTATAGCTATTCGATTTGTGTTTGTGTTATTGCGTGCCTTCTGTCGTCACTGCCATCTGAATGTAAAACATCAGAATTTATTGAATTAGGTAGTATTGCAATATTAACTTGACGTTATAGGCTACGTAATAGGTCTACACAGACAAGTTTGCTATTGGATCTGTCGTTAAATTTGTGTGCGTCGTACTTCGTCAATGCCAACACAAAATAAATAAATAAATAAATAAATAAATAAATAAATAAATAAATAAAAGAAATAATTCTTTTCAAATAAATTAATTTAACATTTAAAACAACAACACTGGATTGACGGTACTTGTATTGCAAATGTTGTATGTTCACAATTATGTGTCTTCTCACATTTAATGCGAAGTATTAGATTGACATTTTTGCAATTCGATCTGTAATTTGCAAGCGTCGTCTTTGATAATAAAGTTATTGGTTCTGCCTTTGTCATTTAAGTGCGTCTTCTGTTTTGCAAGCGAAGCACCACTTGGAACTTAATTGCTGCTTCTCATGTGTTGAGTGTAATAATGGCGTTCGCGTTGTGCGTTTCGAGCAAGACCGTGATGGCTCGATAGGAGATAACGATTGGATAATAAAACTACACACCAATAATGCCAGGGTACAATCTTCCTCACTTAAACGAAAAGCCCGTCATAACTTTGGATTGAAAGGACAACAACCTCCCTCCAGTTTTAGTGTTTAGAGCACGCTTCCTCTCGGTGCAGTAATCGCTGTAAAAAGCAGATCGCTCATCGGATTTGTATTTGCTGCTAACCCCATGCAGGAAATAATGAAACGTCCTCACAGGGTCACTGTCTTCTGTCTTCGGTGTTACATTCAACGTTTTTTCCTTCTCTTTCCTCTCATTATTCTGTTCGCTTTGTTATTGAAATCTTTAAAGCGAAGTCTCGATTTATTTTACTTGAAAAGACAAAGGTGTTGACTCCATAGGGTATTACAGCTTCGACGTTATCTTCGCTATTATTGGGAGCGCAGCTGGCTCAATGGGGTACGCAGTGCACTCCAATGTCAGGCGAAAACACTGCAGCATGTACAGTTAGTGGTTCAAACCCCGATGACGGCCTGAGGTAAAATAATATAAGGATAAGAATAAAGAAATAAATATAAATTTAAACAAATAAAATAATAACAAAACTTACCAAAAAATATAATAATAATTACCCTGAGACACTGCGTTTCTACTCCTTCGGATGAGAGTATAAACCGAGGTCTAGCATGTGCACGCTCACATTCCATCGCATGGACTAAAAAGACCATGACGTTCATGTCTAGACGTGTAAGTGCCGGCTACACAAAATACACCCAGCACGCACTAGGTCCCTTCTCCCTATCTATGGTCGCCCAGAATAGTGCTCAGTCGTCTATGCGCCCAAAGGTTGCAGGTGGGCGCCTCGGGCGGCTTGAGTTAAATCCTGTATTGACCAGCGCCTTTAGCAGCTCTTGATCTGGAAAAGTGCTATATCAGATTAAGATGGATTAAATAAATAAATATTATTATAGTCGGTCTTCTTCTTCTTCTTCTTCTTCTTCTTCTTCTTCTTCTTCTTCTTCTTCTTCCTCTTCTTCTTCTTCTTCTTCTTCTTCTTCTTCTTCTTCTTCTTCTTCTTGTCATAATCGAAAATCTTATTTGCTGGTATACTAGATAAATGTTTGATCAATCGTTAGGTATTGGGAACAACGGCTATGATGATTAATACGGTCTAGGTAAATTACATGCTCAACGGTCCCAATTCCAATTGGTTAAACATTATGGAACCAAGGAAGATGCATTCAAATAGGCTGGGCAGCCTGTCTTCCTCTCACACCAGTCCCACCATCATCTGCAGACACGGGAGTTGACTTTAAAGGAGATGACTTGTTGGTGGTGGTGGTAGTGCTTCTAATTATACACTGAAAGATTGAATTCTGCTGTAAACACCGGTGTTGTCTTTACAGGAGATGTGTTGTTATTGTTGTTTTGGTTGTTCTTGGTGGAGATATTGCTTCTAATCATACACTGAATGATTGATATCTACTGTAAACACCGGTGTTGCATTTACAGGAGATGTGTTGTTATTGTCGTTGTTTTTGTTGTTCTTAATGGTGGTGGTGGTGGTAGTATTGCTTCTAATTATACACTGAATGATTGATATCTACTGTAGACATCGGTGTTGCTTTTATAGATGTGTGGTTGTTGTTACAAAAGAAGACGTTGCTGTTGTTGATGTTGCTGTTGATGTTGTTGTTGTTGTTCTTCTTCTTCTTCTTTTTCTTCTTCTTCTTGTTCCTCTCCTCATCTGCTCTACTTCTGCTCCTCTCCTCTCCTTCCTCCTCCTCCCTCTTCTTCTTCTTCTTCTTTTCTTCTTCTTCTTCTTCTTCTTCTTCTTCTTCTTCTTCTAATAATTCCTCAACTCTTTAGCTTTCAATTAAAATACGGTCTTCTGTATTTTGACGGCGGACCCCATGATAATTAAAGAATATTGTGCCCTGCAATAGTTGCTTCTGATTGTGTTGCTATACTCCGCGTGTTCCAAACCTGTATGACTGAATTGGGGTTATTCTGGAAACACAAACATTCAGCATAGTTTTTTCCATTAAGCTGAACGCTACTTTTGAATAGTGGTGTATTTTAAGATTTAGTCCGATTTTACTTTGCGGTAAAGAGAGGGATAAAGACCACAAGATTTTAAAAAAAAATTCTTGGAATTCGTTTTCTAAACGTTAGGTGGCTTTCCATTTCTGTCGCAAGTCGGCCAATTTGTGGTTGCCTTTTTTGACATGAATATAGTTTGCTTGTTTGTTGTTGGTTTTTTTTTTTCTCACGAGAACTTAGCCAGCCATCTTCTCGTGCTGTTGAAAATCGGAGCGAAACAAGCAAAACAACTGACGTCTTAAAATAAAGAGGGGAGGGTTCTTCCATATTATTCCATTACTACACGGTGGATAGCATCTAAAAAGAATGTTATTCCTAAACGTTATCATTAAATTCCATTCCCATCTCTTTAGACCAGACAACACACTTTCGTCTCCAAAAGAGAGGAAATGGAATCAGAGATACTGAGCCTTGGCTTTGGTGGCTTTGGTTGTAGTTGTAATTAGCTTGGAGACTCTTTGGTGGGATGGAGGGGGGGTAATTGGGAAATGCGCTTTGAACGTCACTTCCGTCTCTGAATGACTCATGGGAAATAACTGTCTTCCTGTACTCGTCACTATGCGTGTGGTTAGATTAAGACGGAAGAAGACTTATTCCTTTGGAATTCTCCACCCCCACCCCCACTCCTATCCCTGCTAGCTACACAAACCCTTCCTCTCATTCACTCCTCTTTGCTTCCCACTCCTTTCTTAAGGGCATACATACTCAAATAGCAAGCGCTAGTAGGTCTACATACACACAAAAAACTATGGGCCTGCGTCCATTAAAATTCGATGCTATCCAGGCTGTGCCTTCTGTTATAACTTGGCGATCCATGATTTTCACTTTGCGATGCTTGACGGTGATTGATGCACACAGCTGATGTTCAAATGTTGAACCACTTGTGGTGAAAAACAAATGTTAAAATGACGTACATTTATTTTACACCGTAAAGACGAACTGTTAACAATCTCTCTTCAACTGATTGTATACTTCAGGTAATGAATAATGACTGCAATCATGCACTAGGAAACACTAGTACTAAGTGCTAGCGACGTACACAACAAATGCTAATGATGCTCAGCACACAGACTTATACACAAGCTTAGACATGCTAATGATGTTCAGCACGGAGGCTTGTACACAAGACGTGCTAATGATGTCCAGTACATAGACTTGTACTGTATACAAGACATGATAATGGTGTACACACAGACTTGTACACAAGCTTAGACATGCTAATGATGATCAGCACGGAGGCTTGTACACAAAACATGCTAACAGGATAACAGACATTTATTTCGCCAATTGAAATGTAATAGATAACAACAATGGGAATATTATTTGGTGTTGGACAATGGCAGTGTTTTATATTTAACATCTCTCTATTTCTCTCTCTCTTACACACACGAACGCACACACACAAACCTACATACACAACTACACACATGCATGCACACACACACACACACTCGCACACACACACACACATACCCAAAGGCTCGCATACAGTCATCGCCTGTACTAATACTTAACACACACACACACACCCGCACGCACACACGCCCACACGCACGCACACACACACACTTCCTCTCACAGTGATGTTCAGTACAGAGTTTTGTACTGTACACAAGACCCAGACTTGTGCGCAAGACATGTTAAGAATGTTCATCACAATATGTGTTCACAAGACTCATAGTTAGTATGTTCAGCACAGAGACCTTTTTCATATTCTTTTTTTTTAATATATAAAAAGATATTGTAAGCGATTTTTTTATATAAGTGTATTATTGTAAAAACAAACAAACAAACAAACAAACAACCATCAGTGATACTATCGGTGTCATTTTTCAAAACATTATTTGCTGCGTTTAATTATACTAATAGCACAGGCGGCGGAAGCTGCTCAGGATTGGGGGGGGGGCACACACACATTATATTCACTGACATCAGGGCCAGATCTGGGAAAAGTCGAGGGTGGGGGTGGGGGTGGGGGTTACAGATTCAGCGAAGGCGCGAAGCGCCAAGCCTTCTAGGGGGGTCCGGGGGCATGCTCCCCCGGAATTTTTTTTTTCAAGGATGCAAAATGGTGCAATCTGGTGCAATCTGAACCTTGAAAAAGCCATCTGTGATGGTCTGGGACTTTGAGCTTTTTGAACAATTGAACTGACAAACTCTGGGGTACAAAAATTATCCTCTGCCCCTCCCTTAAAAAAAACACACACACACATTTATTTATCAGCAGAGATGTTTTGTACACTATTATTATTCACTACTTTTTGTTGATCGTTAACGGTATAAAAGCTTTACCTTGTAGTTTATGAACATCACCGCCCTGCTTTCACTTAATTCAGTCTTGCTGCACTAGGTTCCTCGGCATTAGTACCATTTGTGAATTGTATCTTCTGGCAAAACAGTTCACTGCCTCTTTGAAGTCAATATCAACATCCCTGTGCACTTTCAGTAAAGCAAGTCCATTTAGTCTCTGTTGCCCCATTGTAGAGCGCAGGTAGTTTTTCAGGTTGCGCAACTGACTGTTTGAACGCTCACACTCGGCAGTAGTGACAGGTAGGGTGCAAAGGTTCTAAAGCATGATGAACAGGTTGGGATAAAAAAAAATCCCTGTCACAATGTTTCAGTGCTTCTGATGCCGTGGATGGGATGATAGCTGTCGCATTCTCAGCAGCACTTCGCCATTTGCAAACCCACCGTTGGTATTCTGCATCAAGGGTAGCGTTGTCTGGTAGGTCAGACCCACAACATTGCCAGCATCACCCCTTCTGGAACCTGCATGAAACCATCCTGGTTGTCTATTAAAGTGCTTGGCACCAGACATAGACCATCAACTGCTAGACCAGCATTTTTGAACCTCGAGTCCAATTCGGTTGACAGGTGTTCCAAGAAAGGAATGGCAATGCTAATCTTGAAATATTCTTCTGGAGTGGCCGCAGGTTGGTTGTCACGGAGAGTCTGTCGGGATGCTTGACGAGGAACAATAACACCAGTTGTCAAAGCATTTGCCATTTTGCTGACTTCTTCACTTGTAGTCGAGAAAATTGCTGATATTGAAAACGGTAGACTGTAAAAACTGACAGCAAATTAAAGTTTTCAAAACGCGACTGTGACGTGCACGATGTCGAAAACTGTCGGTCACTTTGATCTACGCTAAGGCTAACGATTATGACGCGTCGACAGGAAATGATGACGAAGGGACGAACTTCTCTCACTGATCAGAGGGTGATGATGATGATTATGATGATAAACACTTGTATTGCTTGATTCCATTTTGAAAAAAAAACAAGCCTTTGATGCCCTGGCAAAAAAAAAAGAAAAAAAAAGAACACTACTCATTATTGGAGGGGGCAATATATAAGGCTGCCCCCTCCAACATTTTTCTAGGGGGGGGGCATGGCCCCCTGTGAATTTATAGTGATGAACATCGAAATAATAAATGGTGTACATACATTGTCAGACATGTGTACAATCATTATATTCAAAGATTGTGTGCTCCGTGAATTCAAACGCACACGTAGACTTGTAGGCTACACGAAACATGCTAATGATTTTTAGCACAGAGAGACCACACTGCTCCGCCTCTCCATTGGTGGCTCAGCGGGCACAGAGACTTGGTACTGAAGGGCCGTTGGTAGTTCCGTCTAATGTGAAATGTGCCTAGATAATCAACGTCTCGGGGGACTCTCAGCACCGGTACAATCATCAATAGCGGTCGGAACGTTTTCTTGATTAAGTAGTGCGTTGGAATCAGTTGCTATGGAAACATTACCGGTTTTTCCCCTCCCCTAAGGGTTAGCTTTGATTTTGCTCTTTAAACCTCTTTGAGGCCGCGCTGCATTCATTTAGTGTGAACTCATGCGGAGTATGTTTGTATGCAAGCGGTTCTAGAAGAAATCTGTTTTGATTTCTCTGCTTTTGAGGACGACGGCGGCGATGACAACGGCGATGACTATAACGACTACGACGACGATGATGGTGGTGATGATGATGATGATGATGATGATGATGATGATGATGATGATGATGATGATGATGATGATGATGATGAATCACTGGTTTCCCCCTCCAGCCCCTTTCTCAGTCCCCAAAAAATCCACTAACATTTTGGTGTAAAATCACTTCGTGAAAAGACTTTTAGTGAAATAAACAAGCAAATAGGAAGAAAGAAAGTAAAGGAAAAGAAAAGAAAGAAAGAAAAACGAAAAAAAGAAAGAAAAGTAAGAAAGAAATAAAGAGATAACAGAAAGAAAGAAAGAAAGAAAAAACGAAAGAAAAACGTACGGCACATTTAAATTTTCTAAAGAAAAACAGTTTAGTTTCAAAGAAAGCTATGCGTTTACCACATAAACCTTTTTCTTTGGTTCTGGAAATGGCCAGTATGAAACGTCTGGATAAACTCTTCACAGTTCTGGAACACATTGAACGCTAAAAACCAAGGAAACCAGCTGCCATTTATTTTGCTCTAAATGTCAGGTAAGATGCAGCATCAATGCCTTTTGAAGCTGTTGACGCCTTTCATCCCTTCTTTCTTTGTTCAAATAATTTGAACAACTTCCAGAGACACAGCAACTTTAATCGTTTCTTTTTTTCTTCAAATAAATTTGAACGACTTCGAGCGGTACAATGCTGAAATAAACTACAATTCGTGCAAACGTGTATTGTTGTTTATTACAACAGTGTTTTTTTTTTTCAAAGGTGGATCAGTTTTATTCATAGAGAAGGTACAGAACTAAACTCTTTCCAAATAAGAACAAAACCCAAATAATTTCATTTTCAATTGAGAAGAACTTAAATAACGTTAAGTGTCACGGACAGGTTTTTATAGTTTTCCGGGTCCGACGACATTATATTATTTTAGTCTGTGGTCTTGTAAGAAGATATTGGTAGCTGCTGTGAGAGCTAAATTTTGATTGGTTGAGCTGATCACATGACAGTTCACTAATGTACATTCAAGAAATCTAGTTATTCTTTTCTTGGCTCTACTAGAGATATATGGTGCGGACTTCTTGCAGCTGTGTCTGCAGGTATACACGATACAAATTTGACAGGTAGCCACACCTTATGAGTTTAGTGGCCACATTTGGCTTACGTTTTTCAGCGTATGCATTGGGTCGGAGGTACTGGCGCCATGGTTGTCACGGCCCGGTTTGAATTTATAAACGTGTGTAGCTGTATTTCACTTGCTCGACAACAAGGCACATTTTCATAACGTGCTCTTTCACGATTTCAATATAATATGAAACAACTTTACTAAGATCAACAAGCAACGAATGAATTAAATTGACTTATAGCTCGCCAAGAGGTGTGTAGCAGACAACATGTGTTGCGTGTACTAATACAAGGGGGAGGAGGTTAGGGTGATTATTTAGAAGATGTTACTAAACAATGCATTATTTACGTAAACAATTCATTGTTTAAGGACTGCATTTTTCATTATTTATGGGATTCCAGGATTCGCTTGAAAACTTTAAAAAAAATATTTTGACTGTTTTCTTTAATAAATGCAAGGTCTTTCCAAAAATTGTGTATCCAAAATGTAACTGATTTAATTTAATATTATCCAACCTAATAAAATCCATTACAATTCAATACAACAACAGCAATAACAACAACAATAATATTAATGGAATAAATCAAAGGACTGCTAGCATTAAAAATGAACAATAGCAAAATTAATAATAATAATAATAATAATAATAATAATAATAATAATAATAATAATAATAATAATAATAATAATAATTTTTAATAATAATTGTATTTATATTTAGCGTATTTTCCTAAGTATAAATCAGTTCAAAACGCAGAGAATACAATACAATAGAATGCAATACAATACAATACAAGTCAGTTAACAGTTACTACAATGTTTAATATATTTTAACAAGAAGCGTAAAACAGAAGATTGCCGATTGTCTTATCATTTCGATGAATACAAAAGACATTAAAAGAACTGAACTGAACAGAAGATTGACGCTTTCATAGCTTGATGGTTTATAATTTTCACATCGCGCCTACTTATTGGTTTTAACACGATCAGTAAAGGACCAAATCGATAAGCATTTACATTGGGAACAAAGGGTAATTTTACTCCTGTTCAGAATCACTCATTTCAGCCCCAGCGGTTAAAATTATTTGGACCTTTTATTTCTTTTACATTTACGTCATTGGCTATTCACACTCGACCAACGCAAAGCTGATCTGATTATCATTGAAAGGGCTTCGTACACGGTTCTAATTAGAAATACTTCCTGGGTGTCAACAAAAAAAACCATCATCAACAACAACAACAACTACTACTACTACTACTACTACTACTACTACTACTACTACTACTACTACTACTACTACTACTACTACGACTACTACTACTACTACTACTACTACAGAAGAAGAAGAAGAAGAAGAAGAAGAAGAAGAAGAAGAAGAAGAAGAAGAAGAAGAAGAAGAAGAAGAAGAAAAAAGATGGGAATTAATCATTGTAAATGACAAGCCTGATGCTCCTTTCAATGTATCATTGACAACCAAACCACACCAGTCTGCAATCCTTTATGACGTAGGGCGTTTATATTCTTATCATATTTTCCTCCTTCTCCTCTTTGTCCTCGTCGTCGTCGTCATGATCATGATCATGATCATCATCATCATCATCATCATCATCATCATCATCATCATCATCATCATCATCATCATCATCATCATCATCAACATCATTATTGTCGTCGTCGTCGTCATCATAATGCAAGGGGTTTGATTAATCTTTGCGTACTTGTTACGGTGCAATGTTTTCAAACAAGAAAATAGAAACAGAAATAATTATTTTAACTATAAGAATAAAACAAATTAGCTGAGATTCAGTTTTACTACTACTACTACTACTACTACTACTACTACTACTACTACTACTACTACTACTACTACTACTACTACTACTACTACTGCTGCTGCTGCTGTTGCTGCTACTACTACTACTACTACTACTGAACAATCATAATGCGCCTTTTCTCAAAAATGAGCCTACGGCGCTTACAGAAACGCTAATCCCCGAGTCAAAAGCTTCGGCGATTTAAAATCTTAGCCTGAATATAGATATGATAGATATCCAATTATATTATCAAAACGGATACGATATTACTGTTATCTGATTATGAAAACATTTCCATCGTATTTTCCCCAGAACTAGAATAAGAGTGCCTTCGAACAGGAATGAACAGGTCTTGGTCAGATATTACAGGAGGTATCAAGAATGCAACGACGCATTTTCGCGCTAGAAACGGGAGTAAGAATAAATGAAAAGAGTGACGGTCCTAGGAAGCGGTTCATCTGAGCGGAATACACAGACGAATCCTATCAACGGGGTTCACCGTGTCTTCCCCCAGGTCTTTGTTCCCTTAGGTCTGTATTCTTCCAACTTTAGGCCAATGTTAGTCACCGGTTTCCTATTAATTTTATTAATTTATTTAATTAATCACTTTTATATAGCGCTTTACCAGCTCAAGAGCCGCTCAAGGCGCTGCCGATGCAGGATAAACCTGAAGCCGCCCGAGGTGCCCACTTGCAGCCTTTGGGCGCATAGTCTGACGCCCAGACGACTGAGCTCAATCCGGTGAGACCGAGGATGGTGAGAAGAGACCTAGCGCGTGCTGGGTGTATTTGTGTAGCCGGCACTCACTTGTCTAGAACATGAGCGTTAGGATCTTTTAAGTGCGAGCGATGGAATGAGTGCATGCACATACTAGACTTCGGTTTGTACTCTTATCCGAAGGATGCCAAAGGTCGCGGGTTAGATTCTCGCAAGGGGGGAACTTATGTGACTTGGGTAAGTACGAGACCATTGAAGTCACAGAGGGTTTTCTCCGGGTACTCCAGTTTCCCCACTCCCTTCAATAATGGTATTGGATGGAGTCCTTTCCGTCTTCTATTAGCGACCTCTCTGCCTTTACGCCACACGTTTGAGTGATAGATGTGTGGTGTGTGTGAGCGGGTGAAACAAGTGAGATGTTGATACAGATCGCCACCCTTTGAGTCTGTGGTGATTTGGTGAAAAGCGCGTGTATAGCATCCATTATTATTATTATTATTATTATTATTATTATTATTATTATTATTATTATTATTATTATTTGTCTACATTCTCCAAGGTCTGCCACAAACATATGTGAGAAAAAATAGACCTGGAGGACCAAAAGGCTAGGGAATTTAGACATGAGAGAATCATAGACCTGGGAGAATGTAGATCTGGGGGAACGAAGACATTGAGGGAGGGGTGAGGGTGAGATTTAGATATGGGAGAACATAAAAGCATGTGAACTTAGATTTCGTGAATATAGACCTGGAGAAACAGACTTGAGGAACATTGTTGTGCTCCCTTATCTGCAGAAACAGTGATTGTTCAATGCTAGCTTCCTCCCAGAAGCTGACCACACACACACACACACACACGCACACACACACATAAACTATGTGGAGTTTCATGAGTGTGTCACTGTAACGTCGTTTCTACATGCCCACACACTCACACACACACACACACACACACACACACTCACAAACACACACACACAAACACACACACCCACACCCACACACAAATGGTCCACAACTGATGACAAAAGACAGTTTAACCACAGCTGCTGACAAAACACAAACTTGCCCACAGTGGTGGCAAAAGACTGTTTGCTCACACCTAATGACATAAGACCGTTAGTCCACAACTGATGACTAAAACACTGTTTGCTCATATCTAATGACATAAGACCGGTTGTTCACAACTGATGACAAAAGATAGTTTGTTCACAACTGATGACAGCAGACAGTTTGTTCACAACCGATGTCAACAAACAACATCCTTCCAGTCAGTCACTTCATTTTCAGGAAGCCTAGCTGGCATATTCCCGAGCTGAGAACGCAGCGAGTTGGCCGACTGTGGTCTATGGCACACTTCCACAAACTCAAACCCCTGGCAGCAGAGAAGAAAAGATAAACCTTTCTTTTAATTCCCTTATTCCCCGGCGGATCTAATAAGGATAATATCCGAGATGCTGTGATTTAACTCCAGTCCCGTTTCTTTAGGCGAGACAACTACTGCCAGTGTTTTAGACACACGTGTTGACTTCCTTCCAGCAGTTGACAAGAATTGTCATAGATCACAAATAACCGGACCGTTCTCTCTACTACTTCCGGTCTCTGCACTCGTCGCGCAACTATTCACCCCCGTTGGGGTGGCGGGGGTTTCAGTCTAAATAGTATCCACACTTTCTGGAAATTTAGTGCTTTAAATTCTCACTGTCGCTGTCTTTCTCATTTGCTCTTTCTCATTCCTGCTCTGTTCTATCAATCTGCTATACTATCGTCTTCTTCGCTAGACCAGTCTCCTACCTTTTTTCTTGAAAACTCTTCCGGGACAAGACTCCTTATTTGTGTATGAGGTCTGTTGGATCAGCTTGGGAATATTGGACGCTTTCTGCCAGGTGGTCACTAGGGCTTCTTAAGATGTTATTATTTAGCAATGTAGGCATTTTATATGTATGTGTTTTGTTGATAATTTATAATGATGTTTGTATTCTATTTTGTTTTTGTAAACGGGGGTTCGATAAGTTGGGGTGAAGCCTCAGCCGTCCCCTGCGTGGGATGTCTTTATTGTAAAGTGACTGGCTGGTGGAGAGCTTTCGGTTTTACCACTAGGGTTGTTTCAGCAGATCTTTTATGCGGATCAGGGGTTGTCCGGTCCTGATTTGGCTCGGAAGAGTCCGCTGGACCTAAAGCAATAATAATGTAATGTAATGTAATGAGCAACTATTCTTGCGCCTTGGTCAGGCGATTCTTCCGGCTCAGTACATCAGAGCTTTTCGCATGGATTGTGTTTAGCGATCTATGATTTTGCTTAGTGCTGCAGTTTGTAATGTGTATCTTTTGTCTTGCATTATGCCTGGTGCTAGTTGAACGATTGTGGGTTGTGGGGCATGCAACGAAAAGCACAAGGAGCTGTCGTTCTGCTCCATTCGCCAACCAAAGTTATTTGTGGTCTATGGAATTGTCTAGTACAAAAAAGACTGCCCAAAGATACTGTGTGTGGTAGACGTTCAAACAGAGACGTACGGAAGATTTACAATTGATTGATTGATTTATTGTTGCTTTAGGTCCAGCGGACTCTTCCGAGCCAAATCAGGACCGATTTACAATTGGCCTAATTACTATAGATTGCTACGCTACTGACTATTGCACTAATTCTCATTTTGTTCTGGTCTTTATTCATGACTGGTGCAGTGTACCGACCGCAGTCACGATTTCTTTCGAATTGTGTGAGGAATAATAATAGTCCGTTCACTTGACAACTGGAATTGACGACTGTAGCCCTACATCTTGATTGTGTGACCGACTTGTGTTGTTTATTGCGAGTGCTGAAAATGTAAATGTAGATTTCTTAGAACTTTCGTTTCCCACACCCGAATAGGACTATCAGAAAATGGGAGCCTGGGTTTGTCAATGCAGCAGCCTATGCGGTGCGGGTTGATGTGATGATGAAGATGACGAAGGAGACTTGTAAGGCGTTGCTTAATCCACGAAACTCGTGATCAAAAAGGAGAAGAGGTGGGGTGGGGAGTGGGGGGGGGGGGCATAATCTATGTTTACTACGTTTTGCCCATAGAAATGGAGTAGTACGGGATAGGCCAGGCTGTCAATATCAATCATGTCAGGTTTAGCTGGCAGATATCAGACAGCTCAATGCCGCTTGTCCTGCCTGCGCATTCTGTGCATGCAGCCATGTCTATAAGCCTTCTCTTATTTCATCCCTTCAATCTGTTCTACTAGTAAATTGATGATGATGATGATGATGATGATGATGATGATGATGATGATGATGATGATGATGATGATGATGATGATGATGATGATCACAAAGGAGGAAGAAGAGAATAAGGACAAGAGAAGAAGAAGCAGAAGAAGAAGAAGAAGAAGAATATGGTGATTATTTTGATAATCATTATCACTATCGTGATACTCGTCATCACGATCAATGGTCACGGTGCTCTCGATCATGATCACGGTAGGGTGACTGCAGGCACCCATATACAAAAATGCCAGTTCAAACCAAACAGTTTCATTATGTACATGCAATAACTGCGCTTCGTAATATTGATGTCGTGCGTTGTCTGGTTATGCTGAGAACACAGATCTGATCTTGCCACAAAAAAACAACAAAAAAACCACAAAGGCGTTTAACCAATGGGCATGGCGGAACATGGAACTGGGGGACTACAGATTGATGAAAAGCCGTGGAGAAACACAGCCCGTGGTGGAAACATAATCCTATTTTGAGGGTGATGGAAGCCGTGGGGTGAGAGGGTGGAGTAGGGTGGGGAAGCATAGACCAGAGAGTGAGTTGAGGTGGGTTGGAGAGGGGGGGGGACCAAGTTGGATGAAGAGACAAGGGTGGTCTACAGTGTGTAGACAACGTCTATTTGGAAAGGTCGGAGCCGAGTGGAGAGACACAGAAATCACGCAAATGAATGTCTGCTGTGGCTCCTGCAGCGCTCTCCTCTCCCGCAGCACACAACACGCAATAAAGCTGTCAGGATGATGACCACAGCAATCCCGAATGTCAGAGACAGCACAAGGCCTATTGAAGAGCTTTTGCTTGGAAATTCTGCATCATATTCTTCAGTCTGGTCTAAAACAGCACTATCGTAAAAATGTACATAATTATTCAAGTATATGTTTTCTTTTTAATATTTTTTTCTTCCTTAATATTTTGTCAGTCTGAATGCTTGCAGTTTTGTTTTTGTTTTATTCTATATTTTTGATAACAAGTGTACGTTGAACTGTTTATTAGGAGTAAAACTTCGCAGGCCGTTGATACTCAATATCAGCAGGAGCATCAGTTTGATTAAACCTGCCACTAGTGCGAGACCGACTGGATAGAAGTTCGAAGAGACTGTATACTTTGTGCCTGTGCAGGACTACTGGTAGTGATTTTTACGATTATGCTGACACGGGGTTATCTGTTTAGAGTATATCTGTAACCGCGCCTCCAAATTATATGCATGGTTCGACAATTCAATTCAACCTTTAACTCTAGTGCAACAGGACGTGAAAGGTGGCTCTGCGTATGATAAAGTCTTGTATTGTTGTTGTTGTTGTTGTTGTTGTTGTTGTTGTTGTTGTTGATGTTGATGTTCTTCTTCTTCTTCTTCTTCTTCTTCTTCTTCTTCTTCTTCTTCTTCTTCTTCTTCTTTTTCGGGCTAATCACAAATTTTAGATCTAGGCACTTAAAGGCATAAAGAAATACTATAATAAACAACACTAACAAAACCGCGAGTTTGGACTATCTTAACCTTAGTCAGTTTCCTATATAAAACATGCAGTGCATAGACTTATAACAGGCCAATCGTTCTTATCGCGCAGTTGTAAGGTTCTCTCCCCCCCCCCACCCCCAAAAGAATTTGTATCTGTGTCTAAAACAATTAACATCGTTTGTGGGTGTGCAACCATATACCACATAGTTATCGGGTTAATATCCTATTCTATCCTATCCCGTAACTCAAAGGTCGTTGGGGCACCACAGATGATCGTCCAACCATCGTACTCCATCGTTCTCTGTTCTCAGCAACCCTCATGGCTTCGTTCAGTGTCAATCAAACCAGTCCATTCTCGATTGTTGTCCTTCCACCTCTTTTTCTGTCTTCCTCTTCTGCTTCCTAGCACCGTGCCTTGCAGGATGGGTTTTGCAAGGACTGATGCTCTGGTGACGTGGTCATACCATGCCATCGGGTTATTAACCTACAGCAAAATCATATGTACAATTAAATGTAAATGTATAGTTTCGTAACTGAGTCACGTGGCCCTACAACAGCTCGATAAAGCTAAATTAAATGTAACAACAACACCAACAGCGCCACCACCACCACCAACGACGACAACATCATCGCCAACAATGACAACAAAAGAAGAAGATGGAGAGGTTATTAAAAATACGCCTTTTCCCAAAAAAAATATACATTTCAGTGCGTACATCACAGGCAGCCCCTCGTAAATCTGATGGATACGCAAGTGAAAACAAAAGTGGTAACGGGGACCGAAAGGTCAAAATGTAGTAGTAGTATTGTGACGAAGAAAACGCAATCGTATTATGGTGGAATCTATGTATGAAGTCGGCGGCAGCAGGTTGATGTACTATTATTTGTTTACAGTACGTACACAACAAGGAAGCAATGGACCATACAGAATGCCCGACCTAGGAGTCTTAAATTTGCCCAATTCGAAGGATTTGTTTGGAGGTTCTCCTAAAATCCGCTTTGCTATTAGGCCTACAATATAATAGTTTTAATTATTCATTGGTCAAACCCACTCGCTACTGTGTCGCAAGTTAAGCACCGTCCAGTGCGGTTAGCACTTGGGTGGGTGACCGCAAAACGTGAAGCGACAAATAACAACGCCCCCAGTTGACTCAACTGTGACTGAGTACCTACTCTCTTAAGGGTGGGGAAGGTAAAGCAGCGAGGGAGAGAGATGGGCATCACCCTTATTACGCTGGCCCAAGATAAGTGTGATCTCCAACATCAACAACTACAAAAAAAATTCACAAATTCACAAATAATGTTAGGTAGCTAGGGTTTTGGCGCGCCACTGGCTGCGACTACGCCTTCCCCGGGGGAGGCGGCCCAGAGTTTCCCGATAGAAAGGGATAATAAACTGCAGCAAAAAAAAAAACGATTAAAACAATAAAATAAATCACGCTCCCCTACGGTCACAAGGCTATGGGACTACCTTTACCTTTACCAAACCCACCGTCTAGATGCGAACCTTCGACCTCTGTTCTGTCTTAGTACGTAAACAGTATCTGTTTACAAAACTCAAAGGCAAGACTAGCCAGCGACCTAAAGTCAACTTATCGCCGGGGCGGGTCACTCGAACAAAGTTTCTGTGCCTTCTTATATTCCAACGAAAGGCTTGCTTGAAAAAGTGTTGTTTTTTCTCTTACATAACCTACTATTTTTAAATTTACATAATATGGCGCGCCCAATCCGACGGGTGGTTTATTTGAGATGTTATTTTGTTTTAAACGCTACTACATACAATCGGTACCGTGATGTGCTATGCGTATTTCACGACGATGGTACTTTTAGCATCATATTGCAAATCTATTAATAGATACATAAACAAAATAAAATGTATTGATTAATATATAACAACTATAATTTAAAGCGAAGATTTCTCTTTTTTTTTCGAGGGGGTAACACTCATAGTGAATGTTAAAAAGATCTGTCACGCTGAACAGGTGATACTGGGGCCCTTTTAAAAGCCCAAAGGCCAAATAATGACAGGACCCTCTCACTTCAATTCGACCTTCGTCATTTCTTGAACTTACTAGCTCAGTTCCAAACAAAGTCGACGTTCGCGATATAGATCTACTGAACAGACTCTCGGTTTCTGTCGACGTTCGTACTGTATGCCTAACTCCGCCTGTCGACGTTGATCGTGTTTCCAGTTAACTCGCTCATTTCTTTCATGTCTAGAATGAACTCGCTCAACCCCGGTCCACCCCATCGTGTGCTCATTTAACTGCCTCAGTTCTAACCGACCTCCTTAATCATGTCTTGAATTAAACAGCGCAGTGACAATCCACGTTCGTAATGAAATCGTTCATTATTCCATAGTGTTTTGTGTTAACTCTCAGTTCCAAAGGGCTTCCTACGTGTACTAAATTGCCCTCTTAGTTCCAATCACCCTCCTTTATGTATTAATTTAACTCTCTCACTTCCGACGGACATCCGCCATGTACTGAATTAACCCTTCCATTTCCAACTTATCACCTTCATGTCTTGAATCAACTTTCGTCGTTCAGATCGAATTCCGTCATGTCTTTGATTAACTAGGTAAGTTCCAATCCGGTGCAAGGAGGCAGAAGAAGAGGGAGACAGAAAAAGAGGTGGGAGGACAACAATCGAGAATAGACTGGCTTGACACTGAGCGAAGCCATGAGGGTTGCTGAGGACAGAGAACGATGGAGTACGCTGGTTAAACGATCTGTGGTGCACCAACGACCTTCGAGTTACGGGATAGGGTAGGATAGGATAGGAAGCTCCAGTTGATCTCGGTCATGTACTGAATGAACTCTCCCCATTCCATCCGAACTTGTAGGGTGGGGTCGCGCACTTGCATTGCATGTTGGTTCGTGTAATCTTGAGGAATGTCATATATTGATTGGATAAAGTATATGTTGCTGTATTGATTCAAACATCTGCAAATGTTTTTATATGCGTGTCTGTGTGCTGTGGGAGTGTATGTGTGTGTGTGTGTGTGTCAGTCTGTCTGTGTCTGTGTTTGTGAGATAGGCGGCGTCTGTCTTAGGACAGCAGGTATCACTTACTGAAAGATATGGAAGGACACAGACCAGGGGTTTGCGATGGTTTGCTTTATTACATTTTTAACAGCGTATCAGATTTCAAGCCTCTCGCCCTTGATAATAATAATAATTATGTGGCAGCACTCTTGTGAATTTTTTTTTTATATTTTTTTTATTATCCCATCCTGCTTTGACGTTGGTTTATTCAGCTGGAGGATGTTTAATGCTTTATTACATACCACAAGAGCATAAACCGAGTAGAATGGATCCTCATAGCGTAGCGGGTCCTATTTATCTATAAAATAGTTATCGTACTACTGCTACCACTCTGCTATTGAGGATCCACTACTTCTTCGTTGTCGAGGATTCCAGTCTACCAAGGATGTTACATAGTGTGCAATCCTTCATTTTACCTTGCTAATGACCCTCTGTGTTGTATGCTGACTGTTGTACACTGCGGATAAAAGTCATTATTGTCTGTGGGTACAATAACGTTTCTGATTCTGTCTTTCTTTCTTTTTCTTCATTTTATTTTCGGTAATTCTTTCTCTCGTTCATTTTATTTCGCTTTTTTTCTCTCGTTCTTTATTTCATGATTTTTCTTCTTTCTAACTATTCTCTCTCTCTCTCTCTCTCTCTCTCTCTCTCTCTCTCTCTCTCTCTCTCTCTCTCTCTCTCTCTCTCTCTCTCGCTCTCTCTCTCTCTCTCTCTCTCTCTCTCTCTCGCTCTCGCTCTCTCTCGCTCTCTCTCGCTCTCTCTCTCTCTCTCTCTCTCTCTCTCTCTCTCTCTCTCTCTCTCTGTTCATCTGTCTACATTTTATTTCTTAGAAGAAATTGCCTCGTCCAATAATTTTCACTCTTTGTGTTGTAGGTCACGAACAGGAGGAACCACAGTGGGGTTATTCAAGGACGCGGCCTTCGCTGATTCGGCAAACACA
Organism: Oncomelania hupensis; assembly: GCA_036898135.1. Classification (NCBI taxonomy): domain Eukaryota; kingdom Metazoa; phylum Mollusca; class Gastropoda; order Littorinimorpha; family Pomatiopsidae; genus Oncomelania; species Oncomelania hupensis. Next base: position 120,663,401 of record CM072511.1, on the reverse strand, counting down.
CCACAAAGCCTCCCAAGCCCGGAAGATCTACAGATTACAGCCTGATTACCGCGTTGTGTCCCCTGACAAACTGAGAGTTGCAAGCCTTGTACAGGAAAGGAGTTGTCGATCTTTGGGAAAGCAGACGACTTCTAGAGAGCTAGGGAATGTGAATGGATGCTTAGTGCTTTCGCTTGTGATAGAAAAGAAAACGGGAAGTGCTGGTGCAGCATTACGCGTCGTGTATCGCACCCCGAAATATTTTTAAGTGCCACGACAACAGCTCCTCCATCATAACGACAACGAAGCACGGAAACTCTTTAGCTAAAACGACCATAATATGGCATAGAAAGTTACAAGTCAGCTTGTGTGTACAACTCTGTTGCAGCCTGATATAATCAGACTAACAAGATTTGAGCACATAGACTTTAGCGATGTTTGACTTCATGTGCAGTAATAAAGCTTTGTTTTCACCCGTGGTTAGCGCCTGAAGTCTCCGGTCAGGCGAGATCTCCATACTTCATGCCAATCTGCCACAGGGTGCTGCTGGGAAGGGTGAAGCAAACTACTTCTGGCTGGGACGATACCGTCCTTCGCAAAGCGCCTACTGCTGACGTCACTTCCGGCCCCTCTTCCAGTGTGGAGATGGATTTCAACGACACGATGAGGAAGGGGAGCGGCTACAACCTGACTCTGATGCAGCTTCTCAACATGACGTCGGAGAGTCCAGTCCCGTGGTCCAACGAGACTGGGCCGAACGGAACAGTTGATGCGGTGGGAGTGTTTGTGGACCCCTCGGTAAACAGGGAAGCTACTAACGATTCTCTGTTTATCAAAATAGTTCTACTGCTCATTCTGACCGCGGTGGTTCTACTGACAACGTACAAGTTTGTCATTAGACTGTTCTCTGGCTATTCAGAAAAGAAAGACGACAGTTCGGAGTATTACATCGGAATTCAAGAAGACTCGTAGTGGTTATACACAGACCAAAAACTTTATCTAGGGTAAAAACTCTTGTTCGCTCTGTAATAGATATAGCTTTTACAATTAGCGCGTGTACAAGGTAATACATCAATATCTGTTACAGATCCGCACTGCACAAGTTGTGAACATAATCATTTGATAGGCTTAATTAATATGAAACTTTTTTATTACACCTCTCTCTCTCTCTCTCTCTCTCTCTCTCTCTCTCTCTCTCTCTCTCTCTCTCTCTCTCTCTCTCTCTCTCTCTCTCTCTCGCTTTCTGTCTGTCTGTCTGCCTCACATGTTCAATTTTCATGCAATGATTTGACGTAATATTTGTTCTCACATAATAGTTTTGTTACTGTTTGAAATATTGCACGTATTTTGTGTCGGTGCAGTCCAATTAATAAAACTTTTGTTTGTTTGTTTGTTTGTTTGTTTGTTTGTTTCATTTAACGTCTATTCACCGAAGTGATTTTACTTTTTAGACAAGAAAATAAAAGGAAGGTGGGGGAAAAGGATATGTGCTCCATGGATGGGGGAAAGGAGATAACATTTAAACAAAATAATACAGTAACATAACATCAAATAAAATTAAATAAAAATTAAGTATTCTAAACAATTTTTTTAAAACAACTTTTGTTTGGTTTCATCGCAACAAACGGTTGACTGTGACAGACCTACATTCCCCCGTTGGGGTGCCGGGGGTTTCAGTATAAATAGTATCCCCACTTTCTGGAAATTTAGTGCTTTAAATTCCCACTGTCGCTGTCTTTCTCATTTGTTCTTTCTCATTCCTACTCTGTTCTATCAATCTGCTATACTATCTTCTTCTTCGCTAGACTAGTCAGCTACCTTTTTCTTGAAAACTCTTCCGGGACAAGACTCCTTATTTTTGTATGAGGTCTGTTGGAACAGCTTGGGAATATTGGACGCTTTCTGCCAGGTGGTCACTAGGGCTTCCTATGATGTTATTATTTAGCAATGTAGGCATATTATATGTATGTGTTTTGTTGATAATTTATAATGATGTTTGTATTTTATTTTGTTTTTGTAAACGGGGGTTCGATAAATTAGAGTATAGCCTCAGCGTCCCCTGCGTGGGATGTCTTTATTGTAAAGTGACTGGCTGGTGGAGAGCTTTCAGTTTTACCACTATTGTTGTTTCAGCAGATCTTTTATGCGGATCAGGGGTTGTCCGGTCCTGATTTGGCTCGGAAGAATCCGCTGGACCTAAAGCAATAATCATGTAATGTAATGTAATGACAGACCTACAGTGTAGGCATGAACTGAACATTGTAATTGTTCTCGGCAACATAATATACCTTTTAAGCCGTGTCATTGGCAATTAAGCCATTTACTCTGTTTGGTTTCCTTATAATGGGCGCCGCTGGAGGCCTAAAATAATCGGTCAGCACCCTGGTACAGTTCTTGAGCTGGAAAAGCGCTATTTTAAAACGATTAGATAAATAAATATTAATAATAGGATATCAATATCGTATACACCTAAGTGATCATATACACTCTAAACCTTGAAGTTGATTTCTTGATACACCTTGGTTTCGTTTTAATTCAGTTTTGAAGGCCGAAATCGGATATGTCGACTGTTATAATTTAATTGATTTAAGTCTTGCATAATTTACGTTTATTCATCTTAAAATCCACAAATACCATTACCACTGATTTGATGTGACATAGTCATTTTGACTGTCTTTAGTTTAGAACGCGCCGAACCTTTGAACCTGGTAGCGAGAAGTAAACCTAACCTTTGACAACTCCCGACCATCGCTAAGCCAAAGAATGATTCAGTTCTATAACGACTCCTCACAATAATACAATATTAATCATTATGTTTATGTTGTATTATTGACTTGAAAGCACCCAACTATGCACATTGTTTGCAAACGAGTTGCAATATAGACTTAAATTACATAATTATAGCCAAACTGTGGATCTCACGTTGTTAGTAAAATAGAAGTAGTATCACCGTTACAAACGCAGTATTTTTATACTGGCTGTGTGTGTGTTGTTTTACAATATCTCTATATGAGGCATATTATATAGTGTGCACATTCCTAGTAGGTCTACCAAAGAATTGAAGTGTATGTATGTTTGATTGCAACATACTTTTCAAAATGTAGAATATGTTTCGATGTTCTGCCAAACAAACACTATTCGAACCTATTTATATATGCTGTTGACTTTGTTTTAGATTGTATTATTCATATTTTCTGTCTTGTGAATTTAGATGTTCACACTGGTGTCATGTTTGGGATGTACGGCTGTTGAAAGTGGAAGATACATGAGTTATGTAGGCTGTTAAATGACAATCATGTTTGACTTAACGTAATTGTTGTAATAATGTGTTGATAATAAAATGAGCAATTGCAGTTTTATTTCCCACCGACGAGAAGAATTCATTTTATTATTTTAGACATCGTGTACTATTATATGTGGTAGAGGTGGTTTCATACATTTTTAAAACGAATTTTGGGTGATTTGATAACTTTGTACAGTTTATGACACAAGAGTGTTATGATTCCTCAGCTAAATTTAGGGCTACCCACAAGAACACGTTCATATTCCATATTTAAAACAATCAACATTAGAATGAAATGACTAAAATGGAATTTTCGTGTTTTGTTTGTGTGTGTTAAAAAATTTTTTTTTTGTCTGATTGTTCTTTTTTTTAAAATACAAGATGACGTTATTATGTAAAACATTTATACCTTTTTATACAATTCATCCTATCCTATCATATCCTATACCCTAACTCGGAGGTCGTAGGGGCACCACAGATGATCGTTTAACCAGCGTACTCCATCTTTCCCTGTCCTCAGCAACCCTGATGGTTTCGCTCAGTGTCAAACCAGTCCATTCTCGAATGTTGTCCTCCCACCTCTTTTTCGGTCTCCCTCTTCTTCTACCTCCTAGCACTGTGCCTTGCAGGATGGTCTTTGCAAGACCCGATGATCTGGTGAAGGGGCCCTACCATCGGAGTTTCCGTTTTTATACAATTCAATGCATATTAAATCATGCACTTAAAATCCTTAAGACATACAAGACTGAAGCCCATTTGGAAAGACAGGACCATCACTCTACACTCTAAGGTAAGGCTGCTGCGCTCCCTTGTCATCTCCATCTTTCTAAACTCTTGCGAAACATGGACCTTCACAGCAGACCTACAACGAAGAATACAAAGCATGGAGATGAAGAAGACTTCTGGGCATTTCCTATACCCAACAAATCACCAATGACGAAGTGCGACAGACCATTGCACAAGCCATTGGACAACAAAATGACGTGCTCACAGTGGTGAAGAAACGGAAACTCCGATGGTATGGCCACACCCCCAGAGCATCAGGACTTGCATCCTGCAAGGGGCAGAAGAAGAGGGAGACAGAAAAAGAGGTGGGAAGACAAAATTCGAGAATGGACTGGCTTGACACTGAGTGAAATCATTGGGACTGCTGAGGATAGAGAAAGATGGAGTGCGCTGGTTAAACGATAATCTGTGGTGCTCCAACGACTTTCGAGTTACGTGATAGGATAGGATAAGAAAGAAAAAGAAAGAGATTTCTCTTATATAGCGCACTTACAAGCTCAGAGAGCTTCTCAAGGCGCTGGCCCGTAATATCCAGCAATCACAAAATAGTTTGCTGAAGTCAGGATTCGAACCCACGTCGCCCAAGACGCACTCACTAAAGTCGTGCGCTCTGACCACTGAGCTATCCCTGCCGCCCTAAGAAGACAAACATGCCAAGTGGGTGTAGCAGGCATGTTAACTTAATGAAAATAGTAAAAGGACGGCGAGGGAAAGAATGGGTATGAGAAATGTATTGTAGAAAATTAGAGAAAGACAGAGAATGTGCAAAAAAGATTATATTAATCCTGAGGCGTTTCCAGGAGAAACAAATTCCGTATAGCAAAATCATGCAAGGGGCAAAACTCTCCATTAACTTCATGCACAACATGATTGTGTGCACACATTACAATATCGATCCTGTGCAGTATGATAAAATTCCCGCTGATAAAGCAGAGAGGCCATGTGAATATTTTTTAAAATTTAGTTTGTTTTGCTCGTTTCTTTGTTTTTTGTTATCAACTATAGCAGGAACAAACACCCAATACTTTCTCTGGCATTCACTTAGGTGCGCCTGTGAGTTGAAGCAATTCGTAGCTTATTAATCGCTTGCGCCTGTAAAGAAGACGATTCGTTTTCGACGCCAATAATAATTATACCAAGGTTGTTTTTTTTTTCCCAAAACGTCTTTCTTCATCCTGTAATAAAAGTTTTGTAGAGTCTATTGTTCTTAGGTCCCTATAGAACTATCAAAACACAGCACACATAAACGGCTCTTTACAGTGCACTAGCTGTCTAACCCCCTGCCTCCTCATTATCCGTAGTAAACACACGTACACTCTCCATCTCTACTCTCTCCTATATCTTCTCACGTCAGGCGACAGTATTTGTGCTGAATGTTTGTAGTTGCAGGGGTCATGACTCTGGATCCGACAGGAAGTCAAGATGGCGGCTATTGGGAGCGGGTCGATAGAAAATTTCGCTAGTATTAGTGAATAGTTGAGAGAAAAAAGAAATGTTGTGAAAACATACCTAGGGACATAAACTTCTGTTCATGCTAAATTTGATCGCAATCACAACCCAACTGTGGATTTTGTATTGAGAGACAGACATGCACACACACACACACACACACATACACACACACACGCACACCCACACCCATACACACACACACATTTTTCAGTTATATGTACAATAAGATATTTGTAAACGTAAGCTAAAAATAGTTCTGCATTTCTTTTTTAAAGGACCGTGTATCAAAGATTTTTGTGTATTTTTTCGTAAAAATGAGTTTACTTAGAAACTTTAAGAATTTGCATTGCTTTCACATTAAAGGAGAATACAATGGGTAGTCGTTGCTCCAACTGACCACTACGCTTTGAATTTCAGACGCTTCTTCCTTGTTGAGTACACAAACTACCAAGCCTACTATACACTCTTTTGCTGCATTACTTTTTTTTTTTAGAAACAACATTGAAGCTATTAATAGAGTCATAAGCCAATGTATGTATCGATTTGCACCAAACTATACTCTTGACAGATATTTTTTTTAAAAAAATTCCCCCCGGTGAGGTAACACACTCTCTGTCAATTTGAAAAGGATTTGCTTTACTGAAATATGTGATCTTGGGGTCCTTTAACACACAGCACAAAAGGTCTCCGTTTACTGACAAAGAGGGAACAAAATTAATAGAACTAAATAAATGCCTGTCTGTCTAGGGCTAGCTCGGTCTGTTAGAGCAGATTAAAGAAGTCTCTGCTGTGCTTTGTCTTTTCCCAACCTTCGCCCCCGTTCCTTACCCCGACACCCCTCCCTCTCCCTCTCTCACACACCCAACCCCAATTTCAATTACCTATTTCCATACGCCCCGACGACCCTTTAATACATAGATGGAGGGCTGGATGTCTGTTTAACACAGAGCCACAATGGTCTCTGTAGTTCTGTGGTCTGCCAGGCAAGTAAGTACGGGTCTTACAGTTCCGAAAATGGAAACCTGTAATTTCATTAATGGAGTTGGTATAGCCAGAAACCGAAAGTCCCATTAGAACTAAATGTTGGAGGGGCTAGTCCTGGACTGCCAGTTAGTGTTCCTAGTCATTTTCTTTCATTTAGATTCCTTGATCCATCGATCTTATGGCTGTGTATATTTGGAGAGAGAGAGAGGGGGGGGGGGGGGTGGAGTAAGGGGGGAAAGTAACTTTGATCTGATGGCTATAGGAATTGCTCGTGTATGTTAATGTTTTTGTTAGCTCGTGTATGCTATTATGTTATTGTTACAATTGTTATGTTATTGTTACAATTGTTATGCTATTATGTTATCGATACAATTGTTATATTATTGTTACAATTGGTATGTTATTATGTTTTTGTTTTTTTTTACAATAGTTAGTACTGTGACGGTGGGTCTATTGTTATTGGGCTCTTGCACAATTGAATGCTATTACCCACTCGTCTTTCGTCTGCGGGGATCGGCTAGTTAAATCACCCTATGACTAATCTTAATACATTTATATGTTTGGCCTGGTCTGTGGTAGAACAGGTTATAGAGATAGGAAGAAACATGTAAAAGATTCACTGACACACTAGCTCTCGCACGGTTATGAAACATAAGTAGTCCAGCCCCTTGTTAACAGTAAATATCACACATTTATTTCCTCTAATCTATACATAATTCTCTAATCACTACACTAACTAAAATGTCCAAAACGTAATATAGATAGGATTAAACAGTCCAAATTCACTTCGAGTAGTTCGCTCCTTGATGGGTCTATGCTGCTACTGTTCTCGATATTTGCTACTGTCTCATCATTGGGCTATTTGTTCTGGTTGGCCTAATGTTCGTTTTCAGGAGAGTGGACTACCGCACAGTTCTTCTAGATCAGTGTTTGTGCAAGTTTTCTTGAGCACTTAGCTGTATCGTTGAGGTGTGGGGCTGGTGTCTCCTCTTCTTGTTTGTTGACTATTGGGCTATCGGAGCTTAGTGTTCGATGCTCCACTGCAGGCCGAATGTCAGGGTTGACTCTCAATGGTCTATCTCCTGCATCGGACTAAGCCTGCTCGTCTGCAAAACATAAGACGAGTTTCTGCAACGCCTTGTTAACAAAGGGTGTGCAGAGCGTCTCACTGATGGCAGAAACAGCCCTCAGTGATCGCGTCCACTTATACAATTTTCTACTTCCGTGGTCCACTGGAATCTCCAACATACTTCCTATACATATACATATCATGGCTTAACATAAACACAGGGAGAAGTAATTAATAATATACACATTCTCCGGTAAAGCCACTGGTCTGCAATAATACACATAGGAGAAACAACAGTTGATCAGTAGGGGCTACCTCATGGTTTCGAAAACCGTCACGGGTCAGCCATGTGGTCAAGCATAGTTTTACCAACATTCACAATCATAAAACATTGCAAGACTTTACAAGCATAATCCATCAATATTATCAATAAATGGCGGTGAAACAAAAGATTGATTGTTTACCTTTTTGACAAGGTCAGGCTATGGCTATACTGCGTGAATAAATTTCACCCGTCACCTGCGTAGTCTGTTGAGAGATCTTTCCACGTATCCATCTCGGGTGAGGTTTTAACAAAGACTGACTACCTTAACCCTGTGGTCAGCTTAAGCCCGCGAAATCTGGTGATACCTTTTAGCGCCCTCGTGCGGGGGTGATGGATATAGGTCAGCTGAATGATGACACTGCCTACCTTAGCGAGAGTTAGCCTACACAAGATTAGACCAAACCTTTAACTTCTGTCGTCTGCTAGGCATCGACGTTAAGTTACAAAGGCTACAGCAGGATGAACTATTTGAGGCGTGAATCCTTAGTGCTGGGTCCAAACTATCCTATTGTGACAAGTACTAAATTAATAATATATTTTGCCGACCGAATATGTCATGAAATGTGTATGTTCAGCATTGTTGAAATTTATCATTTTACACAATATAATGATGTGAAACATAAGAAATGTAGAATTTATTGTGCCAAGGCCGAAACGTGAATGCAAAATAAAAGCATGTTCATTTGAGAGAGAGAGAGAGAGAGAGAGAGAGAGAGAGAGAGAGAGAGAGAATACTAATAATTAAAGTGCGAGTGTGTGTGTCTGTCTGTTGACGTAGGTGTTTGTGTGTGTGTGTGTGTGTGTAGGTGTGTGTGTGTGTGTGTGTGTGTGTGTGTGTGTGTGCGCGCGCGTTGATTATGATAATGTGACACGCGGTAAGTAGTTCATGAATATTGTTGTGTAGTTTTCACCTTTGCATTTTCACAATCTAGATAGCGTGTCAAACTTTGATCGCATTTGTAAGTTTTGGACGTAATTTTACGTGAATCTGCCGAGAACGACAAAGAAAGAAATAATAAATAAATGTTTTTAAAAAAATACAATAAAACACCCAAACATATCCAACTTGCGATGCTGTGTTTGTGTGTATATGTTTGTGTGTGTTTGTGCGTGTGTGATGTGAGTGTTTCTTTTCTTTTTAAATTATTATTATTGTGTTTTCTTCTTTCTTGAAGTGTGATGTGATCAAAATAATATAAGAAAAGGTGGTTGAATTTATTTCACACACACTCACATACACACACACGCACACACATATATTGAGAGAGAGGCAGATCAATCTTCGCATGCACTGGTTGGTCTGTTCTATTAATAAACGCAAGTACGATAATTCAAGATGTGTTCATTGTACCCGTAAATTAAAATGAATTTAGTGTGTAGTGTGACAGCTTCGAATCAGCAAAACCACAATAAAACCACAAGTAAAGTACTATTATATAGTATGGCAATGTTATTTTAACAATAAATACACCACTGCTGAATGAGCAGATCAAAAACACGCACACCCTAAAGCTGGTTAATACAAGTATGTATACTTTCACTTCCACGGATAGTACACCACACGCACAAAACCATTCATAAGCAGAATTCCAAGCAATCTTAGCAAAGCCGTTAAACTGGGAAGGATCCATAACAACCCTGTTCGGAATGTTGACGGAATAATTTCTTTTTAGGTTGGTACTACAGAGTACAGACCCTACCTTACCCCAGACTCCAAGGAGGCACGCTTTCAGGCGCTTGCATCCATTAGAAATAAGGGTCAACGGTCACAGTAAATATTATACACTGAATAAAAAAATTATAACTTGAAACTGATGGTATTTTCACACAAATACAGAGAGACAAAGAGAGAGAGAGAAAGACAGACAGAAAGAGAGAGATTATTCTTTACTTAACGAAAGTAGTAGAAGAAGCAGTGGTCTGCTTTTTTTTACATCTGGCCCAAGCCTTAAAGAGCGGCTATTATATTGAAACAACAAGTAAAACAAGAGAGAAAGACAGAGGGAGAGTCCGTAGCTGATGCATATAGTAATATTTGTGCCCAACAGGGTGCTTTGGTTGAGGAGGGGGGGGGGGTGTCACGTGGGGTTTAAGGGCTCTGCACAATGGAATTATGGACCCTCACGTTTATTCGGTGGGAACTGCTAGTACGTCACCCTATGAATTACTTTAATAAATTTATTTGTTTAGCTCGTTCTGTGTTAAGGTTGGGGTACAGAAATAGATAGAAAAATGGTAAAAGATTACTGTCACACTAGCTTTCACACGGCTATGAATCATATGTAGTCCAGCCACTTGATAACAGTTAAAATCACACATTTATTTCTTCTACTCTATACAAGATTCTCTAAGTACTAATCTAACTTAAAAAGTCTCTTTCAATGCTAATAGTTCGATCGCTGATAGTCTAGGCAGCTGTTATATCTTCCTCGGGCACTTGCTATAATATTTCATGTAGATTTGGACTACTGTGGTCCGTTTTACAGTTTCTGAAGAGTTGGACTACTGTGGTCCTGCTATGATCAGTTTAAGTGCACCTTGGCGTGTTCACTTAACTGCTAGATGGTGCGGTCGAAGTCCTTCTGTGAGGTAGCTTCTGGTCCACCTTTGTCGTTGTGTAGTTGGGTTCCCTTGCCACGCTGTGGGGTCTGACAGGGTGTTTATCAAGGTAGCTCTTTCCGACTTGTGCGGTAGAGTCTCCTCAACCAACTAGTCGTTTCTGTGGAGTGGGGTTCACAGGATAGCTCGGGATAGCTCGCCTGCTCGTCTGTAATATAAGAGACGAAATTCTGCACAACCCTGAATAATCGGTTTGTGCAGAGCGTCTCACTGAAAGCCAAGTAGCCCTCAGTGATAGCTCCACATCTCTATACATAAGCGACGAACATTCTGCTACTTCCGGGTTCCACTGGAATTTCACTCTAAATTCCTATACATACATAAATATCAAACGTGGCTAACTATACACATACCGAATTAATAATATTATAAACATTCAGTGGTACAGCCACTGTTCTGCAAACATACATATAAGTTAAACAACAGTGGTTCCGTACGGGATACAACATGGCGGCGCAACCGGTCGTGTTTCGCCTCGTGGTCGGCTCTTCCACGTGGTCACGCAAATTCGGATTAACAATTCACATTTATGCATAGCAAATTCTTCAAACATAATTTCAACAATAATACAAATATATCACGATGAAACAGAAGGGTGTTCATTTACCTGTTTGACAAGTTCAGGCCCGTGATGACTTGAGAGAATTCTAAGATTTCAAAGTCCTGCTTCCTGGTCTATGAGTGTAGAGATTTCTCTAGCTGTGGAGATGTTGACTCTACCTCGTCTCACACACGACTGATTCAAACTGCCCTAAGATCTGACACAGTCCGAACTGCTCTACCCACTGAGCCTGCTCTGATTGGTTAAAACGGTCCGATTCAAAGCTCAAGTGCTGAGTCACTGCGCAGCGTGGGTCGGGCTCGCGGTGTGTGGTCTGCTGTGTAATTTAATTGCTGCTGTGTTATAGTCTAACTTCTAAAGTTACAAGTACTACACATGGCTAAATAGTCACTGGGCAGAGTTAAAACTAGCCAATTCATGACAGGGGGTGTGGACGGGGGAGAGAAAAGGCGGAGTGGGTAATGGGGAAATAGAAGGTAAGGAAATGTGGAAATCAGTTCAGTTCAGTAAATAGGTTAACGTCCCCGGACACAATGGGTATAGGGGACTATGTGGAAATAGAGTAAGTTGGTTATGTTATAGGCGGGGTGTAGTAGGGGCCTGGAGAGTGGGGGGTGGGTGGGGCACAGAGGGGGAAAGGGGTGGGAAAGAGGGGCGTTAAAGATGAAGATGTTGAAAGGCAGGCTTCCTTGGACGCAATCAAATGTGAACATTTAAAGCCGTGAATGGTTTCACCGGCTGTTTAAACCAAAAAGGAGAGTACCGATGTTACAGGAGTAGTAGACCTCCAGTCTCGAAAGTTCTTCATCTTTGACGCTGTAAGTGGGGAAGATCTGAAGGAAGTCTAGGTTTCCATCGAGCTGGTGGGGAGTGTGGCTGCAGTGATGGTCAACCATATACTTTTTAAAATTTATTTTAAAAACAAGTTGTTTCTTGCTATATATAGGTATATACGTCATGTTATGGTTTTCAGAAGTAAAAACTTATCTAATTAAAGAGAAAATTCACAAAACTCCTGCTGTATTTGTTCATGCCCTTACATATTTAACACAGGCGCTTGTATCTGGATATGCGAGCGCCTATGTTGTGGCTTAGGCGCTCGGGTATCCAGATGCAAGCGCCTGTGATATTTCTATCAAACGCAACGTAGGCTAATCGCTGATCTCTACACGTGATTTCCACGTTTGGCTTGGAAAAAGACCTGTAACTATGTTTGGGTGGGGTATAAAAAGTTCACTGTAACGAAAGGGGTTATATCAAGAATTGCATGTGTGCGTGCGTGGATAATCTGCGTGTCCTCCCGTCACACACTTCTCTAACTCGTAAGAATAAACTATGTTGTCACACCTCTCTATTAAAGTCTATAAACATGAACCAACAAATTACACAAGTACAGACAAATCAATCAAGAATATGAAAATACAATTAACTTCTGTACTCATGTACTTTGTAGGGTTAATCCGTGAATTACTCACACTCACAATAACACATAATGAATCCCAGTCACCGTCCACAGAGAGAATTACACACAAGAGTCTCACTGAGATGATGGTCCGATAGGTCTACATACAACCTCTGCCTCTGTCTATGTATTCTCTTTTGTTTTCTCTCTCACGTTATCCTTTCCTTGTTTCAATTCTCTCTCTTCTCCGATCACTTCTCCGTCTTTAACTCTTCTCCGGCTGCTGTTGCTGTTGCTGCTGTCACTGCTGCTGCTGTTGCTGCTACCGCTGCTTTTGCTGCTGCTGCTGTTGCTGCTACCGCTACTGTTGCTGCTGCTGTTGCTGCTACCGCTGCTGTTTTGCTGCCACCGCTTCTTCGACTTCTTCTTCGTCCTCTTCCTTCTTTCTGCTTCCTCCTTTCTTCTTCTTTCTTCTTCTTCTTCATCTTGATACTTCCGTTCCTTCTTCTTCTTCTGCTTCCTCTTCTTCTTCTTTTTTTTCTTCTTCTTCTGCTTCCTCTTCTTCTTCTTCCTCTTCTTCCTCTTTATTCTTCGTCTGCTTCTCTTCTTTCTTCTTCTTCCTTTGTCCTGCTTCTTTCTTCCTCTTCTTTCTTCTTCTTCCGCTCGAGGCCCCAGCCGGAACTTCTGTAAACAAACGAGTTTACCCCACTAAATTTCTTGATACATAGACTTTCTTCGAATTTCTACACATACCTCTCTCTTCTCTGTGACGGGACCAGACCAGCAATATAATTCAAATCTCAACGATGTCGAATACAGTTCACACATACGCCGATTGCAAAATTAATTATAACAACTGATTATTACACCTTGACACCAATTAATTTCATTCATATAAATGAATATAATACTATACACTGCAACTTGAAGTTTCAGCTTCAAATCAAATAATAATCCGACTTCGTTAATCAAAAATATACAACAATCCATCATCTTCATCAACTCCCTATTCCATCCTTCACATTAATATCAAAATTATTTATTATTAATTTTATTACACAACAATTAGAATATAATCATTGTAAAAATAGTATTACGTTTATAATACAACATTTCAATAATAAACAATATATACCTGCAGACACAGCTGCGAGAAGTTCAAAACACCCACTCCTTAGCACAGTCAGGAAAAGAATGAATATATTTTTTGAATGTCCCTTGGTGAACTGTCATGTGACCAGCTCAACCAATTAGAATTTAGCTATCAGTAAAAACTATCAACAATATCTACTCACAGGAAGAAACTACAATACCTATAGTCATCGGACCAAAATACTATAAAACCGGTCCGTGACATTCACAATGCCACTAGTTTGAATTACCGCTACAGTGACGTGGTCACCAGCGCAGTACAGACACTCACTTCTCAAGCAGTGCGATACTATATAGGGTTAGCAATGCGGTAGGTTGAGCAGTTCACCACTTGGATGGGTGACCGCAAAACGTGAAGCGACAAATAACAACGCCCCCAGTTGCCTCAAACCTGTTGCATGAATGTTTGGATGAGTTAACCCCAATCATCACTGACATCATTAATCAGTCATTGTCATGTGATGTTGTTCCTTCATCCTTCAAACATGCTGTTGTCTCTCCACTGCTAAAAAAAGCAAATTTTGACGTTAATATCCTCAAGAACTATCGCCCAGTTTCAAATCTTCCCTTTCTCTCGAAAATCCTTGAAAAGGTTGCTCTCCGCCAATTGCTAGACCATTTTGAAAAATCCGATCTCCTCGAGCCGTTTCAGTCCGCTTACCGCCAGAACCACTCCACAGAAACGGCTCTGGTGCGAGTTGTGAATGACTTGTTGTCCGCTTGTGACCGTGGTCATGTTTCCGTACTGTCTATGCTAGATCTATCGGCTGCGTTTGATACGCTTGACCACGCCATTCTGATTCAACGACTGCATGTGACCTTCGGTCTTTCCGGAACGGTCCTCCGCTGGTTCAGGTCGTACTTGGCTGATCGGACGCAGTCTGTGGTGATCGGGAGCTCATTTTCAGAGCCAACCACACTAGCCTTCGGAGTCCCTCAGGGTTCGGTCCTGGGTCCCGTACTTTTTACCGCATACATTCAACCCCTGAGCTCTATCATCCGCCAATTTGAAATGCATTATCAGATGTTTGCGGATGACACACAACTCCAAAAGTCTGGTCCCCCCTCTCAACTTCCTATAATACTGAACACCACCCAACAAACCATTGAATCTGTCAAGACCTGGATGAACGTAAACAAACTCAAATTAAACGATGACAAAACTGAAATTATTCCCATAGCTACTGATCATAAACTAAAATCTCTCTCTGACTCAGCTACCATCACACTCTCAGACACGCAGATTGAATTCTCTCAGACTGTCAGAAATCTGGGAGTCCACCTTGATAGGGCACTTTCAATGGAATTCCACATTAACACTCTCTGCAAGGCCATTTTCCTGGAACTCCGCAGGATTAGTCATATAAGACCCTTTTTGACAGTGGGCGCTACAAAGAAGTTGATGTCTGCTTTTGTACTCAAGAATGGACTACTGCAACTCCCTGTTTGTAGGTCTTCCCAACACTCTACTGGACAAACTTCAAAAAGCACAGAACAACGCAGCCCGTATCGTGCTCAAGAAGCGCAAATTCGACAGCGCGAAACCGCTTCTTCAGGAACTCCATTGGTTGCCAGTGCGCGCGCGTGTCGAATACAAAGTTGCGATGCTTTGTTACCGCAGTCTGCATGGTCTAGCACCTTCTTATCTGTCTGAACGCCATATCATCCATCCAGATCTCTCCGTTCCGCTGACCCTGGTCACCTTTCTGTGCCACGCATCAAGCTGGAGACGTATGGTCGTCGTTCTTTCTCCTTTGCTGCTCCTACACTTTGGAATTCCTTGCCTCAGCCTCTCCGTGACACCCCTACTCTATCTGCATTCAAATCTAGACTTAAAACATATCTTTTCCATGAACACCTCTTGAAATAAATTCCTGCCCACCAGCCGTCCTCAACCTCTTTTTGTGGTCATCGTACCTTCATCATCGTCGTCATCATGGTCATCATCATGGTCGTCATCATCATCATCGTCGTCATCAGCCTCATCATATCATCGTCACCGTCATTGTCATCTTCTTTCTCAGTGTCGTCGTCATCGTCGTCGTCATCGTCGCCGTCATCGTCGCTGTTTTCCTCATCTTCGTCGTCGTTGTGGCCCAGGTGTGTTTGGCTGCTTGAGTGTCTGTGCAGGTGTTGTGCTGTGGTGTCTTTTTGTGGTGATCATAGTAGTTGTTCCATGGCGTTTTTAAGTAAATTGCTCGTTTCTGTTTCTGTGTGAAATGCACGTATACTGATAGAGATAGACAATTTTATTGTGCTTTGTATTTTAGTGTGTGTGTGTGTGTGGGTGTGTGTGTGTGTGTGTGTGTGTGTGTGTACGTGGGAGACATAGAGTGAGTGGGTGTGTTTGACTATGTTTTAATACTGTGGTGACTTTTTTTTGTGCCTTGTATTTTATTATATTATTATATTTTATTTTATTGTGTGTATGTGTGTGTGAGTGTGAGTGTATGTGTGTGTGCGTGGGAGACATAGAGTGTGGATGTGTTTGACTATGTTTTAATACTGTGGTGATAGAAATAGACAATTTTATTGTGCTTTTGTATTTTATTGTGTGTGTGGTTGTGTGTATGTAGGCTATGTACGTGTGTGTATGTGTGTGTATGTATGCGTGTGTGTGTATGTGTGTATGCGTGGGAGACATAGAGTGAGTGGGTGTGTTTGACTATATTTTAATACTGTGGTGTTTTGGTTTTGTGTTTGATGCTTTTATTCTTTTATGTTCTTTGAGTATTCATTTATGGCTGGGTGTAACTGCGTTTTGAGCTTCTCCTGAGGGAAAGGCGTAGAATTTTAAATGAAATAAATTATTTTTTATTATTATAACTGTGACTGAGTACCTACTCTCTAAAGGGTGTGGAAGGTAAAGCAGCGAGGGAGAGAGATGGGAATCACCCTCATTACGCTGGTCCAAGATAAGTGTGATCTCCAACATCACGCGCCCCTACGGCCAAAGGCTATGGGACTACCTCTACCTTTTTACCTTCACCTAGGTTGAGCATTTTACTTCGGATATACATAATTTATGATTGTTCAGTTTTGTGTGCCCATTGTATACGTTTTGGTCTACTGATTTATCGGCTACTTTGTTATTGCATCAGGTGGTGTATTTTTGACTCGCATGCTTGTTTGTTTGTTGAAAAACTTGCAAGTGGTTTAACATCTCAGAACCTATTTCAGCTATCACAATCAAACTTGGTAAGATGGTGTATATTCACATATTATTTTTATTTGCACCGATTTTCATGTTAAATATTCCAAGTTCTATAAGGAACATGTGAGTCGTATGGGTTTTGCCCTTCTAGTCACTATTGCAATCGCACATTTGTGAGACATGTTTGGCGTCTGTCAGTAAGTCGGCATACACACAGACTTATGCAAGCACGCACTAAAACACAAACACACAAGCACACGCACATGCAAACAAGCAGATTGATTGATTTATTGTTGCTTTAGGTCCAGCGGACTCTTCCGAGCCAAATCAGGACCGGACAACCCCCGATCCGCATAAAAGATCTGCTGAAACAACCCTAGTAGGAAAATTGAACGCCCTCCACCGGCCAGTCACTTTACAATAAAGACATCCCACGCGGGGGACGGCTGAGGGTTTACCTCAACTACGCGAACCCCCGGTTACAAAAACAAAATAGAATACAACCATCATTACAAATCATCAACGAAACACATACATATAAAATGCCTACATTGCTAAATACTAACATCATAGGAAGCCCTAATGACCACCCAGCAGAAAGCGTCCAACACTCCCAAGCTGATCCAACAGACCCCATACACAAACAAGGAGTCTTGTCCAGGAAGAGTTTTCAAGAAAAAATGTAGGTCATTGATCTAGCGAAGAAGAAGATAGTATAGCAGAGTGATAGGACAGAGCAAAAACAAGCAGAAACACAGTTAGATTTAAAGGACATGAAATATAAGTCATTTATTTTGTCTAAACTCCAGATGTGTATTTTCGAAAAATACCTCTAAGGAAGTATGAAATGGGATTTGAGCCATACGCTCTTATTTTCAGCACCTCTACACGTGATTGCAAAATCGTTTGGAGTGAAAGCAGACTGTAGCAATGTTTGGGCGGGGTTTACAAAGTTCACAACGCCTCTAGCTTGAATTACCGCAGCAGTAACGTTGACTCGGCGAGACATGTAGCGCAGTACAGACGTCCACTTCACAAACTATGCGACACTACATAAGGTTAGAAATGAGGTAGGTTGAGCCTTCTACTTTGGACATACATACTTTAAGTTTTGATGTGCCCATTTTATACGTTTTGGTCTATTGCATCAGGTGGTGTCTTTTTCTTAATTTCTTTCCTTCTTTTTTTTTTTTTTTTTTAAATTTGCAAAGCGCTAGATAAAGACGCCTTTTGCAAGTCTCTTGCTCTCTCCACACAAACCCAAATTGGCGACGAAAATCCCTAAAATTGTTGCGTTGTAGAATTTACGCTATCGGATATGCATGTTGCCATTATTATCGAGCGACCGATGTACTGTTTAGTTTTTATCGATTACTAGATTTAACTAAAGCAGTGGCACATTTGTGAGACGTCTTTAGCGTCAAGTCGGCATACACACACACACCCACATACACGCGCGCGCTTACACGCACACACACACACACGCGCGCGCTTATACACACACACTCACACACACACACACACACACAAAAGCAGACACATAGAGTTAGATTTATAAGACATAACTTATAAGACATTTACTTCGTCCAAAGTCCAAACGACTGAAGTAAGAATCACAGAATATTATCAAAGAAGAGAACTAGTAATGATGTATTGACTTGATTTGACTTAAGGCCCAAAACAAAAATGTCTGTTTACGGTATCCCAACCGACCCTAAACTTTTTTTTTTTCTGGGAACAAAATGAAAAAAGCCAAAATGTTTTTTTAAAACAAGAAAAAGACAGAAAAGAAGCCGATCTACCGATCCTATTTTTTCTCTCTATGTTACCATAAACAGTCTTTTTTTCCTGCCTAACCACTGTGTGTTGAAACTTAATAAATACTTTTATGAATTTTACCATTATTTCCTTGCAGCAAAGGCCATCTCTACAAGTGGTTATTGCCCGTAGTTCTTGCATTGGGTGTTTTGGGCTACCTGTACAATCAGGCAGTTTTTAGTTCCATTGACTACCCAGTGCCAAAACAGGTATTCTCTCTCTCTCTCTCTCTCTCTCTCTCTCTCTCTCTCTCTCTCTCAATCCCTCCCTCTCTCTCTCTCTCTCTCTCTCTCTCTCTCTCTCTCTCTCTCTCTCTCTCTCTCTCCTAAAGTATTTTATCTGCTCTTTTCAGTCAATAATAAATGCGATAGTCATGCGTGGCTACCAGCAAACATGGGCCGTCAAAAAACAAAAAACAAAAAACAAAAAAAAGGAAAGAAAAGAAAAGAAACAATCTCCACAACACGAAAATGTCTGTTATGGTCACGGACCGGACGGATCCGCCCTCAATTGTGCCTTGCCTACTTGTATAGAACATTGTGCCTATTTGTATGAACGGTAACTCAATACGCTCTGCCAGGCTTCTTTGTATGGTATGCCTGAAAACCACGCATAGTTGGACATTGTAGTTATTCTTGCATTTCTAGTCCAATTGTTGTGAGTGGTCATAACCTTCTATGGGAAACGATAATTGACTGCGTCCTATCACATTTTCCTATTTGTAGATAGCATTGTAAAATCTGATTGGCATCCAACCAGCTCTCCTACGTTCTCTTTCTTGTTACAGCAGCAGGTGGAACTACCGATACCCACGTGCCCGGATGTATTACGTCACATGACCCAGGGACGATGGAAACCTCGCCCCCTGACTTATTATGAGAAGAGCATAATGAAGGAATATGCATATCTGGTATAAATTTGTGAGTGTGTGCGTGTGTATGTGTGTGTGTGTGTTCATATCTGTCTGATCCGTGTGTCTGTGTCTGTGTGTGAATGGATGATGATTATGATATTGATTGTTGCTGTCTTGTAAAGTGCGGCCGTCCAACGTCAGTAGACATGTTAATTTCAAAACTAAAGAGACAAAACACCCATGCAATGTTGATATGTCATGTGGTAGGGCGCTGCTTGGTGATGTTTATCTAACTGATGCAGCGCACAGAATATTGATTTCACTAAATAGCACATAATGCACAGAATATTTATATATTGATGTAAAATATGTCGGTGCTCATTTAAAACAACCTCTCCGCGACAATGAGAGACTAATGTCCACCAACCCACCCTAACTGGAACCTAAATTTAAATCCACCAACTATACACTGAAATTACCCACAGGCTGATAGCAGCAATCAGATAGATCATGTTCACGGCCAGTTTTATGCTTGGGCCACCGGAGATCTGAACCACAACGACTGTAGGCGTATCAAGAACTCGTACAACGGACTGTCCATAAAGATTTAACTTTGTGATGCATGACGGTGAGCAACACTGCCTGGACTTTGATGTCCGTGTTGATGCCATTCGTGTTGTTGGTCATCATTTTGGTCTTCTCTGCACTTATTTCCATTCCATAAGCTCTGGAGGTGGTGTCAAGCCTCTGTACCAGCTGTTAAAGTTCTTGTTCCTCTCCAGCCAATCCATCAATGTCATCCGCAAAACAAAACGAAGATTGGAGATTGCTCATCCCCCTATGCTGACTGTGCCTTCGTGATCTGCAAGGGCATCTGACATGATGCGCTCTAGGAAGATGTTGAAGAGTGTTGGAGAGAGTAGGCATCCTTGACGCACACCGATTGTTGTTCTGAACCAGTTCCCGATGACGCTGCTATGGAGGACTGCACTGGTATTAAAAATAATAATAACATTATTTTCATTCCAACAGTAACATTCAGTACGCTTAACAATAAGGTTGGACCGACATTGTTAATAGTATCCTGTTAGCGCACGCCCTTTTCTGATTTCATAATTATATTAAGTTTTAGCAACATTTGTTAAACACTGACTTGCACGATAAATAAATCCTAGAAATAAATAACTCTCGAATTAGCTTTGGCTGTGGGCACTCAAAAGTAAAGTGAAATTTATCTCCAACTAGTGGTTTTTGTACCCTGGCAAGCCAGGGTACACAGGTTGCTGTTTAAAATGTATACAGAGAGACAACTGTTGTCTGCGAGTTTTATTTGGACGATGATACCTCCCCATATCCCCCTTGATACCTCACCATACCCCCCCCCCCTCTTATATCTCCCCGTCCCCCCCATGATGCCTCATCATACCCCCTTGATACCCCCCCGAACCCACTTGATACCTCCCCATAACCCCTTGATACCTTTCGTAATAATAATAATAATAATAATAATAATAATAATAATAATAATAATATTACCGGATGCTAATACGCGCTTTACTTCGAATGATTTCAAACTCAAAGCGCGGCGACCTATACCAACGTACACGCTCACGTGCAACAAATATATTACAGACACACAACAAGGACAACAGTATACAAGGCATACACGTGGTGTAAAGGCAGGGAGATCGCTATTAGGAAACTGAAAGTTAAATAGTTTTGTATTTTTTTAAAGATTAATTTGACTGCATCCAATATTCTTTTGAAGTACCCCCCTTGTAACCTACCTGTACCCTCCTTGATACTTCCCCGTTGATCGTTTCGCAGGTATGGATGAAAGGAATCGACCATCACCATACCCCCTTATATATACCCGTATCCCCGTTATGCCTACCCATGCCCCTTTAAACCTACCCGTAGCCCCCTTTTTGATATAAGATATTATAATTATAATAATAATAATAATAATTATTATTATTATTAGTTTATAAATAATAATAATAATAATAATAATAATAATAATAATAATAATAATAATGAATATAGAATAATACAAATAGAAATCATAAACACCAAGGTTTTAAAAGAAAATTTGATATAAGATATAATATTATAAATAATAATAGTAATAATAATAATAATAATAATAATAATAATAATAATAATAATAATAATAATAATAATAAAGGTAAAAAGCCTAAATTAAAAAGAAAAATATCCATATTGTAGTGGGGAAAAAAAAATTAAAAAAATATGGCCCGCGTCGGATTCGATCTTGGGTCGCCCTAAACGGTAGGAGAAAGTGTTACCAACTAAGCTATCAACGCTTCATACAAAAACAGTCAATTTTTTGGTCTATATGGGAAAACATGCTGAAACCTCAATTTGATTTTTAATGGAAGCGCGCGGAATGAGGCTATTGCAGTTTGTGGACATTTTGTTTATTTATTTATCTCAGAAACGGTTACATGTTCGGTAAGGAAATGTCGGCTATAACGATTTCGTGGGTTTTGAGCACACAGCAGGCCGATCCGCGGCCTCCAGCACCTGCCCAGATCAGCGTCCATACCGGACAAACTTTATAGTAGAGGCGAAGAAGGACTTCCGGCTAAGCAATTTATATATATAGATAGAACCCACAGTGCAATCCCTACAAAATCTTTCTTCTCTTATTAAACCTTCCCGCCTTCCTACTTCTGTTTGTAGCTTATGATCCGAACAGCGAAACTGTATCAAGTGTGAACATAAATGACTGTGATATAGGCCTAATGTATGAAATGAGTGTACCCTCTTTACGGCCAAATGTATTCCTTACTGTACTTGGCAATAAGCTATCTTAATTTGAATCTGAATCTAAGTATCATGTATGCTACACTGACTGAGAAATATGCTTTTCTGGACCAAACTGTAAAGTTAATACGTCTCCTCACCTCAAGCAAAACAGACATCGATAATTTTACCTTTTGAACGTCGTTCAACCATGACAGTGAGAGGCTTTGTGCTTTTTGGTACGGGAAATGAGTTGATATTGAAACGGGGGAGGTAGAGGAGGAGGGGAGGTGGGAAGTGGGGTGCAACAGGCTCAAGAACTATTTATTTTGGACATAATAATGATGATGATGATGATGATGATGATGATAATAATAATAATAATAATAATAATAATAATAATAATAATAATAATAATAATAATAATAATAATAATAATAATAATAATAAAGCGCACTTCCTCACTAGAGCTCATAGCGCTTTACAGAAGAAAAAGAAATAAATTAATAAATTAATAAACGAAGCAAAAGCAAAACATGAAATACCCAATCAGAACATAAACATAACATACAAGTGACTGTGTTTTAAGTATTTGACGAAGAAAAAGTTCAGGATTTTATGTATTTTATTTAGAATTTTAAGGGGTAAGGGTAGCTGTTAATGTGTGTGCGAACTAAACGGACCACAATTCGACATGAATGTGGTTGTCTGGAAAATATTTTTTTATGTACCGCACTTCTTTTTATGTCAGAATATTTATCGCGTGTCATTCTTTAATTTTAACGGAAGGAGAATTGTTTATCTAACAGGCAATATTACTTATGATTTTTTAAAACACTTTGGTCACCAATATCGGAACAGTAAAATTTTGATTAGAATTATTCAATTCTTAGTCTGTCAATGTGGAACATGTAGTATTTATAGGAAATATCAGTTCTTCTTATGCCATTATGAAACGATGGCGTTTTAATTGGAACTATATAGAATAAGTAGGCAAATGTGGAACTATATAGGATATACTTTGCGAAAGAAAAGAAGAACTTTATAGTTACGAGTAGGCAAATATGGAACTATATATCTTAGTGATATACATGCCTACAAGGAATATCCTCTAATTAATATCTTTATGGAGCGTATTGAACAAATGTGAGCAAGGAACGTATGCACAAGATGTTTTTCTTGAAATATTTTATTTTATATTGTGCACAATTTCCTGTTAACATTAACTGGGTGGTTTGTAATTCAGTGAGTTGGGGTGCTAGATCAATATGTTAAAGGGCGCCTGTTCAAAACCCGCCGGGGACGAATTCCTTTTTTTTATACCTTGGCTTTGGTTTGAGACTTCTAGCCACCGAAGGTTTTCTCCGAATAGTCCGGTTTCCTCCCTCCCTTCATAATGACACTTGATGCAATCAATCCACAACTTGAAAATAAAAATCGAGTTCCCTTTAGGGTAAAGAGCTAGTTCTATAGTTCAGTGAAATAGCTACTCAAACACTAACTTACGATGCTTCATTATCCATGACAGGAACAAACAAAACTGAACTGAAAAATATTCATCGGAACAAGCGTGGTTTGAAAATTAAAGAACATAATAATAAATGCATAAATAAACTTAATCCTGCAGTTTAATGACAACACTTCTCAAACAGCTGCCCCAAATCATAACACGTATTACAGGAACAAATCAAACTGAGCTCAAACAAATGACTTAAAAGAAAACCCTTCTCTAAAACTCAAAAGGAGAAACAAGTTGGCAAGACATTCAAATGAATTTTCATGGATTCACACACATAGCTGAACAAGACGCATTTTTGAAAGTGTTAATTTCATGGCGGTGTTGTGACTCGGCCATATTGTATTTCCTTTCTTGGCGTTGTGACTCGGCCTTGTATTTCCCTACCACTCTATCCCCGTTTGTGCGTACGGCCCAAAAGAGGTTCGAGCACAATAAACACATTGAATTGAATTGAAACAAAAGGCTGCTGAGGACAGAGAAAGATGGAGTATGCTGGTTAAGCGATCATCTGTGGTGCCCCTACGACCTTCGGGTTATGGGACAGGATAGGATAGGATAGGAAACAAAAGGAAAACATGGAATGATGATAGGCAACAACCTGAAATATCCGCAAAGCAAAAATTACCCAAATCGGACCAGCCAATTTTTAGATACCACGCAAACGTTTTCAGAAAATGATGCAGCACACTGACCTTGACCTTTGAGAAAGTACAACTACGAATGGTCTAACATTCGTAGCAGTAGTTTAAAGTATCCGCAAATTAAAAGTTATGATTTTCGGTTCAGTTCTTCTGGAGATAAGGCAAAAAGTGTGTTTTGACTAAAATAAGTGACCTTCAGAGCGACGGACCGACCGACTAACTGACTGTCCGACAACCGGACTGCTACTGAAGGAATGGCCCATGATTTGAAGTAACTCAACAAAATCCCTTCAGGCATTTTTTAAATATTGAGCAAAACATGTTTAGCAACAAAACGACTCCAGTTACCTTGACCTTTGCGGTAGAGCAAATATGGTGGGACTGGAGGTAGGCTAGGTAACCTAGGTAATGGTCTTGTGAAGTTTGGCCAAAATCCGTTCGCTGGTTCTTAAAATATCCCTTCCAACAGACCAAGAGACCGGCATTTGGCTCGTTCTGATTGCCCCGGACTCTTTCAAAGTAAGTCTGGAGATTTTTTTTCTTAAATCTGTAAATCAATGAAAAATCTGTCAAACACTAGTTGTATAATTATGGCATAATATATGTGAAAAGAACAAACAAAGGCAAACTCAAAGGTATTACTGGGGAAAAAAAAGTTTTCTTTACATAAAAAAGCAAAAGGACAAGCCATTCCAATGTATTTTCTGACAGTCACACACATAGCCGAAAAATAAGAATTTTAAAAAGGTTAATGTTTTTGGCGGTGTTCAATCTCGGCTTTATCTTAAAGAAGCAAACTAAAAACGTGGAATGATAGGTCACGATGAGTGTCTGAACTATTTGCAAGCAAACAATTATTAAAATTGGCTCAGCCATTTTAGAGATACAGCGCAGAAGTTTTTACACAATTGTGAAGCACAATGGCTTTGACCTTGGAGAATGTACACTTACGAATGATCTAAGGTGTTTAGCAGTAGCTAAAATATATGTAAAGAAAACAAGATGCCATCCATTCAAATGTTTTTCCAGGTACTCACACACATAGCAAAAAATAATAATAATAATAATAATAATAATTAAAAAATCAAGCATATTCAAAGTGTTCATTTTGAGGTGGTGTTGTGAGTCGGCTTTATCCTAACAAGGAAAATGGAAAGCATGGATTGATAGAAAGTGCAAATACGAATGAACTTACTTAGCAGTACAGTTTCCGCAAAAAAAAAGGTTGACTGAAAACCGGATTGCTGCTGAAGGATACCCCATGATTTAAGTACTTGTATACCAAACCTTGATCTTTGCGTTAGATTAAATATGATACCACGGGAGGCAGGCCACTAACCTAGGCAATGTTCCTATGAAGTTTGTTCAAAATGCGTTCAGTGGTTCTTGAGATATGGCTTCCAACGAACCGACAAACCGACCAATTAACAGATCGACCGACCTACAGACTGACATTTGGCTCGTTCTGATTCCCCCCGACCATTTCTAAGTATTTTCAAGTATATCTGGAACCACTGAACGAATTCCAAATAGGTTTGGAAATACAAAAATTATGAATTTCAGATAAGGCAGAAAGTGTGTTTTGAACAAAAAAAGTGAAATTCGTACTTACCGAGAACTGGACTGATGATGATGATGATATTAATAATAATAATAATAATAATAATAATAATAATAATAATAATAATAATAATAATAATAATAACAATAACAATAATAATAATAATAATAATAATAATAATAATAATAATAATAATAATAATAATAATAATAATAATAATAATGGATGCTGTACGTGCCTTATTCCTCATTCAGACTCAAAGCGCAGCGATCTGTAATCAACATAAACGCTCACGTTTTACGGACACTCCTACATACACAACCAACACATATTCATCAGTACAAAATGTGGTGTAAAAAGGCAAGTCGCTATTAGAAAACGGAAATCGAAATAGAATTTTATTTTTGAGATGTCAGATAGACAGCGTCCAAAACCATTATTGAATGGAGGGAGAAAACCGGAGTACCTGGAGAAAACCCTCCTTGTCCTAAAACGTCTCGTACCTAAGTCACGTAAGTTCGTCCCATGCGAGGTTCGAACCCGCGACCTTTAGCATAAGAAATCAGCACCCTACCAACTGTGTTACCAGGCCACCTCTGATGCTACGAAAGAATGACCCATGATTACCTGAATACGAAAACTCAACAAAATCGCTTCAGCCGTTTTTGGGATATTGGACAAAACGTGTTTATCAACAATATGGCTCCAATGACCTTGACATTTGTGGTACACCAAATATATAATATGTTGACACGGGAGGCAAGCCAATAACCTAGGTAATGTGCCTATAACGTTTGGTCAATATTCGTTCAGTGGTTCTTAAGATATTTAAGGTTCAGTGGTTCTTGGGATATTTAAGCTTAGCTTCCAACGAAGTTCCCTACGAAACTTGGTGGTCTTCGCAATAATTCCTCCTAAATATCATTCTGCTCAATTGGAACAGGTTAGGTTGTAAACCTGTCGTGTAAAATGGAACTATCAAAAACGAATCGTGTAATATAGTACTATGTTTCTAAGACGTTTTTATTGGAACATGTTCCATTAAAGACGATTTAAAAACTTAGTTACATTCTACACGACTAATACTGTTCCAATTGCAACCACAACACTAGTTTTAGAAAAAGTCAAGGTGTGAAAATATGAGAATGCTACAACGTTATTCAGGGTGTTAAAGTGGTAGAAGGAGTCCTATAGATTTCATTTGAAACAAAGTTTTTCTCTCTGCCAAGTTGTACACTATGTTTTACATTTTACAGTTCGTGCTATATAAACAATAGTACAGAAATACCAAATGTTCCTTCTCATACCTTTCACTCGCCATCCTATTGGCCACCATGATTGCTTGCGAAGTAGTTTCTCCTTATTCAATTTTCTAGAAAATGTTAATAACAGGGATATTTGTTTACAAACTTAGGAGAAAAAACGGTTTTTCTAGTTTTACGATGTTCCTACATCGACACCTCTCCTTCTATTGAGTCTAGTCAAATCAAAAAAAAATTATTTCACAAAAAGAAAAGATGGAAACTTTGACCTGTTGCTTTACATAAAACACAACAGATTAAAATACATACACATACACTCACATTATCTTACGCAGGATGTATACACACACACACCCCCCCCACCTACACACACACACACGCACACACTTACGCACGATGCGCACACGCACGACGCGACGCGAGCACAGTTAGAATACACACCATTAAGCAATATAGGTTTACGTGTTAAAAAGAACTGAAAACCAACAAGTTTAAGGCCCTAGTATGCTCAGGTATCCGGGGACAGTAATCTAGTAGAAGAACAACTTGTATGCAACATGGAATACCTACAGAAAATGAAGCAGTTTTAAAAGAAAACACTCTAAAACGTCTGAAAATAATAATAATAGGTAGAAGAAGAAAAAAAAAAAAAAAAAAACAATGGCAACGACAACAAGGATGACGACGACATTGACAGTAACAACAAAAATAAGAAGAAGAAGACGAAAGAAAGAGAAAAAAATAATAATAAAGAAAGAAGAAAAATATATATTTCTTTAAATCAGTGGCAGGCAGGGATGTTGTATGCGTCAGTTTTGTGTGAAGTGGTTTGTAAACTATGTTTCTGTTGTTTTTGTTGTTTAATTTACCGTTTTTCACCTAAGTGATTTTAGACTTTGCAAACTATGTTAAGCTTGATTTGGCCTTGAGCTGCTCTTGAAACTAGTGAGTGCGCTATATGCGAACAATCTCTGCTTTAACATATTATTGTGTCAACGTAGGTTCGTACATTAAATAACAAGGTGCCAGCCAACACGCAGAGACCCGACGGCAAGTGTGGAGTGCATGCCCCGCTGCACGCAAGACAATATTTTCGTGGGCTCTGCGACCCAGAGGGCCCTACGCCTTGCTGCTACAAAGGTTTCTGCGTTAATAGGTGGGCGATTTTACAGTTCAGGGGCGGATTATGCTTTTCATGAGAGGGAAATGGGAAAAGAAAAGAGGGGGGGGGGGGGGGGGTGTCCTGATTACATTATGTGACACTATTAGACCACTAATAATTGTGTACCACTGCATATTTTATTGTCCACTACACGGCAAATAAAACAACCGTTAGTTTTCTTTCTTTTTTATTTCTTTTTTTCTTTTTATTTTATTGTAAGTTTTAATTATTGTTCAGTCGGAGTTTGAAGTCACAACTTATCATATCAAAACTCCTAAAAAATGATTGTCCTGAAACAGTTAAATGAACATCTTGCTTCCAGCAGCCTTCTCTACTAATTTCAGTCTGCCTACAGTTCTGATCATTCCATGCATTTAAACTGCGCTCGTCCATATTTTACATGACTTCTTGCTTGCCACTGACTCTGGGAAACTTTTCCTTCTCACTCTTCTCGATCTCTGTGTTGCCTTTGATACCATCGTTACACTACTAAAAATGTGCAATTTTGACTCTCATCACAGACTAAAATTACAGAAAATAATAAAATAGTAGATATAATTGCCTGAAACTATGCAGGCACAATCATTATTATTATATTGTTATTCATACAAGAAATGAACGTTAAGTCGCCAAGCTTAATTTTGATCTATAGAGGTTACACTTGGTATACACCTTAGTCAAAACTAGTTGTTTTTGGCCAACACCACAGTTTACATGAAAAGGTAATCAAAATGTTTTTAAACTTTGCGGACATTATCTGCTTTATCATCTTGTTACACTCCTCCTTAAAGGTTAGTTTGCTGCCTGCCTGCATGAATGTCTGTCTCAGTGTGTCTGTGTGCTTGCCTATGTGTTGATCTCCAGTGTTAACGTTCTAATTGCGCTGAGACGTGGTACACACGTTTTATTCAATGCTAGGTAGATGCTCACTGAAAAGGGACTTCCTGTTTTCCCCTCAAGATACGAGGCCGCAATGCAGCGCCACAATCAAGGTCGGATATCTGCAAAGCTTATTTTCCGATGGAATTGAAGGTTGGGAAACAGATTTGTAGGGTACCACCGAAAATGGAAGTGACAGACTCCACAAGCGGCGATCTGTATCAGCCTCACGCTTACATGAACATGTTAATTGTTATAGTTGATAACATTCAGAGGACACGTGTTTCCCTTCTCGCTATTTCTGCTTCGTAAGTGCGCACTTACCTTGCTTTAAAACTACCGACTTTTCTATCCTTCGTGCTCTTTCCATCGTGATAACATTTAGTAATTATATATATTATTCACATACCTAGATAATTATAAAAATATGTAGATATACTCGGAGAATAAGCATAGAGTTGGAAATTTAAAAAAAAAAAAAAAAATATATATATATATATATATATATATATATATATATATATATATATATATATATATATATATATATATATATATATATATATATATATATATATATATATATATATATATCTGACTTCATATCCCTAGCAGACCGAAAAAATTTTTTTTTTTTAAGAAAGAAAGCCGCTGTTTTGCACACACACACACCCAAACACACGCATACACACACCCACACACGCACACACGCGCGCGCGCACACACACACACACACACACACACACACACACAAACTTCCCTGCACATCTATTAATCTACTATCTTCTTCGTTAGACCAGTCACCTACC
Source organism: Oncomelania hupensis (assembly GCA_036898135.1). Classification (NCBI taxonomy): domain Eukaryota; kingdom Metazoa; phylum Mollusca; class Gastropoda; order Littorinimorpha; family Pomatiopsidae; genus Oncomelania; species Oncomelania hupensis. The sequence continues at coordinate 120,633,361 of CM072511.1, read as the reverse complement.
TTTTTTCTTGAAAACTCCCAAAACTCCTCGTCTGTTGAGCCAGCTTGGGTATATTGGACGCTTTCTGCCAAATGGTCACTAGGGCTTTCTATGGTATTTTTATTTACCAATTTAGGCATTTTATATGTATGTGTTTTGTTAATATTTGATAAATTTTATAATGATGTTTATATTCTAGTTTGCTTTTTAAACGAAGGATCGATAAACTAGAGTACAGGCTCAGCGTTCCCTGCATGGGATGCCTTTATAGTAAAGTGATCGGCTGGTCAGTGTTATCATTAGGGTTATTTCAGCAGATCTGTAATACGGATCGAGAGTGAATCCTCTGTCAACCAAATTGTGGTCCTGATTCGGCTCTTTGCAGTCCGCACAAGAACTTAAATTTTCATGTGCTGGTTCTGCGGAAGTGATCGTCGGATCTGGGGATTCGGCGGGTTTGTGAAGGCAAATCGCGTGTTTGACTGGCAAATATTAATATTGCGGAAGATAGCGGTTGGTTGCCGATTTAGTCATTTGGTCACGGTGTTGTTGAATCCGTGTTTCCAGGAACTGCATGAATCTGGCTTGACATATATTTTGATAGTACATTCACATGTAAGAAAGAAACGAATTTTGTAAATTTTATGTAGAAGTTTTAGCTGGTGAAATTATTACAATGTTAATGTTACTTTTTGTTTACTAATTAATTATTATTATATTTTTAAATCTGTTTTTTTATTTAAATAAAAATAAATTGTTGTTGGCGGCAGGGATAGCTCATTGGTCAGAGCGCACGACTTGTGTGAGGGCATCTTGGGCAACGTGGTTTCGAATCCTGACTTCAACAATTTATTTTGTGATTGCTGGATATTACGGGCCAGCGCCTTAAGAAGCTCTGAGCTTGTAAGTGCGCTATATAAGAGAAATCTCTTTATAAGATCACTATGTCTACAGATCTTAAATTAAATAAATGACATGAATTGCAGTCCGCTGGACTCTATAAAGTATAAACAATGACTAACTAAAATCTATTATACATCTCTGGTCCGAACGCTATGATCGTCTATAGACTCTATACCGTTCAGTTTCTGTTGGGTGTGTAACGGAAACAGCAATGGTCGTCGTGCATGCACCTAGATCTATATGAACATATATGTCAACGCGGCAAAATTCTGATACTAACGAAAGGAATTAACTTAATATTAATTGTTTCACAGATCACAATTTCTTTTTGGAGAAGCTGAAATAATTTCGTCGTCAACAGCTTGCTTTGCTTAATAACGTGGTGAAAGATTTAATCCATTGCATTTGTCTGGGCGGAGTATTTAGATCTGAAAGTCAGTGATCATTCACGACTGCTTCATATAGGCCTAGTCACAATCATGAACCCCGATTTCGACATGTCGTAATCGCGAGTTTTCGTATTTTCGTTTACACAAATATTGACAAATACCTCCTCCCGAAAGAATGTTTTGTGCAATAATTCGTTCAAACATTTCTTTTTGGAGAAGCTGAAGTAACATGACGTCAAAATGTATATATGCATGCTTTGCTTAATAATCGTGGTGAAAGATTTAATCCATTACATTTGTCTGGTCGGAGAATGTAGATCTATCGCGAGTTTTCGTATTGTCATTTACACAAATACTGATAAATACCTTCCGAAAGAATGTTTTGAGCAATAATTCGGCGCGTTCAAAAAAACTGCACTGTAATTTCTTTAGACTTAGGCACGATTGAAATATTTTTTGGGATAGTAATAACTGCGACATGACGAACACTTGGATATAATTATGAATGCGCAAAACGATGCGCGAATCGACGTACCCAACAACCTTAAGCCTCGGTCAGTCTCAGTTACGAAGTGTAAGGAAACTCGACACATGTGGGAGAACCCTAAACTAAACAGGCCTAAATATTTGTCCAATATAATTATAAACATATTTGTCTTTTCTGTAGGACGATAGAGAACTGCAAATGTTTCAGCTGCATTGACCAGCGGATCCAAGTGTATGCCGAGTACTCCCAGTGGATACCACAACACCCACTCTGCAACCCTATTGAACTCTCTGTGCCACAGGTGATGACATCGACGAAGACGACGACGGTGATGATGATGACGAATCTGATGGTGAAAATGATGATCATCATGATGATAACCACTGTAACAGCAGAAATAGTACCGACAAAATGTAGGAAATTAGCTTAGCGCAAAATAGATACCATCGAATGAAACTGGACGTTAATACAACAGTTATCTAAAAAGCAGCCAACACATGTCAAATTAACTTCCTTGAGACAGTCACACCGACAGCAGTTCCAGATACCATCAAACAGACTTAGCGATCCAAGACTAAATAGCATACTTAAGCCAAAACTGACCATAACCTCGTCCCCGTTAAATAGCCTACTTCACTGTGACCAGGGTAACTTAGACACTAAGTAGCCCAGGCTCCGCGTAATCGTTATTACACCTATTCTCCACTCTACGTCTGACACTCCTATCCCAGGATAATTGTACGTGTCCGGTATCTATAATAATAACGGATTTTTTATATAGCGGGTACTCCAGCCTATGACCAGACTCACCACGCTTTACATAGTCATAACATATAAATACATGCACTCGATGAAACATCACTATTGCTACAATACACCAAAAGACGGGACAGTAAAGGTACAGACTATTTACAGTTATGTACATAAATTACAAAAAAGACAAAAATATACTATTTACAACTATGTACACAAATGACAAAAAAGACAGAAAGTAGAATAGCAAAAACCTATTCACAGCTATTTATATGCCCGGTTAGGCCCAGGAAGGAAAACAGTATAAATATTTACAGCCGTGTATACACTTACGGATCAGACATAGACAAGAGATGAGAGAATGGCAGCAGGACACAAATCAGTCTGAATAATGCAGTTTGAAGAGGTGGGTTTTGAGGATAGGTGTGAAAAATATTCCAACTGAAACCGTAAAATCCCAGACGATGGACATGGCACAGTCCCGGCGGGGAACATCACAACCAGATCGACTACATCATGGTCAAGAAACGCTTCAGATCAAGCATCAACATTGGCAGGACACGCACTTTTCCAGGAGCAGACATTGGAAGTGACCACGATCTCGTGATGATGTCTTTCCGGCTCCATTTGAAGAGAGTAAATACAGCAAAGTGCACTAGGCTGAAGTTCGACCTGGACAAACTGCAAGACCCGGAGGTGGCAAAAATATTTCAGGCCACAATTGGAGGGAAATTTGCACCACTGCTTATTTTGGGGGCAGGCGAAGTAGATGTCAACACCATGACCAATACCTTCAACTCAGCTGTAACAGATGCCGCCACTGAGATCCTTGGCAAGCACCGACCAAAGAAGAAGCCGTGGATCACACCTGAACTTTTGGATCTGTGTGATAAACGAAGAGAGTTAAAAAAGAAAAAGAACACCTCACAGGGAGCTGATGTCTACCGAAAAATCAACAATGACATCCGAAAAGGCATGCGCACAGCAAAGGAGAACTGGATAGAAGATCAATGCCAGGAAATAGAGAACAATCTGAACAAGAACAACAGCAAGAAGGCCTACCAGACTGTGAAGCGGCTGACAAGTGTTAAACAGCCCAAAGTCTCCACTATCCAAAGCAAGTCTGGCATTTGCCTTACAGAAGAACAAGAAGTCTTGGACAGATGGACAGAGTACTGCTCTGACCTTTACAACCATACACCAAATGGAGACCCATCAGTTCTAGCATGTCCCGAGAGCAGAGAAGAAGAAGAAATCCTCCCAATTCTCCGGGAAGAAGTTGAGGCAGCAGTGCAATCGCTGAAGAAAGGGAAGTCAGCGGGAGTGGACAACATACCAGCGGAACTGCTACAAGCAGGAGGAGAAGCGATGACTGATGCTCTCACCATTATCTGTAACAAGATCTGGCAGAGTGGGGAATGGCCTACACCATGGACCCAGTCGCTTGTCATCACTCTTCCCAAAAAAAGGTAACCTTCAGGAGTGTGAAAATTACCGCACCATCAGCCTCATCAGCCATCCCAGCAAGGTCCTCCTGAAAATAATACTCAACAGGTTGAAACCACAAGCTGAACAAATCATAGCTGAAGAACAAGCAGGATTCATGGCAGGGCGAAGTACCACTGAACAGATTTTCAACCTCAGAATAATCTGTGAGAAATACCTACAGCACCAACAACATCTATATCATGTGTTCATAGACTTCAAGAAGGCATTTGACCGAGTCTGTCATGCAGCTCTATGGGCAACCATGAAAGTGTACAACATCAGCCCTAAAATTATAGAAGTCATCAAAAGCCTGTATGACAAGGCTACCAGTGCAGTCCTCCATAACAGCGTCATCGGGAACTGGTTCAGAACAACAATCGGTGTGCGTCAAGGATGCCTGCTCTCCCCAACACTCTTCAACATCTTCCTAGAGCGCATCATGTCAGATGCTCTTGCAGATCATGAAGGCACAGTCAGCATAGGGGGCAGAGCAATCTCCAATCTTCGTTTTGCGGATGATATTGATGGATTGGCTGGAGAGGAACAAGAACTTGAACAGCTTGTACAGAGGCTTGACACCACCTCCAGAGCTTATGGAATGGAAATAAGTGCAGAGAAGACCAAAATGATGACCAACAACACCAATGGCATCAACACGGACATCAAAGTACAAGGCCAATCCCTCAACACAGTGAACAGCTTCAAATATTTAGGAGCCATTGTGTCAGACAATGGGTCTCGACAGGAAGTCCTCTCCAGGATCGCACAAACAACTGCTGCCCTGACAAGGTTGAAGCCCATTTGGAAAGACAGAACCATCAGTCTACATTCCAAAGTAAGACTGCTGCGCTCTCTGGTCATCTCCATCTTCCTATATGCTTGCGAAGCATGGACCCTCACAGCAGATCTCCAACGAAGAATACAAAGCATGGAGATGAGGTGCTACAGAAGACTTCTGTGCATTTCCTATACCCAACACATCACCAACGTTGAAGTCCGACAGACCATCACACAAGCCATTGGACAACATGATGACCTGCTCACAGTGGTGAAGAAACGGAAACTCCGATGGTATGGCCACGTCACCAGATCATCAGGCCTTGCAAAGACCATTCTGCAAGGCACAGTGCAAGGAGGTAGAAGAAGGGGGAGACCGAAAAAGAGGTGGGAGGACAACATTCGAGAATGGACTGGCTTGACACTGAGCGAAGCCATGAGGGCTGCTGAGGACAGAGAAAGATGGAGTATGCTGGTTAAGCGATCATCTGTGGTGCCCCTACGACCTTCGGGTTATGGGATAGGATAGGATAGGATAGGCGAGATTGACGAAAACGAGAGCTAAACGATTGGTCAGAAGACTACTAGGAACTCTTGCATATCTTTGGGCCCCAATCTTAGCTAGTCAGTCGCAAACGAACTGCTCAGCTGTGAGGGTCGACCAAAGGAACAAACTGCAGTGTCCGTCTATCTCCATCTCATCAAGAGAGTGCTAGAGACGTAAAAGACGATTTCACGAGTCCCAGAGTCTACAAGTAAGATAACACTAGTAGTTTTGATATGTGTATTGTATATTGATTGCCATGTATTAATAATATGTTCTTGATATATATAGTTACAGAAACAGATTATTGTTTCTGAGACAGTATGCATGTGGATTGATGTATCTTAGCCTTAAGATTCGAATCGAATTGTGCATATGGGAACCCTGCAGGTGTCTGATGCTATAGACACTTTGCAGAGGAGACCGCACACTTATAGCTAACGAGAATATTGTAACCAGAGCTCCGACTTTTACAGGTTGGCCCTGGGATCATAAGGTTTGTGGAGACGAACGCCTGACCGTCGCTCCCGTGGCACCAAAGGAGAACAATCAAGAGTCTACCTGGCCACGTCCGAACCCCACAGCTACAAGGGCGACCCGACTCACCGCCAGAGTAGATAAGTCACCCGCAAATGAACCGAGTCCTACCCTCGAGAAACTAGAAAACCACTCGAACATTTAGTAAACTACGAACAGTGAAAATCGTAACCGCAGTTAGCACAGGATGAAGAAAACCTGCTAAAGAACTTTCCCAGCACTTCGAACTATATTAATTATTAATTTACCGGTTAATGCAGAAATGTCAAAGTTTGTGTTGAATATATAAAAAGTGAAATTACATACATACGACTGGTGTCATTCTATTTGTATTGTTGTGTAGCTATTAGTTTTCTTCTCTCGAGACATAATAATCTATTCTTTTGATTAGTAATTAACGGTTCTCAAGTTGAGCCAAATGATATTAAAATTCCCGAGAACAAATATAAATTTTATGTGACCAAAGTGCCGTGATCTGTCTCTCACACAACTTTCGGAATTCTGGTAAAAGAACGATCGATAGTGGTAGCACATTGCCCATCTATCAATAAGTCTTACCCCCTAGTAAGATAAACGTATCCTCCCCAGAATATTATCACATAGGGGGGCTCGTCCGGGATTTTAAATTTTAGTATCTATATCTTGAGTAATCAAAGATAATATCGAATAGAAAACATTATTTTACTTAGGATTCATAACAGTGGTCTGGTACAAAATCCGAGAGTTGACTCAGTTGCATTGGGAAAAAACATTTTCTTGATTTTTTTAATTGCATGATTGTATTGATTGTTGTATGCACATGTATGTATTGATTGATGTAAGATAATTGTTTCTTATGCATTGATTGAAAATTGTTGTGGATTGCTGGTAACATCTCACATAGGGATATTTTGATTGTACTTGTGTTAAACTAGATTGACTAATAGTAATTAGATTATCTTACTTTTGGACTCTGGAAATCTAGAAATCTAGCATGGCCGACTTCATCAAGGTACGCCGAGAATTACGAGAAGAGGGAGTAGCACTAGGTCTAACCGGGCAAGAGTTAATCTTGTATGTAACCTCGGAATGGGATAAACTGGAAAAATCCAGAGCTGAGGATATGATCCGGGCAGAAAAAACCTGTGCTGAAGAAAGAGACCATGCAGAAAAAGTCAGAGCTGAGCAGGAAAAAGCTAGAGCTGAAGAAAGAGATCGTGCGGACAAGGCTGCCGAAAAGTTAAGACTCATTGAGTTGGAAGGGGCAGAGAGAGCACGCTCGGCAGCAGAAAAGTTAAAATGCATGGAATTAGAGATGGCAGAACGTTTAAAAAAGTTGGAAATTGAAGCAAGGAACAGAGAAAGGGAACAATTGATAGCCAATCGGGCATCAGACCCAAATTTTAGCTTACTGTCGTCCTCATTTGACAACCCTCCCCAACCTCCGTCCATCACTCCAGGCATGAATTTTTTTCTAAGTCCTTTTGACGAGAAAGTTGATAGGATAGATGCATATCTTGATCGGTTCGAGCGCTTGGCACAGGAATTCGAACTTGACTCTAGCAAATGGAATATCAAATTAGCTCAGGGATTGAGAGGTACAGCTTATGACATGTACGCAAAATTGCCCACAGGACAAAGTAACGATTACGCAGCCCTCAAGAAAGCACTCTTGGTTTGGTTCGAGTTGACCTCCGAAACCTACCGTAAAAAATTGCGCAACTCGCGAAGAGATAAAGGTGAAACTCACAGTCAGTTTGTAGACAGATTGGGAACCTACTTGCGTAAATGGTTAGCCTGATTTGGCTCGGAAGAGTCCGCTGGACCTAAAGCAATAACCTTGTATTGTATTGTATTGTATCCAACCTAGGAGAAACATTCGCCGATCTGGCAGAATTAATCCTTAGCGAACAGTTACGCGAATCGATGACGCCAGAAACTAGGATGTTCACCGTGGAACAAGGTGCCGAGAGCTTAGCTGATCTAATCAAACTAGCGGACCGTTACACCACCGCACATGAAAATGAAGCTAAACGCAAGGTAACAGATAAACCCAGCCGAGATGGAAACAACCAGAAACACCACCCACAACAAACACAGCAGTCTAATCAGAATCAGCAGAATTCGGATAACAAGAAGACCCAAAACTCGGTAAAACCGCTCGGTCAAGGTCAAAACCCCCGGAAATATTGTTCTAACTGCAAAAGGACTAACCATAACACAGTTGATTGCCGTAGAACAGCGAATCAAACGCACACAGTGGCTGTAAGTCAAACTAGTACCGTTGAAACGGAGACTTCAGATAAGTCCCGACCCCCAGTCAGTGAAACAGTTGAAGTGAACGGAAAAACCGCGTCATGTCTATATGACACCGGATTATCGTTCGATGCAATCGTCAGTCGAACTCTTGTAACGGCTGAAGACATCACTAACGAGACCATCACTTTGCAAGGCCCTGATCGATCCATACCCGCTTCCACCTTACCAATCGCGATCATGTAGACTCCCGATATGTGTCAGGAAAAGTAAAAGCGGCAGTAATGGATGCACCTTTGTATGACATCATACTAGGGTGTAAATATGTGTATTTAGGGACTCCAATTGCGCCGGCAGTGGTTGCATCAGTCCAAACTAGAGCACAGACCAGACAGGACGCTGCAGATAATCTCCCTGCTTATCCGGCACCAGCCGAGATGCGGGCAGATCAACTAGCTGACCCCACAATAGCTAAATGCTACAAAAAACTCCCTCAGGCGCATAACCCACCTCAGAAAGGAGAGTTCTTTGAGAAAAACGGACTACTGTACAGACAGACAGACCACGACCACTCTCAATTAGTTGTCCCTGCCAAACATAGACCACAGGTACTAGAGGTAGGACACGCCATTGCATTTAGCGGGCACATGGGCGTGAATGCAACAATTCAGAGAATTACCGCTCACTATCATTGGCCGGGAATAACAGGAGACATTACGCGCTTTGTCCGCTCCTGCCCCCAGTGCCAGAAGGTAGACCAACAAGAGATAGGAGTCCCAGTAACGCTAGGCGAAACACCCGTAACCGGTACCCCATCCCACAGAGTAGCAGTAGACATCGTAGGCCCACTGCCGCTCACAGAAAAGCGCAAACACCTACGCGACAACGCAACATCCACAGATCATCTATTGGCTTTGTCTATAGCAGAAGACGTCGAAGCAACAGAGGATTTAGCTATCGAGTATCCGCTGAAAAGTAGCGAGAGGTACAGAGACGTAGCTATCAACCCAAAACTATCGACAGACAGACAAAGACAAATGATGGAGATAGTTGCACAACACCAAGCAGTGTTGACGGACATACCTGGACAGACACCGTTAGTTGAAGTGACAATGACCTTGACTGACACTACCCCTGTTCGGGTAAAACCATACCCTATCCCTCTGGCAAAACAATCCGCTGTCAAGCAGGAGATAGAAACACTCCTAGAGGCTGGAATAATTTCCCCCTCAACATCCCCATACAGCGCTGGAATAGTCCTATTACGTAAGCCGAGAGGAGAACACCGTCTATGCATAGACTACCGCCGACTGAACGCCGTCACGGAATTCCAAGCCGAACCGCTACCAGACACAGCACAACTGTTCGCGAAATTGCATAACGCAAAATACTTTTCACGAATAGACCTAAGCAAAGGGTACTATCAGATACCGGTGCCAGAACACCTAAGACCGTATCTCGCCTTCAGTACAGCTGATGGCCACTATGAGTTCAATGTCTTACCGTTTGGACTGAACAACGCACCAAGCATTTTCTCACGCATGATGAAACAACTTCTCGCGCCCATTCAAGAAGAAGAACTCCATCGCTTTATGGATGATATCTTAATCGCGGCCCACACCTGGGATGACCACTTAAGACTTCTCTCTACCGTTCTTCAGCGACTTAAGGAAACCGGATTCACAGCCCGCCCGACAAAGTGCCTGTTAGGATACGAGGAGATAGAATTTCTAGGTCACACTGTCACACTCAGACACGGCAGTCTTCTCCCGGAAGACAAGAACATCGCGAAAATGAACAAGGCACCGCACCCGATAAACAAAAAGGATGTGCAATCGTTTCTAGGTCTATGTGGCTACTATCAGAAATTCGTTGCAAACTTTAATTCCATCGCCGCGCCATTGTCTGATCTAACCAAGAAGAAAACGCCCGAGAAAGTAGAATGGAATGCCGAGTGCGAAGATGCATTCCAAACCCTGAAAGCTAGACTCACCTCACAACCCATCCTGAAGTTGCCCGATGCAACCCAACCATTCGTGTTACGCACAGATGCAAGTAATCAAGGTTTAGGAGCAACGCTACTACAATCTGACCCCAATGACCCTACACTTCTCTTGCCAGTCGCGTATGCCAGCCGGAAATTAAATAAAGCTGAACATAATTACGCGACAGTGGAAAAAGAATGTTTGGCATTGGTCTGGGCCATCCAGAAATTCCAGATGTATTTGCATGGTGCTCATTTCAAGGTGATATGCGATCACCAACCCTTAACCTTCCTTGCGTCATCGCAGAAACTCAACGCCAGACTCATGCGTTGGTCACTCTTGCTACAGCCCTACTCATTTCATGTAGAATACATTCCAGGGAAGAGTAACCACGGAGCAGATTACCTCAGCAGATACCCCGTGTCCACTGTAGACAAACCTAACCTTGCTTCCAACCCCTCACAGTTGCGGGTGGATGCACCCAGCTTTGTACCACAGTGACCTCTTCCCCAGTACTCTATGTAAATAATGCATGTACATATTTGCGCCACCATTTCAGTACCAATTCTTACCCACGTGTAAGAATATTTTTTGGGGGGGGGCCTATGTAACAGCAGAAATAGTACCGACAAAATGTAGGAAATTAACTTAGCGCAAAATAGATACCATCGAATGAAACTGGACGTTAATACAACAGTTATCTAAAAAGCAGCCAACACATGTCAAATTAACTTCCTTGAGAAAGTCACACCGACAGCAGTTCCAGATACCATCAAACAGCCTTAGCGATCCAAGACTAAATAGCATACTTAAGCCAAAACTGACCATAACCTCGTCCCCGTTAAATAGCCTACTTCACTGTGACCAGGGTAACTTAGACACTAAGTAGCCCAGGCTCCGCGTAATCGTTATTACACCTATTCTCCACTCTACGTCTGACACTCCTATCCCAGGATAATTGTACGTGTCCGGTAACTAGGATAGGTGTGAAAAATATTCCAACTGAAACCGTAAAATCCCGTATATGCGAGATTGACGAAAACGAGAGCTAAACGATTGGTCAGAAGACTACTAGGAACTCTTGCATATCTTTGGGCCCCAATCTTAGCTAGTCAGTCGCAAACGAACTGCTCAGCTGTGAGGGTCGACCAAAGGAACAAACTGCAGTGTCCGTCTATTTCCATCTCATCAAGAGAGTGCTAGAGACGTAAAAGACGATTTCACGAGTCCCAGAGTCTACAAGTAAGATAACACTAGTAGTTTTGATATGTGTATTGTATATTGATTGCCATGTATTAATAATATGTTCTTGATATATATAGGAGGAGACCGCACACTTATAGCTAACGAGAATATTGTAGCCAGAGCTCCAACTTTTACAGGTCGGCCCTGGGATCATAAGGTTTGTGGAGACGAACGCCTGACCGTCGCTCCCGTGGCACCAAAGGAGAACAATCAAGAGTCTACCTGGCCACGTCCGAACCCCACAGCTACAAGGGCGACCCGACTCACCGCCAGAGTAGATAAATCACCCGCAAATGAACTGAGTCCTACCCACGAGAAACTAGAAAACCACTCGAACATTTAGTAAACTACGAACAGTGAAAATCGTAACCGCAGTTAGCACAGGATGAAGAAAACCTGCTAAAGAACTTTCCCAGCACTTCGAACTATATTAATTATTAATTTACCGGTTAATGCAGAAATGTCAAAGTTTGTGTTGAATATATAAAAAGTGAAATTACATACATACGACTGGTGTCATTCTATTTGTATTGTTGTGTAGCTATTAGTTTTCTTCTCTCGAGACATAATAATCTATTCTTTTGATTAGTAATTAACGGTTCTCAAGTTGAGCCAAATGATATTAAAATTCCCGAGAACAAATATAAATTTTATGTGACCAAAGTGCCGTGATCTGTCTCTCACACAACTTTCGGAATTCTGGTAAAAGAACGATCGATAGTGGTAGCACATCGCCCATCTATCAATAAGTCTTACCCCCTAGTAAGATAAACGTATCTTCCCCAGAATATCATCACAACCACGACGACTGCGATGACAAACACGAAGACGACGACGACGACTACGATGATGATGATGATGATGATGATGATGATGATGATGATGATGATGATGATGATGATGATGATGATGATGATGATGATGATGATGATTTAAGATGCGAGAACACTGTGCTTTCAGCTGTGTCATCTGCTGGATAATGCTACTATTCAATTCGTGGGCGACTCACTGAACCGTCACATGTTCACTGCCCTTCTCATGACAGTAAGAGGAAATAACCTCACAGGAGCCCTAAAGCCTGGCACGCCACACAGTACGTAGTTATCTCCATTAGAGGTGGATCACATCTTGAGTCCTCAAGGAGTTGTAACCCTTGAAGTAATCTTTACCAATTAGTTAGTTAGTCATTTACCAATGTAGAACTCCTCCCCCACTTCCCCCACCGCTCCCCCGTGGGGGTACCGGGGGTTTCAGCATAAATAGGATCCCCACTTTCTGGAAATTTAGTGCTTTAAATTCCTATTGTCGCTGTCTTTCTCCTTTGTTCTTTCTCATTCCTACTCTGTTCTATCAATCTACTATACTATCTTCTTCTTCGCTAGACCAGTCACCTACCTTTTTTTCTTGAAAACTCTTCCGGGACAAAACTCCTCATTTGTTTGTGAGGTCTGTTTTATCAGTTTGGGAATATTGAACGCTTTCTGTCAAATGGTCACTGGGGCTTCCCATGATGTTCTTATTTGGCAATGTAGGCATTTTATATGTATGTGTTTTGTGAATATTTTATAATGTTTGTATTCTATTTTGTTTTTTGTAAACAGGGGTTCAATAAATTAGAGTATAGCCTCAGCTTCCCTTGCGTGGGATGTCTTTATTGTAAAGTGACCGGCTGGTGGAGTGCCTTCAGTGTTACCATTAGGGTTGTTTCGGCAGATCTTTTATGCGATCAGGGGTGAGTCCTCTTTCAGAGAAGTTGTGGTCTTGATTTTGTGATCCTGATTCGGCTCTTTGCAGTCCGCTGGACCCTGTAAGCAATGATTAACTAACTAACTAACCAATGTAGAAATCTCTTTACGGTCAGAATGAGATAGAGCTAACTCTGGTTTGTGTAAGCCTATTTCCAGACCTATCTGGGAGAGGGAGGGTGAGAGGAATCAGAGCGAGACAAATGTCGGTCCGGCTGTCGATGTTGGACGCTATATCTCAAGACCCACTGAACCAGACTCAGAATCAGAATCTTTATTGTCCTCAGAAAAACACAACAAAAAAACCAAAAACAATTAAAAACAATAAAAACCATAAAGACACTTAAGGAAATAAAATAAAAAGAAGATATATATATATATCTTATATATATACACACACAAACTACCTTGGCCATAGTGTCGTCGAAGTCACTGACGATCTTCTTCACCTGGTCTTCTTCAAAATATCAGCCAGGTTGATGTTGTGGCCCAGGTAGGTGTAAGGCTTTTCTCTGTCTAGCATGGGGATGTGGGAGCCCTGCACCTCAAGCTGGGTAGAGGCTGTGTCGTTTGTCTTACTCCAGTTGTTAGCGGTGCGTTGCTCATGCAGGGCTGCAAATTTCCGATGTTTCATCTCCATGCCTCAGTAGATCGGTCTTCTCAGCTGCTACCTGGATGTCTTATTCGCTGGTGCTGTCATGTCCACATCATCGACGTAGCTTTGGACTGGGTTTGGAGAGCTAGTCCCTGACGACCCCTGCTCAATCCACTTTATCAGCACGGACCACGGGCAGCCAGCTGCCCTGGATGATACCTTTGCCCCTTGTAATAGGCTTAGTAAGGACTTCGGCTGTCTTCACTTGGAAAGTGGAATCCGTGTAGGTGTTTTTCGTGATGCTGATCACGTGCTGAGGGTAGCCTATCCAGGAATGTACCAATAAAATGGACAATGAAGTGTCAACAAATCAAAACAAAACAAAAATCAAGTCAATCTCGCCGAGTTCGTTCAGTATCACCTGGTGGTCGATGCTGCGAAAGACCACCTGTCAAAATTCATGTTCAGTGAACAATTTCATAACCCATAAGCCATAAAACGTAAGTCAATTGTGGCCACTACTTGACCGGAATTTTGACGGGTGGCTTAAGAGTTTAGTGGCCATATTTGTCTTACGTTTTGCGCCTTATGCATTGGGTCGGAATTAGTGGCACCATTTTTTTTCGCGGCCCGGTTCGAATTTATTAACGTGTGTAGTCGTAGTTTAACCACAACACGGCACTTTTTCGTGACGATGTAATATACTCTTGCACGATTTGACTATAATATGAAACAACTTTTCTAAAATCGGCACGCAACAAGTGCATTCAACTGCCTTTAGCTCTCCAAGTCGTGTGTAGCAGACAACATGTGTTCCGTGTAAACATGAATGTGGGAGTTTAGGTTGACCTCTAAACTCATGACGTCACATTCTCGCTTCTGATTGGCCGTCATGAGCCAGGCTTATGTACTGTTGCAGAAGAAATCAAACATGCGCTATCCTTGTGAAATGTTACGTTAGCCTGTACGCAAGGAAATCCATAAGGAATTCATAAGCGTACCAGAAGTGTGGACGGGTGCTACAGGTCAATGTGACCGGGCCTGCCTTCCGTGCCATCATATTTGCTCTTCCACAAAGGTCAAGGTCACTGGACTCATTTTATTGCTAAACACGTTTTGCTGTGGTTATATAGTGTTGTTTCACACAGGAATCTTTTTAATGTAGGTGTTAATTTACTTTCTCCTTCGGATGAGAGTTTAAATCGAGGTCAAGTATGTGCACGCACGCATTCCATAGCACTGACTTCATAAACCCTGACGTTCATGTCCTAGACGGGTGAGTGCCGCTACATGAATACACCGAGCACGCACTAAGTCCTTTCTTCCCATTCCCGGTCGCTCAAGATTGTGCTCAGTCGTCTGGTCATCAGACTATGAGCCCAAAGACTGTATTTTGGCGCATCGGGCGGCTTGAGTTAGATCCTGTATCAGTCAGCGCCTTGAGCAGCTGTATTAAAGTAATTCAATAAATAATTTTTTAAAAATAATAAAATAAGCTCTTGTTTATTGAAACTGAATCAGTTATAAATGTTGACTTTTTAAATGTAGAATATAACTTTTTTTTAACTACTTTTTTTCACTAGAGTAGGCCTATGTATGGAATCTTTTGAATGTGAAAAGGAAGAGATAGCAAAATCACTTTTAGGCAGGTATTTATAACCGTTATACACACTGTAATACTTGATTGTTATGTTACAGGTGCAGATCTAGTTGCGAAATTGTCCTGGAATGGAATGTTCACTGAAAAGGAGTCCCATGTTTATCTTGACACTGATGCTACTGTGTGCGACGGTCGAACGAGGTTGATATTTCGCCACCGCCCAAACGTCAAACTCCACAGCATAGATGCCAACCAAGATGTCCTGAGCTTCATTCACAAACCTCGTTCGCTTGCCTACATCAGTGTGGGATCACACGCAGGTACAGGCTTTTTAAAGTTATTATTTCGTTAAAGTTCCAAGTCGAGTTACGATCAACGTCACGAGGATATATTTTTGTTTGCGTTGGGCTCGGTTTGCAAGTCTAACTTTAATTTGGGCTATTTCCTAATCCAACGTATGACAAGTCAGTGTAAAATATGATGCAGTTTAGCGTGTAATCATTGGTACTTTAACATCGATATCGATCAAATTATTTGGTTGCACATTACCTTTTTTTAACTTCTGCTTTTCTCAGATAACTGATGTATATGATAACTGTAGGTTTCAGCTACACTAACTACGTACAATAATTCGTTTGCATATTTCAACATCTGTTTATTAAGAATTGTGTATTTTGGCACGATACAACATCAGTTTTTTTATGGTACTTTTGCCAGGTTTCAACATCGATTTAACACAGAAGAGACTGATGGGGCCGGTCCTACAAAAGCTGCATTCAGAGAAAGCAAGGTGGCCGCTGGTAGTGTGGGGAGACAACCATCAATATGGCCCGCTACGATACACGGAGACAGTGTTAAAGTCTCAGAGCACTTCACAAGCCATCAAGTTCAATAATGCTATGAAGGTAATGTTATCACTTGAAGTCTTCAGCCTTTGTATACTAAAAAGAGCACTTCACAAGCCATCAAGTTCAATAATGCTATGAAGGTAATGTTATCACTTGAAGTCTTCAGCCTTTGTATAACTAAAAATCCAACAGGTATTACAACATTCTTCTGAGCTAGCATAACGTTGTTTCTAAGACTGCGGCAACAGAAATTTAAGCAACTCATTCAAAAGCCAAGCCAGCGAGATCCTTGGCAAGCACTGCCAAAAGATGAAACCGTGGATCACACCTGAACATTTGGACCTGTGTGACAAAAGAAGAGAGATGAAAACGAAAAAGAACACCTCACAGGGAGCTGATGCCTACCGAAAACAGTGACATCCAAAAAGGCATGCGCACAGCAAAGGAGAACTGGATAGAAGATCAATGTCAGGAAATAGAGAACAGTCTGAACAAGAACAACAGCAAGAAGGCCTACCAGACTGAAGCGGCTGACAAGTGGTAAACAGCCAAAGGTCTCCACGATCCAAAGCAAGTCTGGCATATGCATTTACAGAAGAACAAGAAATCTTTAATAGATAGACAGAGTAGTCAGTACTGTTCTGACCTTTACAACCACACACCAAACGGAGACCCATCAGTTCTAGCATGTCCCCAAAACAGAGAAGAAGAAGAAATCCTCCCAAATCTCCGAGAAGGTGTTGGGGCAGCAGTGCAATTGCTGAAGATGGGGAAGTCAGCGGGAGCGGACAACATACCCGCAGAATTGCTTCAAGCAGGAAGAGAAGCGATGATGATCCGGCAGGGTGAGGAGTGGCCTACACCATGAACCCAGTCGCTTGTCATCACGCTTCCCAAAAAAGTAACCTTCAGGAGTGTTAAAACAACCGCACCATCAGCCTCATCAGCCATCCCAGCAAAGTCCTCCTGAAAATAATACTCAACCGATTGAAACCCCAAACTGAACAAATCATAGCTGAATAACAAGCAGGATTCAGGCCAGGGCGAAATACCACTGAACAGATTTTTAATCTCACAATAATCTGCGAGAAATACCTACAGCACCAACATCTATATCATGTATTTGTAGACTTCAAGAAAACGTTTGACCGCCGAGTGTGGCATGCAGCCCTGTGGGCAACCTTGAGAGTGTACAACATCAGCCCTAACATTATTGAAGTCATCAAAAGCCTGTATGACAAGGCTACCAGTGCAGTCCTCCACAACAGCGCCATCGGGAACTGGTTCAGAACAACAATCGGCGTGCGTCAAGAATGCCCACTCTCTCTAACACTCGTCAACATCTTCCTAGAGCGCATCATGTTAGAAGCCCTTTAAGATCGCGAAGGCACGGTTAGCATAGGGGGTAGAGCAATCTCCAGCCTCCGTTTTGCGGATGACATTGCTGGATTGGCTGGAGAGGAACAAGAACTTGAACAGTTGGTACAGAGGTTTAACACCACCTCCAGAGCCTTTGGAATGGAAATAAGTGCAGAGAAGACCAACATGATGACCAACAACATCAATGGCATCGATACGGACATCAAAGTCCAAGGCCAATCCCTCAAAACGGTGCATAGCTTCAAATATTTAGGAGCCATTGTATCAGACAACAGGTCTCGACAGGAAGTTCTCTCCAGGATCTCACCAACAACTGCTGCCCTGACAAGGTTGAAGCCCATTTTTGAAAAGACAGGATCATTAGCCTACCATTCCAAGGTAATGCTGCTGCGCTCCCTTGTCATCTCCATCTTCCTATACGCTTGCAAAACATAGAACCTAACAGGAGACCTAGAACGAAGAAACACAAAGCATGGAGATGATGTGCTACAGAAGACTTATGGGCATCTAATATAGCCATCCAGCACATTACCAACGCCGAAGTCCGACAGACCATCACACAAGCGATTGGACAACACGATGACATACTTACAGTGGTGAAGAAACGGAAACTCCGATGGTATTTCACGAGAGCATCAGACCTTGCCAAGACCTTCCTGCAAGTCACGGTACAATGAGGCAGAAGAAGATGGAGACAGAAAAAGAGGTGAGATGACAACATTCCAAAATGGACTGGCTTGACACTAAGCGAAGCCATCAGGGTTGCTGAGGACAGAGAAAGATGGAGTACCCTGGTTAAACGATCATATGTGGTGCCCTAACGACTTTTGAGTTACGGGTTAGGATAGGAATAGGATCGGATTCAAAAGCGGTTTCCTTTCCTACACGGAGATTCACATTTAGTAGATCGTTCTACTCAGTCTGTAGCTTTTGTCGCGATACAGGAAAGCGACCTTCCGAACCCATTCATTCTTTTCTACTTCAGAATACCCGTTAGTTTTAGCTTACAGCATTTAATTTTTTCAGAGCCTGTTTGTCTCAAATAGTTCTAAAGATGACAATTAACTGATTTTTCACTGAATTTAATTAATTTGGGAATTGCTTTCTGTGCGTGTTTAGAAATTCATGGCCAATTGGAACGTTCCCGTGTTCGTCAGCTATAACCTGACCGCAAACTGCGTCACTTTTGACGGCACGCACTATGGCATAGGCGTCAACATGCTGAAAGCCAAAGTGTTCCTCAACTACATCTTGGAACTCTACACCAAGGGCTTGTGGCCAGTTCCCCTATGACCAGAGTCACACCAAAGGCCTGACGACATTCAGGAGTACCGAGTTCCTACGTCAAGTGCAAATATACAACTGACTGTCTATTTCCAGCAATATTATATAAACTTAAATATATGCCATTACCTATTCATTACTTGCTATTATACTTTAATCAAATGTACAAAGTGGGTTCAATTGAAACAATCATGCAAATGTAATAATATAATACCCCTACAATGGATATAGGAATGGAAGCCTTTTAGAACTATCGAACTAAGCTAAAATTAACAGCAAGACGCATTAACCAAGAAAAATGGGCCCTCGGCAAGAATTTTGTGGATCCCCGATAGCGGACGGGTACCGCATTAGCACGTATCACTGCTCTACCCGTCCGCTATCGGAGATCCACACAATTCTTAATGCGCCTATGATTAAAAACATTCAGTTTTGTTGTAGCAATAATAATACTATACTCGTAACTTCAGCGCGTGTTTCGTATTGTAAGAACGTCGTTATCTTCCATCAGTGGGTCCAAAATAATATGGATATAGATATCATATTTAGTACGAGAGAGAGAGAGAGAGAGAGAGAGAGAGAGAGAGAGAGAGAGAGAGAGAGAGAGAGAGAGAGAGAGAGAGAGAGAGAGAGAGAGAGAGATGAGAGATTTTTTTGTAAAAACGATTGTATACATTTCCAACTAAACCTAACCCTATTTATTAACATGATTGTGCTTCAATATTGTTTATGATATGCATATGCAAATGCGCTGCTGTTTATGGAGAATAAACTCTCAAAATATGTGTGTGCGTGTGTATGTATGAACGCGTCTCTCTGTGTGTGCGCGCCATCAGAGCTAGACTACTGCTGTAGTTTATGCAGGTAACAGCTTGCATGAGTGCCTTCTACTATTCCCAGAAATGCAGTCGGGGGTGTAGCCTATGCAACCACCCAACTGAGACTGTATCGCACGTGCTGAATGGGTGTACACGATACCAAGCCTCCTACTAGACTAGGCACAGCAGAATTGTGGATGTTGTTTTTCGTACATTTTTAACTATAAACCAGTCTGTGCAAATCATCAAAGACACTTGCCTAACCCGACGCACGTTCGATGTGGCTCTGATGCATTTAGACTACTGCCGTTAAAACCAGGGGTGTCGAATAGCGCAGTGGGTCACTAGTTAGTTAAGTCTCCTCTCTGAAAATCCTTAACGGGAAGAGAGGGGACTATAAACTGATTAAAAAAAAAAAAAGCGCAGTGGTTGGAGCACTCGCTACTGTGTCGCAAGTTAAGCACCGTCCAGTGCGGTTAGCACTTGGATGGGTGACCGCAAAACCGTGAAGCGACAAATAACAACGCCCCCAGTTGACTCAACTGTGACTGAGTACCTACTCTCTAAAGGGTGGGGAAGGTAAAGCAGCGAGGGAGAGAGATGGGCATCACCCTCATTACGCTGGCCCAAGATAAGTGTGATCTCCAACATCACGCTCCCCTACGGCCACAAGGTCATGGGACCACCTTTACCTCACCTAAAACCAGATATCATTAACCGCAGCAGCCGCAGAAATGGCGGTACCATTCGATGCCTTTATCAATACATGCTATGCAGCGAAGTTCGATAATGGCCTCACCCTGGCTTAATTGGAAAGTTCGTGGAGGTTCAAAAATTTTGTTTGAAAGTTCTCAGATCCCGAACCTAAGTTACAATACAATACAATACAATATAACTTTATTGATCTCAAACTGAGAAATTCAATACATGGTCTGCAATCCGACATAGAAATTGAGAGTACATGAACAAGAACTAAGAAACGTATTAGCACATTATGCATACATAATTATATAACACAACATATTCATTTCCTTACTACTTATACGGCACATAGACTGGACATTACTTTCAAGTTCTCGCACAGCACACTTACTATCACATTTATTCCAACATTGAACATGTCATTTCTCTAAGATGCATAGATATTGCCTTCCTCACTGCATATTATCACAACGTTTATTCCGAAATGCCTTCTCATCCTTCACACACACACACCCACACACACACACACGCACACACACACACACCCACACACACCCACACACACACGTGCCGGCTTATATAATAATGAAAAGGATCACGCTGCTGCTGAGTCAGGAGCTAAACAAACAATGCAAAATGTCCATCTTGATATTCCTCTTTCACTTAATGAATACATATCAACTTTAAAAAAAATAGAACATTTAAAAAAATTAAAAAAATAAAATTAACATATGTTTACAAAATATAGCAATATCATTCATGCAATTTGATATTAGGAAAGTTCTAGATTTTGGTCAATCAAATAATATTAACCCAGTTCATATAATGAGAATTATATCCTTAATGTTCCGATAAAAATGCAATATGCCTTTAGAACCTTATTAAATATAGGCGCAGTTTTGTAACATTTTGTTTGACGTGATATGATTTGTTAATAACGAAATTCGAACAGGGTAGTTATTGTGTTCGCCTATGGCTAAATACCCCTAAATTTGATTTGCAGGAATACTTGTAGCGAACATAAAAACGCTGAGTTTCGTTGAAGATATACTGTATTTATTTATTTAAATTTGATTTGTGTGTGTGTGTGTCTGTGTGTGGGTGGGTGTGGGTGCGTGGGTGTGTGGGTGTGTGTGTGTGTGTGCAAATAATGGAGATGGATTTGAGCGTGTGTTTGCATATGTAAGTGTAAGACCGTTTAAAACCACAAATTGTATAGAGACGTAAAATGAAATAAATAAATAAAGCACACACACAGTAATATAATCATCAGAGCAGAATGATCGTAACGAGCGCCTATCAGAACCAAAACTGAATTATTCTTGTTTGTAACAATTCTTATTTAGTGCAAAACTCTTAAAGTCTCTAAATGGCTGCTGTCGCCTATCTTCGCGTTTGCCAACGTGTGATTGCAAATCCTCGCCGTCTCTACCTCTTCAGTTGTTCTCGGCACTACTCAGCAATGTCTGGACTGCTCATCGAAGATCCTAAATATTCTTGGCTCAAAGAGCTCGGTTTGTCAGCTGATAACGATGGTGTTTTTTCCGGAACATGGAGTGCTAGCGGCGAGGTAAGTCGACGTACACGGTACAGTCGTTGCCAGACTTGTTAAAAAACATGTTGTTTTCTTGCTGTTGTTCAAACTCGAGATGTTATTTGTGACCAGTGTTACTGCAGCGTCTATATTATTAAAGTGTGCTACGTGTTTATGTAAAGTGGATTTTTTTTTGTCAGGATAACCTTTTTGTTTTAACAATCATGGGGATCTGATTTGGAAAATTGTTCTGACCCATCGTTTAGGTCAAGGTCAGTGGGTGTGAGGAGGCCTCGAGTTCTGATTGGCTGTACTAAATGATTATCTTATTTTGCAGTCATTTTACAGTTATGTTATAATTTTTGTATTACGTATGATAATCACGTTGTAAACAGAGTATGTCACGCAGTTTAAAATATTCTGAAAGCAAAGGACATAATTCCTTGGCTTCAAGTACATTCAGAAGCTGGAACACAGATAGTCCAGTCCCAGTAATGAAATAAATAGCCAAATAAGCAACTAATTCCTATAAAAATGCTATGCAGTAAAAAATATTCTTTAAGCAATGAGGAAATACCTATAAAAAGTCCCAGTAAAAAAAAGGGGTCTGAAACATGATTTTTGGTGCTTATGTTTTTTCACACTTCAAAACGTCAAAGTGAGATTACTTGAAATAAACATTTAATTCAAAACCATATCATGTTGCATGTCAAATGAAAGCTCTTAACATATACAGTCCGAAAATCTGTTTCAACGCTTTCTGTGTCAGTTTTAGTTCTGACTGTGGATTAAAATTTAATTAACATAGGGGTATAAATGCGAAATTCCGATGATCTTAAAAATCTTGATCTCGATTGTAAAAGTCGACTTCTATTTAATTCACAAGAGAAAAAAGATTAGTTAAAAGGAAGACACACGAAATAAAGAAAAACAGAAAAACCCAGGAAATTGATTAGTTTTCCAGTAGAATATAGAAGTGGCCTACCTTAGTCGCTCTCAGAATCCGACTCGTCATCCAGCTGAACCACAGAGTTTGTGCAGCTGACTCCACGACATTCTCCACAAGCTATGGTGCACGTAAGTCCGTGCTTTCTGCATCTTCATCTGCCAGTTGAGCAGTCTTTCTAGCAGCAGCAGCGGATAACATTCAAAGTATCCTATGGAGAAGCTGGCTTATTAGTTATGATTGGAAGTAGCCCACCCTCCTGTAACTTCCATTCCCAATCCATTGGTGATAGACCATGGTCTCTGTCTAGACTCAGCTACTGCTGGACTTGGTAGAATGTTCTGTAGGCATGGAATTCAGCTGCTGCTGTTGGGGGAGCACTTTAGCTTGGATTTGTGTATGGCTTGCAGACACTTTTTGCTCATATTTGACAAACCACAGTTTGGTCAAGGTATCAGAACGTTTTTCACTGTACATGTGAACAAATACCCTCTCATCAGCCGCTGCAACAGCATCATGACTTGATATCTTATCATTGAATACTCTAGCCTCATCCAGGAGCTCTCCTGAATCAAGCTTCTTGACTGTGAGTGATTTTGAGATGTTGAAGAGATGAGATGTGTCGTATCCACAGAATGCATGGGCAAAAAGAATGTTATTACAGACTGTTGTTCCGGTTTGTTTTCGCAGTTGGCCAAGAATATTTCCTTCGTCTCGCAGAGGATCATGTTAGGATCAAAGGCTACATGTCTCCCAACCATGCCTTTGTTTCTTCGAAGATGGGCAACATCTTTGGTACTTGGGCCATCAACATAACCATCGAAAATGATTGTAGCTAGTGTATGTTTCCTAGCAACAAAGCTGACATACATCTCTGCTAGATCTTTTAGGACGACCCTCTGGGCCATGGAAGGCGATGCAAAAGGGATCCACCATCGAGAATGTATTTCACATTTTCTCTTGGCAAGGATGCAGTTTCATTGACAGCAGACCAGAGAAATCCTGCAAGAGTATGTTTGTTGGCTTTTCTGGGGAATCCTGTCGCATCAAATAAGGAGGCAGGTACATTGGCCAGTCCATAGTAAAACATTTCTTCGAGCCTGTTGGTATCATTCCCAGCGACTTGCACCAACCTTTGAAACAATAACTGCGGATCCACTTGCACCATTTCCTGGCCAATAGTCACTCCAGTTTTTGTCGCCATTGTGACTGCTTGATTGCTTTTCTTGAACGTCACGTCAGCTGGAGATAGATCCGTCATCCCTTGGAGAATGCGCTGACCAATTTCAACAGCTTGGTCAGCATTGACAGATGAGTCAGCTGCTTGACCAGTAGCAATAGACCTAAGACTCGTGTCAGCGCAAAACTGATTTTTTGATGAAACATAGTTGATGACTGTCAAAGTTTCTTTGTGGTCTTTCTCTTGCCTTATTTCAGAAGAATCTTTGTGCTGTTCACTTGTTGTGAACTCTGTTTGCGTCAAGGATTGCATCCACTGGTTTGCTGTTGCACAAGCAGGCATAGAGGGAAGCCAAACAAGCCTTTGTCGTTCGCCCATTCCGCGCCCTTTAGTTAGGCCACCATTTGACGTCAGCGTCCTCATCAAAGTTTGCTCAATCACCAGATCACACGACAGACCAGCCCTATAGCGATGGCTTCTCCTTTTCACGTGATGGCCTGCCATGAAATCGTGATAGACTTCTGGGTAGGTTTTGTTCAACTCCATCATTTGCTGTAAGTACAGCCTGGCCGACTTGGTGTAGAGGTTGTGCCCTGAAGCAGCAAAATAGGGCAACATTTTGGCAACAGCAGATAGATGGAGCTTGAAGTCTCCAGTTCTCTCAGCCTATATTGCTGTGTGAAGGAGGTGTACCATTTCTTGAATCCATAGCTTGCTCGTTCTACTTGAACATTGTCGTTTGAAATCTTCCAACGTTGCTTTAATGCGTCCTAATACAGGATGTATTGCAGCATCTCTTGCTGTTGTTTTGCCTTGCATCAAAAAGAGCCTAATCAAAGTCATCTGTTATGTCAAGATCTGCAGGATTATGTAGAAGTAACTCTTTTTTTTTCTTTTTTTTTTGCTGCAGTTTATTATCCCTTTTTATCGGGAAACTCTGGGCCGCCTCCCCGGCCGGGCAAGGCGTAGTCGCAGCCAGTGGCGCGCCCAAACCCTACCTACCTAACATTATTTGTGATTTTTTTTAAAATTTTTGCTGAGGGAGCAAACCGGAGTACCCGGAGAAAACCCCCGAGACGTTGCCCGAGTCGAAAGTAAATAATATTCGGAGAAACATAACGCCCAGGTGCTGGCTCGAACCCACACCTGTCAGGCACCATTGGTTTCTGGCTTGTGGACAAGGCAAGTTAGTCCCGCCTTAGCCCACTTGGCCACAACGCTCGCTTCTTGACAATCACCGTTTTCCTTCCTAGGATTGTAATCATTGGACAAAGTGTCAGGATGGAGCAACAGCCATGACATGTTGAAGGAAGTGCTTACAAATATTGCAATCAATGCTGCTTCGACAAGAAAATGTGCTCTAATTGCCCTAGAATCAGCCTTTCCAGCAATGATGTGAACTGCAGAATTTGATGCACAAACTGCCTCCATTGTCTTGTCTTGCGTATATGCCCACAATCAATCGTGTTGATCATTATGGCACTTTTTTTACCAAGGTGCATGCTGGGTGTGTTCTTGTTACCGGCGCTCACCCGTCTAGGACATGAGCGTCAGGATCTTTAAAGTCCGTTATGATGTAATGTATGCGACACAGACTAGACCTCGGTTTATACTCTCATCCGAAGGAGTAGGAAACGAGAGTAAAGTGTCTTTCCCAGGGAAACAACACAATGCCCGGCCTGGGCTCAAACCCGGGACCTTCCGATCCGCAAGCCAACGCTCTAAACATTCGGCCACCAAGCCTCCTGCAAGCCTGCATCAGCCATAAGCATTTATCAACCACAGGCTCTGAAGTCTTTTCTTTCCCCTCCTACATACGTACGTGGTATAGTATGTATAGTATGTAATTGAGACCTACGAGAGACGAGACTTCCAAGCCTGTGTATAAACAATGCCATTGACATTGTCACCTACGCACATTTCATCACTTGGCTGTTGATTCCTGACGTCATGCGGAACAATATCTGGGCGGTAAAAATGGGGGTTCCCCAATGCATTCGCATAAAAAAATAGTTCGCTTTAAAAAGTTAAAATAAACATATTCATACCCCTTCGATTCCGTGGGACTTTTTTTCAGTTGTAAACACAACTGTAAAGAGTAAATTAGAATATATATCATTTTTATAGGATTTACTTACTTTCAAAAAGCCTGTTGGATTGGACTAAGAGGCCTATAGTGTATCTTGCTCTTTGGCTTGTTATAACGGTCTAGTCGAGCATCTTGCCTTAGGTGCAAACTGGGGGTGGTTCAAGCACAGCCTGTGGTTCAAGTGAGTACCGGTGGTGGCTCATCAAAGGTTCAGAGGTTTATTCAGGCTCTCAGCCCAAGTTTTTTTTTTTTTACCGACAAAGGTAATGGGGGAGGGGAATGGGTATACACCCCATACATGCATTAATCTGAACGACATTGCTCAATAAAAACAATTAATGCAACCCCGTATCAAACATTGAAGACAAAACACTTAATAATTTATAGAACACAAACAAGGCAGAATTAATCAAAGAAATTATGTACATAGATCATCACACAATATGAGATCACACATGTAGTAGCATGAATGCGGTTTGGCACAGACCAGGTGAAACAGTAACAGAAGGATAAATAAATAGCAGAACCACTATACATACTTAAATAGTGAAATTACAATACTTTCAAGCCTATTCTTGAAAGGGTTAACATTTTTTGTATTTACGACAGGACCTGACAAATTGTAGCTGTTGACCTTTAGCCCCCAAAAGTGTTTACTGATGTCCAATATCGATGGTTGCTTCTGAAGTGTGTTTTAAATGTATTTATAATACTATTGTCATATCCATGCATAACATCTGAAATGAATGTTGCAGGTTGTAACTTCTGTGTCCCCAGCAAGCAACCAGCCTATCGCAAGAGTCAGACAGGTAATTATTCAATTTTAAGACAAAGTAATTGAATTAAATCAAATAACTATTCATTCCTCGTAAAGAAAGGTACAAATAACCAGAGCATGGAAATTGGAATTCTCCGCGATTTTCTGCAGTACAGGGCCTTGCTTTTCGCGGAAAAAAAATCTGTATGGAGGTGTGACAGCTAACCGATTTTTTTTCTTGTTCTGATCCAGTGAATCTCTAAACGGGTTGCTGATCTCAAAAAGCGTGATTCACACTGGTGTAGCTGGGTAGCTTTAGTTGTCAAAGATGGAGGAGAGGCGAATTGTGAATCGTGGTGAGGTTTTCGTGGATGACACTGCTAGAAATGGGTGGAGGTGGGCTTGGTTAGAAGTAAAAGTCGGAGAAGAACTGCTTTCATTTCACATTAGAAAGCTACAGCAATGCGGGCGGGCATTTTGTGAGCTTTGCCGCTGCGAAATTAACTACTCTCAGCGGGGTCGTGTTGCTTTGGAGAAAGAAAAATCCTTGTTTTCACCTGTATAATCAGATCTTATTAAAGAAAAGGTTAATAAATAAATTTTTTTTAAAATAAGGAAAAAAAGGGCAAAATTTTTATGGGGTTAAACTGCTAAGTTTCTCTCTAAAATGCACCAGATTGCATAGATTTTAATATATATTTTACAAAATTTTCCGGGGGAGCATGCCCACAGACACCCTTAGGGGGGATGGTATTTCCTCTTTTTTTAACAAGGGTCATTCCATGCTCTGATAACACAGGGATTGTGTTCATACACATGTTCTGTGTATTTCATGTATATTATAGTCAACACTCACATTTATATTAAAATCATGGTGAAAGCTTGTATTTACACAAACTGCTTTGCTTCCAGTAGTGGCAGGTTCTTGAATGTATAGCCTATAGGCAAATGAACTTTTATCGGTAAACACTTTTAATCACTAACGAAATGCATACCAATAAAAACATTAACGCAAGTTGTTTGGAAATCTGTGTCATCCACATTTTTGTTCAGTTGTCAAAATTTTATAAGGTAAAAAAAATATTTCTGCTTATAGGTAACATAGGGAAATAAATAGGGTTGGTAGTTCAGTTTCTTTTTTTTTTTTTTTTTAACCTATTCTATCTTACGTGCAAATTTTTTGTTGTTGCTTTTTTCAATTTTTTTCAGACGATTTAAAAAAAAGTTTAGGGTTGGGCCAAAAAATTTCAGTTGGGTGGAATACCGTAAACAGACATTTTTTGTTGTTGGCCTAATTAAAACATAGTGTAGGCTACTTACTCCCTGTTTTGGTGTCAACAGATATCTAATCTGATGTCACTTGTA
Organism: Oncomelania hupensis; assembly: GCA_036898135.1. Lineage (NCBI taxonomy): Eukaryota > Metazoa > Mollusca > Gastropoda > Littorinimorpha > Pomatiopsidae > Oncomelania > Oncomelania hupensis. Next base: position 120,605,196 of record CM072511.1, on the reverse strand, counting down.
ATAGTCGATGTCAAATACAAATGCTTTGTCAAGGAAGAGAGTTACCTTTCTTAAAACTTAAAAGTGAAACTGTAGCACAAACCGTCTGCTTATATACTGTCACCTGAAATGGCATGAAAAAAAAAAAAAGGTGTGTCACAAGGACGCAACGTTTTTTTTTTACTGCCGTTATGTATCCCGGCACCTCTGAGCTATCGTGCGCCCGAGCCGAGTAAGCGCGGTGATCTCCCCTACCCACTGACCGCGCTGACACGCATGCGCAGCCTTTTTGTTTGCTTCCGAAAAGCTGAAACATGTCGCTCGACACATGGCTACGGAAAACGATAACCCGTAGAAATGCGGAAGACGGTGCAATCGTTGAATGTTGAATCATTTTCAGTTCTCCCTAGACTAGGCAATGATGATCTTGTCTGTAATACGCAGTTGAACAGATTTTTTTGTCTCTTTTTTAGTTTTTATTTTCTTCTGGTCATCGACTTAGTCCCCCCTCTAACACTAACTAGTAACTGCTTTTACAGAGACAATTTGTCAGTACATGCAGATTGATGTGTGTAAATTGTCGTATGACCATTTCATGTTTGTTCTATGGTCATTTTATGTGATTTTTAAGATTCCTCTAGTCAATGATGGATTCCTTTGTAACATTTATCAGAACAGTATTCCTTTTGTTTTGTTGCTTGTTTTATGGCTATTCATAATTTTCAATAAAGTTGCATTGAAAACTAAGCTTTGCTTGACTTTGAGGCGTATTTGTGTGTCCGTGATGTTGGTAATCAAAATCAAGGTAAATGTAGGAATTGTAAGGGGACTCTCAAATTTTGTAAGGGGACTCTTGAAATTTTGCTGAAAAAAAAGCTGTGGGAAACACTGTGAAGTTTTACTATTGTGTGTGTAACGAGTGTACGAAGTTGAATGGAGAGTGCATGGATTATGTTTGGGGGAGGGTTGGGGAATAGGCAAGGAGGGGAAGGGGCGTGGAGTGGGAGGGGGCTTACGAGTGCATTTCGGGGCTGTTGTGTACAGGTCTTTTAGTAGATCTATTGCTGTTTTAAATCTTATATCTCTGCTTTTCATGGGTGTAAATGTAAGTTTGCATGAGTTTGAAAGCAATTGCTTCTATATTTACTACTAGTACTTGTTTATTTATTTGCTTGCTGTGATGTTGCCTCATGTACCAAAGCCCTTTTCTTGTAAAGCTTTTGCTTGCAATAAATTATTGTATAGTGTTGTATCATATCTGAGAACTTTGTCCTTATTTTTTTTGGTGTGAAAGACTAAAAATTCCATGCAAGGTCTATCTGTGGAAAGATAGTCCCCGAGACAGAGAAAGAGGGGACACGTTCTACTAATACAGAGTGACCAGGCAAATGTTGTCTGATGTGGTAAAAATGTTAAACACTAATTTTTAAAATATATATTTTGGTAAATTTTATTGCATAGTGCCGCAATAATAAATATTGTCCATTTAATTTAACTGTCCACAGTTGGTAAATTTGTGTAGAACATATATATTACTTTTTGACTCACATGCATAGCAGTGTGAGTCTGCATACTCACCCCTCCAAAACGCATTCCAGATTTTTTGCAAATCTGTGCAAGATGACTCCTAAATAGTCCAAAAATTATATTTTTAATACAAAAAATTGGTCTGTCCATCCATTAGTCTCTAACGCTGTCCGCCGTCTGCATGTGCCAAACTTGCAAGTGGCTTAATATATCAGAACCTATTTTAACTATCACAATCAAACTTGGTAAGATGTTGTAAACCCATGCGACCTCATAAGTGATCAGTAAATGAATGACTTCACATCAAAGTCACAGGTTTTAGTCAAATAATGACATTTTTTCACAAACTTAATAATATTTAACTGATGATTCTTTGATGCATGATAGATATCAATGAGACACACATGCTAGTCAAATTGGGTCAACCTCACCCCAAGGTCAAAATCAATGGAGCTGTCCAAAGTCGGTGAGTATCTATACTTGGAAGTGACCTTGACATTAAACTTATAAGACATATAAAGTTCAAATTTGTTGTAGTTAGAGTTGATAGATTGATCGTTCGTATATGTTCCGTTTTTGCGTTGATCTTGAAGTTCAAGGTCATATTAGACCTTTCAAAAACATACAAAAATTAGGTAATAGTACAGTAGAATGGTTGTTTATTTAACCCATAGTATGCAACAACATTGGGTTATTTGATCATACATGCATGAAAGGTCACGTAAAAGTCAAGGTCATCCCAAGGTCACTGAAAGTCAAGGTCACATTTTTTGGCATAATACAAGTTTTGCAGTAGTCTATTTGATTGTACATGAGTGTATTGGGGCTGGAGGTCAAGGTCAAGAGCATAGAAAGATCAAAGTCGGTATTATGTTGCATTTTAATGCCACCGTTTCATTTAGTTTTTTCTGGACACTCATTTTCATGTTAAATACTGCAAGTTATATTAGGAGCATGTGAGTCATCGGGGCTTTGCCTTTCTAGTTTATGTTTGTTATTTGACTCACATGAGTCTACGTACTCACCTCCCCCACAAAAAATCAAGATTTTTGCAAATCTGTGTGAAGTGAGTCCTAAATAGTCCAAAAGTGACAGATGAGATTAAAAACTGTATGTCCTCTGTCTATTTGTGCAAAACTTGCAAGTGGATTACTATCTCAGAACCTGTTTCAACTATCATAACCAAACTTTTTAAGATGGTGTAAACCCATGAGACCTCATAAATGATTAGTGAATGAATGACTTCAAGGTCACAGGGTCAACAAATTTTAGTCGCAAAAGTACAATTTTTCACAAATGTTCACTTTTTGATTCACATACATAGTAATGTGAGTTTATGTGATCCCCCCCCAAAAAAATTTTTTCAAGGTTTTCGCAAATCTTTCTGGGATGAGTCTAAAATAGTCCAAAAGCGATATTGAAAATATGTCTGTTCATCTGTCTGTCCGCCGTCCGTCATCAATCTGTGTGGAAACTTTAAAGTGGCCAAGTATCCAGAACCTATTTAAACTATCACAACCAAACTTGGTAAGGTGGTGTATATCCACGAGACCTCGAAAATGATCAGTGAATGAATGACTTCACTTCAAGGTCAAAGTCACAGGGTCATGAAATGTAAGTAAAAAATATGACTTTTTTTTTCAAAGTTCACTTTTTTTTTGAGGCTAGTAATATTGAACATTATTTTTTGATGCATGATAGATATCAATGAGGCACACATTTTGCAAATTTGGTCAACGTCACTCCAAGGTCACTGGGGAGCTGCCCAAAATTGGTTTGTATAGGTACTTTGAAGTAATCTTGACCCTAAACTATGAGAGATATAAAGTCCAAACTTGTTGTATTTAGAGATAATAGATTTATCTTTCATTTATTTTCTATTTTTATATTGATCTTGAAGGTCAGAAGCATTTTATTGTCCTTGCAAAAAACATACAAAAAATAGGTCATTGTACAGTGGAATGGCTGTTTACTTAACCCTTAGTATGCAACAACACCATGGACTCTGTCACTTGTCATCACTCTTCCCAAAAAGGGTAACCTTCAGGAGTGTGAAAATTACCGCACCATCAGCCTTATCAGCCATCCCAACAAAGTCCTCTGAAAATAATACTGAACAGGTTGAAGCCCCAAGCTGAACAAACCATGCTGAAGAATTCAGTGCAGGGTGAAGTACCACTGAGCAGATTTTCAACCTTAGAATTATCTGCGAGAAATACCTACGGCACCAACAACATCTATATCATGTGTTTGTAGACTTCAAGAAATCGTTTGACCGAGTATGTCATGCATCTCTGTGGGCAACCACAGAGAGTGTACAGCATCAGCCCTACAATTATTGAAGTCATCAAAAGCCTGTATGACAAGGCTACCAGTGCAATCCTCCACAACAGCGCCATTGGAGCGCATCATGTCAGAGGCCCTTGCAGATCACGAAGGCACAGTCAGCATAGGGGTTAGAGCAATCTCCAACCTCTGTTTTGCAGATGACATTGTTGGATTGGCTGGAGAGGAACAAGAACTTGAACAGCTGGTACAGAGGCTTGACAACACTCCAGAGCCTATTGAATGGAAATAAGTGCGGAGAAGACCAACATGATGACCAACAGCACCAATGGCATCAACACAGACATCAAAGTCCAATGCTAATCCCTCAACACAGTGCATAGCTTCAAATATTTAGGAGCCATTGTTTCAAGACAATAGAGTCCTGACAGGAAATCTCTCCAGGATCGTGCAAACAACTGCTGCTCTGAAAAGGTTGAAGCTCATTTGGAAAGACAGGACCATCAGTCTGCACTCCAAGGTAAAGCTGCCTTGCCATCTCTATCTTCCTATAGGCTTGCGAAACATGGACCTTCAAAGCAGACCTACAACAAAGAATACAAAGCATGGAGATGCGGTGCTGCACAAGACTTCTGGACATTACCTATACCCAGCACATCACCAATAACGAAGTCCGACAGACCATCACACAAACCATTAAACAACACGATGGCAAGCTCACAGTGGTGAAGAAACTTAAACTCCGATGGTATGGCCATGTCATCAGAGCATCAGGTCTTGCAAAGATCATCCTGCAAGGCATGGTGCAAGGAGGCAGAAGAAGAGGAAGACATTAAAAGAGGTGGGAGGACAGTATTCGAGAATGAACTGGCTTAACACTGAGCGAAGCCATGAGAGTTGCTGAGGACAGAGAAAGATGGAGTACGCTGGTTAAATGATCAGCTGTGGTGTCCCAACTACTTTCAAGTTACAGGACAGGGTAGAATGCAACCACATTGGGTAATTGATCAGAAATGCATGCAAGATCATGTTAGGGGCAGGATCATCCTAAGATGAAGTCACTGAAGGTCAAGGTAATCCCAAGGTAACTGTTTTTGGTCATAATACAACGTTTTCTGTACTTTATTTAATATTACATTAGTGTATTTGGATGCGGACGTCGGTGTATTCTTAAGGTCAAAACCATAGAACGAGGAAAATCGGTATTACTTTGCATTTTAATGCCACCATTTCATTTTGTGTTTTTCTGGGCACTCATTTTCAAGTTCCATAAGGAACATGTAAGTCATATGGGATTTGCCTTTCTAGTTTTCTAGGTTATTAATATTGAACTAATGATTCTTTGAGGCATAACAAATGTCAATAAGACAAATATATGTACATACACAAATTTGGTCAACCTTTGTATTGTAATGCCACCCTTTTTTTTTTTTGCTCTCATTTTCATGTTAAATATTGGGTTCCATAAGGAGCATGAGTTATATGGGCTTTGCCCTTCTAGTTCTTGAGGTTATTTTTCGACTTTAAATTATTAGATTTGTTTTTAATTAGTTTAATGGGTGTATGTTTGAGAAAGTGTATGGTCTAAAATCACATGTACGTGAACAAACATTAAAATAAATTATTGAATAGACTTGAAATTGAAATGAACTTCCCGTGGTCCTCTTGCAGTTCATTGGCTGTGCTCTTTTGCGACATTTGTGTAAATGGAAATGTTTTATAATTATAGGGGTAGTTTTGTTTTTTGTCGACTTACTGATGTATTGCTGAAAAACATTTTCTCTTGAGTTTGCATACTGCTACGTGATTTAAAAAAGCTAATGCAATCCCTGATATATCTGAAAGTATGACAGATGCATTGATGCTCCAATACAAAAGCCAGAGGCATTATACCTACAGTGTCTTGTTCTTTTGGCTTGTCTTAGCAATTGCTTCTTGTGTGAACATCTTGTCTGAGGGTACAAACTGGTGGTGGTTCAAGTATATTTATTGATGTTAAAGAGAAGAGGTTGAAAAAAGGGTAAGAAACAGATAGTGCTGTTTTTTGGTGTAATTGAGAGAGAGAGAGAGGAGAGGTGGGAAGAGGGGGGGGGGGGGGAGAGCAGAACAAAGACATGCTCTCACAATTATTCTTTTAACTAAGAAATTTTTTTAAATTCAGGGAAGTCCAGCTGACTATGAAAAAGCCATCCAAGCAACAAAAGCAGCATGGCAGGAATGGGCAGAGGTAAGCAGTTTGATGTTTGAACAAGAGCTATTAAAACATTTATCATGATGTCTGCGATCTCAGGCCATGCAAGTTGTATTGTATTCACGTTTTTTCTTGGAAATTTTGTTGTTAAAGGAAAGTCTTATTTGTACATACTAATATTTGTTTTAGAATGCTTTCAGAATTTCCAATTGTATTTTAAATTCCTTACCATTTGTTCCCAGATTCCTGCTCCCCAGCGTGGTGAAATTGTGCGTCAGATGGGAGAGGCACTGCGTGGAAAGATCAATCTTCTTGGAAAGCTGGTGAAAACTTTTTTTTCCTCTTTGGTGATGTCTGTGTCATTTTCCAACAACATCTGAAGCTCCTTTTATAATGCAATTTTATTTGATGACATGCAAAGCTGGTAGCATATTTGCAACTGTAAAAATGTTTCTCAACTGGAAACTGAAAACTGTGAACACTATTTGGTATTAGTTGGGTGTCATTGACATTTTGGTAGTTCTTGATGTTCATTGCAATATCTGTTGTGTGATTAACTCATCAAAGCATTTTGAACATACCAGGAATCCTTGGAAATGGGAAAAATCCTGGCTGAGGGCATTGGCGAAGTTCAAGAGTATATTGACATTGCTGACTATGCTGTCGGCCTCTCACGCATGTTTGCTGGAAACATTTTCCCTTCAGAACGTGAGTGTTAATGTATTTTATTGTCCTATTTGAGGAGGATAACTTCATGATGACTCGTTGACTGTTCTAGTTTTGTACAGGGTGCTTCTGTCAAAGCTATTTTGAGTTTACATAGTGAGTTAGTTATGCCATTATTAGAAATTCTTTAGTCTGTACACTTATCAGTTAACTTTTTGACAATGTGATGCACACATGTGTGCGCAAGCCAAAGCTCTGTAGCCGACGGGGCGCACAAATACGTACATTGGCTTCGCTTACCATTGCCAACAAAGCACACACATGTGCAAGTTAAATCCTAAGCAGAACAGTGAAGCAGCCACTACAGTCTAAGGAAAGCAACTGCTTTCATTTGGTCAAACAATCATTTCAAGTTACTGTACTTGTGACTTTTCAAAGAAATTTGTGAATAAAAAGGTTCTGAAACCAAGGAAACCAAACAATTGTGAGAAATGGAATCCGCGAGGTGTCAAAGGAATATTTCTTTTTCTAAAATGATCAAACATATCTCGAGCATTGAGGTCAGATTTCACAAATGTTGTTCAATTACTGTGTTTTCTGAGAAAGGAAAGTAAATGGCATTTTTCACATTCTGACCAATTAATGCGCTAACAGCATGACTTTATCATCCAATGCAGATCTGGTAGTTTTACTTTTTATTTTGATACCTCCCTTTGTTTACACTGTTTTACAATCTTCACAATATAAATGTTGGTTTCAACATGAACATTTTTGTGTTGATCTTGAATTTGCACTTTCTATTGATACTAAATATGTTGGGGCTTGATAAGATTTTCACTACAAACAGTGCATCTAAAATGTGGCAACATTACCGCGTTACCACAGAATAGAGCCTAAGTATGGCATGCGTCCAAGGGGGAAAAAAAAAGCTGTCAGACTACGGTGGCAAAGAGTTAATGTGATAGAACTAAGAGGAAACGTTTTGATTCCAGCAAAAACATTGCTATTTACTGGTAGCTTTCAGTACGTTTCCAAATATGGGTTTAAGTTTTTTGTTTTAACTATTGGTTCTTAGAAATTATAGACCTTTAGTCGCAATATATAGTCATTCATGGCTTCTGCGGCTAATTCGTCGACCAACATCAAAACGTGATTCCAGAACCAGATCCAGAGTTTGTAAATCTATTTTTATTTTTTCCTCAGCATTTTTATGATATTCTGGTTAGTCTACCTAGGCTGGCTAGGTAGTGAAAATTGTACACACTGAGATGATCTTTGGGTCTCTCAGGTGTAATTTGCTAATTATGCATTTTTTATTTATGTATTTTGAGTCTCATGAATATTTGTTATATATTTTTTTATGTTTTTTTTTGTAATCTGGGAGTGACAAATTAAGCGGAAGGGTAGACGCCCTCAGCATTACCTAGCTTTAGTTACCTTAAGATGTGGAGGGGTTGTCATAGTATAATGAATTTGTATTTGTATGTGTGTTTTTGATGGATTGTATACATGTTTTTGATATTGTACGAGATAGACCCGTTTCATGTGAGTGGTCCAGCTATGACCGCTAAAGGTTCACTGGACCCTATAAACAAGACATCAAATCAAATGACCTTACGATGGCTTAAAGCTTTGGAGTTAATTTAAATGTAATTAAATTCTATGATCAATAATGGCCTATTTCTACACATGTTTTGTATTTGATAGGGCGAGGTCACATGTTGCTGGAGCAGTGGAATCCACTAGGCACTGTTGGTGTTATTTCTGCTTTCAACTTCCCAGTTGCTGTGTACGGATGGAATTCAGCTATCGCCCTTGTCACCGGCAATGTGGTTCTCTGGTAACAAGTGTTCTGCATTTTATTTATTTATTTAGTTAGTTATTATGGAGTTATTTAGTTTAATTTTGTGTGCAGTGTGCCTTTTTCTTTGTTCTTTTGGGGGAAATTTTTTTAAACTGCACTATAATTGCTTTTATAAAATTAGGTACACCAGTGCAGTTCTCCAATATAGTGTCGTTGTATATTTTTTCCAATTGCTGTTTTGCAGGAAAGGTGCTCCAACCACCCCACTCACAAGTGTAGCTGTCACAAAGTAAGTTGATCCAGAAAAATATAGAGATACAAATACTTAAATAATTAAGTTTGTTGTTGGTGGTGTTGAAAGCAGAGTAGGCTGATTGACGCTTTCGGGCTCAGTTAGAATGCTACTAGCGGTAGGAGCCAGTGCACCTAGCCCCCAAAAGGTCGCTGTCCCCAATCTGAGTGTCAGAAGCTGTTGAGAGACACACTTTCACAGTCTATGATTGGTTGATCTCTGACATTCAGCTTACATGCACTAAGGTTGCCTGTTCGTTGGAAACTGACCTGTTGTATTCTATCAGAATCATTTTCCCTTGACTTTCAAACATTGTTATTTCAGAGCATAATTCAGTACAGTAGCGAGAAATACAATACCATAGTATCTGTTATTAACCTGTTCACTGTTCTATATTTCCTGGCATTGATCTTCTATCCAGTTCTCCTTTGCTGTGCATATGGCTTTTCGGATGTCACTGTTGTTGTTTTTCGGTAGGCATCAGCTCCCTGTCAGGTGTTCTTTTTCTTTTTAATCTCTCTTTGTTTGTCACATAGGTTCAAAAGTTCAGGTGTGATTCACAGTTTCTTTGGACGGTGCTTGCCAAGGATCTCAGTGGCAGCATCTGTCACAGCAGAGTTAAAGGTGGTGGCCATGGTGTTAATATTGACTTTACCAGCTCCCAAAATGAGCAGTGGTGCAAATTTCCCTCCAATTGTGGCTTAAAATATTTATGCCAACTCTGGGTCTTGCAGTTTGTCCAGGTCGAACTTCGGTCTTGTGCACTTTGCTTTGTCTACTCTCTTCAAGTGGAGCCGGAAAGACATCATCACGAGATCGTGGTCACTTCCGATGTCTGCTCCTGGAAATATTTATATTAATCTGTTTTGTCATTAATTTTTTTCATTGCCTTGTCATGATCCTATGTTCTGTGCTTTCCATTTCAGGATCCTGGCCAAGGTGCTGGAGTCTAACAAACTACCAGGTGCTGTGTGTGCTTTGGTGTGTGGTGGAGCCGAAATTGGGTAAGTACGTCTTGAGTTTATTAGCTTTATTAGTATTGAGCAAAAAGAAAGATCTTCAAATGTGTATTTTAAACACTGGTACACACAATGTCATGTAAAAACACTAGAACCTTGGTTTATTCTCAAAATGTCAGGGTGTTGAAAAAAAAACAACATGCTGTAGCTGACTGACTGCACTTAGTCTCCAAATGTATGTAGCATATGCATTAAACTTTTGCCATTATATACTAAACTTCATGAATTGAGAAAAGGGGCTGGTCCTTTTTGAAAGTTCTCCTAGTGTAATTGTATCTCTTGCAACTGTCATTGATACAGATATTGCTGTCACAATATAGGCAATGTTAATGTCTGTCTTGGAATCAGACATTTATTTATTTAATCTTTCTGATAGACCCCTTTTTCCAGATAATGAGCTGCTCAAGGCACTGGCCGACACAGGATGTAACAGAATCCTATAATAATGTTGAGCATTATTGTTTGTCTTTTCAGTACACTTATGGCACAAGATGAGAGAGTCAATCTACTGTCATTCACTGGTAGCACACCTGTAAGTATTATTCGTGTGTGTGTGTGTGTGAGAGGGAAATAGACATTTGTAAGAATGTTTTACGTTTGTGTGATTATTTTACTAACAGACTTTCAAAGCAAACAATATGTGAACTTTTATACCTATTAATGAAATTATATGCAATATTTTGTTTGAACTACAAGTAGCTTGAGTAACAGCCAATTTGATTAAGTATTCACTGAATTGCTGTAGCAGAATCATTTTAGCGGTTATCGCAATTGCTCAGCAACTTAATGTGCACTTAGGAGAATATGGTTGGGTGCCTTGAAGGATGGGATTTGAACCTACAACAAAGTGCTTAAACTATTTTGTTGTTTTTTTTTTAAAAAGGTTCTTTAAAAAAAAATAAAACTCATACTAAAATGTGAATATTTGGTAACTATTGTAATTATTATTATATATATATATATATATTTGTTTTCAAGAATTTTGTTTGTTGCGTTTTCTGATTAGGTGGGACAGAAGGTCTCCTTGATGGTCCAAGAAAGATTTGGTGAGAAATATGTTATTTTTTGTGTTTTTTAAAATTCGTATTTATAGCAACTCCAATTTAGTTCATGTTCAATTTGAATTACTTCTTTCTCGTGCCAAGTTTGAAGTAATAGATATAATTACTGTATCAGTGTTGAATTTGACTTGGCAATATATCTTGAGCATGCCGTTCTTTGTTTTGTTTTTTTGGTTGTAGTTGCCCTTTTTATAATGTTCTTGATGTGTGTAAGTGTTTAATGTTTTTCAAGATTTAAAAAAAATTATAAGTTTATTTTATTTCTTTTTCTCTGCAGGAAAATTCCTATTGGAGCTTGGTGGAAACAATGCTATCATTGGTATGTCAACATATCTTAAACGTTTGTATGTTGACCATGGAAGCGTACTTGAGACTGCTTCACTGTTCAAAAATAAGATAATGTACTCTAATCATAACCCCTTGTGGGGGTGCTGGGAGTTTCCGTATAAATATTATCCCAACTTTCTGGAAATTTAATACTTTAAATTCCCACTGTTGCTGTATTTCTCCTTTATTATTTTTCATTCCTACGTTTTTCTATCAATCTACACTATTCTATCTTCTTCATTAGACCAGTCACCTACCTTTTTTCTTGAAAACTCTTCTAAAACTCCTCATATGTGTATGAGGTTTGTTGGGTCAGCTTGGGAATATTGGACGCTATCTGCCAAATGGTCACTAGGACTTCCTATGCTGCTATAATTATTTAGCAATGTAGGCATTTTATATGAATGTCTTTTGTTGATATTTTATAATGATGTTTGTATTCTATTTTGTTTGTGTAAATGGGGATTCGATAAATTAAGGGTATTTACTCAGCATCCCCTGCATAGGATGCCTTTATTGTAAAGTGACCGGCTGGTGGAGTGCCTTCATTGTTACCACTAGGGTTGTTTCAGCAGATCTTTTATACGGATCAGGAGTGAGTCCTCTTTCAACCAAGTTGTGGTCCTGATTTTGTGGTCCTGATTCGGCTCTTTGCAGTCAACTGGACCCTGTAAGCAATTAATAAGTAACTCACTCTCATCACACATTAGAAGCTGGCAGCAATACATCATTTCTTTAAGACCATGAGAGTGAGTGACATTGTCATTGTACTTAGTTTGAAAAAATACTATATAATTATAGAGAAAGAAAACTTAAGTTGGTATTAGCTGTTACAGCAGTATTCTGCCCTGTACAGCTTATGGTATGCTAATCTGATGAATAAAACTTTTTACATCACAAAGAGTATTATATTGGTATTTGTCTTTACAACATTATCCCTTGTTGTATTCATTAGTACATTAAATTTTTTTAACTATTCTTTTCTCTTCTTCAGTGTCCTGTGACCTGAAATAATCTCTGTACAGGGTCTGAGACTGGTATATTGGTTATTTTATGTGTGTTTGAGAGGTTGAATGTATATATGGGTGTGTTTGTGGTTTCAGTGAATGAAGATGCTGATCTTGAAATGGTGGTGAGGTCAGCTGTCTTTGCCTGTGCTGGAACCGCTGGACAGCGATGCACAACTGGACGCAGACTTGTAAGATTATCTTAAGTTCATGGGGAAATTCTGCCAGGACATTCTGGTCGGTCTGTCTGGAGTGTGAAGTTCAATGCAGGTTTTCGTTTTTATTTAATTTTAGTAATTAATTAATTTTTTTTTAAATTTTAGCCATCTTGTATTCGAAACCTTTTTCTGTGTGAATAGTGTGGTACACTTACTACTTTATGATTTTTGTGCAGATTCTTCATGAAAAAGTGCATGATGAGGTGGTTAGCAGGTTGACCAAAGCCTATGCTCAGCTGCGTATTGGTGATCCTTTGGAACGTAAGTGAAGTAGCAGCAGCAGTTTTTGCCAGTGAATCTAATTTTAGAAAATTACTCGCCATTTGCAGGTAGTTTGGAAGATTATTTGAGAATGGCAGCGACTTCAGATCCTATATTCCTCTTAACAGCATCAGATTTTATTGGTTTGGATAAACAGTCACAACTGAGACTTTGATGTATGTTTAGTATTTATATATTGTTCCTTTTGCAATTTCTAGTGTTAACAAAGAGGGTGGTTTTTTTTTTACAGTAAATTAATCTTTGTGCAGCGGGAGTGAACTATGGACCACTCCACAGCAAGCAAGGTGTAGAAGCATACAAGCATGCTGTTGCTAATGCTGTTGCCCAAGGTGGCAAGATTGAGTGTGGTGGCAAGGTAAATTGCTTTAATTGTAAATGGCATAACATGTTAGAGAAGGTCTTTTTAATCCTTGGGCACTCCCTGCTGCACACACCCAAGTTGTGGAAGCAGTTCCTTGAAGACATGGCTTCTACAGTACCCGGAACTAGAAGAAGAAAATGTACAGCTCAGTTTTCCCCGTCAGATTATGGTCCCTTATAATTGAGTTTTCCATGCATAAGTGTGATTATGTCAATTCCTATGGATTATGTTACATTATGAGTCTTGTGACTGCAAGTGCGCTTTTGTAGTAGCGAAAATATTAGCAGCGTAGAAGACCCAATCACTCATCACTCATTAAGTTACATGATCTGTTTCCAGGTGATTGATCGACCTGGCAACTTTGTGGAGCCTACCATCATCAGTGGCCTCCCTCACGATGCACCAGTTGTGCACAGGGAAACATTTGCCCCAATTGTTTACGCATTGAAGACAAAGGTAATTTTACTTGTTGCTTCCAATTTTTAACAAATTCTGAAATTCCATTTTGTCTTGGGCAAAGCTTGACATCAGTTATACTTTAGTCATGATGCTTTGTATTAATTATGTTGCAGGAATGATAAGCTTGTGAAATACACTTTTTTTTAAATTGATGCCTGTTTTTGAGTTTTGTTTCTTTGATTATTTTTTTAAATGTTTTGTTTGAAGAGCCTGATGAATTTTATGTGTGTTTTGCAGGAGTGAGCTTGTGATAATAGGTTTTAAAACAAAATTAATGTATGCCTATTTTGAGTTTTTTAATTCCTTGATGAATTTTGTTTGTCGTGCATACTTGAAGAGCCTGGATGAAGCCATTTCTTGGAACAATGAAGTCAAACAGGGTCTGACGAGTAGCCTCTTCACCAAAGACCTAGCCAATGTCTACAAGTGGATTGGGTCAGTATTTTTTCCGCCACATTTGTTCTTCTTTGTTGGATAAATAAACACATTCATATCAGTATGCCAGTCATTTATTTAAGCCAGGCATCAACTCAAACACAACACTATCATGCTTGATAGTTCTCACAATTTGTGAAATCTTTAGTGTCTGACTGAGTGTCAAATTACATTTCTTCAAATTACATATTGCTCGCTCATATTTTTCAGACCCAAAGGTTCCGACTGTGGAATAGTAAATGTCAACATTCCGACTAGTGGGGCTGAAATTGGAGGTGCCTTTGGTAAGAAATTCAACCCTTTATATATTTAACACTGCTAATTTTATATAGTAAGAATTTATTGTTGAAAAATGTGTTGGTTTTTTAACGTGTATTTTTAGACGTTGAGCTTGTAACACTTTTTATGTAAAATTAATTTATGGAGTATTTGTTTTTAGATGTTACAATATTTGTCAGTAATATTGTTGTTCCTGTATTTTTAGGAGGTGAAAAGCACACCGGTGGTGGACGCGAGTCAGGAAGCGATGCCTGGAAACAGTATGTACGTCGTTCAACATGGTAAGTATTACATTACATACTTTTAAACGCAGGAGACTCCCATAGACACAGGTTCCAAATGTTAATTGTATGAACTGTCTGCATTCTAAGGATCCAACTTTAAAAATATCAACCAGATCAGGTGGTACATCTAAAATTCTTGGATGCAAGGACCTGAAAACTTTTGGCACTGTTAAGATTTCTGCTTGTTCTTTTTCCGGTATAAAGTGTGTTACCTACTTAAAATATTGCTTGCATGTTCCATGTTGGATTAACTGTCCTTTGCAACTCCCCGACTTGGAGAGTTTAGTGTTTTAAGAGACTAGTGCTGTTTTCTGTTGTAACATGTAATATATATATATCTATTTTTAAATTTGTTGAATTTTGAAAATGTGTATTTTGTTTTTCAGCACTATCAACTTTAGCAAGGAGCTGCCTCTTGCTCAGGGAATCAAGTTTGAGTGATTTGACGATGTCCTTTGCCTTAAGTATAGTCACTGTGTGATTTTGTTGTTTGGTATTTTACAGACTTGCCTACCGTACATTCGCTCGCCATATTTGTATGCAATTTAGCCTTGGAGTACGTTCGTCTGGTCAGGTCACTAAAACTACGGTCAAAAATTGCGCAGTTTAGTTAGTTCTCTTATGGAGGTAGTGCATGTGCACATATCGTAAGTTCGTCACACTTGTGTTCCGGTTTCCTCCATTCTGGTGAATGCTGTGCATACTGTATGAAAAATTAAGCGAAGCCGTGATGCTGGCCGTTCTCCCAATCCAAATAAAGATGAACCAAAAGCTAAATAGCAGGCCAGAAAGAAAGCTTATTTGAAAGTTAACAACGAAAAGTGGTCTTGCCTCCAATAGGGCCAGAGTTTGCAAGATGCATTTTGTGCAAAATCGACTTCACCGTTGCACATGGAGGTCACAACGACTGCAAAAGTGCGTATCATCAAAATCACATGAAAAGTTTGAAGAAGCTACTAAAGGCCATATATTCATCAAAAGGCTTTTCCAGGTGCAGACGAAAACCACTGGTGCCGAATACATGCATTCATTGTAACCTGAAGTATGTGTAATGTTGCTTATGTGAAAGAAAGTTTATTTGCCCTTTTCTGCAAAACGTTGAACTCAACTGAAAACTATCCACTTGTCCTTTAATTTTATACTTTGTAACATTATTTGCATAGTAAACATGCATTTTTACATGTATTTCAGTACACTTTGTGCACAATGTCAATATTAATGTGTTACAAAAAGACAAAAAAATTCGTTAAAGCAAAAAAAAAAAATCTGGTTTTGAGCTGCCTGGAGCTGTCAACATTGTTTGCAGGTAGGCAAGTCTGATTTCATTTAATAGAAGACATCCGTGGATTAGGACTAAAAATTAGACTCGGCTGTATGTTGTGTTCAGTTAAGCAGAAATGCATTTACAAGATTATCATCTACATATTGCTTGGTCATTGGGATTAATTTGAATCAATAATTTGCTAGGATTATTGATAAAATATTCAATATTTTGGAATTTTCTCCCTCTTGTTGATTTAATACATTGCTATTTGATGTGATATTAAGTTTATTATTTGTGGTGTGTAGTTATTGGCATTGTAAGGTTCTTGAACCTGCCAATTCCAACTATTTTGAGTTGTATTCAACTCTTATTCGAGTAGGGTGACCACTTGCGGCTGCGAGCGAACACTTTCTCATACTTCTTTTGTTTATGAAGCAATCGGAATCCAAGTTTGATTTTTTTGAATCAGGAGGTCGCAGTAACGGCACTGACTTGGCCGGGGTTCTATAAATAAAACATTGTGGACCTACTTAGCGATTTCTGCACAATTCCAGTGTACCATGATGCGGCCAGGTGCCCTAGGTGCGTCCAACAATAAGCCACAGCTGCGGCCACCATGCCTACATGCGCCCGACACCATGCCCGACATGCGGTCAGGCCCTTTACAACTTTTTAAAACTTACAAAAACACAAATAAGACAAGAAACGAAAAAAATAAAAACAGAAAATGCTAGTAGAATAGGAGTTATTAGAATTGGCCGCACCTTGGTCTGGCCGCGTGATGGTCACTGTAATCTCAAAAAAGAAACTTTTCTTGGGTCAATACTTACAAACAGTAAAATTCATATGCAGAGCGCGGCCATAAACCGGAAATCACGACAAAAAGGCTAAGGTAGACTCAAGGGAAGCAATTGTGATTCCTCAAAGCTGTAAAGCTAGTAGAACAGGAGTTATTAGAATTGGCCGCACCTCGGTCTGGCCGCGTATGGTCACCGTACTCTACTGTTTTGAATTGTAAAGATATAAATTATTGCAATTTTCATGTTAAACATATCATGATGTAATTGATATTAGGAATTTCAGTTATAAATATGATTTTTCAATTATTGATCAAGATAGCCTCATCATGTGTGGTGAAGAAACGGAAACTCCGATGGTATGGCCACGTCACCAGATCATCAGGCCTTGCAAAGACCATTCTGCAAGGCACAGTGCAAGGAGGTAGAAGAAGGGGGAGACCGAAAAAGAGGTGGGAGGACAACATTCGAGAATGGACTGGTTTGACACTGAGCGAAGCCATGAGGGCTGCTGAGGACAGAGAAAGATGGAGTATGCTGGTTAAGCGATCATCTGTGGTGCCCCTACGACCTTCGGGTTATGGGACAGGATAGGATAGGATGATCAAGATAATATTTTTTAAAAAATGCAGTTTAAAAAAATTCTGATAGATTTTTTTTTTATTAATACTAATAATAGCCATAAAATTAAATAATGGAATTGCATTGCTGATAAATGTAGTGTAATTTGAAAATGTTTTATTCTATATTGTGAGACAAGTGTGTTTGTAGATGCATTGTTGTTAGTAAATATTATTAGTTGGTATGTTGTATATCTTTCATCAGCATAGAACAAAATATTATTAAATAGTGATTTGTTCAATCAATAAAATGCGCCTTCAAGCTTTAGGACTACAATTATGTGTAGTCTTGATGTATTGAGAAATCAGTATTGGATTGTTGCTGTTGAACTCCTGACATACTAAGCACATAGGATAAATAATATTTTATCTGCTATATACTGCAGATGTACTGTTTGTACTTGTATGAATCTCTATTGTTTCCTTCTAACAGTTGTTTGCAAAGTGTAATTAATAAAGTGGTATTGATATAAGGAATGCAGAGAGTGACTGTTGATTCTTTACTACTTCAGAAGATAACTGTATCAATATAAACAAGATGGCATGCCTTTCAAATGTATTTCCAGACACCCCAGCCCAAAAATAAACATTTAAATTAAAATTAAAAATTTTCTTGGCAGTGTTGTAAGAGAGTGAGCGTTGTGGCCATGTGGTCCAAGGCCGGACAAACTTGCCTTGTTCACAGGTTAGAAGCCAATGGCATCTCACGGGTGCTGGATCGATCGGCGTTATGTTTCTCCGAATATTATTTGACTCTGGCAACGTCTCGGGGGAGTAGGGAGTTTCTTCCGGGCACTCCAGTTTGCTTCCCCAGAAAAATTTTTAAAACACAACTAATATTTAGGTAGGTTGGGCTGCGACTATGCCTTTCCCAGGGGAGACGGCCTGGAATTTCCCAATAAAAAGGGACTATAAAGTGTTTAAAAAAACAACAAAAAAAAACACTCCACTGTATTCTAATGAAGCAAAAGCAAAATATGGAATGATAAACCCTATCTTCCAAAAAAAAATTCAAAATTGGATAGCCAATTTTTAGATACAGTGCAAAAATGGTGAAGCGAAATGACCTTGACAAGTTGATCTTTGACAAAGTAAAAATACTAATGATCCAACAATAATTACATGCTTATCCGTACCCCTTGGGGTCATGAGCAATCTTGCCAAAACAAACAAAATGCTTATCCGTAGATAAAGCATCCACAAAGTTACAATTATGGATTTCATTTCAGTATTCCTAAGCTAAAGCAAAATATGTGTTTTGAACAAAAAATGAAATTTGGAGTGAGGGACCGACAACAGGACTGCTACTGAAGAATGGGCCATAATTTGAAGTACCTGTATTGCAAAACCAAACAAATCGCTTCAGCCATTTTTGAGACATTGAGCAAAACGTGTTTCCGTGTTTAGCAACAAAATGGCTCCAGTGAACTTGACCTTTGCGGTAGAGCAAATATGAATGGCACGGGAGGCATGCCACTAACCTAGGTAATGTTCTTATGAAGTTTAGCCAAAATCCATTCAGTGGTCCTTGAGATATGGCTTTGAAAGGACCGACCGACATTTGGCTCTTTCCAATTGCCCCTGACTGTTTTAAAAAACGTTACAACATAAGAAATTGTTCAAAATAAAAACTAAGTTGAATTTTAATTAATTTTAATATTTCCTTGGGTATAAATAATGAACATTGATCAGTGCACAATGTTGCATGTCAGTCAAACTGTACATCTGTAAGTGCTACTGCACTTTAATTTCATATTAATCGAATGCAAATAAGATAAAATATCCAAATTATTTACAATGAAAAATATTCTTCTTTTTGACCATTCAGAAAACATCTTACAGAAATTTTTTTATTTTTTAAAGGTGACGCCGCAGTTAATGTATAAGCAAGAGTGTATATTAACTTGAGCATTTTCATTCATTCAAACACTCAAAAATCACAAAAACAATAAAGAAAATACAACATCCATAAGTAGACAGACTGTCAAAGTATCAAACTGAAATTTCGTTGGGTTTACCATTGTTATTCTGGACATACTGTAGTAAGAAATAGTCCACTCATTTAGACACCACCACCACACACTCACTCACATAGCCTTGATACTATAAAACGCGGAAAGCGTCAAATGCGTGGGTAATTGCACACGAAAATGCACTCGTAATTGCACGCCCACCTAGTAGCCGATTGGTTTGAAAACTTGCACACCAAACTGAGCAAGCGCAAATTCACACGCAACTGCACACACATTTAGTAGCTGATTGGTCAAAAACTTACATGCCAAACTGTGCAAGCGCAATTGCATGCCAAACTGCACGTGATGTTAACGAAGAAGTACAAAACATGGAAAGGAAAAAGCATCAGAAACAAGTGCAGCTGTAAGCTTTGCACTGTGGCCATATTGAAGACCGTTGTGTGAGCTAGCGATGGAAGATAATTCTCATATTGTTTACAGGCAAACCAAAGAAAAATATTATTACATTTAATTGGGGGAAGGGAAGTGGGGGGTGGGTGGAAGTGGAGGCAGGGAAGGTCGTGGGTATCAAGGGATATATGGTAAATTAGTTGTCAATTTACTTTACATTATTTTGGTACATAGAACTATTTCCTGACATTTCCCATTCCTTGCTTTAATGTGACTAATGCTTGGCACACTGTGGTTGTGCTGTGCTAATGTTGTAAACCATAAGATATAATGCAATTACCAGTTTCATGCAATAATATGATCCCTCAAGAAATGCGATAGTATCTAGTATATAGAACGTGAAATGCGTCAAATGCATGTGCAATTGCATTTGCTCTTGCGCAGTTTAGCGTGACAGTTTTCGACCAGTCAGCTACTAGATGGGTATGCAATTGCGTGGGCATTTCCCCATGCAATTGCACTCGCATTTGACGCATTTCACGTTCTATATACTAGATACTATCGCATTTCTTGAGGGATCATATTATTGCATGAAACTGGTAATTGCATTATATCTTATGGTTTACAACATTAGCACAGCACAACAACAGTGTGCCAAGCATGGTTTTCTTGGCAAGGAATTGTGCGCTAAACATGTGCATGCAAGCATATGGCTAATGCAGGAAGCAGAATTTCCAGCTTTTGTTTAATATGCGTTCCTGCAGGTACAGTGCCAGAAGAACACACAGGTCTAATGCAGAGTGTAGGAACAGACAGTTGACAGTAGTGTATACTAACAAACACTAAACAAACAAAAACATGTTCAGGTATAGCTTTGGGACCTTACATGCACCCATGCAAGTGCACGAAGTGGCCATAAGATTGACCAGGACAATATAGCATGCTTATTTTACAATAATTCCTTAATAACCAGTTAATATTGTAGCAATCATTTGCTATGTAGATTGTTCAAGAGTTTATAAATCATAATGTGCATGAAGCTCAGCTGATTGTCACAAAATTTTACGCTCAAAGCTTGCCACCATCATGCCATAGTAACTGGGATGGTAGTTGACCAAGAGATTTGGCATCCACTCCCGCGTAGACCCCACTGCCTCCAGGATTCCATGCAGCATGACCAAGCCAGTGTAACCGCAGGACAGCGCACGATCCACATACGTTGCTGCTTTGACCAGCAGAGTGTCATTGTCCAAGGTTGAGGCCCATTGGCCACATGCCTGTTAAAATGGAGAACATCAAAAATAAAAGTAAAAATGCTTATTTTCAGTGTTCTTGTGTACACAGCACCACAATAAACATGCTGAATGTTTTCGCATCGTGTAATTAAACTCTACATTAAAAATAGTGTACCAATAATAATACTTACAAGGTCAAATGGTTCAGAGGCATTTGAATAACCATAAGGCCCGCTTGCTTCATGTGTGTGGGCCAAATCTGCACTGATGATCACCACTATACGCTGTTTTAAAGAGTCCAGTGTGTCATACAAACGACCACCTAAGAAGAAAATAAAAACAGTAATTAAAATTAAATACTAATAATAATAAATAATAATAATACATTGACTATTTGTATTGTGTGATATCTTGTCTGTTTTTGCAGGAAAGCTCAACGCTCTTTACACACACATACGCACAAACACTATCTATCTATCTATCTATCTATATATATATATATATATATATATATATATATATATATATATATATATATATATATATATATATATATATATATATATCACATCCACTGCCTCAATAGTGCCAGGGGTTTCAGTATAAAGGTAACCTTCAGAAGTGTGAAAATTACCGCACCATCATCCTCATCAGCAAGGTCCTCCTGAAAATAATACTCAACAGGTTGAGACCCCAAGCTGAACAAATCATAGCTGAAGAACAAGCAGGATTCAAGGCAGAGTGAAGTACCACTGAACAGATTTTCAACCTCAGAATAATCTGCGAGAAATACCTACAGCCCCAACAACATCTATATCATGTGTTCGTAGACTCTAAGAAGGCGTTTGATCGAGTCTGGCATGCAGCTCTATGGGAAACCATGAGGGTGTACAACATCAGCCCTAAAATTATTAAAGTCATCAAAAGCCTGTATGACAAGGCTACCAGTGCAGTCCTCCATAACAGCGCCATCGGAAACTGGTTCAGAACAACAATCGGTGTGCGTCAAGGATGCCTACTCTCTCCAACCCTCTTCAACATCTTCCTAGAGCACATCATGTCAGATGTCCTTGCAAATCACGAAGGCACAATCAGCATAGGGGTTAGAGCTATCTCCAACCTTCGTTTTGCGGATGACATTGATGGATTGGCTGGAGATGAACAAGAACTTAAACAGCTGGTACAGAGGCTTGACACCACCTCCAGAACCTATGGAATGGAAATAAGTGCAGAGAAGACCAAAATGATGACCATCAACACCAATGGCATCTACATGGACAGCAAAGTCCAAGGCCAATCCCTCAACACAGTGCATAGCTTCAAATATTTAGGAGCCATTGTATCAGACAATGGGTCCCGACAGGAAGTCCTCTCCAGGATCGCACAAACAACTGCTGCCCTGGCAAGGTTGGCCCATTTGGAAAGACAATACCATCAGTCTACATTCCAAGGTAAGGCTGCTGCATAGCAGATCTACAACAAAGAATACAAAGTATGGAGATGAGGTGCTACAGAAGACTTCTGGGCATTTTCTATCCCCAGCACCTCACCAACGACGAAGTCCAACAGACCATCACACAAGCCATTGGACAACACGATGACCTGCTCACAGTGGTGAAGAAATGGAAACTCTGATGGTATGGCCACGTCACCAGATCATCAGGCCTTGCAAAGACCATCCTGCAAGGCACAGTGCAAGGAGGTAGAAGAAGAGGGAAACTGAAAAAGAAGTGGGAGGACAACATTCGAGAATGGACTGGCTTGACATTGAGTGAAGCCATCAGGGTTGCTGAAGACAGAGAAAGATGGAGTATGCTGGTTAAACGATCATCTGTGGTGCCCCAACGACTTCCGAGTTACGGGATAGGATAGGATAGGATAGGACCTCTAACTGAATGTGCACAGTGCTCACTGCAAAACTTGTACAGTAAGTGATAATACACACCTGCCTTCATACCCATATAGCGGCAGTCTTGACCAATTTAGGGTGACGAAGCAACACTAACAAAACAATGCATGTGTTTTGATTACACCATTTGCAAACTTAGCAAAACACTTTAATTTATTTTCTCTCCCTCACCTTTTGTCCTCTATAACAGGCTTAGAAACCCTATATTCACCGGTTGAGAAAAACGAGTCGTGACAATATTTATATATATACAATGAGCCTCTAGAACCTAAAATATAAAAATAAGAATAAATACCATGTACACAGGTTAAAAAATAGCATACAGAGTTAAAACACAGGCCAACAAACATTTACAATAAATTACAGAGAAAAAAATTGATGCAAAAAATAACCCCCATAAAAATATGAAATATAAAAAACATGTTCTCTATAAAAATATAATGCAACATTACAAGCTAGGCAAGACTTGTTTCATATATGCACATACTGTCACGAACTGGATAGTGATGTTGATCTCTCGTATAAAATGTAATAAAATAAATAATGAGCTACATATGACAGAAACTACAGAGTTTATCTTACAAAACTTTATTATACGAGTTTTGGTATCCTACTGACACTTATGTGTATCAACTACTGTATTATTAGCACCAAAGAATATACATGAATATCATTCTGACATCAAATATTTAGTGACCTTTGCAGGTTCTCCTCTTGCACAGTTTTAGCAATGTGGAAAAGCTACAAAAACTGATAGCCAAATTTAATAAGACAGGTGGTGAAGTTGACTCTGCCCCAACAAAACTTGTTATTCAGTTTCTTTATGTGCATATGCCATTTTAAATCAAGATCATTAATGCAAGCCTCACATCAGGCTGTTTCCCTCAGTGTTTTAAATCAGCTCTGCTGAAGAAGTCTGGACTTGACCCTACAGAATGCAAACATTTTAGATCAGCATATAACCTTCCTTACCTATCTAAACTGCTTGAAAGAGTAGTTGCTGAGCAGCTAATATAGCACCTGAATGTGCATGACTGTCTTGATAAATTTCAGTCTGCCTATAGGCCAGGTTTCAGCACAAAGACTGCACTTAACATTTTACTAAGTTTAACACAGCGACTCAACCAAAGCTTTTTAGTTTTGAGGTTAGGTCAGCCAGGCTAGCTATAAATAACTTCGCCGATGCTTCCTTTCCTTTCCTTTCACTGGAAGGGAGGGTGCAGGCAAGCTATAAATAGCCCGCAGCAAGCAAAATGTGGAGGCACTAAACAGTGCTGCTCACATAGGCATTGAGCTGGTGTGTTAAATTCAGGGAACTAAGTTCTCTTGGTTCTGCTTGCCTTCAGTTCAGCATTTTACACTATTAACCACAAACTGTTACTAAAGAGATTGTTGTTAGAAGCCATTATTGATAGAACTGCGCTGCAGTGGTTTTTATCGTACCTGAAGGACCATTCTCAGAGAGTTATTGTTGGTTCCTCTTCTTCAAGTGCAGCAGCACTAACTTGTGGTGTCCCACAGGGATCGGTGTTAGGTCCACTTCTCTTCTCCGTCTACACTTCACAGTTAGGTGGGGAAATAGAGCAGTACAAGATCGATCATCAATCATTTGCAGATGACACGCAGTTGTCAAAAAGTTTCCCACCTGATCCCGTGATTGCAAAAGAGGCCATTAGAAGACTGGTGTCTTACTGTGCAGATATGAAGTTTTGGATGGAACAAAATTGCCTAAAATTAAATGACAACAAAACATGTGTTAATGTTAAGCTCTGAGAAGAACTGTCAAAAGATAGGAATCAACAGCATCCAGGTAGGGGAGGCTACTATTTCCTGCAGTGACTCAGTCCGGGATTTGGGTCTCATTCTTGACTATCATTTGCCAATGTCCAAGCACCTAAAAGAAATAGTTAGAATATGTTATTTTCAGCTTAGGATTCTGGAAAATTGCGTTCAATGTTTACCCAAGCAGCTGCAAATGCAGTTGCCCTAGCAACTGTCATGTCCAGAGTAACATTGTAACAGCAGTATTTGGGTGTCTCCCTACCATTCTGTTGGACAAACTACAAAAGATCCAAAAACAAAGCCGCCAGGATAGTCAAATGCACAAAGCCCACGGACCACATTACACCCGTCTTGACTCTCTGCACTTGCTCCTTGTAAAAAAAAAAAATGTATTTACCATAAGATCCTGTCAATTGCTTTTGCAAGTGAGCACGAGACTGCTGAGCCAGGATACCTATGTATCAGCCATCTCGTCAGCTTCGCTCTTCTTCCCAGCGCTGTTTTTGACTGCCATCCCCTGAGGAGGCAAACAAAAAGAGATCTGGTGCCTGATCCCTACAGAATGCTGTCCCCAAGTTATGGAATACGCTACATGAGACTGTCAAAAGAGCAAACTGTCTATTGTCATTCAGGAGAAAACTGAAGGCTCACTTGTTTACACTGTAATAACTTAGTGAACGAAGATTCTCTCTCACTTCCGCTGTCCACCTCAATCTTCCCACTCCCACCCCAGACTTTATCTCTCCTGTTATGTTTTGTTAGTTTTCATATTTCTCCTTATCGTGCACTGAGCATTCAACAATGGATGGAGACACGTGCATTATGAATGGACATAATCATCATCATCACTTGCTACAACAGAATTAGCTTACCCAATTTTACAAGTTCTGGAATCATACTGACATCCTCTGTGTATCGTCTGCTAGGCTGGGACAGAATGAGCACTTTGCTTTTATTCAAATTTGGGATGAAGTGCAGAGGTATTACTTCTCCCCATCTGTAAACAGATATTATAATATATAATCTACAATTATTTCTTGCAAGATTTTAACAAATAGCAAAAAAAAATGTAGCCGAGCGGAGTGTATGACTCCCATCTCTCGGCCACGACCTTGAGAACATGGCTCCACCCTAGCTGTTATTTTCATTTTATCCCCCAAAAGAGGGACAGAAAAATATTTGCCCTGCAAGGCGGTGAAGCGTGGTTGATAGTAGTGCTTAAAGTCCTGGTACACAGATGCATATAGGGGAGGTTGGTAGTACTAGTAGCAGAAGTAGTAGAAGAAGAATTACGTCCCCGGAACACCGGGGCGTATAGGGGTTGGTAGTTGTTAGGTAAAAAATTAACGTCCCCGGACACATTAAACGTATAGGTGTTGGTAGTACCAGGTTGCCGGCTACTTGTGCCACAACATTTTGCTGCAAAGCCGCTGCCACAGACTTGCATAAAATGCCTGCCAACAATGTAGTCCCGCTCACCACCAAAAGCAATAGGCGAATGGTCAGCCGGGGAGAACAAATGTTGTGTCGCCTTGTCCTGCATAACCCAATGGCATCCCCAAAGGATTATGCACAGCAGGAGCCATCCAAGGCTAGTCTAACCAAGAAATTCAAGGTAGAAAATTTCTCTCTCAAGCCTCAACCAGTCGCCTCCCTTTCCGCTACAAAAAATAAAAAAAATAAAATAATAATAATAAAAATTAATGTAATAGGATAGGTAACTTAAAAAATTTATATAGGTTAATTCACATGCTGCCATTTTTAGCATGGGGATCGGGCAACGTATAGATTTTTAATGTTTTATTCATTGATTACTTTCTAATTTTGCTTTTCTTAAATTTGATCTAGCTCAATAATAATATAAAATATTCACTGTGATGAACGTATAGTATTACTCCACAAAAATAACAAGTATCCAAGCTCCTAGTAACTAAGAATGTTACCTCAGTGGGAAAGGTTCGGAACTTTGTGCCGGTGGCCCATATCCTGATAGACCTGAAACGTTTTTTACTACTCCACCCAATTTGTCCACCAACTCTGCTGACAACTCTGAATCCATGTTCACTGACAATTTGTAGCAGCATGGAGGACACTGACAGTTATCTGTGTCCGCGTAGCCCTGTCCCAATGGATTCAGGTAAAAGACAAAATCGCGCAAATCAGAGACGCCATGCGGAGTGCTCAGGAAAATCAAATCAGGAGCCAGACTCTCAATCTGCTGACCGACCTTGATGCATGCGTTGTGTATTTTCCAGCCCTCTCTCTTTGCTGTTGAATTAGTTGTGTTAAAATGACTGGGATCTAAAGCAATGCCTCCATGTGGCATTACAAATCCTGCCACAATCTTGCCCGCAACTCCAGTAACACCACAGGAAATCAGTAATACAGAAATTGTCATACTCGCCATTTCGAAAGCATGCACGTGATTGTTGTTTTGATAGAAAGAGTGATGTCCCTTCCTTGAGATTCAACTTCCGTTGCGCAGAACGCCAAATTGTATTATTTTCCGGCATCTGCTAGTCCAGTGTCAACACACGTACGAAGAATTTAGTATGGACCCGATCGAGTAAACAGATATTGATTACATTAAAACTGTACCAGAAACATTGAGGAATCGATCCCTTTGTTTACGAGCCAAATAGTTCCTAATTTTCCCGAGTAAATTGTGAAGAACAGGGCAAAAACGCTATGGCAGAAGCCGTGGTAGCAGCCGATGCTAGTGAGAGTCAGCATGCAGGGAACGAACTTGAAGACGAAAGTCAGACAGTGGCAGTGGAATTCAACCTGTCAAATGCAGATCAGCTAGCACAGCAGCTAGAGAAAGTGGACCTTACAGAAGAAGAATCAGAGGAGCTACTAAAAGAAGCATACAGAATTAACAAACAATTAAAAATGGTTGGTATCTTTCTCTCTCTTTCTCTGTTTGTATATAATCTTCTTCAAGTTCTTCACAGTATCGTAGTGTACGTAACCCACCCCCGTTTTTCAATTACATAAACTAAACTAGACTGTTGCTTATACAGGCACGAACATGTGGAGAATATACTGTGTCCAAAATTCTGTTGAATCTTTGGAATTACTGTTTGTTACCTTTTTGGTTTACTTTGTTACTATCATTTTACAGATACTTAAGAAGCAAGAGAAGGCTGCCAAATCATCCAAGCCAACAAGAATACAAAGTGCCGAGTCCAGCCAAGCGAAATCTGCTAGTCACAAAGTACTGCCGCCCATAAACAACAGAACTGGTGTTCCAGCAAAGTCTGAAAGAGCATACAAGAGCTCCAGTAAACCTGCTGCACAGGTACAATGGGTGTAAATTCCATAATTATACTCAATAATAATCCAATGGTGTTCTTAGCTTTTTTTTAATTTAAAAAAAAAATTAGTACGAGTTCTATGGGTATTAGGTAACTAACACTAATGGCAGTCCTTTTTTTAAAAAAAAACTTTTAGTTTCATTAAATAATTTGTTTATCTTTTATCTCGTTTCAGTCCAGCAAACCAAGGGCCAAATCAGCCAAGGCACGCCCACAATGGGATGACAGATTTTCGTACTCTTAGTCTAGGCAGAATCATTTACCCACAGCATTATATTTGAACATGCAAAGAAACACAATGGAAATCAAACTTGATTATCTGTGACCGAGCATTGTGCATGCTTTTATTTATGTTTGTTACTTGTAGACTGGTTGTTTAACTGGAGGGCTAATGATCTTTGCATTCACAATCCAGCATCAGTTTCATGTTTCTTTAATGTTATTCCAATGTTGAACTTAAATGAAACATTTTCATTCAACGTTTTCAAAAGCTTTTGTTGAATGCATGTTACTACTTAATTTACAGCATATTACTAATTGTTGAACATTATCACTTCTCTCACAGATTTCATTGGGTCATTTGTAAATAAAACACTTCCTCTGCATTGCTTGGGTAACCCCTGCATTTGCTAATGTTGTTCAAACTCATAACTCATGCATAATCGAATTAGTATTAAAAGCCTAACCTATCATATCCTGTAACTTGGAAGTCGTTGGATGATCATTTAACCAGTGTACATCTTTCTCTGTCCTCAGCAACTCTCATGGCTTCGCTCATTGTTAAGCCAGTCCATTCTCAAATATTGTCCTCTCATCTCTTTTTCTGTTTCCCTCTTCTTCTTCCTCCTTGTGCCGTGCCTTGCAGGATGGTTAGTTATTAATTGATTACATGGTCCAGCGGACTGCAAAGGGCCAAATCAGACCCACAACTTGGTTGAAAAAGGATTGACCCCTGATCCGTATAAAAGATCTGCTGAAACAACTCTGGTGGTAACACTGAAGGTACTCCACCTGCCAGTTACTTTACAATAAAGGCATTCCATGAAGAGGATGCTGAGGCTATACTCTTAACTTATCGAACCCCCGTGTACAAAAACGAAATAGAATATAAACATCATTATAAAATAACGTCACCAGTTCATCAGGTCTTGCAAAGACCATCCTGCAAGGCACAGTGCAAGGAGGTAGAAGAAGAGTAAGACTGAAAAAGAGGTTGGATGACAACATTCGAGAATGGACTGGTTTGACACTGAACGTAACAATCAGGGTTGCTGAGGACAGGGAAAGATGGAGTACGCTGGTTAAATGATCATCTGTGGTGCCCCTACGACCTCCGAGTTACGGGATAGGATAGGATAAAATAGTAACAAAACACATACATATAAAATGCCTACATTGCTAAATAATATTATAGGAAGCCCCGGTGACCATTTGGCAGAAAGCATCCAATATTCCCAAGCTGACCCAACAGACTTCATACACAAATGAGGAGTTTTGGAAGAGTTTTCAAGAAAAAAGGTAGGTGACTGGTCTAGCGAAGAAGATAATATAATAAATTGATAGAAAAAAGTAGGAATGAGAAAGAACAGAGAGTAAAACAGCGACAAGAAAGAACAAAGGAGAAAGACAGCGACAGTAGGAATTTAAAGCACTAAATTTCCAGAAAGTGGGGGTACTATTTATACAGAAACCCATGGCACCTTTATGAGCATTTCTTGATGGTGGTATGTCGACTTGTTACATGCACAACTAAACAACAACAAAAGACTGGGTGCACAAGATTAATCATCACAAAACCTTAGAAGAACAGGCACTTACATTTCTTAGACATTGTATTGTTATAAATATGATGCCAAATTTAACTTTTGACTTTCTGTGCTGAATGACCCAAAGGCATGTTTTAGCAGCACAAATGGCAGTACAGTTCAGATTGTTTCACTTTTACCAAATAAATTATTTTCTCTTCTGTCCTCTTTGGCACATTCAGCTGTGTTTTGATTTTTCAATGTTGAGGCATATTGAATATCATATTACGCGGCACAGAAAACAAGCATTGAGAATTTGATTATGAGTGCATTTTGTGTGTGTAAACACTGCATGGCAGCATTATGTGTAGGTGAAGCATTGAATAATGTTCACAGGAATCCATATATTTATTTTAACATAAATCTCAATGTTCACATGGATGATCAATAAATGTGTACATTGATGGAATTTACCTTGTTTTTGTTTACCAAGTAAATATTTCTAGTAAAACATTGATTTTGAGGAGAAGAAGTCTTATTATTAAAACACATTCCCAGTCATACACTCAATAAATCCAGTCAATACAACACACTATAATGAACACAGCAATTTATTCCAAATAAGTACATGTAAAACCACCATGCCAACTGCACGTGCTGGAACATTAAGAGCTACACAATTAATACAACACCTGCTTCCGGGCAAAACCTCAACAGGGTTCCTATCACACTGCTGTCATTATTCATGGCACAGGTGTTGCAACACAAATGACGATGACAACGCAGAAAGAGGCATCTAAAGGTGGTTAAAACAAAATAATAAAATAACAGACTGGCAAGCGTCTTCTATTTTTGACTATATTCTGGTGGCCGATAAATTGATTAATAAAAAATGTTGTTTTGGATGTAGCATTAACATTACCATCAGAATTTCTATGTTGAAGCCAACAAAGATTAATTTTCAGGTGGAAAATAACAATCTTGTTACTGTCACGTAACAAAAAACAAATCCAAACCAAATCTTTGTCATGTTGGGTTACACAATGACTCGAAAACCAATACACAGTTTACCGTTTTCAAACACATTCAGATTTCAGTTTGAAAGCCAATCCCCAAGTTAAATAAAGTTTAACAACGATACATACACATTCACAAACATATCACTCGATCACCAAATCATATTTAATTGCCGATTTTCAGTCTTGCAGTAGTAAAACCCATTAGGCTAAGCTTCACTATAAAGTTTTATTCACTCTTGGCTTTTTTTTTTTAGTCATAGCTGTAACACAAATATTCTGTATCTAAAAACGGATCATGAGGTGTCTTCATGCTTAATAATAATTCCATGCACAATAATCCCATAAAGAAAAAAAAAATGCAGATAAATTGGGAGAGTGAATGAAATCGGAGTATATAGAATAGAAAACAGAATGAAGTTAAAATAGAAGGCAAAAAATCAGTAGCTAATAAACAATAATAAATGAATGAAATTCAAACAATCCACAATACTTACTTATACAGACATCTACACAAATGGATGTGACTAACAACTGGCAGAAACAACTGACTATGCCACTGATGTCAATACACCAATTACGCATGAACAGATAGTAAAATGAAAATAGGCTTTTATTAGACATATGAATTACATTTGGATCATAATCTTTTAAAAAATATGTACAGTATATAATTCATCATGTATATTTCATTGAAGTGGGAAAACGAAGAAGCAATTGAAGAGGACATTACATCTTACTTCTTATAAGAATGCACCACAAATTATTTGACCAGTCTAACATGAATTTCAGAAAGACACTTGATGCAGCGACAGTTATAAAAAGCAAAGATGTCAAATGGTAGGCAATACTGGAAAAACCAAACAATGATGAACTGTGCCCCAGGATTATTTCTAAACAATAAGAACCTTGTAACAAATTACTCCTTTTTTTTTTTTTTTTTTTTTTTAGCAAACTTTGTACTTTCCTTATTTCCAGTGCTCTAAACTTGCTAGTATTTTAAAAAATTAATATAAAAAAAATAAATAAAAAGCAACAACTTTAAATGGTAGCTTTATCATTGGAACAAAAATACAAATTGTGTGCATCTTCTCAACACACAAATGAATCCAAGTGTAAGAAAGCTGACTTTTTGTTCTTCATAGCCTTATATTTATTTAATTATAAATTATTTTGTAGATTTGTAAACAAAAGAATTTACTTTTAATCTAAAATGAATCTTTAATGATGTATTTTCTGAGTAGAGCTAATGTGCCGCACAAAGACAACAAAAACACCACAGGGTATTGCTATCTGTGCTGATGGATACATTATATACACAAATAATCTGTACAAATATGTCCTTGTGTGAATACACACAACATAGCTGAGACTCACTAAATGCCTCTCACTAATCTCAGTGTCTGTTTACAGGATTGGAGGTTTGGCTGCAATATTTACTTAGTTGCCTTTTTGTTATATACCTTTTTGCTACTGAGAAGTATGAAGAACTATATAGCATAGACAGTAACGTGCCAAAAAACAATTGTAAATATTAAAAACTAATAATTTCCCAACAATAATAGGAACGCGCAGTAGACTGGAAGAGAGCAAGTGAAGTGTTTTAATCATAATCATTATCATGTCAGGCATCCCAGCTGAGGCTTGCCAAGCCACACTTATAGCAAAGTGTGCTAAATGTAAACGAAGACCCGGGTGATTCCCAGACATTCTGCTACAATGTGTGGTGGAAGATTGCGCTGCTAAATGACTAATCCCTGCCGTTCAGCAATACAGCTGCTGAGAAACAAAAGTGAGCCTCGGCTATGCTGTGTTGTGTGAATACTGTTATAATCATGTCAGATCTAATAGTTGTGTTTTTTATAAATTTAATACAACACAAACTCTTTTGGACTATTTAAATTCCATCCCTCATTTGCCTCCTCCCTAGAACAGAGCATTAAAAATATCCTCAAATTACCACTTAAACATAGAAATGAAAGTAAACTTACAACTTTAACACATCTGCTGCAGAAATGAGTATTCAAAGAAGGTTAGTTAGTCATTGTTTATAGGGTCCATCGGACTGCAAAGAGCCGGTTCAGGACCACAACTTGGTTGAAAGAGGACTCACCCCTAATCTGTTTTGAATTCTGTCTCACGAGCACCGATCTTCACTGCGACTGCGCAAAACTGGTTCCGCAAACTTCGGTACCTCTACAGGAAACGTTGATGCCACGTGTCTCTCCTGCGACTGCGCATTAAACCGGGTTCGGCTGTCTTCGGAAAAAACGTCATGTGGTGCATTACCACAGGCCAACGAGTTCGATTTTTTTTCACAATGTTGTTTTTATTTATTTCCGGACCGTGAAACAAGTATCCGTATTTTCCGTAGTGCTTGCCCAATTTTTCAAATGTCCGAAAAAATACGGAAATTCCGTATGAGTAGGCATGCCTGTGCTATGCATGCGAGACAATAAAGGTACCCCATGCGGGGGACGCTGAGGCTATACTCTAATTTATCGAACCACAGTTTACAAAAAAAAGAAAGAATATAAACACATACATATGGAATGACTACATTGCTAAATAATACCATGGAAAGGCCTAGTGACCATTTGGCAGAAAGCGTCCAATTTCCCCAAGCTGACCCAGTTGAAAGAGTTTTGAAGAAAAAAGATAGGTGACTGGTCTAGAAGATTGATAGATTAGGAACGAGAAGAAGAAATTAGAATGGCAGAAACAGTGGTAATTGAAAGCACTAAATTTCCAGAAAGTAGGGAAACTATTTATACAGAAACCTCGGCGCCCCAACGGGAGAATTCAAAGAAGGGTTTAGTGCGGGAGATACAGACTGGATGACTAAGCCAATCGCAAGTTTGAAATTCTACAAAGCAAGTAGGGGGAATATTAATATAATACAGATGTACATTTAAAACTAGAAGGGCAAAGCCCATATGACTCACACGCTCCTTGTGGGTCTTGCAATATTTAAAATGAAAATGACTGTCCAGAAAAAGAAACAGTGGCATTAAAATGCAAATACAGACTTTGATCTTTCTATGCTTTTGACCTTGAGATGACCTTGTCCTCTGGCTCCAAATACCCTCATGTAATATCAAATAAACTACAGCAAAAGTTGTTTATGCAACAAACAAAAAAGAAGAAAAAAAATATGACTCTGGGATGATCTTGACCTTCACGTGATCTCTCATTCTCATTTATGATCAAATAACCCAATGTTGTTGCATACCATGGGTTAAATAGCGTACGATTACTTATTTTTTGTAAGTTTTTGCAATGGCCAAAAATGACCTTGACCTTAAATATCAACGCAAAAACGGAACATATATGAAAGATCAATCTATCCTTTCTAAATACAAAAGGTTTGGACTTTCTATCTCTTATAGTTTAGAGTCAAGGCCACTCCAAAGTACCTGCACTGACATTGGAGTTAAGTTGACCAAATGTGCACAGGATGTGTTTCTCAATATCTATCATGCAGCAAAGAAACATAAATTCAATAATAATAACTTAGAAAAAAAGTGAATTTTGTGAAAAAAATGTCATTTTTGTAACTAACATTTGTTGGCCATGTGACCTTAACCTTGAAGCGAAGTAATTAATTCCATGGTCATTTATGAGGTCTCGTGGATATACACCATCTTCCCAAGTTTGGTTGTGCTAGTTGAAATAGGTTCTATTAACCCACTTGCAAGTTTTGTACGACCAGACAGCAGACGGCGGACAGACAGAGGGAAACATTATTTTAAAATGTCATTTTTAGACTTTTTAGGGCTTATCTCGTAAATATTTGCAAAAATCTTGAAATTTTGTGGTTTGGTGAGTACTTAGACTCACACCGTTATGCATGCGAGTCAAAAATTCACAAAATTTAGCCGAGTAAATCTTCAAACGTAAGCGTGTCTATAAGACAGCACTATGAAAGTACTTAATCGTGCTAATGAGCAAAATACGATGAGGAGGTCCTGTAAAATATGCAACCTACTACACTAATTACCAAGTAGACCGTTTCTTTTCTTTTTTTTACCAGAACTTCCATTCATGAAATTAGCTGAATGAATGGTGTTGATATGGACCTTGACACAAATTTTCCAAAACACTGGAAACACTGACCAATAACAACAAAAAAAAAACATTTCAGTAGCACAAGTTGGTAACAACAGCTGCAACAAGGTTTTTTGTTTTGTTTTTGTCTTTGTTATTTTTTTTTTATCAAGCCACAATGTCCATGGATGACTTGATCATGACAGTGCTCCCGAAGCCAGCTTGCTCTGAACAATGGAAGGCTTTCTTGGCGGCAGATCTTCTGGTGTTGGAATGCCCTCACCAATGGACTCTTGCAGTAGCAGCTTTTCTGATGGTGGCAAAGGCTTCTTTGGGTTGTTGATTGCTGCCTTGGCCATGTTATAGTCTCCAGAATCAAAGTATTTCTGAAAATGATGGAAACAAAATGGATACAGAAATAATCACACATGCCTTTGACACGTCACCAGATCATCAGGTCTTGCAAAGACCATCCTGCAAGGCACAGTGCAAGGAGGTAGAAGAAGAGGGAGACCGAAAAAGAGGTGGGAGGACAACATTCGAGAATGGACTGGTTTGACACTGAGCGAAACTATCAGGGTTGCTGAGGACAGGGAAAGATGGAGTACGTTGGTTAAACGATCATCTGCAGTGCCCCTACGACCTCCAAGTTATGGGATAGGATAGGATAGGATAGGATAGGCCTTTGACATAAACAATAATATGGCATTAAAAAAAAATACACAAAGAAACATTAAAAGATAATAATTAACATGAAAAGGAATAACGATATTGCAAATGTTACTTTTGAAACTTTTACATAATACTGCGGGAAGGCATTAGGTGCAATCAATACAGTCTCTCGTCGTCTGCACTATTTTTACATTGTTTCACATGTTTATGCACTAAACACTGGAATGCCTTGATAAAGCTGCTACCATACTAAAAAAAAAAGTCACATGCACACACAATGAAAGGGTGCAAGACATAAGCAGCCAATGCTGCCATGTGCTCCACACACAAATACAAATGCTAATTAACTTATTAAGCATATGTGGCTTTCCACAATGTTCTTTACTGCAAGTACGTTTATGGTGTTATAATTAAGTATCACCAGCTATCACGTTCGTGCTCAACAATAAATAACGTTACTTACCCCTTTCTGAACAAGACGCTTGTGCAGCATAGAATTTGCTGGGCCTTTTGCCAAGTTGGGATACTTGGCTTTTAATTTTTCCTCTTCTTTCTGTTCAAGAGACTTTCTTGGTTGCTGAAAAAAGGTAACATTACTTAAATTACAATAGGTGTCAAGTTCTTCTTTTCTGTTTGATTCTTAGAATTTTTTAGATTTATTGATATTATTTTTATTGTCGACTAAAACTTAGTAAAAGGGTGAAGCCCATATGACTCACATGCACTTTATGGAACTTTACAATATTTAACATTAAAATGAATGCCCAGAAGAAAAAAAACTGGAATGGCAAAGGCAATATGACTCACATGCTCCTTATGGAATGCACAATATTTAACATGAAAATGAGTACCCAGAAAAACAAAATGAAATGGTGACATTAAAATGCAAAGTAATACCAACTTTGATCTTCCTATACTCCTGACCTTGAGATGACCTTAAAGGTGCGGTCTGACGGGAAGTGAAACAGAAGCAAAACAGCCAGCAAAACACGAAACATCGTAGTTTTGACTATGTTTATCGTGTGACTAGACCTAAAGCATAACAGCAGCTAAGCGCCAAAGTGAAGCAAAGCCAATGCTTTCAGTTTAGAGCGTGCTCTAAAATTTTGGGTTGCTTCGCTGAAGCATTTGAATGCCAGCCAATCAGAAGAGCCCATGTACGAAAACGAGGTTGTTATCATTTCAGCGATCATGACGGCATCAAAAGCTACTGGGCCATTAGCAAATCTGAAACAAGACGATACGTTTATTCTCCTCGATCTAATTCAAAGCCACGAGGCAATATGGAATGTTAGAAGTCAAAATTACAGAAACCAAACCCTGAAAAAGGCCTCATGGACTTCTTCTGCGAGGGTCAATCTGACGGAAAGGGAGGTAACTGATTTACTACTTATTGGCATGCGCATTGCTTCCACGCAGACTGCTTATGCAAAACTTCTCATCGTGTGACTGCTTCACAAAGCAAAGCATTATAAACGCACTTCGCAGCAGATGCTTTGCTTTGTTTACCGCTTTGCTTTTGTTTCACTTCACGTCAGACCGCACCTTTACCTCTATCTCCAAATGCACTCATCTAATATAAAATAAACTACAGCAAAAGGAGGAGAGTGCGCATGTGCGAAGGAAGGAAGACGTGTTTTTGACATCGTCCAACTAAATTGTGATAAATTAACTATTTATTGTGATCGCCTTCTCTTCATAGTGCAAAATTTATTATATTTGGCTGCCACAAACATTCGTGCAACTAGAGCGTGTCATAAATTTGCCTTTTGGACTTTCTTGACAGTAAAATTAGTGCTTAGAAGTGCGTCAACACTAGCGCGCCATTTTTAAACAACAGTGTGTAGTATATACTGACCTGCATCTGAATTTCTTACCACATCAAGATCCGTTGTGTGTTTATTCTCTTACCAAGCCTTAATACACTAGCACGCCATTTTTAAACAACAGAAGCGAAACTCGTGTGTAGTATATATTGACCTGCATCTGAATTTCCTACCACATCAAGATCCGTTGTGTGTTTATTCCCTTACCAAGCCTTAATACACAAATTCAACTGTATAGACCATCACCAAAAACCACTGCAAGACTTATCTAACAACCATCCCTCATCATGTGGGGCTTTACCTTGCCCATCCTGCTATTATCCTTGGCCAACAGATTATCTCCTTCTACTACCACACTCTGGACCCTCCTACCTGAATCAAGAACTCCAGCACTTGCCCAACCTTGGCCCTATAACCCCTGCTGCACTGACGCTGTCTTTGCCTCCTGCCGCAATAAACTTGAAACGCTGCTAAAATGCCCCCATCATAACCCAACCCTCTCAGTCTTTGCCATATTGCTTTCGGGCGATATCCACTGTAACCCCGGACCTAACGACACCGCTTGCCTGTGCGGCTTCTGCGACCAACCAGTGACATGGAACTGTAAGGGGATCTGCTGCGACTCCTGTGACGTATGGTTCCACCACTCCTGTGTCGATGTGGGATCTGCAGAATATGATGTCATCAGTCGTCCTACGGTTGCATGGTGTTGTCCCAGATGTGATAGCATGAACTGTGACAGTTTTACATTCCGCAGCTATGAAATAGACAACACCAACTATTTCACTCCCCTAGAAAACCTAACCAGCATAGATTCCATCTCCTCCTCTGATCCATTTTCTCCCCAACGTACCAGCAGTCCCAAGACCTCCAGTCGACCCTCCTCTATTAGCTCCCCCACACACTCTAATAGCCTAAGAAACAAGACCAGCACAGCATCCTCCTCCTCTGTATTCACAGTACCCAAGAAAACCAACCTACGCATACTCAATGTCAACTGCCAGGGCGTCGAAGCCAAGAAGCAAGCGCTTGCAACAGTTATCCAATACACCAAGCCTGACATCATATGTGGCACCGAGTCCTGGCTGCATGGCATCCAACCGGGGAAAAATCCTACCCAAGACCACATCAGATCTGCAGAAGTGTTCCCGGACTACTACGAACCGTACCGGCACGACCGTCACACTACAATCAGAGGCGGCGTCTTTGTCTTGGTACACAAGTCCCTCACTTCTGTAGAACAGCCCGAATATGTAACCAACTGTGAAGTGGAATGGGTCAAGGTCAAGTTAAGAAATTGCAAAGACCTCTTCGTCGGAGCATTCTACATGCCTGAAAGAAACCATCGCGACCTTGACCAACTTCAGAAATCCATTAATAAACTAACTGACAATGGTAAACAACAGCGCGAAATCATCTTAGCTGGTGACTTCAACTGCCCCAACATCAACTGGGATACCCACACCGCCCACTCTTCTGGAAAGGACAACGAGATCCAACAGTCTCTCATCGACATCACCTCCTCCTCACTTCTCACCCAAGTCCATCACACCCCCACCCGTGGCCCAAACATCCTCGACCTAGTATTCACCTCCAACCCCTCCCTGGTAAAATCATCAGTTAGCATCCCTGGAGTGTCTGACCATGACATCGTCGTCACTGACCTCGACACCAAACCACATGTCTCCCCCATAAAGCCACGAAAGTGCTATAAGTTTGGGAAGGCAAACTGGGACCAGATGAAGTCGGACCTCGACAACACTGCCCAGGTGATAGCAGAGGACTACCAGGCAGGGAAGGATGTAGAATCCCTTTGGACTACCTTCAAAACTACTCTCTTTAATTCTATTGACAGAAACATCCCATCCTTTATTTTTAAAAAATCCACTTCACTGCCATGGATCAACTCCACCATTAAAAGAATGTTAAAAAGAAAAAACCGACTATTCCGAAGAGCAAGATCCACTAAAAACTGGTCCCCATACAGACAATTCCAAAAGCATTGTAGAAAAGAGTTACGCAGAGCGGAATGGGCATACATCAATGGAACAATACAAAAGGGCCTAGACCGCAAAGACAGCAAACCTTTCTGGCGCTTTGTCAAAGCGAGGAAACAGGACAATATAGGTGTGGCTCCCCTGAAAATTAATGGCAAACTCCACAGTGACAGCCAATCTAAAGCCACCATTCTTCTTAATGAGTTCCGATCTGTCTTCACCAAGAAATCCAGCAAACCACTCCCCCGCCTGACCCCAGTACCATCCACCATCCCACCCCTCCACATTACAGTCCCAGGCGTCACTAACCTGCTACAAAAACTACAACCCAACAAGGCCCCCGGACCCGATAACATTCCCAACATTGTCCTCAAAACCCTGGCTGATAACATCGCCCCCTCCCTCACTGCCATTTTTCAAGCCTCAGTAGACTCAGGTCGCCTCCCCCTAGACTGGCTTTCTGCAAACATCTCCTGCGCCTTTAAGAAAGGAGACAGACACCTTGCCAGTAACTACCGCCCCATCTCCCTAACATCAGTCCCGTGTAAACTCCTGGAGCACATCATCTACCGCCACATCATGTCCCACCTCCAAACCAACAACATCCTCACCCATTTTAACCACGGTTTTCGATCTGGCTTCTCCACCGAAACTCAGCTCATCACCACCACCCAAGACCTCCTGACCTCCTACGACCAAGGCACCCAAGTGGACATGGCAATCCTTGATTTTTCTAAAGCGTTTGACACGGTCCCCCACGACAGGCTCCTCCACAAACTGACGAACTACGGAATCACAGGCTCCCTGCACAACTGGCTCCAGTGCTTCTTAACAGAACGCAGCATGCAAGTTGTGATCGAAGGCACAGCATCCGCCTCAACGCCAGTCGAGTCTGGAGTCCCACAAGGCACCGTACTAGGCCCACTCCTCTTTCTAGTCCACATCAACGATCTCCCAGAGGCAGTCAAATCCCAAGTTAGGCTCTTCACCGATGACTGCCTCATCTACAGGGAGATCAAGTCCTTCAATGACCACTTCACCCTACAAGAGGACTTGAAGAGTCTTGAAGACTGGGCTGAAAGATGGGGCATGCGCTTTAACGCGACCAAATGCTACGTCATGTCCCTTGCGCGCTCACCCAACTCCAGCTTCATGTACACCCTAAATAAAACCATCCTCCAGAATGTTTCCACCAACCCCTACCTCGGTATCCTCTTCTCCAAAGACCTAAAGTGGAGCAGCCACATTAGCAACATCAACAAAAAAGCGAACTCCACTCTTGGATTTATCCGCAGAAACCTCCGTCACTGCCCAACCCCATGCAAGAAAACAGCCTACCTAGCCCTAGTCCGCCCACTAATGGAATACGGAGCCATCATCTGGGACCCATACCAGAAGCAGGACATCGACAAGTTGGAGCGAGTACAGCGGAACGCAGCACGCTTCATATCGAGAGACTACAGGTCGACAACTCCTGGTTTTGTTACGGGTCTCCTGAAGAAGCACAACCTCCCTACACTGCAAGAACGTCGCGAACAGCTGAGGCTGACAGTCTTCTACAAGGTGGTGGAGGGGCTGGTGCCGGCAATCCCTGCTGACCAATTCCTTACCCCACTAAAACCCGGACGCAAAATACGTCCTAGTAACTACCAAAAGGACTATGTAACTAAAAACCCAATAGATAACCATATCAGGAACAACGATCGCTGCTTCGTCGTCCCAAGCTGCAACACAGAACAATACCGCCACTCATTCTTTCCAAGAACAATAATAGCCTGGAACAAACTGGACAACTCAACTGTCCACTCAACATCAGTGGACTCTTTTAAATCCGCGCTGACGGCAGCCCAGCGCCACTAACAACACCGTGCTGCGCACCCCTCACCGTCGTACCAACGCCAGATTTCTGGATGATAAACGACGTATTAATCAGAATCAGAATCAGTATAAAATACCGACTCTATTTTTATTTTCTATGTTACCGTAAGGAGAAATATTATTTTTGTTGGCCTAAATTATACTATAAGATATTTAAACAATTAAACTTTAAAGACAGCATCTATGATCTACCCCACTACTTTGGAGTCAAAAAGTTTCAAACTTAGCAGCCACCAAGGTCCAGCCAGGGTCTGAGTGTGAGACCCTAATTAAGAGATAATATTATAAGGGCCAAAGGCTGTTAGCCTACATCATGCTGAACTATGCTATGCTATGTCAATAACTAAATATTGATGGAAACATTACAAAATAACAAATAAACTGCCTTATCTGAATTCAAAGGTCTAGACTAGAGTTATAACAACTAATAACATCTAATAGTAATAATAGGCTATTTTACTAGTACTAACCCTCTCCAAAACTGTTGGATCACTGACAGCAACACTCATGTAAAAACTTTGAATTATAATGTCACTTCATTCCTCTGTGGGTTTTAACATTGCTATGACAGATACCTATGCACAGTTCCTGAACACAGTATAGATCTGTAGTGTAGTGTAGCTAGCTCCTCTGGCTTCTTTTTACAGTCGATCGACCTATGAGGTTGACATTAGTAATACTGATTAACATAACAAATACCTTAAAAAACTAAAACTAAAATTAAAAAAATACACGGACTGACGGGTTTATTAATCCTTTAAATCAACCTTAGTAATAATAGTCTACTAGTACTAAGTAAACCTAATAACTTAATAAGTAATAATTGTAAGAATATGTGACTATTCTTACAACCGGAAGTTAGTTAGCGTTTGTAATTATTTTAAATCAGATCTCAGCCTAGATGACGTGCCTACAAGCCCTAAGTGAATTAACTAACAGTCTAATAACTCGTCTAAAACTTTGTTCAAGCAAGACGCCAAGCCAAGAGGTGTCAGTGTCAGGGCCATGCCCATGGCCATGGCCTGTGCCATTCACACAATCATAGTATCTTACGCCGAAAGTGTATGAGATTACCTCCTTTTCAGTGTCACCACCACCGCGTTCTTTTTCTTCCATAGCGGCAGCTTGAGTAGAAGGCACGGAGCCCTCATCTGATGCCATTTCCAATTGACAATTTGCAAACCTACCCTCAAATTCAGAGAAACTGAGCGGTCTGTTTTGCCAATATGGCCGTCTTGACGTAAACACAGCACTCAGCCAATGAATTCACAAGAAAAGAAGCAAAGCTAGCAATTGGAATACGAAAGTTTCAAAATGTCTGCGCCCTGTTGTAGTGATTGACTCCACTTTTCATTTTATTTTAAGGGAATATCCAAAAGCGTATTTGTGACATTTAACAATGAAGACCGGTGGGAAAGCAGCGATCCTTTTTGCCTTCCTTATCGGCATGTACGTGGCCGGAATACTGATTTTTACCAAAGGATTTTTGTTGGTGCGTACAATGATTCTCTACAACAGCTCTTGTCAAGTGCAATTTGCTGCTCGATCGGACGACCTTGCACATGGCGGACATAACGGCTGCTGGTCACATGCACGGTTTAAAAAGGCCATTGTAATAATTGTTGACGCCCTCAGATACGACTTTCTTGCATACAATCACTCTCTCAAAACTGACATTCCACACTATAAAAACCGGCTCAAAATAGTTGATGCGTTGTTGAGCAGGTACCCAAAGAAAGCCCGTTTGTATAAATTTATGGCAGATCCTCCCACAACTACATTACAACGCTTGAAGGGGTTGACAACAGGCAGCCTACCAACATTTGTTGATGCAGGTGCCAATTTTGATTCTACAGAAATAACGGAAGATAACTGGGTCGATCAGCTAGTTGCTCAGAATAAAGAAATAAAATTCTTTGGTGATGATACATGGGAGAGTATTTTTCCAAATAGATTTACAACCTCTCATCCTTTCCCATCTTTTAATGTCAAAGACCTGCACACAGTTGACAACGGTATCCTGAAACATTTGTATTCTGAAGTGCGCCGAAAAGACTGGGATGTTATTATTGCGCACTTCCTGGGAGTTGATCACTGTGGCCACCGCTTTGGACCAAATCATCCAACTATGGCTGACAAACTGGACCAAATGGATCAAGTCATCAGGTTTACTATTGTTTTTTATTTTAATTAACATACATGAACACTTACTAGAACATGTTTATATTGTCCTGTTTGTTATTTTAAGCTGTGGCCTGGACCTTACCTTTGCTAACGACACGGCTGTCTATCGCCTGAACTCCACAGACCATGACCAAAACCAGCTCCAAGAAGATCTATGTCGACTCGAAGAGTGGGAACAGAGCTGGGACATGGCCTTCCACCCCGACAAATGTACCACCCTCCCCATCACTAGAAAGCGGACGATCAAACCAACGGACTACCAACTACATGATCACACACTGGAAACTGTCACCTCTGTCAAGTATCTAGGCGTTACCATCTGTCAAGATCTCAGCTGGGATAAGCACATCATTAACATCTGTGCTAAAGCCAACAAGACCCTTGGCTTCCTCCGGCGCAACCTCAAAGTCAGCGCCACCCACCTCAGGGAGACTGCTTACAAGACCTTCGTCCGCCCCATACTGGAGTATGCCTGTATGGTATGGGATTACCACACTGAGGCTAACATCGATTAGTTAGAGGCAGTCCAGAGAAGAGCAGCGTGTTTTGTCGTCAACCGGTACCACAACACTTCTAGTGTCTCCGAGATGATTGACAAACTGCAGTGGCCATCTCTCCAACACCGCAGAAAGGTCGCTCAACTTGCCA
Source organism: Oncomelania hupensis (assembly GCA_036898135.1). Taxonomy (NCBI): domain Eukaryota; kingdom Metazoa; phylum Mollusca; class Gastropoda; order Littorinimorpha; family Pomatiopsidae; genus Oncomelania; species Oncomelania hupensis. The sequence goes on along the minus strand of CM072511.1, from coordinate 120,561,419 downwards.
TGCTACGTAAGATCCTCAACAATGAGGCAATTGTCGACACCAGCAAACTAGTCCCAGCCCCTCCACGTCAGCTCACCCAAATTCAATGTAGAACTTAGAAGCAAATACCACCAGTTCTCTTTCCTTCCCAACACCATCAAGGATTGGAACGAGCTGCCTGAAACAACAGTGACAGCTGATACTCTTGACTCCTTTAAGTCACAAGTGCCACAACTATAAAATAATAGTTTTCCCTAGGTTAAATAGAGTAGGTAGGGTCAGATTGTCCCCATCCCCATCTCTTTCCCATTTTTTTTTTGGGGTGGGGTGGGGGGGGGGCCCACTTTTGTGTTAGGACATACTGGGACTTGCTAGCTCCCTGTAGCGAAGAGGGAAAAGTAGTACCCTGCAAGTAAAACCCACTTAGAGTAGGTGTCCTTTTAGTGCAGATTTTATTCTCAACTGTCTTAGGTCTGTTGCTTCCTAAGTTCCTATCCACTCCCCCCCCCCCCCCCTCCCCCACGCAAACCCCGTTCAGTACGGCAGAGTAATTAACCTGATGACTGAGGCCGTCTAATGGATGAAGATGAAGACCCTATGTAATACTGGGGCTTTACTAGTTACTAGCTGCCCGTCTTGTCCTTCGTCAGTCTCGACGTTCTAGTGCCTCTTCTGCCCTGACAACTTTACACTGGCTCCCTGTTAAAGCTCGAATTGACTACAAGATTGCCTCTCTCTGCTATCAGTGCCTCCACTCTAAAACATTCCCTTCCTATCTCTCCGAACTCCTCAGTCCCTATAGCCAATAGGCCAACACGCACTCTCCGATCACAAGATGCATCCCTCCTTACAGTTCCTAGATACTCCCTTAATAGTTTCGATAAAAGGTCTTTTTCCCGGTACGCCCCAGCTCTATGGAACTCCCTACCGTCCGACCTTCGTCTTGCCCAGTCCCATTCATCGTTCAAGAAATCACTGAAGACACACCTGTTTTTGAAACATCTGTGAATAAATGTGTATGTACGAGTTTTGGAGTGAGGCGAGGGAAGAGGGGGGATAAGGGGAGAGTGAGAGAGAGAGAAAGAGAGAGAATTTCAACAATTTTTCGGCATGGGTCGTTCTGTCAGTGTAGGCTATGAAAATTATTTTCTTACGCTAAAGTCTTTCATTTTAATTTTTTTGGGGGGGCCATTTTCATTATTTTAAATTTAAAAAAAAATTGTAATACGTAATATTTTATAAGACGTTTAAATCCGTAATTTCATTCTTTGTGTGTGTATGTGTGTGTGTTTGTGCAATGCAATGTGATGTGCAATACGTTCATGCCATTTTGTTTTATCACATACTTTTTAAAATTCTGCTTATTAAGTTATGGTTTGGTTTTGTGATTCGCATGTAAAATCAATTATATCTTTGCTTGTGTGATTTATATTGTATTTGTAACCACTGTACCCATTTTGCCCTAACTTTTTAAAAATTGCTGTCCTGTGTTTTACCTTAGTGTTAAAGTTTAAATCTTGTACATGTACATCTTTCTTTTAGTATACATATTTTACCCTTTGTTTAAACTCGATACTTTAAGTTAAACTAGTAAGATTATAATCAGGGATTAATCTTGAAAGTGACCAATATAGGTCATTTGACCAGTTCACAGGAAAAACAATAGGTCATTTTGGAAATCAATAAGTCACACAGTCTCATTCGATCGCTTATCAGTACAAATGGTACAAAATAACAACGCTAAGGCATTAACCGATTTTATATTCAGCCTTTTAAAATTGTTTAAATGACATGCTGATGCACACAGTTATAGGGAGAAATTCAATCCTTTTTAATTTGTCTGCTAATTATTACTGTTTTTACTGCTTTGAAAGAGACAACAGTTTTCTTGGTTTTGCTGCTGCCCATATCTGCAGCGCTCTTTCTATATTTACAGTTCCAAGCTTTACAGAAAGCAGCAAGTTCTGTGTTTCTGCTGTCAGTTTGTTCCGCAATGCTGTCAGAATGCGGTTTTGTGCACATCAGCAGTTTGCAGGGGGCAGGTAACCGCGAAAGCAGCCAGCTTCAGCGGGTTTGGAAATTCATCCAAGTGGTGAGCTGCAAGCATGGCCCACACATCCCTGATGTTTTCTCGTGGGTAGTCTTGTGAAAGCACTGTTGCCTTGGCCCTCCCCCATTCTTCCAAACATGATAGGATCATCTGTGATGCCCCACGACTTTTCGAGTTGGGGATAGGATAGGATAAGAAAGGATAGGACCTAGGTCACATCAGTTCGCTCCTTTTTAGGGAATCGTTCAACCCGCGACCTTCGGCATAGGAAACCAGCGACCATGGACGCACTACGTCACGAGGCCACCCCAACTGAATACTTTAAGGTCCTTTGTTACGTTGAGACGCGCATGATGGTACGCGCACGATAGATCCGATCATTTTGGTTTGCAAAGCATGCAATAATAGAGTGTATTTATCTTTGATTTGATTTTACGTTGTTGTTAGAAGAAGCTTTGTATAATGTTGGTAATTTTAGTTGGTCGATATTATTTGAGAATTTTTTAGAGTTGGTTGTTTACTATCGATCGAAGCGTGTGGATAATTCTAGTGGTACCTAGAGACACTTCCATCCTAAATATGGTTGTATGACGTGAGACAGTGATGACGAAATTTCAATCGCATAGTTGATGCCTTCGGATGAGAGTATAAACCGAGGTCTAGTCTGTGTCGCATACATTCCATCATAACGGACTTTAAAGATCCTGACGCTCATGTCCTAGACGGGTGAGTGCCGGTGACAAGAACACACCCAGCATGCACCTAGGTCCTTCTCCCCCATCCCTGGCTGCCCAGGATTGTGCTCAGTTGTCCGGGCGTCAGACCATTACCGACTTTTGGCCAGTTTCTGACCTTGGCTTTTTTTTCGGAGGCATTTTTTTAGGTTTGTTGACAAAATGGAATCGCAAACTAGATCTACACTGTGACTGTCAATGCGTTGGCGCGTTGCATGTCAGCAATGAAAACTATGGATCGGAAAAGTTTGTATTATACTGAAAGGGGAAATAATTTCGTTTCGGTAATGGTTGTGCTAAGTTTTATTGAGTTCGCAGTTTGTATAGAACTTTTTAAATGACAAATCTTCACAAAGTTTGACCACCCGATCGTAAAATCAATAGGTCACTTGACCAGCTGGCTGGCAAAACAATCGGTCATTTCAGAATTTTATGCGTCAATGACCGATGACCGACGCCAAGAATAAACCCTGATAATGTTAACCTGTGAGTGTGAGAGTGTGTGCATGCGTGTGAACGCTTTGAGCAGACAGTTGTCTGGAATCGCGCTTTATAAAATAAATTATTATTATTATTATTAGCTTGCTGGGGGCAAAAAAAGTCATAGATGCCAGCAGCTTCCTGTTTATTTACCCTCCCCAGTCCTTATTAAGTCTTTTTGTTTTGTTACCATTATTCGCTTTTTAACTCTCTTTTTAACCCTGGTCACACTATAGAGCTTATGGGTCTGTCATTCTCTACCTCTCCCACCTCCTCCCCAGGCCCCACCTTTTCCCCCTATCCTATCCCTGTACAACTCAACTGCGACCATAATAAGCCCAGAAGTGACAAATTCCTCATTGTGCATAATTTACTTAATTTCATTAAAGTTGAACACCGGCGTGCACCATCCAAGAAGAAAGAACATTTTCTGAGTAACTAAAATGAATAGAACTTGCTTAACTTGTGGACTGATTTCCTTGAAGACTGGTTACCAAAAAGAAGGGTGCATTTCACACTTTACATTCCTTCCCACAATTAAATTATTAGTTGTGTGTTTGAATGCGCATTATAATTGATGAGAGTATAAACCGAGGTCTAGTCTGTGTCGCATACATTCCATCATAACGGACTTTAAAGATCCTGACGCTCATGTCCTAGACTGGTGAGTGCCGATGACAAGAACACACCCAGCATGCACCTAGGTCCTTTTCTCCCCCATCACTGGCTGCCCAGGATTGCGCTCAGTTGTCCGGGCGTCAGACCATGCGCCCAAAGGCTGCGGGTGGGCGTCTCGGGCAGTTTGAGTTAGATCCTGTATCGGCCAGCGCCTTGAGCAGCTCTTGAGCTGAAAAAGTGCTATATAAGAACGATTAAATAAATAAATTAATAAAATAAATAAAATCAGTTCCTTAAATCATTATTGTGAGATACATACACTCATTTTAAATCTATTAATAATAATAATAATAATAATAATAATAATAATAATAATAATACAGGGTGGGGAACTCTCCTCGGATCCGCTGATTTCAGAGGAAATCGGCAGCCATTTCAGAGGAAAAGAAAAAGAGTTCAGAGGAAAAAAAAATTGTCCGTTTCTGAATCCAGTAGACCTATTATTACAAGTACCCATCCGTGTCCACCTTTTACTTTCTCATTGCTAGAACGGGCCGCTAGAACTGAATGCGTGCAACATCTCCCCGCCCGCTCTTGTTGATTCTTACGACCACATAAACGCGACTTGCTTAGAGCGGGCGAAATGGTGTTGAACGCCCACAAGACCAAAGTGCCATCACAGCTTCTTCGCCAGACACTCTGACCACTGGTGTTAAAGGAAAGCGCCCACAAGAGATCTTAATGCCATCACCAGCAAAAGCAAACAAGCATAGCTCTTCAGCTTCTTCACCAGAAAAAGCAAGCACGCTTAGCTCTTCAGTGCCATTACCAGCAAAATTAATGAAGCAAAGCTCAATTGTCAGCTTTTTTAGGAAGTAAAACAACAGTGAACTTGTGGAAGCTAAAATTAGACAATGTGCTGAAATGAAACCTCTTTAATTTAACTTGCAGAAACTTATTTGAAAATTTGCTAAGAAGATTGTTTCTATTAAAATTGAACTTGTGAAAGACTGAAATGTGCAAGAAGAAACAGACATCCAAAATGTAAAGGTTAGTGGTATTTGCTTGTGTGTGTGTGTGTGTGTGTGTGTGTGTGCGTGTGTGTGTGTGTGTGTGAATACGAATACGAAATTTTATTGTCATAAAATACAAGTGTGTGTGTGTTCTCCTGTGTTTGTTCAAGCTTTTTCTAATAATTATTACTTTTCTTTCATATTTGGTTGGTTCAGTTCACTATACATTTACTGCACTGTTACTATGCCACTCTTGGTATGGCTTAAAAACGTGCACATTTTCCGGGGGGCTTTGCCCCCCTGTGCCCCCTACAAGGGCCCTGCCCCTTGACCCCGCCGGTGCCTAGGCGGCCCCTGGACCCCGGCCTTTTCAGAGTTTTTCTCAATGAGTTGTTCCCCACCCTGATAATAATATTATTATTATTATTAATATTATATTATCTTCATTCACATCATAATCATTGTCGTCATCATTATCATTATCATCAACAAACTTATCCACAATTTTAAAACAATGCAAAAATCATGAGTTGGATGATTCCTGCACTACAGTGCAAGCAATTCTGATGCTTTTCTTCAAATGTGTTTTGCAGTGCCAGTCATACTCCTACCCTTAGTAGTGGTTTTAACTACATCAGATAAGTTATTAGCATATTTTGGAATGTTTTTCCCCTCTTCAGGAATGTTACTCAACTGATGAAGGATGATACAGTGCTGTTTGTCTTTGGTGACCATGGCATGACTCGTAATGGAGACCATGGAGGCGACAGCGAAGATGAACTGACTGCTGGTCTCTTTGTTTATAGCCCAGCCCAGCTCACAGCATCTTCACCTCCTCCTCAAGTCAGTTTTGGTAGAATTTATTTCAAATAATTAAGATTCATCCGACACCCAAGTTATGGTTGTAATTGTAATTCTTGTTGCCAAGCCTTCACAGAACTATGGAAAAGTTCATGAACAAAATTAGTTTTGATTAGAATCTGATTGTAGAGCCTCCCAATGTTTTTTTTTTTTTTTTTTTTAACTGAAACCAGGATTGTGGTGATGGTGGTGTTATAAGTTTAACTCTTCTTATTACAGAGTATACTGTTTAGTGCAATTTTATTTATGGAGTGAGCATCTGGGTTCTAGACACATAATAACTTTATATGAGCAATGATTTCTAAGACAACATAAACTGGTGAGTGAGTGAATGTGTGTGTATGTGTGTGCATATATGTGTGTGTGCATGTGTGTGTTTGTTTTAAGGCAGAGATCCACAGATTATGTTTGTTTGACTGAGCTGTATATTAATATAAATAGAGCTCCAGAAGAAAAAAAATTCAAAGCATAATGTTGACAGGAGAGCAAACCACCATGTTGTCAAATTGACCAACATATATCATGAGTATAACTAGAACAATTAATGAAATTTATGGTGGTTTTGTTGCTGGTGCTGTAAATTAGATTTCATGTTTAAACTTCATGTTTCAAGAGTGTACAGTTTTATCAGTTATTGGTTGCAGGTTTGGATAAAAATAATTACACAGTTTATTTTTATTTGTTTTAGGACAGACCATCAGTTGTACAGCAGATAGACTTGGTACCCACTATGTCTTTACTGTTGGGACTTCCTATTCCTTTCTCCAACCTGGGCACCATTATTCCTGATCTGTTCAACCACTGCCCTTGGTGGGAAACACAAGATAATGAAATTCGGCAGGTAGATGGTTATTCTGTGTTCCTCAATTGCTGTAATATATAAACAGTTTTTGGTTGTTAAAAACTTCAGTATGACTATGAGTCAAACAATTTTTTTAACAGTTTGTCTGAATCTGAGACAAACTTAGTTTCAGCTTAGGGGTCCCTTTTTGCTTTACATCTGTGTGAGAAAGAATAAGAAATCTGTGATTTCCTTTGATTAAAACAGGGGTGGGGGTGAGATGGGGTGGGTGGTTGGGGGTAATGGTATCTGGATTATAGAGCTGAATAAATTGAATAGACTATATATTTTTCCATATAATGCTATTTATTCAGTCAATTGCCATTTGTGACATTTCAAAGTCAAGAGAAAAAAAATATGTTGTCATTCGTGTAATAAGAAATATTTCTTATGTCTCATCCAGGTGTTCCACACTGTGAAAGCACTACACTTGAATGCTCACCAAGTTGCAGAGTATATTACTGCCTACTCCAAAGTATCGTCTGACTTCCCCAGAGACAAGTTTGCCACACTTCAGCATGCATTTCAGGAAGCAGAAGCTGAGTTGCAAGCTTTGGTTACTGGAGTAGCAACACACTCAGGATCTGGAAACCTTTTGGAGCGCTTCTTTCTTTTGCAAGACCAATACATGGACTATCTTTCCCAGGTGCATTAACCAGAATGTTATTAATTATTTCATTCTTTCTCTAGGGAACGTGATAACCAGCCACAGCTGGTAAAATACCATTTTAATTTGTAAAGTACTGAAAGAAATCGAGCTTCCAATATAGTATCAATTAGAGAAAGTAAACTTAATTCTGCAGAACACTTTGTGCTGCTTATTTGTGTCATGTATTAGAAAATGGTTTCATCAGTTATCCCATTCTCTCTCACACTGTGTATCTCTCATATGTGTCACTGTGTGTGTTTGCGTGTGATTGTGGTGTTGACTTTGACATGTACAAATGTAGTAATGTTTTTTCTCTTCACATTGTGCTATTGTGATTGTTTGAAGAAAAACGGGGTGGGTAAGAAAGACAAGAGAAGAGAAAAATGTTTTTGGGTATTGGCTATCTTTTCAACAGTCCATGAGGCTGGACACTTGGGGGCTGATGGCAAAATCTTTAGCGCAGTCTGAACCAATTATTCTTGATCACATAGGTCAACATACTGAGGTCAAAATCAGCATTCATAAAAACTTATAAAATGGCTAATTCGTTCTAAGTGATGACTATTTTATTATATATTCATACATTTTTTGTGTGTATAGTATAAATAACATTAGCAAAAGTTGAATCTTATATCCGAGCTGTCATCTGCTATAGCAGTAAATGGCTTATTTCCCTTAGAATAGAGGCACAACTCCCAACACATTAGCACAGTGGTGCATGATAAACATGCTCCAAAACATTGTTGTGAGTTACCAAGTGGGAGTATTGTGTGACTATGGTATTGAGTGACACATAATGACTGTATCAAGAGGTCCTTTGCAAGGTGATGTTATTGAAGAAACTGATTGTCTCTTTAAGTACTGTTGCTTACATGCTTATTTGATTAGTTAAATGTAATCTTCTATGACTATACTATCTAGTGTAAAAGTTTAAAACAATGATGACCTCAAACTCACTTTAAAATTAGTTCTGGATATCCTACCCCTACAGCTGCATTCAATTGCTGTTATTATTAAACAGTATTCAAAAAATTAATGCCCGTCTAGTTTACAAAGTTGTGTTATTTCATTATACTGCTTAGTATAAACCCTTCTTTTATTGTATTTCTTTTGTCTGTTGCAGGTGCGCTCCACATGCCAGGATATTTGGGCCAAATTTGATTTTGTGTCCATTTCTTTGGGCTTGGTGACTATTCTGGGCGGTGTAATGGTCAACATTGTGTTCACCATCTGTTGGTCAGGAGACAAGGAGGAGTTGCCTGCATATTTTCCATTCATGATAGGTGGCATGGCCTTACAGATTGTCTATTATGTACTGCATGTTTCTTTCTTTCCATCTTCTGTACCTCCCCTTATGGGATATGTTATAGGCCTTGTCCTGGTGTATGCACTGGCTATTGTGTTGAAGAAGAAAATGGAGGAATTGTGGAAAGTTTTAGATTTAAGTGTTGTAGTGGATGGAGCACTTGCTGCTGGGACCGTGCTCCTGTATTTTGCTGGGTATTTTTCAAACAGTTTTGTGGTTTATGAAGATGACGTAACACACTTTTTAGCCCAGTCACTGCTCTGGTATACTGCATTTAGAATTGTAGCGAACACTTGTAAGTCATCAGACACTGGTGGCAAGGAAATGGGACGCCTGACCAAGAAATCAAAGCACTCTTCATTTGTGGATATTTTTGAATGGTTCACTCAGCCAACCTTCACAACACTTTGTGTTGTTGGCCTTGGTTCCCTTTTTCTGCGTTTATCAGTCTACTTCAGAGCATGCAGGGAAGAACAGTGGGACTGTGAACTTTCTTCCTTCCTTCAGCCACTTGCCGTGTTCACAGAAGGAACCTCAGGCTTCAAGAACCAACGCTACTTTTTCACCATTGCCTTACTGTTCCTTACAGTGTGGCTAGCGCATAGGTGGTTGCAGTATTATGGCAGCTTGAATGGTGATGCATTCAACGTTATAGGCACCAAATTTATTCCACCTATAACTGCAATTGCTTGTGCACTCCACTGGGCTGTGCAAGCTTTGCCGCAAAAAGAATTGGATGCACTTCCTCCATGGCAACAGACACTGATGGCTCAGGTTGTGTATATATGTCTTGCCATCTTGTTCTTTGCCACTGTTTTTCAGCCAGTGTATGTGTACATCTTGAAATCAGAACCCAGCAAAGTTAGTGTTCCTTTCACACAAGAGAATGTTGTGCCACATGTATTGAAGCAACTGCGACAGCACTGGAACAAAAAAGATGAGGATGCCAAGTCACCACCTGCAGCCTATGGCCTTGGCTCTGTCTACAGCAGTAGCCTGGTGTCCTTTTGCATGGTCATCTTCCTGCTGCTGGCGTTGCTGCTTGGTGATGGATTGTCACCCAGTCTGTCCCTGGCTGTGTATGTTCTATTCCTCTTCATGGAGCTGGCATCTGCTTACTACTGGTCTTCTGCTGCTAAGTTAGAATCAGGTGAGGAAGCGTGAATTACTGTGAACATTTAGCAAGCGAGTCAAAAGACAGTTAAGTAAAAAAAGTTTAAATGACTAGATTTTCGTTGCAATATCAAATTGTGGTATGTAAAGCGCTGTGAGTCTGGTCGTAGGCTGGAGTACCCGCTATATAAAACCCCATTATTATTATTATTAATATTTGTTATAGCAAAAAGAATAATTCAATCTGCATTTAGACATTGACAAACTATGGTCCTACATGTTAAATCCATTGTTTCAGAAAGTGTAAAAGATCATAGTCATAACCTGACCATAGTTAGTTTAGTTGATGGTTGATACTGGATATGACTTGTTCATTTCTGAATGTTGGTGTCTTATTATTTTCAGTGATTTTTTTGTTTATTTTGTTTTTGTTTTTTGGCAGAGCTACCCCAGGAACCTGTCCCTTGGCTTATGGTTGTGACCCATGGTATACTGTCTTCTGTCTTCTTCTTTGCCACGGGACATCAAGCCACCATCTCATCCATCCGCTTTGACGCAGCATTTACTGGTTTCCATGGCAACTTCAACTACAACATCATCCCAGCATTCCTCATCACCCTCAACACATTCGCAGCACCCATTTTCTTTTCAGCAGTCTCACCTCTTTTGCTGTTTTGGCCTCATCTCCTGAGCCCCGTCAGTCGCTGGATGGTGGGATCTGGAGGGCAAAAGAAGGAGTGGAGAGGAGACTTCATGCTGTTTAACAATGGCGTGATGCTGAGGAAAAATCTTTTTAGCAGCTCTTCTCGCCTCCTTCTATTCCATGCTCTAAAGGTGAGGCACAGTGTGGAGAATGGTTAGCTTCTAGTTAGATCCAGCTTCTCGTGTAAACACTTTGCGTTTTCTTTTGTTGTATTGCCATTTAGGTAAAATGTATTTGTGCTACTGCTGCCCTAACAAGATTGAAGCCCTTTTGGAAAGGCAGGACCATTAGTCTACACTCCAAGGTATGTCTGCTGCACACCCTTGTCATCTCCATCTTCCTATATGCTTGCAAAAACATGGATCCTCACAGCAGACCTACAACTAAGAATACAAAGCATGGAGATGGGGTGCTACAGAAGACTTCTGGTCATTTCCTATACCCAGCACATCACAACGACGAAGTCTGACAGACCATCACACAAGCCATTGGTCAACACGATGACATGCTCACAGTGAATACAGAATCTTTATTGTCCCCACAAACACCTGCAAGGAAATTCTTAGTGCACTGTCCATCTGCATATAAAATCTCAAGCAATAAAATCGTAACAACACTAAACTGAAAATAAATAATGATGATGATGACATCTACAGGACCAAGATCCATCAACAATAACGCTGTCACACACACACTATCGCACACACACTCTCACATATATATAGATTATACATACATATACACACATACATATACACATATATATATACATACATATATACACACATACACTTATATATACACACACATATATGCATAACATGGCACTCAAACTGACAATGATTGTGGAAAAGGAAGCACAGCCTGCCGCCACATCTATTATCTCAATTTTTTCAAGTGGCCGCCTGTACTATGATGGCCGCTGGGGTTCAAGGCCACCGCCACAGCCAAGGCCATTGCTATGTCACCGAAGGAGGTATTGTGACTCAGATTGCTGGAGTATTTATTTGTACTAGAAACAAAGGGCTGCAGATAGTATTGAACGGTGCAATGCGTTAATACTCTAATAGCATAAAAATTATACACAACTTTCAGTGGTCAGGAAACGGAAATTCTGATGGCATGGCCACGTCAGCAGAGCATCAAGCCTTGCAAAGACCATCTTGAAAGTCACGGTGCAATGTGGCAGAAAAAGAGGGAGACAGAAAAAGTGGTGGGAGGACAACATTCGAGAATGGACTGGCTTGACATTGAGTGAAGCCTTGAGGGTTGCTGATGACGGAGAAAGATAGAGTATGCTGGTTAAATGACATATGTGGTGCCCCAACGACTTCCGAGTTACGGGATACGATAGGATGGGTGTTTGTGCTGTGAATTTTGCCTTTAGACTAAACATTAAAATTAGCATTATTAAATTTCTTCATTTTGGTGGTTATTGCTGATACCAATTTTGTTTTAAAAGTTATCGAACTTATACTGTTTCAATATATTTTCCATGATTAATAGATTTTTATTTTAACGAAATCCCTTGAAGACTGTCATAAGTATTATCATTACCATTTTTCATCAACCACTATTGTCAGACTTCTGTACCATAAAGAGGACAAGTTCCCAGGATTATAAATATAACGGTTCACTTTTGCTGTGTGCAGGTGTTGGCTGCAGCATGTGCAGCAGGTTTACATCGTCGTCATTTGATGGTGTGGAAGATCTTTGCTCCTCGCTTTGTATTTGAGGCTGCCAGCTTTCTTGTTGTGTCTGCTGTTCTGTTCATGATGATGCTGTTGGTGCTATGGACTGACCGTGCTGTTACCCAAGTTACAAAAAGTTTGCAATCACAGAGTGGTTAATCTTAATGGATTTGGTACAGAATCCATTTGACTAGCCTTGGTGAATTAAACAGTTTGAGGGCAGTTTGAACTGACCTTTATCAGTTTGGTTAATCAAGATTTATAAGGGGGAAAACGTCAGAGAGACTTGGAGTTAATGCTGTTTTCCAGAATTGTTAATATATTCTAATTGTTTTGCATCTTTCTTTTGTCCACAAAAGCTGTAAATTTAGACAGGGTTTCTCAATACTGACGACATTTTTTGTGTTGTTGTTAACCCCTTCTTTGTGGCAATTTACAGTACTTTGTGCAAGCTGAGCACAAAGTCAGTTGAAATCTGTTGAAATAGAGATCATAATAGTTATTTGTTTTTCCATTCACTTGATCCCACTGCAACAACGAGACAAATGACAGAGGTCTGAGACTCTTAGAGTTTGCCAAATACAACAATCTAATACTGGCAAACACGCTTAGTCTCCATAAAAAATCCAAACGATGGACATGGCACAGACCCAACCATGAGCATCACAACCGAATTGACTACTTCATGGTTAAGAAATGCTTCAGATCAAGCATCAACATTGGCAGGACACACACTTTTCCAGGACAAGTGATCACGAGATGATGTCTTTCCGGCTCCACTTGAAGAGAGTAAAAACAGCAAAGTGCACCAGACTGAAGTTCAACCTGGACAAATTGCAAGACCCAGAGGTGGCAGACATATTCCAAGCCACAATTGCAAGGAAATTTGCATCGCTACTCATTTTGGAAGCTGGTGAAGTAGATGTCAACACCATGACCACCACCTTCAACTCAGCTGTGACAGATGCCGCCACTGAGATCCTTGGCAAGCATTGCCCAACGAAGAAACCTTGGATCACACCTGAGCTCTTGGACCTATGTTTGGACCTATGTGACAAATGAAGAGCGATGAAAAAGGACAAGAACACCTCACAAGGAGTTAATACCTACCGAAAATCAACAATAACATCCAAAAAGGCATGCGCACAGCAAAGGAGAACTGGATAGAAGATCAATGCCAGGAAATAGAGAACATTCTGAACAATAACAACAGCAAGAAGGCCTATTAGACTGTGAAACGGCTGACAAGTATTAAACAGCCCAAGGTCTCCACGATCCAAAGCAAGTCTGGCATATGCCTTACAGAAGAACAAGAAGTCTTGGATTGATGGACAGAGTACTGCTCTGACCTTTACAACCACACGCCAAACGGAGACCCATAAGTACTAGCATGCACCCAGAACAGAGAAGAAGAAGAAATCCTCCCAATTCTCCAGGAAGAAGTTGAGGCAGAAATGCAATCGCTGAAGAAGGGGAAGTCTGCGGGAGTGGACAACATACCCGTAGAATTGCTTCAAGTAGGAGGAGAATCGATGATTGACCATTATCTGTAACAAGATCTGGCAGGGTGAGGAGTGGCCTACACCATGAATACAGTCGCTTGTCATCACTCTTCCTAAAAATGGTAAATTAGGTGTGAAAATTACCGCACCATCAGCCTCAATAGCTATCCCAGCAAGGTCCTCCTCAAAATAATACTCAACAGGTTGAAACCCCAAGCTGAACAAATCATAGCTGAAGAACAAGCAGGATTCAGGGCAGGGCGAAGTACCACAGAACAGATTTATCAGCCCTAACATTATTGAAGTCATCAAAAGCCTGTATGACAAGGCTACCAGAGCAATCCTCCAGAACAGCGCCATCGGAAATTAGTTCAGAACCACAATGGGCATGCATCAAGGACGCTTACTCTCTCCAACACTCAACATCTTCCTAGAGCGCATCATGTCCGATGGCCTTGCGGATCACGAAGGCACAGTCAGTATAGGGGGTAGAGCAATCCCCAACCTCTGTTTTGCGGATGACATTGATGGATGGGCTGGAGAGGAACAAGAACTTGAACAGAGACTTGGCACCACCTCCAGAGCCTTTGGAATGGAAATAAGGGCAGAGAAAACCAAAATGATGACCAACAGCACCAATGGTATCAACATGGACATCAAAGTCTAAGGCCAATCTCTCAACACAGTGCACAGCTTCAAATATTTAGAGCCATTGTATCAAACAATGGATCCCAAGAGGAAGTCCTCTCCAGGATCACACAAACAACTGCTGCCCTGGCAAGGTTGAAGCCCATTTGGAAAGACAGGACTATCAGTCTGCACTCCAAGGTAAGGCTGCTTTGCTCTCTTTGTTATTTTCATCTTCCTATACATTTGCATAACATGGACCCACACAGCAGATCTACAATGAAGAATATAAAGCATGGAGATGAAGTGCTACAGAAGACTTCTGGGCATTTCTTATACCCAGCACATCACCAACGATGAAGTCCGACAGACCATCCAACAAGCCATTGGACAACACGATGACATGCTCACAGCGGTCAAGAAACCGAAACTCCGATCGTAAGACCACTTCACCAGGGCATCAGGCCTTGCAAAGACCATCCTGCAAGTCACGGTGCAAAGAGGCAAAAGAAGAGGGAGACAGAAAAAGAGGTGGGAGGACAAAATTCGAGAATGGACTGGCTTGACACTGAGTGAAGCCATGAGGGTTGTGGGCAGAGAAAGATGAAGTAAAAGATCATTTGTTGTGCCCCAACGAGTTACGGGATAGGATAGGATTCCTGCGACATTGGTGAACTACCAGCATTTTCATTTTGCTCTCAAAACTGCAAGGAAGGGAATATATATATATATATATATATATATATATATATATATATATATATATATATATATATATATATATATATATATATATATTGGTCAGGTGCTACTGCAAATACCGTATATTCAGACAGAATTAGCTTGGTTTTTTTTCTGAAGAATCTCTTCAGCTTGGGGCTTTATTGGCAATTAATCGAACACACATACAACGAAGTCCATGGGAGCAATTTCCCCCACTCGTTATTCCCGACTGAATTGTGTTTTTGTATTTGTTATATCTGTCGTGTCTCTGAAATGACTGAACTTGTGTTCATTTGATGCTGTTGATATTGAGGATCAAAGTTATTTTGTTCTTGTTGCACAAGAGTTGTTATTTGGTCTTTATATTTAGTTTATTTTTTATTATTATTCTGGAGTCAAGATTTAGTATTATTGTTTAATTTGTCTGTAATCAAAGTTCATCTAGAAACAAGTGTACTACTGCTTGTAACTGTTTTGAAATGACTACAACTGTACTACTACTAAGTATAATTCAAAGCTTACATGTATTCTGGAAATTTTAATATGAGTTAGAATGTGAGTGTAACATATGAAAGGGATCGAGTGGTTAAGTGAATGAGAAAAGAAGGAAAAGAATGGACCTTATCAATATTTAAATAAAGGATTAAAATAAAAAATGGACCCTTGCCAATATGTAAAATTTGCGGGTGGGAGAGGGTAGGTGGGATGGGATAGAGACAGAGAGAGAGGTTGTAAGCTGAATTTAGTACAACGTAAAACTAACATATATATATAAATGTAGAGTTTGAGTATAAGTACAGAAAAATAAACAGAACTGTATTAACATAATGTTGCCAATACAGATTTCATTTGTTCTGTTTACAGCAATTAATTTTTCAAAACACTCGATTTCACTTCTACTGACACTTCACACAGTTTTTATTTGCAGAAACTTACATACACACTCCTGTACTTAACTGTCTTTTTCAGACTTTTGTGTCAAACTGAGGCTGTCTGCATTGCTTTAGGACGCACGTGTCAAACTCAAGGCCCAAGGGCCACATCCAGCCCAGGCGTACAGTTGTATCCAGGCCGAGTGGGGGATAATATTAGTACCCAAGCGGGCAAAATATGGACTGCTTTCTCAATGAAAGGATGGTACCAGCAGAGCAGTATCACCCAGAACATGGGGAAACAAAACCCAACAACCCCATTTAATAATCAATACCTAATCCCAGCCACTATGTGTTGAAATAACAACCACAATGAGAGAAGCAGTGTTCCTGCACCCGTCTGACGGAATTGGGAAAATGGCGAGTCAAGGGAGTAAGGCCACGATTTCACATGCGCTCAATAAAGTACGACAACACACGCAGATAGAAAGTAAAAAATGGAAATTTATTTTTGCATTAAAGGACAGTGTTAACTAATTAAAATCCAAATTGAAACAAGTTGAAAATATTGATTTTAACCTAACTAATAGTGGGTGACAACAACTAAAGAAGATTATTGATGAAGGCGTGAAGTCGCGTAAAAGAGAGCGATGAAACCTCTGGCTCAATCCCAATGGATGATCAAAAACCGCACAGACTGGTTACAGGATCCACAAAACACATCATGTCCAAAATACCAAAAAAGAGAAGTGAATCAAAGACACAGCAGTAAACGTTTACAAAACCGTCCTGAGCACAGCACCCTCCGGCGAAGACACAAAATTTTCCTTGTTACAATCCAACCCAACTTAATTTCCCCAATGCTATCTTCTCTAACTAAAACTAACCCGTCTTCTCTCTGGACTGTCCTCGTCCCTCTTTCTAACTCTTTCTGTCACTAACTACCTCAAATCCTTGTCCTACACTCATTTTATTGTCAGCATCCCAGACGCAATTTCGGCTCCAAAACTCGACCATTGTCCTCTCCCTAGTCCATTCCTCCTTCCTGTCAACCAAAATCTGTTGACAGCAACAGTCTGACGCCCGCTGACACAAAATACAAACAAATGCTTCCCACCAACTCTCTTATTTCAATTCCTCACTTATCTGTCCCCACAGACCGGGAAAACTCAACCCTATATCCAACACATGGGCAGGACCCATTCTCTTAAAAGAAATTTACATTGTAGGTTTACAAATCAAATTAAAGCATTCACCATTATAAAAGTTATTTCTACCTATAATAATAATAATAATAATAATAATAATAATAATAAATAATGGACAGTTATATAGCGCTATTACTTGTCCTTTTAGAGACAAGCGCATAGCGCTTTACATGAAAGGAAAGAAACAAACATGAAACAACTTACAATATTGCATTAGAAATTATACAATGAGAAAAATAAAATAAAATAAAATAAAACCACGCACACAAAATCAAACAAAATACATAAAGTTAACTTTCTGCAAACAAGTCATCACAATCACAGCAAGCATGATAGCATGCACAATGACTACATTAAACTATATACTAACCCAATAAACATACCTCTTCATTCATTACTATCACCTTGCTATACTCCAGTTTATACAACAAATACACAAAATTAAAAATTCTAAATGCAAGAATTAGAACCAACATTGATTATACAAACTGTCAGTGTCACATGAATCAACACTATAGCTTTAATACTCTGGCCGTGCACGTGGGACGACTCAGGTCAAACATTTGCTGGGGACAGGACATACGGGCACAGGAGTGACATGCGAAGTTGATTTGTTATTTGTAAAACTTCCGCTCTTCATTGTATACCTTATACATTTTCCCATTCTGCTGTCTTGGTTACAATAACAAGGAGGGATGATTTGATGAAAGATATTAAAACAATGAGCAGCGACACAAAACACACACACACAAAGCATCAGCACTTTAATTTGGACAGGGCGCTCCGTTTATATTCAGCATATCAATAACCATCCAAACCAGCCATCACCATCAAACATCTTCC
This sequence comes from Oncomelania hupensis, assembly GCA_036898135.1. Classification (NCBI taxonomy): domain Eukaryota; kingdom Metazoa; phylum Mollusca; class Gastropoda; order Littorinimorpha; family Pomatiopsidae; genus Oncomelania; species Oncomelania hupensis. The sequence goes on along the minus strand of CM072511.1, from coordinate 120,543,606 downwards.
GGATCTTGCTTCCACATTGGAAGCAAGAACAAGCAGTAAGATGGCCAGTGACCACAGCTAGTTTAAACTTTGATCCACCCCAGGCTTGACACTTACCAACTGACCTTTTCCCGGACCAAATGATTTAGTAAATGTTTATATTTTTACCTCCCCATTATTAGAAATCCTTGCTTACACCAAACAGCCTATTAGTAGATTCTGTATGTTAGTCTTCATAATTTGGTTACTTTTGTTTTCTTTTGTTTCCCTTCATGAGTCCTAGAATCTGTCTCTATACCACTATTTGTCAGTAGTTTATGATTGTTAGTCTGCAAGACTTGGCTGCTTTGGTTTACATCTTTTTGTCCAACAACAATAGACTCGAAGATGCCCATCTTCCTTGGTCTGTCGATACATTTTGCATCCCTTGGCATTGGCAAATCTTGGTGTCCCCCAGCACTGTCCATAAGCTGAAGTTTTCCAGCCTCTATAATATGTTTGAAATTGCCAGAGTGCTTTTTCTGATCCATTTCCAGTGACCCCTGGGCTGAAATCCTTTTCAAATATTTCCAGTTTTGTATCACTCTTTGATCATGCTTTTGCACTTTTTCCTCTGTTCTGAAAGGATTCAACAGAAAAAAGAAAAAACATCAGTGTGGCAACTTAGATTATACACAAGAAACAGAAAAGATACAGAAAAACTAAAGCAAATTTAACAAGATGGCAAGCCATTCAAATGTATTTCCAGAGACTTGCACAAAGCTGACCTTTGAGAACAGATCAAAGACACAATAGACAGCGTGGGGGCTAAAGTATCTGCATAATACAAATAATTAAAATCAGTCATTCTATAGATACGGCGACCAACTGACCACCACGGAGTGATAGGCCATGAGTTGAAGTACAATCCTGTATACCAAAAATCAACCATATCAGTTCAGACATTTTGGAAATTTTGAGCAAAACGTGCAATAAAATGACCCCAATGACCTTTACCTTTGTGGAGGGGTAAATATGATGGCACAGGAGGCTGACCATTGACCTAACTATTGGGTAATGTTCCTATGAAGTTTGGTCAAAGTCTGTTCAGTTATTCTTGAGATATGATGCACAACGGACAAACTGACCAACAAACCAACTTTTGGCTGGCTCTGATTCCTACCTATTGCAACGTATATTTCCGAATAATATAAAAACACCACAAAATCATAAGGCCAAATTTTATTTGATAGCTTTCTAAGTTTCTACGGGTCCTTTTAACATTCACAGTGAGTTTTGCCCCACAGAAAAAAGATGACCCCAAAAAATAACTCTTTTGAAAGTGTAATAGTTTTTTTAATGAATAAATTCCGTAGTTTTGTGCCTATTAACTCATTGAAGTCGCAGAGTGCCAGACTCGGCATCATTCCAGAGTCGCAGGATTTTAGGCTATTTTTAAAAAATCACACCAAATGTACTAGACAACATAGAAACATAAAATAAATTGCAAATGAAAGTTTAAAGTATGTATTTTTAATTTCACTTACCATCAATCTGCTTTAATCCTCCAGAAAAAAGATATTTTGCACCAAAAACACATCACTTTTGCCAAAAAAAAGTTTTTATAAGAAGCACAATACCTATATGTTGCACCCATTTTTTGTTATGAAAATATTTGATTCTCTTGTTTTTATGATGTAAAAACACTGTAGAAATGAATTTTACACAAAAATAATCATGAAAGCACAATCTGAAGAGGCATTTGTCACATAACTATGAAACTTCACTGTAATATTGTAAAACAAAATTTTCCGAACAAAATTGAAGTCTTAGACTTGAGAAAAATAAAATAAAATATTTTGTCAAAAATATGGTAAAAGGGAAGCAATCTACTCTAAAAAGACCTTTCAAGTATATGTATTGCTTAGTTCCCTTGGTACTCATTTTCTGTTATAAAAAAAAAAGTAAACACGCGACGTAAACATAACTACGCCACGCTCCTCAGCGGCACCGCGAGTGCCGTCAAACCGTTTACGGCACGACTTCAATGAGTTAATAGCAACAGCCATCAGCTAACCAACCAACATTCTGGAGCTAAAAATAGAAGCTACCAAAGCTGGTAAGGGACAGAACACGTAAAAACCACTGCTTTTAATAATGTAACGTTTCCTTTTTTAGGTTGAAAAAATTGTTATAGACCCTACCCTATCACAGACACCAAAGACACACTCTTCAGCTTTGTCTCTCAGAAATAAGGTCAAAGGTCACATCGCTATGGTATTTGATGTACCTTTAATCAGGGGAAATCACTCCGTCAGAACCAAAATTGAAAATGCAAACTGTAGTAGTTGGTTTGAGCAACGAAAGCCCACTTTATCATTGTATAATGTGCTAACAATGCCAATTTTGGAGTAAATCGTGAAAAGTAAACAAAGCCTTTGAAATGGGGCCATTTGAATAAACATTATATCAGAACTTACAAGGACAACTGACACAAAGGAAGAGAAATAATTAATATATTAATAGAGAGACTTCTTTAAAAAAAAATCTGTTATTAATGACATTTTCTTTATTCCATCTCTAATTATAATTTAAAGTTTTAAACCAGAAATTTGAAACTAGTGAAAACAAGACATGTTTGTGCATACCATACCATACCACAAACATAATTTTTCCTACCAACCAAAAGATCTCTTAGTACTTTTTCATGTGTTTTACTATCAATGCTCAATACTGGTGAGAAACCAAACTAACCTTGGATGATATTTGGACCGAAGGATACGGCGCACACCTTCTTCACTGACTGGAAAACTTTTTGCCAATTCTTCTGGTGTCCATTCATCAGGAAACTCTTGATGCAGGTAACGTATCTGCTCTTTTGCTGCCATGGAAAGTACATTGGTTTCCGCTTCTTTCTTGAAGTATTTTCTCTCCAATATATTCTGTTTTATGTTCTCTCTTTCCTTTTTCATGTGCCTAAAACATATAAAATTAAAATGTATCGATAAAAATAAACCAAATAAATTGTTTTGAATTATGCAGCAATTGAGATGTATGGAGCTGGTCTCATTGTGTTTAGTGAATCAAATAACAATAGCGTACACTTTACATATTAGGCCTATGTTAAAATAATAAGACATTACATAATGTTTACGTTGCATTAGTTGAGAGGAGTATTTGGCGTTTCTTAATTAACATAAATCTAAAGCAAATAAATACAAACCTCTCGATCATATAGTGTGTGCTTCGCTCCAAACTGCGACCGTGTCCCAAGGTTTTACTATCATTTATGAAGTCTTCAAGGGCCTCCAAAGTTTCAACTTCTTCATGAGAAAAAACATTATCAACACGAGAACCCTTTGTCTTTCCTCTGCTGTTCACTACACTAGATATGGAAATGGTGCGGGCAAACGGTATCACTGACAATCGCAGCAATCGTTGGACAAGCGATGACTGCATTGTCCTCGGTTGAAGGTCTACTTTCTTTCTTGGATTCCGTATGCCTACAGGAAATGTGGTTTCTGGAAATTACTTTTTACAGAAAAATCTAACTATTTATCTTTTCTTTTAAATTTTTTAGATATTTTTATCCATGAGTTTAAGTAAATCTGTCAACATGGATTTGATTTTTTTTAAATCTTTGTTAGAATTACAGTTTGGTGACTTAACAATATTGTGGTTTCGAAGGTTTTAATACTAAGACAACGGCAAAGGGAGATAACATTGTTGAGTAGAAACTCCCCTTGCAGTCTGAAGATTAATTTGTTATCGTTTATTTTCTGTTTTTTTTTTTTTTCTTTCTTATAACCTTTTGGTTTGTGGATTGCTTTTAGTTATGGCAAAGGCAAAGAAAAACGGTGACTCCGAGATCCCAGAACATATTATGCGAGATATCTGCTGGTAAGAGAAACATTCCTTTGATTTATATTTGTATAAACTGGACAAGTCTGCCATAGGCATAGGCACAGTGCCTGTCACTGTGTCAGATGATTTAAAACTAGACCTTTTACTAGTTACCAAATCGCAACAGTGTTGCCATTGATATTAATTATCATTACTACTCTACCTAATATGATCTTTAAAATTAAACAGTTGGTTAGTGTATGGGCTAGGTTTACACACAGATGCAGGAACACAGAGGCCAATATATATACACTGATAAAGTAACAGAATAATCGGAACGACGATTGAGATTGCTCAACGGAAGAAGAAGAAGAAGTACCTCGGACATACATTTCTGCAATACATTTCTGCAGTCACTTAGTTGACTGTTGAGTCATTATTTCACTCATTTTCAGTATCTGTGTACTGAGGCTCTTGCATAAGATAGAGACACTGGGCATCCAGGGAAAAGGACTGTCATGGATCAAGGACTTCCTAGTAGGTAGAAAACAAAGAGTTTGTGTGAATGGGCACTTGTCAGGCTGGGCATCAGTTAAGAGCGGAGTCCCGCAGGGAAGTGTTTTGGGCCCGATTCTATTCGTAATGTTCATCAACGATCGTCCTGATGCAGTCAAAAACAAGTGTCAGATGTTTGCTGACGATACCAAGGTTTACTCCAGGATGGATAGTGCACAGGATTGTACAGCTCTCCAAGATGACCTCGATAGACTAGTGGACTGGGCAGACACCTGGCAGCTCCGATTTAACGCAGAGAAATGTTGTGTACTCCACTTGGGTGGGAAGAATAAACAACCCAGGAGCTATGAGATGCGTAAGCATGGCAGTGGGGAGAGGATAGTGCTCAAGTCATCTGATCTTGAAAGGGACCTGGGGGTGCACATAGATAGCGAGCTGAAGTTCTTACGACACGTAGAAATCCAAGTGAATAAGGCGAATCAGATCCTGGGCCTTATCCGGAGGTCATTTGAGTATTTGGACTGTGGGTCGATGAGAACACTGTTCACGGCCTTGGTTCGTCCTCACCTCGAGTTCAGTAATGTTGTATGGCACCCACATCTTCAAAAGGATATAAAACTGATAGAAGGCGTGCAGAGAAGAGCGACTAAAGTTGTCAGTGGTCTGAAAGATTTGCCTTATGAGCAGAGACTAGCTAAAATGAAAATACCAAGTATGGCGTACAGAAGAGTGAGAGGAGATCTAATTGAAACGTATAAGCACACACATGACATGTATAAGACTACAGCCAGCTTGTTCACTCTAGACAAGGATAGCCACACCAGAGGTCACAGCTTTAAACTCGTGAAGCCCAGATGTAACTCGAAACTGAGGCAAACCTTCTTCTCACAACGAGTGATCAAGAGATGGAACAATCTGCCTGCAGGCGTTGTGGAAGCACCGACAGTGAACGCCTTCAAAAATAGACTAGATGAACATATGCACGAACACATTCATAGTTTAGAAGAGCCTCCCACAGTTGTTAGATCTGATCAAAAGATCAGTAGCCTCCGCACAAACAAAAAGTTTTTAGTTTAGGCCCCGGTCAAAAGACCGGGTTTGCTGACCTAGTTAGAGAAATATTGACAACAGACTCGGCGACAGGCCACAGAAGCCTAACGCTACGCCGATGCTACTATACTATACTACTACAGCCAAACACACATACACAAGTTACAACGAACATGTGTTCAGCAAACAACGCTTTTAGCGAATGAAAAAAAATCCCTGCCAGAGTTGTTCTTATTTATTACTTAGAACTTTATGAATATTATGAACACTAAGTAGCTTCACTTACAACGAATTTATTTTCTTATCCCAAATTTTGACGGATATAACGAAATCAAAGTACGAAAAAACATCACACATGACGTAAATTCTATCCCTCCCTCCCCCCCCTCCCTCTACCTGCCTTCATCTGGCAAAAATCTTCTAGAATCTACCCTTTTTGCAATAAAAATGACTAGAATACAACTTGACGTGTTCTGGCCTGTAAATCTTACCTCAAAGACTCATTTTAGAGAACGACAGATCTTTAACAAAAAACACAATTCGACCACTAACCATCGACTACGGGTACAACAAACTTCCGGTATAACAAATGGATTTTTTTGTAAGCGTTTTTGACTGTAAATATCTTCTTCTTCTTCCTCATTTTCTTCATATTTTCTTTGGTTGAGTAAGACATAAGGGTCTACTTTATAGAATTCTTTTTACTTCAGTTCATAGGATTCTGGTCTTTCAGTATAAATTTATACAAAATATAACAGCATATAAAAACAGAAATAAGTTATTTCTGTGTTACTACTATATATGTACTGATTTAGACTTAGAGAAAGTAATTTTCTTGACAGTATTTCTTTCTCTTTTTTTTTCAGTCGTTTTGTAATAAATGATGCTGAAGGGATGCATTTGGATCCACTACGCATATTTTACATCACAGAAATTGCATATTGGCATTATCTTGATTTCTACTGCAATGAACAACCAGAGCTGCCAAAAGTTGGCCACAAAGTTTTCACTAAGCAAAGTATCCTTTTATTTTAATAACTATTTCAATATTTGTAATATGCAAAATCTTAATTCCTGTGAGTGTGAAAGTGAAGTTGAAGGTGAATGGAAAGAAAAGCTATATACAGTGGAACCTCTCACAACGACCCCCCTCTATAACGACTCCCCCGCTACAACGACCCATTTTATTTTAACCGATGTATTTCCTTATATTGCTGTCATCAGTATAGCGACTCCCTCGCTATAACGTCTAACGACCGATCTTTGCAGACCGTATAGCGACTTTCTCGGCATGACTGCACAATAAAAACTGTCTACGATCTTGTTCAGCACAGTCAGACAGGTACCTATATGTGACACGCCAGCCGATAAAGTAATCTATAAGTTTGACGTCATCTTGTAACGTCACATTCTATATTCTACTCGTTTGGGGTTTGCATTTCACTTTATTCACATCACGAGCGCGGCACTGAGAAGAAGCAAAGAAAGCGTGATGGGATGATGGGAGTCTACAAAGAAAAGAAAATGTTTATCTCTGGAAGATCGAGTTAATGTTGTAAACAGACACAAAAAAGGAGCGACTGCCATTGCGATCGCAAAGAGTCTTAAAGTTGGAAAAACACAAATTCAAGGAATTATCAGAGACAAAGATGACATTCTTAAAAGGTGGGAAAGTGGTGATAATGCCGATCGTACGCGATCAAAACGGAGGAAGACAACATACTCGGAAGTAAATGAGAAAGTTTGGGATTAGTTTCTGGATGCTAGAAGAAAGAATATTCCGATCATGGCAAATTGATTCAAGAAAAGGCCATTATGCTCTCTGTAAAGACCCCTCTCTATAAAGACCCCTCTCTATAAAGACCGATTTTTGTCAACATTTTCAAGGTCGTTGTAGAGAGGTTCCACTGTACATATATCACTCATCAGTGTTTGCTGTTAGCTTAGGATTTCATTAAAATTATGTATTTCCAGACAAATTTGAAATAATAATTAAATATAATATCTGCTCTTCCCCCTCCTATACCCTCTACGCTTTGCCAAACCCCTTCCTCTCCCCCCTTCTCAGCTTAAAGAATTACATAATAAACTGTTGTTTTTTTCTGTTCATGAATAGATAATTTTTGCGTGTAGTGCATTTCTAAGAATTTAATGTTTCCTTAATGTGTTCCAGTATTTGCTTTCTTGTCAGACTTATCACACTTTTTACTAGATTTTGATGTTTTATACCAGAATTGGCAGGCTTCAAAACGTAGCACCCCTTCCTACGGTGCAATAATGTTGTCTTCTGACTACAAATATGTGAGTATTTGAATTGCTTTAAATGCAGAGATGTCATCCTAAGTGATAATTTTTAATTTTTTATTAAAAGTATTGCACCAGATTTCAGGATAGAGCTTATTTCTTGTTGTGTTGCCCTGTCATTTTGGGCTTTTCATTTGTTTTGAGTGTAATTATCTAATTATTACCTTGTTTAGTGCATTTTGACCAGCTCTGTGGACAACCATGAGAGTGTACAACATCAGCCCTAAAATTATTGAAGTCATCAAAAGCCTATATGACAAGGCTACCAGTGCAGTCCACAACAGCACCATCGGGAACTGGTTCAGAACAACAATCAATGAACGTCAAGGTTGCTTACTCTTGCCAACACTCTTCAACATCTTCCTAGAGCGCATCATGTCAGATGCCCTTGCAGATCACGAAGGCACAGTCAGCATAGGGGGTAGAGCAATCTCCCACCTCCGTTTCGCGGATGACATTGATGGATTGGCTGGAGAGGAATAAGAATTTGAACAGCTTGTACAGAGGATTGACCACCTCCAGAGCCTATGGAATGGAAATAAGTGCAGAGAAGACCAAAATGATGACCAACAACACCAATGGCATCAACATGGACATCAAAGTCCAAGGCCAATCCATCAACACGGTACATAGCTTCAGATATTGAGGAGCCATTGTATCGGATAATGGGCCCCGACAGGAAGTCCTCTCCAGGATCGCACAAATAACTGCTGCACTGACAAGGTGGAAGCCCATTTGGAAAGACCATCAGTCTACATTCCAAGATAAGGCTGCTGCGCTCCTTTGTCATCTCCATCTTCCTATATGCTTGCAAAACATGGACCCTCACAGCAGATCTACAACGAAGAATACAAAGCATGGAGATGAGGTGCTACAGAAGACTTCTGGGCATTTCCTATACCCAGCACATCACCAACGACGAAGTCCGACAGACCATCACACAAGCCAGTGGACAACACGATGACATGATCACATTGGTGAAGAAACGGAAACTCCGATGGTATGGCCACATCACCAGAGCATCAGGCCTTGCAAAAACCATCCTGCAAGGCACGATGCAAGAAGGCAGAAGAAAAGGTAGACAGAAAAAGAGGTGGGAGGACAACATTAGAGAATGGACTGGTTTGACACTGAATGAAGCCATGAGGGTTGCTGAGAACAGAGAAAGATGGAGTACGCTGGTTAAACGATCATCTGTGGTGCCCCAATGACCTTTGAGTTATGGGATAGGATAGGATAGGATAGTGCATTGGCCATTTTGGGGAAATCTAATTCATGGTTATTAATATCATATATATGGTTGCAGGTGTTGCTGGTTCAGGGATACAATTCCAAAAATACTTGGGGCTGGCCCAAGGGAAAGATTGAACTTCAAGATGGCAACCCAGAAAAAGCAGCTATCAGAGAGGTAATAACATCTTACAGTTACAAAGACTGTAGTGATGATGATATTATATATACTATATAGTGATAATATTAACAGAGTTATAGGGGTGACACTATGATAATGATTAATATACTGTGCTTATCTGTTGATTGGTTTAGTACGAAAAGTTGCTTTGTGCTTGATTATTGAAGTCAGTAGTGAATTTTATTCTGTTGTGGAATCTGATTGGATGTGCAGCATTGTTAGCTTAGTTTTCAATTATTATGCTTTTTTTTGTGTAGCCTAACGGTGTATTTGACTCGCGTCTCTCGGCCACTCCCTTCAGTACAACCCTAGCTGTTATTTTCATTTTATCCCTCACAAGAGGGACATAAAAATATTTGCCCTGCAAGGCGGTGATGCATAGTGGTAGTAAACCGGGTTTTCGGCTACTAGTGCCACGACACTTCACACAAATTGCTGCCACCGACCTGCATAAAATGCCTGCCGACAATGTAGTCCCACACACCACCAAAAGCAGGAGACGAATGGTCAGCCGGGGAGAACAAAAGTCATGTCGCCTTATCCTGCATAATCCAATGGCCACACCAAAGGATTCCTCACAGCAGGAGCCACCCAAGGCTAGTCTACCAAAAAATGTAAGGTAGACAACTTCTCTCCCAAGCCCGAACTAGTCGCCTCCCATTCTGCCACAGATCCCACAGTACAGCTCAAATCGAACCATGCCCTCATGGTTTCCCAGTTCGCAACAGGTATGCCGGGAAACGACACTGACTATGCCCAGTCAGTCTCCATTCACTGACTTAACAGTGAAAAAACTGCATTCAACAGTTACTACGGTCCAGCATGATCCTGTTCCTGGGGTTCGGCACCACTTGTAGCCGAGTGGAGTAATTGACTTCCGTCTCTCGGCCACCACTTTCAGGACACAGTCTAACCCAAGCTGTTATTTTCATTTTATCCCTCATAAGAGGGACATAAAAATATTTGCCCTACAAGGCGGTGATGCGTAGTGGTAGTAAACTGGGTTGCTGGCTACTAGTCACCTCCCATTCCGCATTTTATTTCCAAACTTATCTGGAATTATTTTGCCACAGTCAAGGAAAATCAGAATAAGCCAAATGTCCCTCTGTCAGTCTATTGGTCGATCGGACGGTTTGACCCACAGTCGGTTGGATGCCGTATCTCAAGAACCATTGAAAGGATTTTGACCAAACTTCATAGAACATTACCTAGATTAGTGGCCTGCCTCCTGTGCCATCATATTTGCTCTACTGCATAGGTCAAGGTCACTGGATTCGTTTTGCCAACACGCTTTGCTCAATATTTCAAAAACGTCTGAAAGCGATTTTGTGCGTCACCATTTTCTAAACACATTTTGCGCTGTATCTAAACATTGGCTGATCCGATTTGTTTCCCTTGCAGATTGTGGCCTATCATTCCATGTTTTTCTTTTGCTTCGTTAGGATAAAGCTGAGTCACCACATAGAGCAAAAAAAATTACCACATATGAAAAAAAAGGTTCAGCTGTGTGTGTGCGTGAGTGTCTGGAAATAAATTTGAATAGCTTTACATCTTGTTGTTAAGATAATACCTGTACAGTTTTTTGTTTTTTTATAGATGTCATTGACTGTGCTTTTATTGTTTTCAGGTAGCAGTGTTCAGATTGTTTCATTAGAAGGTTGGGAATAAACCAGATAGAATGATCAAAACTGCAAAATTCAATGCATGCTTTATACATATAGTTAAGCTCTCAATACATCTTGTCTATACACTAAACTATGTCCAAAGTATAGTAACATCTATACACTAAACTATGTCCAAAGTATAGTAACATCTATACACTAAACTATTTCCAAAGTACATAGATGTATGGTGAGCTTCGTTACAATTTCTTCTCTTTTCTGCAGACATTTTGGTCCATTGGCATTGAACAGCACTGCCTATTTTATAATATATTGATTTTATTTTTAGATTACACATTATAAGTTTATAAATGTCTTAGCTACAGCCAGTAGTGAATACTAAAAAAAAAGGCAAATGTAGGGTGTTTTTGATGAAATCTCCTGTGCATAAATCAAATGTGTTTCAATGCTTTGTGCTGGGCAGGTTTATGAAGAAACTGGCTTTGACATTTCAGACAGAATACACAAAGAGATATATTTAGAATTCTCCTACCAGGAACAGCTGACTAGGCTCTACATCATCGCTGGTGTCAACATGGACTTACAAGTACAACCCAGACTTCGCAAGGAAATTAAGGTATGTAATTGCATGTTTTATGTGTATGCATCTTTAGGGATTAGATCATTTATTTTAGAAATGTTTTAATTTTACAATGTTCCTAAGGATGCAGCATTGGAGCATTGTCTGCAACATGCTTAAAAAGATCACTGAAGCTGTCCAAAGTCGGTTTGTATAGGTACTTTGAAGTAACCTTTACCCTAAACTATGAGAGATATAAAGTCCAAACTTGTTGTATTTAGAGATGATGGCTTGATGTTTCATATTTGTTCCGTGTTTGAGTTGATCTTGAAGGTCAAGGTCATGTTAGGCCTTGCAAAAACATACAAAAAATAGGTCATCATACAGTGGAATGGGCAACAACATTGGATTATTTGATTAGACATACATGAGAGATCATGTGAGGGTCAAGGTCATCCCAAGGACAAGATCACTGAATGTCAAGGTCATCCCAAGGTCACCATTTTTTGTGGCACAGCCCTGAAAATGAAAAAAAGGTCCCACTAGCCTTTGGCTAGTAACTTAAAAATTTTACTAGCCAAACTAAAAATTTTACTAGCCAAACTAAAAAAAAGTTCATTTTAGCGCACTCGCATTTGGCGACTAAAGTTTTTTTTTTAGTCGCCAATTATTTTTTCCACTAGCCATGGCGACTAAATTAGTCGCCATTTTCAGGCCTGTGGCATATTACAACTTTTGCTGTACTTTATTTGATATTACATGATTGTATTTGGAGCCGGAGGTTAATGTCATCTCAAGGTCAAGATCATATGAAGCTCAAAGTTGGTATTATTTTGCATTTTAATACCACCATTTCATTTTTTTCTGGGCACTTATTTTCATGTTACATATTGCGATCTCCATAAGGAACATGTGAGTCATATGGGCTTTGCCCTTTTAGTTTTATACAGTATGAGACATTTTGGCAGTAGTTGTGAGAAATTTTAATTACATGAAAGTGAAATATTTTCACACACATTGAACTAGATTTTCAGTTAGCCTCATGTTCACTTTGATATGCATGTGTAGGACTACAGATGGTTTCCAGTGGATGCTCTACCGCTGCATAAAAATGACCCCGTCACTAAAGAAAAAATTGGAATGGAACCAAACATTTTCTTCAGGGTGACTCCTGTAGTAAAGTGAGTTAAAAGTTCAAAATAAAAGTTTGCTGTTACACTATTCACATAAACTTTCTCTAATCTTTAGAAAGTATTCAATGAAAGTACTTACACTCACATTTGCTTTTTTCCAGCCAGTGTACAGTGACCGAACTCATGTGTGTAAAAAAGAAAAAAGAAATACATACATTAACTATTTCATTAATACATTAATGTATTAAGTAAGTAAGTAAAAGAGAGAGAAGGAGGTATTTGAATATAGATATTTTAAATAAGAGCTGGACCAGGGTTAAAGATTGCATTACATTACAGCATAAAGATCCCTGGGTAAAGTCTGCAATATGGTGAACTTGACATTGCGTTTCCTGTTGCTATTAAACTCATGATGTTGTGAAGTGAAATGAAATGGGGAACATGTCATTGGAGAAATTGCCTGTTTGGTCATGAAAACTGCAGGATAAAGCTAAAGACAAAGCTGGACAAAAAAAAAGACAGCAATATTACCTTTTTATTTTATTTTTAATTTTATCATTCTTATATTGCACTTTTCCAGCTCAAGAACATTATCATGTGGGGTCTGTATTCTTGTGTATGTAACTATTATGGCAGTGTTTTCTTCATATTCCATTGATGCTAATTTTGTTCATATAGGTCTTTACGGCGCTGGATTGCTCAGAGAGTATCTCAGACCACAAAACCTGTGCCGGCCTCCCAATTCACTGCACAAGGAAGGAACCGGCGCAACAGGGAAGGGACCAGGCGGCAGGGACAACAACCAGGGCCTCAAGGTGATGCGCCTGTAAGGGAAAGTCGTACTTATGTGGCACGCAACCTTGCTAGTCAGTTCAACGAACCACCGGTTTGTTCTTCTGGTCATCGTGTCCAGATTTTGGTGAGTGCTTCCTGGTTTAGTTGTTTCTGTTGTAACTGAAGGACTATTAATATCTAGCTTCAGATTTTTTTTGTGCTATTGATTTTTGTGAAAATATGTTAGTGTTTTAAAAATTCTATCAACATTAGGAACAACATTAGGAATAGTAAATGAATCTATTGTTGTTTTCTCTGCTTTTGGTGCTCTTGGAAACCTTCTACTTTAATTATAATGTTGAGTGATATGGCATGCAATGGCTTGGTTCTATAGCACTTTTGTCATGATTTTGTCTGCAAACGCTATTGTTGAGGGCACAGGTTTGTGACTAATATTTGTGCATTTAACAGAGCCGGAGCAGTTTAATCACTAACTCGGTGTCCAGTGGTAGAAGTAGTCAGCATCAGGAAGGTGACACCAAATTAGGTCAGTGAACTGTTTTTTGTGTTTTCAGCATATTCTTAATCTCTCTGCTAGTTCTTTTTCATGCCCATCTTTCTCATCACTTATTTATTATCCAGTTAATTTCAACGGTTCTGGTAGTTCTCATACAAAGAGACAATGAGCATTTTATTATAAAGATTTTTGTTAAAATGGGATAACATTGAACATTTTTTACAATTGTTTCTGTTATTGCTGAAGATGATAACCATAGGCATATTGTTTGTTATAAGGCTGTTTTAAAGCCTTTGGAAAGTTCATGACCTTTTATGCTTTAGCTTCATGAATATTCAGTTAATAAAATATTGATGAACCCTAACATTCAGAAGTGTACATTCTTTGTCATTTCTTGTTTTTCTAGTATTTACATGGAAATGCAACTTTTGCTCTGCTGTCATAGCAGTATTTTCTTGAAGACTTCACAAAGTATTATAAACATACTAACACAAATAATTGTATGAAAATACATGTAAAATAATTATGAAGTCAGTTAAACTAATTTATACCTTTTTGTTGCAATTTCAGGCAAAACAAAAATAAAGACATCTGACAAACCAGTTTGTATTGGACGACTGAGGCTGGATGAGTTTCACTCCAAAACCTTATTGAACTTCAAGTTAGATGTAGACGCTATCATGGACTGTCTTAAATGGGAGTGTTAATACTAACCTTTGAGAAAGTAGTGACATTAAACTTGTTTAACAGAGGTCAAGAGCACTGAACAAATATTAGTATATTAGTAGTGATTCAGTCAGGTAAATGAGTAGTGCTTGATTATATAATAATAATAATAAACTTTTGTATAGTGCAATTCCCCACAGTGCGTTCAAAGCGTTCTGCCAACACCTGCAAGTAACAGATACAATAGCACATTAAGTTGCAATATTTGCACACTTACCTATGATGTACAATAAAAAAATAAACTTTAAAATGTTCTAGACCCCTATCCCCCGCATCCCCACACACAATCTCATATATATTTATATACAAATACACAAAAAGTCTATACTTGCACAGTGGCAGAATCAAGTGAATGATCATGTAAATGCTTTCCTAAACAGATGGGTCTTTAGCCTGGACTTAAACGCAGACAAACTTGGTAACTCGAACCTCATGTGGTTTTAGCAGCCTGGAAGGTAAATGACTGATGGCCAGCAGTCTTGAGACTAACTTTGGGTATGGGGAGAAGGTTCATGATTTAGCAAGTGACGGAATAACTTATAGTTAACAGAATTGACATGTTTTGTTTACCAATACTCCTTTCCTGGAAATCCTCCAGATTTCCTTTACAAATATTATAGCAATTCCATCAACTTTCTCTATGATAATACATTGTGGTGTATGGACCAGGTTGTTTTAGAGGATGGTGCAGCAGCCATTAGTGCAGCGCTTGCTCAGGACTTAACTGCTTATCATCAGGGAGCACATCCCATCAGCTTGTCTTTAGTATGAAATCTGACATATTCAGGACATTTCTATTGGGATGTAGAAAGATGTTTTATGTAACCTTTCAGCCGTCGGTGATTAAAGTTTCCAAGTTCTTTAAGATAATAATCTTTTTAATTAGTAATAGGTTGTTTTCCTAGACTGCAGCAGAAAGTTTGCCAGTTTTTACAGCCAGTTGTAATGTTTGGATTTACACAAAATCTTCATTTCAACCTTTAAAATAGGTTTGACTTTTAAGTCTCAATCAGGTCTAAAAGTTTGGTTAGCGTGTGTGTATTTGTAAATGTGCATGTGTGTGTTTTTGTTTGTCTCTCTCTCTCCCTCCCTCCCTCCCCCCCTCTCTCTCCCTCCCTCTCCCTCTCTCTCTCTCTCTCTCTCTCTCTCTCTCTCTCTCTCTCTCTCTCTCTCTCTCTCTCTCTCTCTCTCTGTCCTGACTGATGAATTCATTTCATTATTGTGCTTCTTGAAGCATAATAAGTTGTCACGGCTGTTCATAAGCGGTACTTTCAGGCTATGGCTAAAAATAACCCTTGTGCTGTCCATTATCGCTGGCTTAACTGCTTGTAGCCAGATCCGAGACGCTGGCTGTGCATGGGTTTCGCACGGCATGGCCTGCTGGCGTGGCTAAAAATAGCTTACAGCTGGTGACTGAAAGTTTACTTTCAGTGAAGGAAGTTTCAGACTTGTGTAATGTACTAGCAGTTACATAGTGTTCCTCCTCCCCAACCCCTTCCCTCCTCCCTTCTCTCCGCTTTTAATTCAAGCACAAGCTGAGGTTTCTCACTTATGAGAGACTGTTCACTTCATCAATGAAACCATTAGTTATATGCTTATATTATTATTTTCTTTAATGTATGATGAAATTATTATTTTCCTGTCCAAGCAGATGTTATGAAATTTAAAAACAGTCTATATTAGTTATCCATCTCTGTTGGTGTTTTTTCCTTTCCCAAAATTGTACAGTAAATAATTTGTGAAGACTTACTTTTGGACTTTTTTTTTTCTTTCAGATATATGGAAATACTTTAAAATAGTAAGGAACCAGAAAATATTTGTCGGTCTGTTGCACGCCATATTTCAAACATGACTGGACAGATTGTGTTCAAGCTTTATAGGAACATTACTTGGATTAGTGGTTAGTTTCTCATGCCATCATATTTGACTTTCAAAGGTCAAGATCACTGTGGGGTCTATTTGCTAAACATGTTTGGTTAAATATGTTGTTGTTTTTTTTTACAGGTATTTTAGTTCATGTGCTATGTGTGTGGAAGTCTGGAAATACATTAAATTTTGAATGGTGTGCCATCTTTTTAATAAGTCTTTGTGCATTTCTTACGTAATTTTTTAATCCCTCCAAGTAAGGTATTCAGTTATGCTGCCTTTACCTTAAGTCACATTATAGTACATTTTGGAGATCTCGGCTCTCTACCAAAATATTATGTAGAATTTGTGGCTATAAGCAACAATGAGATCTGTATGCATATATATGCATATATTTATAATTGTTATTTTTCAGCTCCGCTGATTATATTAATGATAAAATTATAAAAATCATAATTTTGATTAGCAGTTTTATTTGACCATGAAGATGTTTATCAAAGAGCAGTCTGAGATTACCCTAGTACACATCCAGATTCTTGTTTAGCCTAGGGACATCTGTTTTCAAGATTTGCTCCAGATAACTGTTCAGCATCTTTAGAAAGAATTGGCATGTGTGATTTTTGTGCCCTAGTTTTCTGTTGTTTTGTAATTTATTTTAATTAACATTCATGGTTTCCATCCCCACCTCTATATAAGATAGCCTCAGACTGCTCTCAAACTGCATTTTTCATGTGACATAATTATATGTATAAGCTTTGATTACATTAAAATCCAGCTCAACTAGAAATTTTTATTATGCAAGGTTTCAGACTTGCCATATGTAGCTATACGAGGGTGAAAGATTTTTGGGACATGACTAGCACTGTGTGCATACCTGTGTGTGCTTGTATAAATGTATTTATGTGTGCAGTCATTGTTTTTGAGGTATATTTAATAACGTCTGTGTATGAAATACTTTTTGCTTTGTCTCTGCATCACGCACAGTGGAGCGTGCGAGGATGTGAAGTATCCCAAAAACAGCATCTTTTGAAATTTTCTATCAGTATCAGTTTTATAGACTAATAAAGTTAGTAGTGGTACTACTTGAATTTGGCAGGGCACACAGATTTTCCTTATGAAATAATTTGTGCCCATTTCCTCTGGTCCATGTTCTTTTAACGAAATAAAAAAAATGTTGGTTCTAGGAATGCGGACATAAAAACAAATTTTAATAGGTATTCTGGTAAAAATATTGGGTATTCACCTGAAATCTTATACATGAGTTTCCCGATTTTGCTTGCATCAAAAATGGGTAAATAATACATATGAAGCACATATTTTCAGAGAGTAGAAATTTTTTCATTTATGTATATTTGTTTTTTTAATACTTGCAAATTTGACACACTATTCAGCATATATAGCAATGGGCTGAGCTAGTGAAAAGTGATGCACTCTTTCGATGCCAATGTTATTGAGTAATGAAATTACATATCAAAATTTTTGTTTTAGGAATTGCAGGTTTATCCTTTTTGTGTGTGGATATTTTGTTGTAAGAATTCTTCTGTTTTGTTTTTTTCCCCTGTGGGCATTAAATGTGCTGTAAGAATTCCACAACAGTTTTTCATCTGAAGTTCATTTTTCCTCCTGGTAAAGTTCTGTTATAACTGAAAGTTAGAGAGAAATAGGAAACCAAGTTAAAACCTGTACTGTTCTTTTTTCATGATGTTTTATATAAATTCCATGTGGCAGTAGTAGGTGTTACTTTTCATTTGGGGAAGGGAATGGGACAGAGAGTAAGGGGGACAAAAGCGAAGGTTAGAAAACTAGAAGATTGCAATGAATTTGTATCAGATATTAACAACCTATATATTGTTTATAATGCACATGTTTAGTTAACTGTTTGATTATTTTTTGAGGGGGTTGGGGTTCACCGGTAAATGCCAGAAATAATAAATGAATGCTGTGGAATATAGTATAGTACAGTTCTGTATAGCGAGAAATTATTTTGGAAGCATGTTTCTTAACTTTTAACTTTGTTTTACACAGTTACAAAGATGAAGGTTCTTCATATATTTTTAAGATTATTTTTTTAATATAAGACATGACATGTTTATGAACTGAGTTATGATTTCAATTCATTGTAGTAGTTTCATGCATGTGCACTTTATAATTATAATCAGTATTTTTTATAAGTACTTTTTTTCTGTCAATGAATTGGAAATGTTGAGTACATTTTACAGGTAAGGCAGATTGGTCATAGAGACAAACATTGGAAATGTTTTAGATTAGATCTGAGTCTACCAATTGACATGTTACCATATTGTGTGGGAAGAAAGCAAGCTGAAACTTGTGACTTTGATAACAAGAACATGTCGTTTGAATTTTGAATGAATAGAGAATGGATGAAAACCTACATTATGTGTGTCTTGTTTATTTTTTGCACAGTGTAGTTCTCATTCTTTCTTTACTTCTTCCTTTTACAATGCTACTTTGTTAATTAACTTCACTACTGTAATATATTTGTTCCTGCTCCGTACAGAGCAACAGAGACTAGACGAAGTCTTTTCCCTCTCTCTTGTCTCAGTAGATGGTGAGGGACCCATCCTGCCGGGGGTTTCAGTATAAATAGTATCCCCACTTTCTGGAAATTTAGTGCTTTAAATTCCCACTGTCGCTGTCATTCTCATTTGCTCTTTCTCATTCCTGCTCTTTTCTATCAATCTGCTATACTATCGTCTTCTTCGCTAGACCAGTCTCCTACCTTTTTTCTTGAAAACTCTCCCGGGACAAGACTCCTTGTTTGTGTATGAGGTCTGTTAGATCAGCTTGGGAATATTGGACGCTTTCTGCCGGGTGGTCACTAGGGCTTCCTATGATGTTATTATTTAGCAATGTAGGCATTTTATATGTATGTGTTTTGTTAATAATTTATAATGATGTTTGTATTCTATTTTGTTTTTGTAAACAGGGGTTCGATAAGTTGGGGTGAAGCCTCAGCCGTCGCCTGCGTGGGATGTCTTTATTGTAAAGTGACTGGCTGGTGGAGAGCTTTCAGTTTTACCACTAGGGTTGTTTCAGCAGATCTTTTATGTGGATCGGGGGTTGTCAGGTCCTGATTTGGCTCGGAAGAGTCCGCTGGACCTAAAGCAATAATAATGTAATGTAATGTAATCCACTATGAACTGCAGTTTTCTTGAAGTTAGTGCCATCCCTCTTTCTCCTCATAAAAGCTGTGAGAAAATGAGAAGTTGGCTGCCTGACATCTTCTGGCCTACTGGACAGACCTTCTCTCCATCATATAATTGCGTGTCGTCACCGTCTGCCTGGTAGTGCAGTTGGTTAGAGCGCTGGATTGCTATGCCAAAGGTCTTGGGCTTGAAACTCATAGGGGGGGAACTTATGTGACTTAGGTACGAGACTGTAAGGTCACCTAGGTTTTTCTCTGGGTACTCCAGTTTTTTTCTTACCTTCAGTAATGGTATTGGTTGCAGTCAATATAACGAATTTGAAAAATGAAAAATTGATTTCCTTTCGGTCTTTTAGTTTGACTTGACTTTACATCACATGTTTGAGTTTGATGAATGTGTGTTTGTTGTGTAAAAGTGTGTCGAACATGTGAGCCTGTGTGTTGGTTACAGATCGCTACACTTTGAGTTTAATTTAGGAATAGCATCCAGCATTCATTGTTATTGTTATTATTATTATTATTATTATTATTATTATTATTATTATTATTATTAGGCTGTTAAGGCTTCTCTACTCAATTCAATTCAATAAACCTTTATCAAAGGAATTATGTACAATCATTTGTGTCACATTTGAATAGTTAAAAGCGTACAAAATAGACTGTTCTTAAAAACTAACACTTAAATTTTTTTTTTTAAAATAAGTCTTCGAGATTCATTCATTTTTTACCCACACACACCTAATATCTCTACCACACATGTATGCCATAATAAAAACAAACTTCATTAGGCCTATATATATATATGTGTACACAAAATACTCAGTTACCATCACTTTTTCTTGTGCACACCACTAGCATCTTACAGTCTACATTTCACAATGAATGATAAATTAATAATAATTAACAACAATATGAAGGCAACAACAATATTAACAAAATATTAATTGTGAATATGGGAAGTACAAAGTTAGCCTGAGCCACAGTTTCCTCCCCTTAACTATTTGAAGGACAATAAATACCTGAATATATATATTTAACAAAACATAAATTTTATAATGGACAATACTATACAACGCATTTATTAATGCCTCAATAGGATTAACGTATTTTATTTCACATAGGAGTTGAATCGTAAGTGCGAT
Organism: Oncomelania hupensis; assembly: GCA_036898135.1. Taxonomy (NCBI): domain Eukaryota; kingdom Metazoa; phylum Mollusca; class Gastropoda; order Littorinimorpha; family Pomatiopsidae; genus Oncomelania; species Oncomelania hupensis. Next base: position 120,523,019 of record CM072511.1, on the reverse strand, counting down.
TCTGCCATTTTTTCTGCGGAGCTTGTAGTCAAGGTCGAGTCGTCCGCTCGGTTTTTCTGAACACACTTTTTGAAGGAAACAACCGACACCCGTAAGTAACCTTGGTGTAATTTTTTGAAAGATACTTACACCGCTAAATTGCTACATTTCTGTAGTCGATATGTTGCTAAAGGGAAATGAACAAGTATTCTGATTCGATTTGTTTTCAACAACTACACGACATAACATGATGACAGATGATGCTCTGTGAGTCTGTCTGGAGACTCAGTGTAGACTGTAGTAGTAGTAGTAGTAGTAGTAGTAGTAGTATCAGGCTAAGTCTGTATCAGTGTGTGGTACAGTGATGGTCATATCATATCATAGCATAGTTCGGCATGCAGGCTAAAAAGCCTTTGACCCTCATAATAGATCTCGATGAGGGTCCCAAGACCCAAACCCCTGGCCTCAGTACCTACCACTTTAGAATTTTTTAGACTCCAATTTGGTGGAGTAGATGCTAATCTTAAATAACTTGTCTAGACTATTCTTGAACACATTAAGTGATCCAGCATCTACAGCCTCGGGGGTTACCACTCTATTAGTAATAATTATTTATTAGTGATAATGTAGTCTAGTATAGCCGCTACCGCAAGCCTCCCCCAAAACAGTTTATGCTGATTGTGGTAAAATGTTTGACCGTTGAAGTTTAGCCAACACTGGCTCCGATGCTGTTGGACCGTTGCATTATACTTGTAGCGAACAAGAGCTGCTATATTAATAATATTGGCCTGTGCACTTCTGAAGATTAAGATCAAGATATAATGTGTCTATATATATCATATATTTTATAGATAAATGTGTTAGTATTAAGTGATTTACTATTAATATTGTATTACTATTAGGCTATTACTTTTATGTTATACTAGCAGCAAAAGAGAAAAAAACATGAATTTGCCAGTTTCCACTAAAAACCTGACCTTGATCCTAATTGAGTGTCAGAAATCTATCGAGGATAGGTTATGTGTAGCCTGTAGGAATATGTCCTAAACAGCAGCTAACGCTCAGTTTGGGATGAGAGTCCATTTCAGGCCGACTGCTTATATAACCTTAGTAACAGGCGGGAGCGGTAAAAGGTCTATTAAGAAAAAAGAAAAGCCTGTTTACGGTATCCCGACTGACCCTAATTTTTTTGGCCCGGCCCTAAACTTTTTTGGGGGATTGTCTCAAAAGAAATGGAATTGGAAAAAGCCAAAAAATTGCACCCAAGGTGAAAAAGGTTTAGAAGAAGAAGAAAAAAGTTTATCTACCGATCATTTTTTGTTTCCTATGTTACCTTAAACAAATATTTGGGGAAGGCGGGAGCCTTACTTTTTTTAGTATTAGCTTTTGTTGAATGAGGATGCAATGGTGGTAGTTGGTACTTAATGGAACATGGTTTGGTTAAGACTGTTTCCATTAGTGTTAAACTGACTTTAGATTGTGTAATTGTTTGCATTCAAACCAAGAAGCAAAAGTGGAACTAAATTGACTTGTTAATCTTTGTTGAACTCGGTTTGCTATGGTTACCCACCTAGATTTGTTTCTTAGCTGACATGCTTCAAGGTAACTAACTTAAACTTAAAGCTAAACTGGTTTGTTTGAAACTGGATCATCCCCGATTCAGCAATTTACCATCAGAAATTCACTTGTGGTTACACTCTAAACATAAATAACGTTCACAATCACAACCTTCTTATCGATCTGCAGTGAAGGTGTGGCTGTTTTATACTCTTAATGTTCTTGCTTTTCCGATTGTTGATTTCTTTCTGATTTTGTGACATCGACCACCCAGTGAATTTGACATTGTAAAGGCCACATGTATTCTAAACCGATAATCTTCAAAGTTTTTCCTCCAGAATTTTCAATATTTTCAATGCTGGAACATTATAAAATAACTTCTGGTGTTTTGTAATTACAGATTTCTCAAGATGGCTGGAGATTTCATACCTGAGTCTGAGTTGAAGCTCACAGGCATCCAGAAATACTACAACTCCTTCACAAAGCGTGGCAGATTTAACGTAAGTTTCACAAAACAGAAGTCACTTAGACAAAAATTCTGTTCATCAGAGACCATGAACTTGATGAAGTAAAATGTATTTTTATTTCTGTTTACTAAGTACTTCATACTGACATTATCATGACTCACTTCATGTTGGCACTGTCAGACCTTGTCCCTTTTGAAGAATTTTTTGCTGTACAAATAACATTAAATCTTGTCCTATACTATCCCTATGCTATCATATCCCGTAACTCAGAGGTCATAGGTGCACCACAGATGATCGTTTAACCAGCGTACTCCATCTTTCTCTGTCCTCAGCAACCCGGATGGCTTCACTTAGTGTCAAACCAGTCCAGTCTGTAATGTTGTCCTCCCACCAATTTTTTGGTCTCCCTCTTCTTCTGCCTCCTTGCACTGTGCCTTGCAGAATGGTCTTTGCAAGGCCTGATTACCTGATGACGTGGCCATACCATCGGAGTTTCCGTTTCTTCACCACTGTGAGCAGGTCATCGTGTTGTCCAATGTGTGATGGTCTGTCGGACTTCGTCGTTGGTGATGTGCTGGGTATATTAAATGCCCAGAAGTCTTCTGTAACACCTCATCTCCATGCTTTGTATTCTTCGGTGTAGATCTGCTGTGAAAGTCCACGTTTCGCAAACGTATAGGAAGATGGAGATGACAAGGGAGCGCAGGAGTCTTACCTTGGAATGTAGACTGATGGTCCTGTCTTTCCAAATGGGCTTCAACCTTGCATGGGCAGCAGTTGTTTGTGTGATCCAGGAGATGACTTTCTGTGGAGACCCATTTTTTTAATACAATGGCTCCTAAATATTGCCAGCTATGCACTTGCAGATCACGAAGGCACAGTCAGCATAGGGGGCAGAGCAATCTCCAATCTTCGTTTTGCGGATGATATTGATGGATTGGCTGGAGAGGAACAAGAACTTGAACAGCTTGTACAGAGGCTTGACACCACCTCCAGAGCTTATGGAATGGAAATAAGTGCAGAGAAGACCAAAATGATGACCAACTGTCACGTGGGGTTTATGGGCTCTGCACAATGGAATTATGGACCCTCACGTTTATTCGGTGGGAACTGCTAGTAGGTCACCCTATGAATTACTTTAATAAATTTATTTGTTTAGCTCGTTCTGTGTTAAGGTTGGGGTACAGAAATAGATAGAAAAAATGGTAAAAGATTACTGTCACACTAGCTTTCACACGGCTATGAATCATATGTAGTCCAGCCACTTCATAACAGTTAAAATCACACATTTATTTCTTCTACTCTATACAAGATTCTCTAAGTACTAATCTAACTTAAAAAGTCTCAGTCACTGCTAATAGTTCGATCGCTGATAGTCTAGGCAGCTGTTTTTCTTCCTCGGGCACTTTGCTATAATATTTCATGTAGATTTGGACTACTGTGGTCCGTTTTACAGTTTCTGAAGAGTTGGACTACTGTGGTCCTGTTATGATCAGTTTAAGTGCACCTTCGCCTTATGCACTTAACTCATGTGTGGGGTGTTCGAAGTCCTTCTGTGAGGTAGCTTCTGGTCCACCCGTGTCGTTGTGTAGTTGGGTTCCCTTGCCACGCTGTGGGGTCTGACAGGGTGTGTTTCAAGGTCGCTCTTTCCGACTTGTGCGGTAGAGTCTCCTCAACCAACTAGTCGTTTCTGTGGAGTGGGGCACACAGGATAGCTCGGGATAGCTCTGGATAGCTCGCCTGCTCGTCTGTCTGACAAGTTCAGGCCCGTGTTGACTAAATAGAATTCTGAGATTCTAAGTCCTGCTTCCTGGTCTATGAGTGAAGATAGTTCTCTGCTAGCTAAGTAGATGTTACTTCTCCCTCATCTCACACACGACTGATTCCAACTGTGTTAGGTTTTGACACATTCAGAACTGCTCTACCCACTGAGCCTGCTCTGATTGGTTAAAATGGTCCGATTCAAAGCTCAAGTGCTGAGTCACTGCGATGTGGGTCGGGCTCGCGGTGTGTGGTATGCTGCGTAATTTAATTGCTGCTGTGTAATAGTCTCTACTTCTTCTCTACTGTTACAAAGACTACACATGGCTAAATAGTCAATGAGCAGGGTAAACTGCTCGGTTCATGACACCAACAACACCAATGGCATCAACACGGACATCAAAGTACAAGGCCAATCCCTTAACACAGTGCACAGCTTCAAATATTTAGGAGCCATTGTGTCAGACAATGGGTCTCGACAGGAAGTCCTCTCCAGGATCGCACAACTGCTGCCCTGACAAGGTTGAAGCCCATTTGGAAAGACAGAACCATCAGTCTACATTCCAAAGTAAGACTGCTGCGCTCTCTGGTCATCTCCATCTTCCTATATGCTTGCGAAGCATGGACCCTCACAGCAGATCTCCAACGAAGAATACAAAGCATGGAGATGAGGTGCTACAGAAGACTTCTGTGCATTTCCTATACCCAACACATCACCAACGACGAAGTCCGACAGACCATCACACAAGCCATTGGACAACACGATGACCTGCTCACAGTGGTGAAGAAACGGAAACTCCGATGGTATGGCCACGTCACCAGATCATCAGGCCTTGCAAAGACCATTCTGCAAGGCACAGTGCAAGGAGGTAGAAGAAGGGGGAGACCGAAAAAGAGGTGGGAGGACAACATTCGAGAATGGACTGGTTTGACACTGAGCGAAGCCATGAGGGCTGCTGAGGACAGAGAAAGATGGAGTATGCTGGTTAAACGATCATCTGTGGTGCCCCTACGACCTTCGGGTTATGGGACAGGATAGGATAGGATAGGCACTGCGTTGAGTGATTGGCCTTGGACGTTGATGTCCGTGTTGATGCCATTGGTGTTGTTGATCATCTATTTGGTCTTCTCTGCACTTGTTTCCATTCCTTAGGCTCTGAAGATGGTGTCAAGCCTCTGTACCAGCTGTTCAGTTTCTTGTTCCTCTCCAGTGTCATCCGCTGACTGACTGCCTTCGTGATCTGCAAGGGCATCTGACATGATGCGCATAGGAAGATGTTGAAGAGAGTTAGAGAGAATAGGCATCCTTGACACACACCGATTATTGTTCTGAACCAGTTTCTGATGGTGCTGTTATGGAGGACTGCACTGGTTATCCTTGTCATACAGGCTTTTGATGAATTTACTGCTGTACAAATAACCTTGTGGGGCTGGGTAGCTCAGTTGGTAAGAGCGTCTTGCTAGTAACTGAAAGGTCGCTGGTTCGAATCCCGGATTGGTCAACATGTGATCATATTATTTTCCCCTTTACCAACAACTGGCCCGCTGGTGTCAGTATAAATCGGTCCAGTAGTCACCTATATGCGAAAGTGTTGTGTGACTATAATCTACAAACAACAACAAATAACCTTAAAATGTTTAGGTAGAAAAATAATAGTTGGCGTGCTTTGTTTATATGAGATTCAGATGCACAATATATTATAAATTCAGTGTGATTCATGATTTTAAAAAAAAAATTTATTGAAGAAATGTGATTAATGTATGAAGTTTTGTTCTTTCTGTTTCAGTGGGTGGTGACGACCTATGGAACATTGTTTATGGCATATCTCCTTTTTGGTCGCAAGAAGAAGGCTCCTACTCCACCAGAACCTTGCAAATAGATAGTAGCTACATAGATCATGCAGTATCGAGATACCTTAACCAGCACAGTGATGGCAGGGCAGTTTTCTGGCCACTGCAGATGCATATGTAGCAGTTATTATCATCTGCAACACTTCCAACTGTGCTTTAATTTTTTAGAAATAGTCCACCTGTTGTTGACAATAGGTTTCTAATAATGCAAGTTGACGAAGATGTCAAAAGTGTGTATGTGTAAAGTGTGTTTGATTGTATTGGCGTGACATAAGTAAATAATGTGTTTAAAAAATCATGATGAATGATTTATACGATTAAAAATTGTCATGCATTGATACATTTTGTTTGTGAGTCAATATAGTTATTATTTGGAAGTTATGATTAGGACTATGGACTCTCTCTCTCCTCTCTCTCTCTCAATAAACTAAGAAACAATATATAAATTTGCACGAGATTCACATAACATACTGTCTGAAGATTTTATATTCATGAGACAAACGTGTTGTGTTGTGTCTTGGGCAAAAAAGACCTGGCAGGGCCCAATCCTCTCCAGGCTGTTGGCCACAGCCGAAATCCACGAATACAGTGTGGCTCGCCTTGGCCCTGAGCACGTGGTCGTTGAACCTGTAGTAACGTGAGGTTCCTCCGCCCTGGCCGGTGACTTCTGTGTAGAAGACTTTCGCCCAGTGATGCCGTGCTAACATCACCCCTGTTAGTCGCCTCTTACGACACGCCGGGAAACGTTGGGTCTATTCTATTTGCCCGAACCCACAGAGCACCCACAGCCATGAGGGCTGCTGAGGACAGAGAAAGATGGAGTATGCTGGTTAAACGATCATCTGTGGTGCCCCTACGACCTTCGGGTTATGGGACAGGATAGGATAGGAGACAAACGTTAATTACCTTGTGCCAAATTTTGATAGGAATCTCAACTCTAAATGTTCGCATTTTGCACTATTGTGATGCTGCGATGGTTTATGTCCAAACTAAGATTAAGAACCTCTTTGTCAATCGAGACTTCTAACAAGCTGCTTGCATTGGTCAAGTTCATATCAGTTAGGTTCATACCCAAGGGGATTGTTCTTCCAGCGTACATCCAGGTATTACCTAAAATAAAAAGCACACTGTATATTCCATGCACATTTATTGTGAATGGATTGATGCAGTATTACATTACAAATGTGTTTATAATTTGAAGTGTGGGATTCCGAATAGTGAAAAATCCAATACTAACCTACGTTCATACAATTCTAGTAAAAATACATTTTTGTGTACATGTGTAGAGTACAAAGTAGCATTCAATGAAATCTAGGATTACCCTAGGGACAATCCACATCTATGTTATTACTAGGAAAATTTTGCAACTTCAGCAGCTTAACAATAGTCTTAAGAGTTGTCCTTTATTTCATTGGTGTGTGTTGGAGGGCAAAGCAGCATTTAGCAAAATACAGGATCACCAGAGGGAAATTCTGTATTTAGAGAATACCTGTGAAAATCTAATGTCTAGATATATGCTGGTGAAGTCTTAGTGAAAATGGTTTGCCTAGTTTTTCCTGTGAAGTTCCTGATCTCCAAACCTAATCATAAGTGTATATTAGAGTGTATGTTTTGATTTGAACCTATATAGATGAATGTTGAGAATTGTTTAGGGTGATTCCTTATTCTTCTTTCCATACCCTACCATCTTCATCGTAGACTTCTGATATTAAAGACTATGAAAGTATTTGCATCCTAGTGCATAGCATACCTACAAAAGCTATTACTTTTTGCAGCCCAAGCAAACACACACACCAACATTGAGAGAGAAAGAGCAACGCTAAGATTAACCACAGACTATACAAACATTTCAGACTCGGAGTTTCCTATAGATAAACTGGATTTATCTAGGATAATCCCTGAATTCAATAAATACTACTTTGCCCTGTGATATAGGTGTATTTGCCTGAGGAATTAGGATTGTATTAATGCTTCCAACTTCGGTGAATAGTAATATCACAGATGTGAATAGACGTTAAATTAAATAAATAAATAAAGTGAATAGTCTTGGCAATGGATTCTAACACGGCAACCTAAAATAAAATATTAATACCTCATCCCAAAGGGACGCAACCCTTTATAATTGCTTATTATTAGTTCCCTTGTCCTCGCAATTAAAAAAAGAACAAAAAAGGGATTTTTGTTAACTTTATTTGGAATTAATCATAAACAACGTAAACTCGTATGAAAGCGCTGCTGGTGGTTTTATTGAAAGACATATAGTAAGACAATATTTTCTACTTAAACTGTTGACTAGAAACTTTAACCCATTTATGCATGATACCTCATTTTTTTTTTTAATTCAACAGAAATGTTGCAAATAAGGAACAGACAAATGTTTTAATTGTCAATATTCAAAAAAATAATTTTACTTTATATTAGGGCAATTTTTGATAACGCCCAATAAGTTGGGCGCCATGCCCGAATGGGCGCATCAACTTTTGAGTCTGATGTATAGCAAACACAGCAATAACAGTTACTATTTACAAGTTTCTAAGACTGTATCAGTATTAAGAAACACAAAGTGTTAATATACACTTGTATTGGACTCTGTTTGTATTTTCACACAGCAAAGGTCTTCCTTTATTTGGAGTGAAATGCTTCAAAGCACTTCTCATGTAGAGGGGTTGCAGGGCACTTGGAGCAGGCCTTCTTGGTGTTGCCTTTGCACTGTCTGCATCTTCTCTGGGTCGGCCAACTGATGAGGTAATGACCGCCTTGAGCTTGCCTGACTTCTTCAACAACACTGAGTTCCATGCGTCCGGGCCGACCAGCGTTGTCTTTCACCCCTCGGTACTTGTGGACGTATGTCAACGCGAGCTTCCTCAGGAAACCCAAGTAGTCCAGGGGCTCGTGTTGTGCAGCAGCAGATTTTCTGTACAGGCACCAAGCGTTTTGGGTGGATGTGCCCAAACAGAAAACAAACAATGGCCACCACCACTTCTTTTTGCGCATGCTCACACGGTAGTTGGCGACGTTTTGGTCCATGCGGTCTGTTCCACCCATCGCCTTGTTGTAGTGCATAATGGCATCTGGACATGGCACTTGAATGAACTTCTTCTCTGACTGAGAAAATCTCTGCACATTTTTCATGGGAGCAACTCCATGCTTTGTTGAGGCTACAGTAACAACATTATTGTCGTTCCATCTGACTAGTAAAATGTTGTCATCTGTGTCAAGGCGAAAGTCCGTTGTTCCTCTCGGTTTCTTCTTCATGGAGTGCACACTTTCCAGTGGGCAAGATTCTGTCCTGTTTGCACGCAGCGTCCCTGTACCATCAAAGCCCTCTTTTTTCAGTTCAGTGAGAAGAGCTGGTGACGTGAACAGATTGTCAAAATAGATACTGAAGTGTTGTTCTGGTGTTAGTGAGTCGGAAAGTCCTGTGTCTGACAGAACACTTGCAAGTTCCATGACGACAGAGCCACCCATCCCAAGGTTTGGACGCATTTGGACAGTTCCTGCACCTTGGTATGGCTCCATTTGCACAAGGTATCCATTTGGAGTGTTCAGGCACCAAACTTTGAACCCATAGCGTATCGGTTTGCCGCGAATGAACTGCTTTGCACCATGGTGACCGTAATACGGGGCCATTGACTCATCCACGTCCAAATTCTCTTCTGGCACCCAGTACTTGACAAACTTTTCGTTCAGCATGCTGAAGAGTGGCCTCACTTTTGCGAGTTTGTCATCTTGGTTCAGCTTGTAGTTGTCAGCAAAATGCAGGTAGCGCAGTATTTCCTCAAACCTGTTCACAGACATGGAGTTTGCAATGGCAGCATTGAAAGTGTCCTCACTGTTCTCCCAATACAGTCTACGTCGTGGTAGAGAAGAGTAGCCAGAGATGATGAGAATTGCGATGGCAAGTTTCAGCTCTGACTCAGTTAGAACAAAGTTATCCTTGCCGTTTTGCTGGGCATACAAATTAGACATTTCCAAAGTGTGCGCAACAACTTCTTCATCAAAGAAAAGCTCAAACAATGAAGAAGGTTGCATATCAATTTCTTCTATCCAGTTTTTTGCGCAAAAAATTGATGGTTGCACATTGTTGTCTCGTCGAACCCAATGACGCTCTTTCTTTTTCTTCTTTGACTGTGTTGGTTTCGTTTTTTCATTGGAATCTGAAGCAGAGTCACTCTCTGAGTCCAAATTTTCCCCAATAAATTGGCGCCCCGACTTTGTGCGGACTGTAGCTAGTCCTCTGGCCCGCAACTGACGTCCACTGAGGTTAGCGATTGTTGGTGGCTGGTCTTCGTCAGCGCTGTCTTCATCAGTTTCCACTCCTACAGTGTCAGGAGGCATTATGTACACACTTGCTTCACCGTTGTTTAGCTCCTCGTCATCCATCAGCAGGTCCACTACTTCGTTAACAGTGTACATTCTGCACAAAGAAACAGAGGACAGTCACAGTGTGTGTGTGTGTGTGTGTGTGTGTGTGTGTGTGTGTGTGTGTGTGTGTGTGTGTGTGTGTGTGTGTGATAAAGCATGTAATACATTCTTAAGTTCAGCATAAAAACCTGCACCCTTTCATGCATAGCGCCCAATAAATTGGGCGACGCACGTGTGGATTACAATTATCAAATTTAACATGGAAAAACTACAAATACTTCATGCACTGTTTATAATATTTTAGTTAGATAAATAAGAAACACAAAATAAAGAGCTTTTGATTCAAACACCAATTAATAAGTCTGCATACCCACCTTTGATTTCGTTTCTGCTTGCCTTTCTCCACAGATTGACTGGTGGACGCCATTTTGAAACAGAAAATCTAAGGGCAGTCACTCCGAAAAAATTAGCATTGTCAACTAATAAAGGATTAGTCTCCCTTCAGTTATTACACAAACTCTTGTTATTATCTGTATATTTCTTTGTATAGCAGGCTGTTTAAAGAGCTGCCCAACAAGTTGGGCGCTATGCATAAATGGGTTAAAAATGAAAATCAGCCCCGAGTTGTATAGAAAAAAGGGCTACAAAACGTTTCGATTGCTCGCCACGAACTATTTTTGCTTCTGGGCAACCTTTTGCCATAAACGAGCGCTTTTAAAATGGCGCAGCACATGTCGACTGCACAATATCCAATCAAAGTGAAGTTGAAAGTCAAAGTTAAGGCAATCGCACTGACGACACAACAATACTATCAAATATAAATACCAATTCATATCGATTGCATATAAACATAATTATTTAGTCAAATAACAAATGTACACAAATTTTCCTATCCTATCTCGTAACTCGAAGAAGGTCATTGGGGCACTATAGATGATGTTTAACCAGCGTACTCCATCTTTCGCGTACTCCATCTTTCTCTATCCTCAGCAACCCTCATGCAGTCATGGCTTCGCTCAATTCAAACCAGTCCATTCTCGAATGTTGTCCTCCCACATCTTTTTCCTGCCTCCCTCTTCTTGTGTTACGGGAAAGTATAGGAAAATAGGGTTTCGCAAACTTTCCGCCAAAATAGTTACGTTACGTAGCTCTCTGCTTAGGCAACTTGGGGCCGCTTTCCGGTAAAACCGGATGTTGTCACTTAAACAACATGGCGCCAATGAGTTAGGAAAAGCCGATTTCTATGAAACATTCTTTTGGTTTCTTATCGAAGTCGAACAGAGGTCAAGGAAAGGCACCATCAGTAGTTATGGCCACAAAGTCGTTTTCTAAAGTAGACCATCACACATTAGAGAATGTGAGACATCTATTATGGGGACCGAATCTGAAAGACGAAGTTTTTATGAGATGGACACAGGGTAAAACAGTAAATCTATCTGTTATAATCAGCGATCAATGGAAATTTGTGCATGTAATGTTCAAGTTCTGTTGTGCAATTTTTGCAGGAAATGATAACTTTCATATTTGTTGTGAAAAAATGCTGTTTTGACTAACTAGTTTGTCGGCAATTCCTTTTATGTATTTCTGTTAAAATTACAACATTGGTAAGCACTTGATAAGACTTATGGCCACTGGCACTGTGTTTTGGCAGAATATATATAGCATGTCATAGTTTGGCATGTAAGCTAACCCGTAACAGCCTTTGGCCCTAATATTATGTTTTAATGAGGATCTCGGACCAAGACTTCTTTTTACCAATTTAGAACCTTTAAAACCTCCTATCACATAACTCGAAGGTGGTTTGGGCACCACAGATGATTTAACCAGATATCTTTTTCTGTCCTCAGCAACCCTCATGGCTTCACTCAATGTCAAGCCAGTCCATTCTCTAATGTTGTCCTCCCACCTCTTTTTCTGTCTCCCTCTTCTTCTGCCTTCTTGCACCATGACTTGCAGGATGGTCTTTGCAAGGCCTGATGCTTTGGTGACATGGCCATACCATCGGAGTTTCCGTTTCTTCACCACTGTGAGCATGTTATCGTGTTGTCCATTGGCTTGTGTGATGGTCTGTCAGACTTCGTCGTTGGTGATGTGCTGGGTATAGGAAGTGCCCAGAAGTCTTCTGTAGCACCTCATCTCCATGCTTTGTATTCTTCGTTGTAGGTCTGTGTGAGGGTACATGTTCAGCAAGTGTACAGGAAGATTGAGATGACAAGGGAGCTCAGCAGCCTTATCCTGGAGTGAAGGCTGATGGCCTGTCTTTCCAAATGGGCTTCCACCTTGTCAGGGCAGCAGTTATTTGTGCGATCATGGAGAGGGCTTCCTGTCGAGACCCATTGCCTAATACAATGGCTTCTAAATATTTGAACTTTAAAACATTGTTATTTAGAACATTGTTATTGCAGCACTGATTTTGAAGATGTTTAGAAAGGTGTGACAAAGCTGGTGATCTTTCAAGGACAAGCAGTACTTACCCCAACTTCCAAGAGACATGATTGTTTAAAACGTCCAAATTGATAATACAGTAAAATATATGAAGTGTGCTTATTATTTACACACAGAAGTACACAAAGCATGCCTAGGTTCTTCTGCTAATCTTCATCAGATTTATTACTTTTTCTGGCCTGTCATAAGCTTAACTACAGTAGGATTGCTTCAGGCAGAACATAGAAGGGGATTATTCTCACTTCCATTCATTCTGGAACATTCTGCCAGTTGTGGTTTCTGTGAATGCCTTCAAGAGCTGCTGAGATGATGGTCACTTGCCAATTGCTAACACTGCATGCTCCTGATTGTATAAAGTTCAGCTGTAAATCCTGGTTTTGCCATGCATCAGCATAAGTATTTAACGTTTTTTTTCTTCTATTGATAAAACGTGCACCCAAAGCCAAAGGGCCAGAATCATTTAGCATCAAATGAGTTCAAGAGGTTGTCCCTATCCTTAGCACATTACTTAGTCCTGTTCCTCTTCCATTTTATAATATGTAATATGATATCATTCGCTCCACCCCAGAATACTCCATGTGATTTTGTTTGAAAGGTGTTGATGGTACACATGCATCTTTTGGTTGTTTTCAGGGTTTGTGTTCAGCGAGGATGAAACGACAGCACTTGTTCAGTTAGAAGGAGGACCCTGTGCTGTCATTGCTCCAGTCCAGGCGTTTTTACTTAAGAATATTCTTTTCACCTCTCGAACTAAAACTACAAATAATATATCCGAAGTCACAGGTTTGTTGATTCTAGTCTTTGATGTGGAAATAAATGTATTATTACCGCCACAATGTGTGGACATAGTTAAAAATAATAATCCTTTAGGGAGCCACCCGCCCCCACCCTCCCCACCTCCCCTTTAAAAAAAAATTTTGACTTTGACTTTGGATTTAGTTTGATGTCATTCACTTAATGATGTCTTCTTTGCTTCCAACTAGTTGAAGAGGCATGTGCCTACCTCTGCGAATCACTGGCAGAGTTGATGGAGTTTATGGATGTGAGTTCTTACACTTTGCTTTGCCTGGAAGACTCTGAGCTTGGCAACCCATCCACTTCTGGTGGTGAAAACGCTGAGTGTTTGGAGTCTGGTGAAAGCAGTCCTAAACGACGCAGAATTGACCAAGAAACATTTCACAACAAATTGAGGTATAATTGCGCGCGCTCACCACCGTGTGGTTTTCCTTAGTTTCTTGAGATGCTGAAGTTATATATTTTGTTGTGCATCTCAGATGCACATCTGTTAAAAACCTGCTTTCAGTAAATTTTATGAATTTATCAGTGACAGTTTCAACTCACGTGCAGGTCTCTCTCTCTCCCTTTATCTCTCTATCTCTCCCTCGCTAACGCAAGCGCGACTGTCCATTGCCTTACCTTACCAAATGCGTGTGAATGTGTGTGTCTCCCATGTGTTTGCAGGGGCAAAGGGCCATAACGCAATAAACTGTCAAAGTCACATTCACTCTCTCTCTTTCTCTGTCTCTCTGTTTCTCTTTTGGTAAGCGTAGCTATCTCAGTTATTTTGCTCATCAATTAAACATTTGCGCCTGCAAACTTGCTCACTTAATTTGTTGTTAATATTTAGGTGCATACAGTGCGAAAGTGTTGGTGAAATGCGCCAGCAGCTGAAAGAACTGATGCCAGATTACCAACAGGACTTTGGAGTTCTTCTTTTCATGTACTCTTTACTTATCACAAAGGTAAGGCTTGCTTTTATTTAATTCTGCAGCATTTAGTTTTTTTTAGTAATTTATTGCAAGTAAATAATTAGTGACTTGTTTCGTCCACTCGTTACTGTGGTAATTATATAATATAAAAACACATTATCAGTGTGTAGTCCAGGCAGCTGTCTTTTTATTGTTTTTAAGCGATCTAATTGATGAAATTCATGTTGTCCACAGTTATGAGGTTGCCTATTCTTTGACCAATTATGAGATGTAGATCATTTTGTAGTTTTATGCTTTCAGGGTATAGAACAGGTAAAAAATGAAGTAGAAGATCCAACAGAACCTATGATTGATGGAATCTACGGACACGGAAGGTAAGTGAACGTCCATGCAATGCAGACCTCTATTTTTTATTGTTCAATAAATTCTATTTGTGAAATAGTGAAGAGATTACCTCCCTTTGACCAAAAAAACGTGTGCCCTCCCCTCCACCTCTCCCCATCACGCTGCCCACACATCTCCCCCTCCCCCTCCCCTCTACGTCCTGTGTGAAGTCTGGTTTACGATGGTATTAGCATTTCAGTCTAAGCTTGGTGCCAAAAAGTGCCAACAGCGCCTGCACTTCTTGAGGCAACTCAAGAAGTTCAGGTTGCCTGCAAAAGTCCTGACGCAGTTCTATCGCGCAGTGATCGAAAGCATCCTCTGCTTTGGCATCACTACCTGGTTTGGTGGTGCCACTGATGAGGAGAAAGTGCAACTTGAGCGCATCGTAAAACACGCGTCCAGAGTTATCGGGTGCGAACTTCCGTCTGTCGCCTCGATCTACAACACGCGCTTGGTCCGTAGAGCTAAAAACATCACAGCTGACCCCTCACACCCAGCCGGCCATCTGTTCGAGCTCCTCCCGTCCGGCAGGCGCTTCAGAGCCCTCAAAACCAGAACAAACCGTTTTAGATATTCTTTTTTTCCAGAGGCTGCTCTCGCTTTAAATTCCTTATAATGTTAAATTTATAATGCTGTAACTGACGTCACGTGATAATCCACTGGCACCCACTTGTTTATTTTTACTATTTGTTGTTTGCGTGTGTATGTGTGCACGCTTGATCAGTATTTTATTAGCTGGTAAACGTGTGTTTGCATGTATGTTTTATGAATGTTACTGCCACATCGCAACATATTCCATGTGCGTGTTTTATGTCAATTTGGCCAATAAACTTCGTTGAATCGTTGGTTATGGGTTATTCCAGTTTGTATATTACCAGTTTTAACTTTTTTACCATTTCTTAAACTGATTTGACTCCCATTTTATTCCAAAGTTAACCTTTAGCATGCTACTGTCGATATACATCACCAAACCCTCACTCTTCTCAATCACTTACGGAGATATAACTTGACGGCAGATGCCTACTATAAACTCTCCTTTCGCAACTATGGTTATGCACATATAGGCATCCTCACTACTTCACTTTCTGTTTGCAAATGGTGGCCGAATCATTCCGTGCTTGTATCGGAGTTTTGGGCTTTCTTGTTTTTTGTTTTTTTTGTTGAGAAGTTTGCGATCAGATTTTGCAAAATGGCAGACGAGGATGTTATCCTTAAAATTATTGTGGCTTCAGACTCTGAAGAAGAGTTTTTAGGCTTTGATGAAGATGAAATTGGGGGATGCACCAGCTAATGTGGAGTTAAATGATGTTGAAGTGAGTGAGATTTCTTCTGTTTCTTCCGATGATGAAGAGGTACCCGATGCAGGCGACCATGAGTGACTACAAGATTTTTTTCCTTTAACATTGAATTTTGTTCCGACAAAATATATTTGACATTAGACAAATATGATCATAGGAAATAATTCACAAAACATTCATCCACCCACACATAAAATTTCATGAAGATTTGACTTTATTTGGCTGACCAATACGGCATCAACTGAAGTGAGTCTTACTAAAAATATACGTCATTAGAAAAAAGACAGTGGCAGGGGAAAGAAATGTGCAGAAAAGTCAGCATGCTAAAAGTTAAAGTGTTGGTAACGTATGATAATGTTACATGTTCATTTTTTACGTATATTTTGTTACTTTGAATTATCTCACAAACTAAATGTCTTCATAGACACTGATGTCTTTGTGCATGATGGGAACAAGTATCTATCAATTTTTGTGTTTTGAAACTCTGAATAAAATATCTCGATTCATCAAAAACAAATGATTTTATTCTGCAGTCAAAGTCTGATCAACTTATTTCTGACATCTCGAGCAATCAGCAACGTGTGGGACAATGACAAGGATGTTTCAGGCCTCAGTAAGTTCTTAAAATAATTTTGATTGTATGTGTTCAATGATGTGGACCCGCTTACCTGTTTTATTCAGTTTGCATAGTTAATTTATGTGAAATACTGTCCTAGCGCATTATTTTTTAGCTCAAAATCCTGCTTATACTATGTAACTGCTGAGCCTTAGAGGCCTAGCTATTCTCTCTTTTTACTCAGGTCAACTATGATGAGGCGTAGGCCATGGCCACAATTTAACCAGCTGGGAAGTGGGGGTGGATTCACCCCCTCTTTGTCTGTAATACGGAAAAAGAGGAATGCAAGCACAAGAAGAGAAGCTAAACCTCAAAAAATGATGTCCAGTTCAATGGTGGTAGGCCTCATCAGAGTGTGCTCGACTAAAGGGGGAATTGGCCTCTGTTTGGGTCCTATTTTTATTTGTGTTTTTTTGTGTTAAGTTCCTTTAAGTAGCTTTAAATTGTTGAATGATATATGTTTTTTTTTGTACCCTTGATAATTTTAACAGAATTGTTGCGTTTTCAGAATTGAGAGGCATCCAGAGACAATCGACCATTGGATTCTTGACATTGCTAGAACATCTCCGATATTGTGAGGCAAGTATTAGTGTCTGTGTGATGAATGCATGGGGATGGAGGTGATGACAATTACGATGGTGATCGTAGTGGTGGGGGTGGTATTTCTGTTGCCACTCTGTTGTTGGCATTGTTCAGCATTTTTTACTGATTCATTTCTTATCTGTAATAGTTCAGATTTAACATCTTTTAACTTTTTTTTTGCTTCCATGACACTTCAGATTATTTTAGAATTTATTCATGAATAATTTGTTTATATTTTATGGAACAGGTTGGTTGGTATCTGAAAAATCCATTGTACCCTATCTGGTTACTGGGCAGTGAAACACATCTTACTGTGCTGTTTTCTGCAGTAAGTTTTAAACCGTTAATTTTTTTAAAATTATTGTATAATTATAAATGTGGTTGTACCAACAACAATAACAAACAAATTATACAGTGGAACCTCCAGTATCCGTCTCTCTGGCATACGACTCCCTCTGTTATGTGACCTGAAAACTTCTGACGGATTCACTTCCAATAATAAATGACCTATGGTATGCGACAACCTCGTTTATGCGACCAGCGACCGTGTCTTAAGCCCTTTATATGACCGTCTTAGGCAATTTAAAAGAGATATCAGTTAATTTATTGTCTGTACCTTTCGTTTTTTTTCTCATGTTAGTGTATGCCTGCTATTTCAGTTCGCAAGTAAGGGACATTACTCGCCTACACTGGCTTGTCAAAATGGCGTCGCGCAAGAGGAAAGTTTTGAGTTTGGCAGAGAGAAAGTTTTTCCCTGTTCAAAATGTCTGAAGACACGACTGTTTTCTATTTTTGAAGTTGTGAATAAAAGACAAAGCTAAAAATGAAACATTTGTTACGGTTTTCTTTGTCAGAGAATACATGCTGGCGTTTGTGAAAATTATGACTACATACCCCTCTGAGCCTGACTCACCCCTCCCCTCTACCACCCCTTGTTTCCGGTATAAGACCACCTCTATTATAAGACCGTTTTTTCTCAGAATTTGGACGGTCGTATACCGGAGGTTCCACTGTAATAATATTAATAATAATAATATGTTACCTGCACTGTGCATACATTTATAATTTTAAGAATTAGAATATGAGCAGATCTACTGGCAAAGATTAATGTTTTAACATTTTGTGTATCGTTTTCTTCACTTTTCTCCAAACCAAAAAATACTTTTGTTTTTGTTTTATATTTTATTTTTGTTAATAGATTTTCATAGTTAAATTATAGTCATATGAAAAGTGTTAGTTTATTTATGTTGATAAATGTCTGTGGATGTCCCTCACACATCATTGTGTTGTCAGGTTTAATACTGTTGCTTATTTGAGGACTTGTTCCAGGAACCAAATTTGGTAGTACGAGAAACACCAGCTGCCAACGCCAGGACTGTTTTTGCTCAGTATGACCCAGAAGGTGCGCACTTTTGGCAGTTTTTAGTATGGAAGTAATAATTCACCAATGGTGCAAGAATTTACAATGGTTAATTTTCTTGACAATTGTACATTTTGTGTGAATGAGAATAGTATTTTCTCCTTATTGACCTGTGTGAAGAGCTAGCAAATTATGGAGGTTGATAATGAATTTATAGTATTTGATTTTTATGGCAAACAAAACTAATGTATTATTGTTATTGCTTTGAGTTGCAGGCAATGGCTTTATATCAGCAAGTCTCTTAGGTGACGTGCTGTCTGCTCTAGAGCTGGTCTCAGACAAGGAATAGTGAGTAGAACTTGTGCATATTTACCTTCAGTTTTAAGTTTTGTGTGTCCATAATGTAGTGCAGAAGATTGTACATTTTTTAATAGTTTGTCTCTGTTTTACGTTTGTATGGGCAATGTTTTAGCAAAGTTCATGAGCAGATTTTCATTAAAATTTAAGCTAGTCAATCTGTGCTGTTACAGTTTTGTAGTTCCTGTAGTATTCACTATTGATGTCAGTGTTTTGCCATATTATGTATCATGGTTGAGCAAATTGCATTAATTTTTCCCAATTACGTATTTCTTGCTTAGTTTTCATTTATTAGTAGTCTTGTTACTTTGGGATCTGGTTATTTTTACATTGATGGGCTTATTTATGTTTCAAAACAGTGTGGATATCATGCGAGGGAAACTGGACTCGGAGGAACTTGGCATCATCACACGCACAAGTTTCATGGACGAGTTTTTCCCTGAGGAAGACATCTCCTCACCTTTACAGTTTCTACTCTACCACTACAATGGTCTGCCACGATCTAACCCTAACAGCAAGGTCAGCATTTTTCATTACATTGTTTGATTCAGATCTAGATCAGGATCTGGATTACCGCCAGAAGATTTATAGGCGGGTATGTGGGTTCGGACACTGAATTGAACAGACCCAACGTTTTCTGGCATGTCGTAAGGGGCGAAGGTCTTTTACACAGAAGTCACCAGCCAGGACGGAGAAACATTACATTACTACAGGTTCAACGGCCACGTGTTCAGGGCCAAGGCGAGCCACACTGTACTCAGGGATTTCGGCTGTGGCCAACAGCCTGGAGAGCCAACAGCCTGGAGAGGATTGGGCCCTGCCAGGTCTTTCTTGCCTAAGACATACGTATAAAGAAAAGAACCACTCACTCTATACCAGATCGGTCATGGCCCGGTTCACCAAGGACCGTGCCTTCCATTGGCCACCAGGACGAAGTTGATAAGTGTGCTACTAATGAACAACTTAGCAGGACCCTGCACGAGAGACATCATCGTCATAAAAACCTGCGGACTGCGGAGGGAAAATTAGAAGAACTAGCCCACAAGCTGGACCACTATCAATGAAACATTTTACGTATCAGTGAACTGCGCTGGAAAGAACTAGGTGAACAACAACTGACAAAGGAAACAAGCTTTATTTCAGCGGGAGAGATGACAGGCACGAACATGGTGTTGGGTTCTTGGTCCACAAAGACATTCTAGCCGCTGTCATGGGTTGCCTCCCAGTTTCCAGTAGACTCATTACCATCCTTTTGAGAGCAGCCCCTTTCAACATCACCATCATCCAGACCTATGCTCCAACATCAGACTATGACCACAGCAAAGCCGAGGATTTCTATGAACATCTACAGGCTGTCCTTGACCAAGTGCCGAAGAAGGACATAGTCATAGTGCAAGGCGACTGGAATGCCAAGGTTATCCAAGATGCGCACCACAACTGGGGAGACACCTGTACACCCTACCGCAACAATGAGACAAATGACAGAGGTCTGAGTCTCTTGGAGTTTGCCAGATACAACAATCTGATACTGGCAAACACACTTGGTCTCCACAAAAAATCCAGACGTTGGATATGGCATCACAACTACATTGACTACATCATGGTCAAGACATGCTTTTGATCAAGCAACAACATTGGCAGGACACGCACTTTTCCAGGTGCAGACATCGGAAGTGGCCACGATCTCGTGATGATGTCCTGCTGGCTCCACTTGAAGACAGTAAAAACAGCAAAGTGCACCAAAATGAAGTTCAACCTGGACAAACTGCAAGACCCGGAGGTTGCAGAAATATTCCAAGCCACATTTGGAGGGAAGTTTGCACCACTGCTCATTTTGAGACCAACATGATGATCAACAACACCAATGGCATCAACATGGACATCAAAGTCCAAGGCCAATCCTTCAACACAGTGCATAGCGTCAAATATTTAGGAGCCATTGTATCAGACAATGGGTCCCGACAGGAAGTCCTTTCAAGGATCGCACAAACAACTGCTGCCCTGACAAGGTTGAAGCCCATTTGGAAAGACAGGACCATCACTCTACATTCCAAGGTAAAGGTGCTGCGCTCCCTTGTCATCTCCATCTTCCTATATGCTTGCGAAACATGGACCCTCACAGCAGATCTTCAACGAAGAATACAAAGCATGAGGATGAGGTGCTACAGAAGTCTTCTGGGCATTTCCTATACCCAGCACATCAACAAAGACGAAGTCTGACAGACCATTACACAAGCCATTGGACAACACGATGACATGCTCACAGTGGTGAAGAAACGGAAACTCCGATGGTATGGCCACGTCACCAGAGCGTCAGGCCTTGCAAAGACCATCCTGCAGGGCACGGTGCAAGGAGGCAGAAGAAGAGGGAGACAGAAAAAGGAGGTGGGAGTACAACATTCGAGAATGGACTGGCTTGACACTAATTGAAGCCATGAGAGTTTCTGAGGACAGAGAACGACGAAGTACACTGGTTAAACGATCATCTGGTGCCCCAACGACCTTCAAGTTACGGGATAGGATCGGAATGACTATAACCAAAGGTGTTCGCAGCAGCCCATTTTCTCATTAAAAACACATGGATTTTGTGTTTATGGATGTTTGTAACTTTGAGAGTACTTCAAGAAATTGTTTATTTATTTATGTATGTATGTATTTTTTTTAAAATGTTTTAATTAATTTATTTTTTAAATTTAACTTTCTGTGTGGTTGGGAAGATGGATTATGCGTAGGATGGAGGGATTATCTTATAAAGGGAGATAATAATCTGAAGGTTAGTAATTTAGAAAACATTTGAAAACAAAGTAGCAAATGAAAATTTCCTTTGAAATGGAATATGGACATTTCTTTTATATAGGTGGTGTACCAGAAGTGTCAGTGCAAGATCCAGGAGGAACTGGACGTACAAATCATTACGGACACTTCCCCCATCAAGCTGTGTCTTCAAACCAAGTGGCCCACCTGTGATCTCCAGTGGTCAAAAGACCCTCCTTCTCTCAACTGACCTCCAAATAACCTTGTGTCAGCATACAGTGTTGGTACCAGCAAGATTATTTTAAATACTGTAGTACTGGTATCACATTCTTATCTATTTATGGTATAAAATAAAAACCAAAACAATATAGTAAACACTGTGTCATCCATCTCTTTATTATAAACCTGTATGCAGCTTCTGATTCATCTTTGCTCAGCTTACAATTTGCAGTTTATTCACTTTGCAAACTGCTCATAGCAACAGTTTATTCGTTTTATTTAGGATAAAAGAACATGCTCTATATTTAAAAAAATT
The DNA here is from genome assembly GCA_036898135.1 of Oncomelania hupensis. NCBI lineage: Eukaryota > Metazoa > Mollusca > Gastropoda > Littorinimorpha > Pomatiopsidae > Oncomelania > Oncomelania hupensis. The sequence goes on along the minus strand of CM072511.1, from coordinate 120,500,999 downwards.
TTAAAAAATCATTTTATTTCAAAAAGGAGTCTTTTGAAATGTTCAATCATCAAGAACAGTTAGACCAAACATCCTGTGTATCTCCAGGATGCAAAGTATAGACATCTCAGGGTACTTTTCATTCTCCAATTGGAGTTTCCAGAAACAGTTAAATGTAGCGTCCTTTGTGGTAGTGACATTAAAACAACCGTTGCATGTGAATTACCACTCTGTTCTATGTCTCTTCTTGTTAATGATTTTACACAGTAACTGTAGTATATTAATTAATACATGTCTTAATTTTGTACTTGCTCTTTGCTCTTCTTTCCTCTTTTGGTATGAAGTTTATCCATGCAGGTGATCTTAAAGCGCAGTTTCCATCTTATAACCTTGTTTCAAAATATTGCGAAACTGTGAGCGATTTCTTCTAGTTTGCACATGTGTGTGTATAACTTTGGTGTAAATTATAAAAGATCATTGGCATTATAGATCAGTTTGAGTAACAGTATTTGATCACATGTAGAGGTCTAGCTAACCAATGAACGCCACTGTGTCTTGGCATATTTTTTTCAAACATTCTGTGAGTAAAGTATCAGTGAATGTGATGTTTTGTTTTGTATGCAAATTCAGATATGCATCGGGAAGTGAAAGATGTCGATATGCCAAATAGTGCATGTGAGAGAATACATATTGCTTTGGTTGTGTGTTGTGTTGTAAATAATTTGCTAATATATTAGCTTATTTTACTTGCTGCATAGGGGGTGAGAGAGATTGCTGGTAAGAGTAAGTATGACATATTGTTGATTGCCCAATGTCTGATTTTGCTAATGTTGAAGAGAATGAAAGATAAATATTGTTGCTTGCCCTGTGTGATGTGATTTTGCTCATTGAAAAATGTTACCGTACTTGAGCTGAGCAGATTGGTACTTTTACAGTTTGAACAGTCATGGTACTTTTATGAATGAGTATGTTCTGTATAAACGTTTATTTGTAATGTGTGCAGGTGAGGTCTTGTTCTTACATTTTGATCGGTGAAAATGCTCTGTACAGGTTTAATGTTAGCTAGATTGTCCCTTGCTTTTGGATACTAGTATGGATTGCAATTTTTGTGTGAATTGCTATGTTTTGTATTGTGTAGTGGATTGCAGTGTTTTGTTTATGTATGTTGACTGTTTGAAGCTTGAATGCTTCTGTGATTGTAAAAAAAAAAAGTTGTGATAAATAGTGTACTCCTAGCTCAGAGAGCTGCTGAAGGTGATGGTATCTCAGGTCCAGCATGCACCATATCGCCTGCTGGTAGTGAAGATCAAACTAACATCATCCAGTATGCACGCTTGATGCAACCTGGCACCTTGTGTAATGCCAGGATCACTGAGCCACCCCCAATAAATAAGTCAGCATGTTTTTGCATGTCCATATTTTTCTATTTTGTTAAACATATAATTTCCACAAAGATGTTTTTTTTTTATTAGAGGTTTAAAATGATGACATATTTAACTGTCTATGCTTTGTGGCATTAAATGGGTGTTAATATTGTTCTTTTATTCCTAAATACTCAGTTCTATGCACTTGAGTTTTGTAAATATTTTAATATTTTGACATTCGTTTGTTTGATACATTTTGCATTGTCTACATTGGTACATTGCGTTATCATAAATGTATGATTTGCATAATTAGGAATATTTTTTATAATAGTTTGTGCATTCTATATTTATACCTTTAGTTGTAAATAATCTTCTGGTCGCATTAGTTTTTGCTCTGAACTTTTTTTCTCCGTTATATTTAAAAATTTTGTTCCAGTTTACACTGTATTAGTTATAGTTGTGTTCGTTTTATTGGAGGAAAAATTCATAGTTTATGTTACATGTTATGTATGTTTTGTGTTTGGGTGAGCGTATGCATCCATATGTATGTGTGTGTGTTTGTGTGCACTGGCTGTAATAACTACTATTTTGTGTTAAGTATACACATTTTTAAAACTGATCTTCTATATCAACCCTGTGTGAACATTTGTTATTTGTTACTTCCCTTGATGCAAGTGTTAAGTATATACATTTTAAAAACTGATCTATATCTACCCTGTGTGAGCATTCAGGGGTTCTGATGGTGTGCATACTGCATTGCTGAGACTGTCCGAGGCATGCATGTGCCTCATCTACACAGTGTGGAGGGTATGTGGACACTTACGCAGTCAAAAACACGAAGCCAATATTGCCACTCTTGCAGATGAATGAATGAGATGAATACCCTAAATCAAACTTGTGGCTGTGTCAATCTAAACCAATGTGTAGATTTGCTCTGTTTTTTTTTTTTTTTCTGTTTTGTCATCTGTAGGTAAAAGTTTGTTTGGATTTTATTGTGAATTGTAAGAGGGAAATAGATTGTCAGAAATTCAAAATCTTGTAAGACCATTCTTACTCTGATATGTGTATATGACTATGTGATAGTACTTCTAATTGTATGACAGTTAAATTGTTAAACTGTAGTTTGCAGTAATGTTTCTTATTGTGTTTAATAATTGTTGTAAGTTCAGTAACAGTTTCAATACTTTTTTTTATTAATTGATAGTATGGTTTTTTTAATTTAACGTTTGTTTGATTAAAAGCTTGTTCGCTGTTTATAAGTGATCATTAGAACCTTAATGCTTTTTGAAATTAATATTGTCATGGTCACTAAGCTTCGGTTTTATGAAGAAGAGAACAATGTTGATTTTAAACTTTTCTTTTACAGTTTGAGGGAACGTAACATTTCAACTCAAATAGTTTTGTATTCATACGTTTGCTTGTGTTATTATACAGAGAGACCCACAAGTAGGTTTACAGTTATTAAACTACCTTTTATATGGTTGAAGTTACTTGCTTAGTAATACCAATATAAAACATTCCTCACAGTATAAATCTAACTTACATAAAGAGCTTTTTCCTTGCTGATTGTAATTTATTTTATTATGTAAAGCTAACTTTTTACGAATTTCCCGCTGTTCTAGTGTTGAATTTTCAAATAAATAGTCTACGTGACAACTGTAAACCTACTTTTGGGGTCACCCTGTATTATTTCGTTAGATCTCTTCTAAATGGTTAGCTGCTTCCATTGCTGCTTGTAAGCAAATATCTTTAGTAAGGCATGACTTTGAGACGAAAACAATATGTTCGTTAATTTTTTATTTTTTTTTAAAAGCCTAAATAAAATAATTGTTGCAGCAAGCTTCAATGGAAGAAACGTGTGCTGTTAATATAAGGCTGTGTTGCTTTCTGTTGATTGTCTGTCTGATATGCCCTCATCTAAAATAAATTGAGTTTCTTATGCTTATTTTTATGGAGTGTCTAAAATAGTGGAGAAGTGGAATTGCAAAGTTACTTATTTATGAAAATTTATGTATTTATTTATTACGTATAGGTTTTAAGCCAGTCACCTACCTTTTTTCTTGATAACCCTCCAAAAACTCCTCGTCACTGCATGGGGTCTGTTGGGTCAACTTTGGGATATTGGATGCTTTCTGCCAAATGGTCACTAGGGTTTTCTGTGGTATTATTATTTAGTAATTTAGGCATTGTATATGTGTGTGTGAGTTTTGTTAATATTTTTTAATGATGTTTTACATTCTATCTTGTTTTTGTAAACGGGGGTTTGATAAATTAGAGTACAGCCTCAACACCCCCTGCATGGGATGTCTTTATTGTAAAGTGACCGGCTGGTGGAGGTCTTCAGTGTTACCATTAGGGTTGTTTTAGCAGATCTTTTATATATGGATCGGGGGTGAGTCCTCTTTCAACTAAGTGGTGGTCCTGATTCGGGTTTTGCTGCCTGTTGGATTCCATAAACAATGACTAACAAATCCTCACCCACCCACCCACCCCAAAATATAGACTATTAACCCTCGCCATTCTTCCCACTTTACAAACCCTTTTCTCCATCTCCTGCAAACCAAAAATAATATTTAAAAAATAATACTAAAAAATAAAATTCAAATAAAACAAATTTGTAAATTAGCTTTACCTTATTTCCATATCTCAATTCTCCCTACCCATCAAACCTCCGTCCTATAAATAACCCTACCCTAACCCTCATCCACCCCTCATATTCGCCACCACCTCACCCACTCTTCACCACCCTCCCCCAATGCACATCCCCTCTACCACCCAAGGAAACATAAATTCAGCAAGTCGTACGTCGACGGATTTGAAAATTTGAAATTCGCGGCAGTCGGCATCCTATGATTTTGTTGTATTATTGAAGATAGTCTTTGAACACTTTAGGATGAGTGTCGTTGTCGTAGTGGAAGGGCCCTCCAGCGAGGAATGATAACGTGAAGAGAAGAACAGAAGTGCTACTGTGAAGGACATGAGCACCAGCAGAGCCAGAAGAAGAGGCTATACTGCTATCTTTTTGACGACTTCATGAAATTAGCCTGATTTCCTTCTTATTCGTGAAAGTAGAGCCGGATTGGTGGTGGTGGTTGTTGTTTTCTTCTTCTTTTTCTTCTTCTTCTTCTTCTTCTTCTTCTTCTTCTTCTTCTTCTTCTTCTTCTTCTTCTTCTTCTTCTTCTTCTTCTTCTTCTTGTCAGTCTTCTTCTTCTTCTTCTTCTTCTTCTTCTTCTTCTTCTTCTTCTTCTTCTTCTTCTTCTTCTTCTTCTTCTTCTTCTTCTTCTTCTTCTTCTTCTTCTTCTTGTCACTCATCTGAAATATGTAAAATCGTAATGGTAATCCTCTGAGCAATACGATAAAATGGGATTTTCAGTAACTTTTATTTCAATCGAATATAACGAAGAGTCTCCTCTCTGAAAATCCTTACGGGAAGAGAGGTGACTATAAACTGATAAACATAACAAACTTTTATTTCATTTACTTTCCAGGATAACGCGTCAGACCACAGGCGCTTGTATCTGAACACACGAGCACCTATGCCTGTGACGCGTCTTTGGAGTATTTATAATACCTTGTATTTAGGTATGCCCAAAGAAGGGAGAGTCGTCATAGGCATAGGCGCTCGCGTGTCCATATACGACCGTCTGTTCTTCGGAGGTACCAAATTAATAGTTATGAAAAAGTCTGTCCTCATGAAATTTTGTTGATTGTATTTATTTTTATTTAAATCAGTTTAAAGTCCCCTCTCTTCCCGTTAAGGGTTTTCAGAGAGGAGACGTATATATTTATTGAATCTTCCTTATATACCCCCCGTGGTGGTGACGGAGGTTTCAGTATAAATAGTATCCCCACTTTCTGGAAATTTAGTGCTTTAAATTCTAACTGTCGCTGTCTTTTTCCTATGATGTTATTATTTGACAATGTAGGCATTTTATATGTATGTGTGTTGTTGACATTTTATAATGATGTTTGTATTATATTTTGTTTTTGTAAACGGGGGTTCGATAAATTAGAGTATAGCCTCAGCGTCCCCTGCGTGGGATGTCTTTATTGTAAAGTGACCGGCTGGGGGAGTGCCTTCAGTGTTACCACTAGGGTTGTTTCGGCAGATCTTTTATGCGGATCAGAGGCGAGTCCTCTTTCAGCGAAGTTGTGGTCTTGTTTTTGTGGTCCTGATTCGGCTCTTTGCAGTCCGCTGGACCCCGTAAGCAATGAGTAACTAACTAACTTCCTTATATACCGCTCTTCCAGCCCAAAGATCTAACTCAAGCCTCTGAAGTCCACTTGCTGCCTAAGGCGGATGATCTGACGCTCCTTGGCGACCGGTTATAGGAGAGAAGGGACCTAGTGCTGGGTGGGTGTATTTGTGTAGCTGGCACTGAGTCTGTCTCTTCTCGCCTAGGACATGATGGGGTCAGGATTGTTAATGGACTGCTGCGCGCATAGACTAGATCCCAGTTTATACTCTCATCCGAAGGAGTAGGGGCCTACCCTCCGTGGGGGTGTTGGGGATTTCTGTATAAATAGTAACCCCACTTTCTGGAAATGTTGTGCTTTAAATTCCCACTGTCGCTGTCTTTCTCCTTTCTGTTTTCTCATTCCTACTCTGTTCTATTAATCTACTATACTATCTCTTCTTCTTCGCTAGACCAGTCACTTACCGTTTTTTTCTTAAACTCTTCCAAAACTCCTCATTTGTGTATGAGGTCTGTTGGATCAGTTTGGGAATATTGGACGTTTTCTGCCAAATGGTCTCTAGGACTTTCTACGATATTATTATTTCGCAATGTAGGCATTTTATATGTATATGTTTTGTTGATATTTTATAATGATGTTTATATTCTATTTTATTTTTGTAAACGGGGGTTCCATAATTTAGAGTATAACCTCAGCGTCCACTGCGTGGAATGCCTTTATTGTAAAGTGACCGGCTGGTGGAGTGCCTTCAGTGTTACCACTAGGATTGTTTAAGCAGATCTTTTATACGGATCAGGGGTGAGTCCTCTTTCAACCAAGTTATGATCCTGATTTTGTGGTCCTGATTCGGCTCTTTACAGTCCGCTGGACCCTATAAACAATTAATAACTAATCCGAAGGAGTAGATGTAGCAACATAGCGTATCAAATCCAGATCTAGACCACAGTGGCATTACACAAGTCGGGAGTCTATATAGCGGATCCTCGATAGTACAGCGGTAGAAAACACAGGATCCGCTACATAGGCGCCCAACTTGTGTAATGTCGCTGCTTCTGAAGCTAGCTACTCTTGGCGTCTATGTAGAGGGTACAGAACCGCAGAAAGTGCCTTAGGCTTTTCTAACCTGTTTCAGTGTCTATAACCCGGGTTTTCAGCTATAAAAGTCAACTAGTGATTTTGAGCTTCAGATATCGATGAAATCAATATTCTATCAGACAGATGACCTATCAGACAGATGAAATACGATGACCTGCTCACAGTGGTGAAAAAACGTAAACTCCGATGGTATGGCCGCGTCACCAGATCATCAGGTCTTGTAAAGACCATCCTGCAAGGCACAGTGCAAGGAGGTAGAAGAAGAGTGAGACCGAAAAAGAGGTGGGAGGACAACATTCGAGAATGGACTGGTTTGACACTGAGCGAATCAATCAGGGTGGCTGGGGACAGTGACAGATGAAGTACGCTGGTTAAACGATCATCTGTGGTGCCCCTACGACCTCCGAGTTACGGGATAGGATAGGATAGGGATCAGACAGAGAGGTCTGGAAGCTGGGCAGTTGATTGTGAAAAGGAATTAGGGCTGATATTACGACATTCGGGGATTTTCTATAGAAAATGGTTAACGAAGGACTTGTGGTCCACCCATAGGTCCACCACAAGTTTATAATAAAGGGTTTAGAAGCTGACCACTTTGTTTTACTCCCCCTGTTACACTCAGTTCGATGTTGGTGATTTTCTATCAGTGATGATTCAGCCCCAATGCTAAAATACTGATGAGTGTAGCTCAGATTCGTTTATCCACGCAACCCGCCCAAACAGCATACAAGTCACAGAGTCGACGTATGAAGTTTTCCACTTTTATTCAGCATACATCAACAACTGCATACAATCGTTCAATCGCCTTTCCACTCTCAAATTTACTTTCCAACTTCACTATCAACAACAATAACTCTCCTATTTTTTGAAACAGCGCGGCACTTAAATAGTCTCTTGATACTCCCGAATAACCTGGATCAATCTCGTTTGACGCAATTTAACCAATCGCTTCTAACTTCGTCATTACTGTCTTACGTCATACATATTTTCTTCTCCTTCCGGAACGTCTTCTTGCTTCGACATGTATCGGGAAATTTCTATCGAGAGTAAACACGCAGATCCAGAAAATTCTACAACAATATCGACTAACGAAAATTATCAACGTTATACAAAGCCTCTCCTAACAACAATGCAAACTCAAATCAAATGTAAATAAACTCCATTATTGAATACTTTGCAAAACGAAACGATTAGATCTATCGTGCGCGCTTCCGACGTACTACCATTCGCGTTTCAACGTAACACTCCCAAATCACCTCGAAGGGTGTGATCGGAGATTTTAGTTTGCGTCTGGTATTAATATCGACCACTCACGCATGGACTAATGCCATCAGTTTTTGGCAACGAGTGTGAATAACTTTAGAGAGTTTTTAAAGCCGTGGATATCAACGAGTGGGGAAGGACATGGCTATCTGTGTTGACCTTACAATGACAGCTGTCACCTGATTCCAGCTCAACAGTGGGTTTATGAGTTGTGAGAGTGGCCTCTGGCCAGTCCTTGAGATTTTTCTGACTGTGCGGGTCGTAAGAAATGGTCAAAGCAGAATTATCCTTGACCAGTGAACTTGTACAGATTAGTTGTAGCCTAAGTTTTTTTGTTTGTTTTTTAATTGTCAGTGTGTAAACCAAATACATAATTGGTTGCAAAGACCCACGTAGCAGGCCTATCCGTTGCATGACTCAAACCGTTTTCCGTGAATAAGCCTAAAAAAACCAAAGATCACAATCCACGGATACCATGATTTAAATCATGATCCCCAGCTGTGCGAGGTGAGTAGCTCCACGAAATCGCCAATATGACGCCTTTCTAAGAAGACCTTACTGCTGTTTGCACTTTGGCATAAGGTGCTACAGAATCTTATCATCGATTTTTACTGTTTTCTGTCAAATTATCAAACTATAAGCTTACCAGTACTTATCACTTCAAGTGACTGACAATTCAAGAAATGGCTACAACTTTGTCCGAAAGCTTATTGTTTCGTAGTAACAGTGGAAAATCTGCTCTGTGGGTTCGGGCAAATAGAATAGACCCAACGTTTCCCGGCGTGTCGTAAGAGGCGACTAACAGGGGTGATGTTAGCACGGCATCACTGGGCGAAAGTCTTCTACACAGAAGTCACCGGCCAGGGCGGAGGAACCTCACGTTACTACAGGTTCAACGACCACGTGCTCAGGGCCAAGGCGAGCCACACTGTATTCGTGGATTTCGGCTGTGGCCAACAGCCTGGAGAGGATTGGGCCCTGCCAGGTCTTTTTTGCCCAAGACACAACACATGATGAGGCTATCCACTAATTCCATGCCGGATCGGTCGTCGCCCGGAACAAGGACCGCGCCTTCCGTTGGCCACCAGGACGGAGGTGAAAAGTATGCTACTGATGGACAAATTAACAAGATCCGCACGAGAAACAACATCGTCATAGGAACCTGGAATGTCAGGACCCTAACTGCGGAAGGAAAATTAGAAGAACTGGCCCACGAGCTGGACCACTATCAATGGAACGTTCTAGGTATCAGCGAACTGCGCTGGAAAGGCCTAGGTGAAACAACGACTGACAAAGGCCACAAGCTCTATTTCAGCGGTAGAGATGACAGGCACGAACACGGCGTTGGATTCTTGGTCCACAAGAACATTCTAGCCACTGTCATGGGTTGCCGCCCAGTCTCCAGTAGACTCATTACCATCCGTCTGAGAGCAACCCCTTTCAACATTACCATCATCCAGGCCTATGCCCCAACATCAGACTATGAAGACAGCGAAGTGGAGGATTTTTATGAAAATATACAGGCGGTCCTTGACCAAGTGCCGAAGAAGGACATAGTCATAGTGCAAGGCGACTGGAATGCCAAGGTTGGCCAAGATGCGCACCACAACTGGGGAGACACATGCGGACCCCACTGCAACAACGAGACAAATGACAGGGGTCTGAGGCTATTGGAGTTTGCCAGATACAACAATCTGGTACTGGCAAACACGCTTGGTCTCCACAAAAAATCCAGACGATGGACATGGCACAGTCCCGGCGGGGAACATCACAACCAGATCGACTACATCATGGTCAAGAAACGCTTCAGATCAAGCATCAACATTGGCAGGACACGCACTTTTCCAGGAGCAGACATTGGAAGTGACCACGATCTCGTGATGATGTCTTTCCGGCTCCATTTGAAGAGAGTAAATACAGCAAAGTGCACTAGGCTGAAGTTCGACCTGGACAAACTGCAAGACCCTGAGGTGGCAAAAATATTTCAGGCCACAATTGGAGGGAAATTTGCACCACTGCTTATTTTGGGGGCAGGCGAAGTAAATGTCAACACCATGACCAATACCTTCAACTCAGCTGTAACAGATGCCGCCACTGAGATCCTTGGCAAGCACCGACCAAAGAAGAAGCCGTGGATCACACCTGAACTTTTGGATCTGTGTGATAAACGAAGAGAGTTAAAAAAGATAAAGAACACCTCACAGGGAGTTGATGTCTACCGAAAAATCAACAATGACATCCGAAAAGGCATGCGCACAGCAAATGAGAACTGGATAGAAGATCAATGCCAGGAAATAGAGAACAATCTGAACAAGAACAACAGCAAGAAGGCCTACCAGACTGTGAAGCGGCTGACAAGTGTTAAACAGCCCAAAGTCTCCACTATCCAAAGCAAGTCTGGCATTTGCCTTACAGAAGAACAAGAAGTCTTGGACAGATGGACAGAGTACTGCTCTGACCTTTACAACCATACACCAAATGGAGACCCATCAGTTCTAGCATGTCCCGAGAGCAGAGAAGAAGAAGAAATCCTCCCAATTCTCCGGGAAGAAGTTGAGGCAGCAGTGCAATCGCTGAAGAAAGGGAAGTCAGCGGGAGTGGACAACATACCAGCGGAACTGCTACAAGCAGGAGGAGAAGCGATGACTGATGCTCTAACCATTATCTGTAACAAGATCTGGCAGAGTGGGGAATGGCCTACACCATGGACCCAGTTGCTTGTCATCACTCTTCCCAAAAAAGGTAACCTTCAGGAGTGTGAAAATTACCGCACCATCAGCCTCATCAGCCATCCCAGCAAGGTCCTCCTGAAAATAATACTCAACAGGTTGAAACCACAAGCTGAACAAATCATAGCTGAAGAACAAGCAGGATTCATGGCAGGGCGAAGTACCACTGAACAGATTTTCAACCTCAGAATAATCTGTGAGAAATACCTACAGCACCAACAACATCTATATCATGTGTTCATAGACTTCAAGAAGGCATTTGACCGAGTCTGGCATGCAGCTCTATGGGCAACCATGAAAGTGTACAACATCAGCCCTAAAATTATAGAAGTCATCAAAAGCCTGTATGACAAGGCTACCAGTGCAGTCCTCCATAACAGCGTCATCGGGAACTGGTTCAGAACAACAATCGGTGTGCGTCAAGGATGCCTACTCTCTCCAACACTCTTCAACATCTTCCTAGAGCGCATCATGTCAGATGCTCTTGCAGATCACGAAGGCACAGTCAGCATAGGGGGCAGAGCAATCTCCAATCTTCGTTTTGCGGATGATATTGATGGATTGGCTGGAGAGGAACAAGAACTTGAACAGCTTGTACAGAGGCTTGACACCACCTCCAGAGCTTATGGAATGGAAATAAGTGCAGAGAAGACCAAAATGATGACCAACAACACCAATGGCATCAACACGGACATCAAAGTACAAGGCCAATCCCTCAACACAGTGCACAGCTTCAAATATTTAGGAGCCATTGTGTCAGACAATGGGTCTCGACAGGAAGTCCTCTCCAGGATCGCACAAACAACTGCTGCCCTGACAAGGTTGAAGCCCATTTGGAAAGACAGAACCATCAGTCTACATTCCAAAGTAAGACTGCTGCGCTCTCTGGTCATCTCCATCTTCCTATATGCTTGCGAAGCATGGACCCTCACAGCAGATCTCCAACGAAGAATACAAAGCATGGAGATGAGGTGCTACAGAAGACTTCTGTGCATTTCCTATACCCAACACATCACCAACGACGAAGTCCGACAGACCATCACACAAGCCATTGGACAACACGATGACCTGCTCACAGTGGTGAAGAAACGGAAAATCCGATGGTATGGCCACGTCACCAGATCATCAGGCCTTGCAAAGACCATCCTGCAAGGCACAGTGCAAGGAGGTAGAAGAAGGGGGAGACCGAAAAAGAGGTGGGAGGACAACATTCGAGAGTGGACTGGTTTGACACTGACCGAAGCCATGAGGGCTGCTGAGGACAGAGAGAGATGGAGTATGCTGGTTAAACGATCATCTGTGGTGCCCCTACGACCTTCGGGTTATGGGACAGGATAGGATAGGATAGTGGAAAATCAAAGTTTTTACATTCATACGATTAATAAGTGTAAATACTCTTATTTCTATGTGAACACATACGCCGGAGGAACAGTATACATCGATGCTAGGGTTCTATAGCACCTTATGCCAAAGAGTAAACGGCAGTAAGGTCAAGATTTGTACTTAGTAAGTCCATGGACCAAAGAATCATGGAAAGTCCTTGTAGAGGCGATGTGGTGGAGCTACTCAACGCGCACAGTTGGGGATCATGATCTAAATTCAGGGTATCCGTGGAGTGTGACTTTAAAAAAAATTTATCCACGGTATACGTTGTGCGACTAGACCCCTGTGGCACATCTGTGCAGTGAGCCTAAAAGGAGGCGCTGGTGTTCAAGGTCATGTTAGGACACACTGACCCGGAAACAAGGGGTCAAGGCTCACGAGCTCCGCGTTACTTCTTTATTTTTTCATATTTTTATGCATAAAATGTGAATATTCATTCTTGTATATTGCGGGACTAACAGGTGTAATGGTGGGGGTATGGCAACGTATTCTTTCAATTCCTCTATTTTCATTTCGAAGCCAGGACACAATTATAGGCTATAAAGTATAATTATAACTGGTTATTATTAACACAAATCTAAAAGACCATTAATATTCCTAAAACATGTAACCTAACATTTCGCACCCGAATAGAAGGACTGTATGCCACTATGGCATACAAATTCAAGATGTTTACGTTAATACGAAATAACGGCTTTGCAAACATTCTTGCGTATTCCGTCTGTCTCTCGCTCTTCACGGCACCATCTTCAATCTCCGTCTCGGGCGTCAATTAATCTACCCATTCTTTCTCCCTAGCCTATAATAGTAAAAGCTAGATCCATCTTCAGTACAGGAGTCGCCGGATTACACTACTAGACCTCAGCCACCCTTTAGCTTAACTGACTGATTAGCCGAGGCTGTGAACAACAACTTTTAGATAAAACGTATCTTTGCTGGAGAGTTTCAAGTCCTCCTTGCTGCAACCCAGGCCCCCTTTTTCGCTTCGGCGGAGGTACTTTACAGGAAGATAGCTACCGAAACTGTTAGGCGGACCTAAAATTGAAAGACAGATTGATACTGACTTGGTAACACCAACGACTTTCAAAAATGTCCTATTTTGTCACAATTTTCCAGATACGATTGTTAGTAGGACAGGGCATTAATGGTCAGGCAAGCGAAATGCGTCACTAAGACAATGGAAAATTAAAGTGAATTATAACAAAAGAGATTGAGAACAGAGAAGAGAAAGTTTGCAGAAGAGGTGCAACAGACCAGTCTTCTTATAACAATGGTTTGTAGTTTTAAACGCGTGAGCCCCATTTCCAAAGTAAGATGTGATAATAATAATAATAATAATAATAATAACAACAACAACAACAACAACAACAACAATAACTGCAAAACAACACAGTAGTTAGCCTATATAGCTCACAGTTTAAAAAAACACTTGAACACCATGCGTCTCTCACACGCGCATATATATAGGCTATCCACTTATCTGTCTTGCTGACTATGAGGTGCAAGACATTAAAATGGAGGCACGCGCGCGTGTGTGAGAGGCGCATGGTGTTCAAGTGGTTTTTTTAAACTGTGAGCTATATAACTACTGTGTTGTTTTGCAGTTATTATTGTTGTTGTTGTTGTTGTTATTTTTAACATTTTTTTGTACTATTTTTTTTTAACATGTAGGCCTAAGTGTAGTTACTTCCCCCTACGCACACTTCTGCTAACTGTCCTCTGGGATCCCAGTAATCAAAATGTGAACACTTATCAAAGAGCTTTCACCTAAATATTGTGGAATAATAAACCATTTTATGAGCATACTATCTATTTAGTGTAACAGTTTGGAAAAATAAAGGACCCTAGCTCACTTGTAGGACTGTGGATGGACTGTGATGTTGTTGAAAGCTGCTTCGTTATTCCTGTGGTGCAGTGGGCAATACAAAGATGTTTAATGAATTTATATTCTGATACCGAACATCAACGTGCTTGTGAAGCAATTTCGTGTAACGTCTTTGATTATAATTATATCCTGTTAAAAAGATGAACGACGGAAGTTGCAGCTCCACAAAATAAAATTCTCCGTTGAATACTAGAGATTGCTACCAACTCTGCAAGAATATTGTCTTTCCAATAAGTGCAAGACAAAAGCTAGCACTCTTTGATCAAAACACGTCTTGGGTCCATGGGTGGAACAAAGAGAAATCGATAAATCTATTTTGGAGAAACCAAAATGATGAACTGGTGTTGCAATTTTCCATTGCTGTTTGAAATATGTCATCTATGTAGAATAACGTCTCGTATGTATTGATTGAAGAGGTCTCCAACGTCAGAACAAGTGATTAGAAAGATAATGTTCAACGACAATGGCTACGAAGTCATAGAAAGGTGACGCTGGTAGAGAAGAAACTGGAATACTATTGGTTGAAACGCCTGTGAATAAAGAAAGGACGCGGCTTGCATGATGTGATGGCATTCGCTGAACAAAAGTGTGAATATCTTCACACTCACCCTGGCTGTGTGGACGAAAGCGGACGAAGAAGACTTCTTCATAAACTAGAGTGGTTATCAAGTCTTTTTTGAAGGACTGGAGAAGCGTGTCTGCATGAGAGGTAGAACAGTATCAAGATGCTGGCTCGCTATCCTGATCTCAGTCACAGCAAAGACTATGAATGTACGGTCTTTGGTCACATCATAGCTTCTTAGCAAGGACTATAAAACGAGTGCTCTGGATGAGTGAGGCGTTGAAGAGGTGCTGTTAGTATGGGAATGAGCATCAGGACCAATACCAATTCTCTCATCTCTGTTCAACACAAGTGTTCCCGCGACTAGACGTCAGCCAGTCACTAAACTTCAAAGGGCCCAGTTTCTTCTAGCAATGCAGAACATTATATCCCACTGTTACCGCCTGAGATGCATGATAATAATTATTGCCTTTAGGTCTAATACCATATGCGACTTGGGGAAGAAGAGCTTCTGACGGACAGGCTAAGCTGGATGAATTGAAGGGTTGTCATATCCTGATAGGAGACACGCGACTGCTGCACTGTTCACGCGCCTGAAGTCACAGCGTCTGTTAGGTGTCAGGTGAAAATCTGGACCACAACATATCTAGGCGGGCGCGCACGCCTGCAGCAGTCCGTATCTTCATTAATGTTTGTTCAACTATTGGTCAGCTGTACCAGAAAGTGGTTTCAGCTGCTAATTTCCATTGGGTGTTTCAAATGTAAGAAAACGTGAACCTGCATGCGCGATATCATCGGAATCTTAGGTCATTACCTGATTATAGCAACGCTGTTAGTGCACTTCGTGCAGGACTGCACTACAATACCGTACAGCGCAATCACGACAATAATTATTAAAACAATTTGAAGCAGGTTTAGTGCCCTTTATAATAACTTTGCAAGCATTCCATGGTATAAAATTTGTATTGATTTGGTTTTACGAATGCTATCATGTTCAAACGATCTTCCCTCCACCCCACTCTTACCCAAAATTTGTTGGATGAAATTATTTATTGTTATTTATTTTATCACTTTTATATAGCGCTTTTCCAGCTCAAGAGCTGCTCAAAGCGCTGGTCGATACAGGATCTAACTCAAGCCGCCCACTTGCAATCTTTGGATCTTTATAGTCCATGCGGTGGAATGAGTGCGTGCACAGACTAGACCTCGGTTTATACTCTCATTTGAAGGAGTAGAAACGCAGTGTCTCGGGGTAAACTTTATTTAATTAATTAATTAATTAATTAATTATTTGTATTTACATCATTCTCATTTTACTCCAGGCCGGCAACAAGGTTTGTGCAGGCTGTAATGTTATCGCTTGACATTTGAGTACAATGCGTATACCACTGAGCCAAATGCAACGATTATGTGTTCCATTTCAATACTTAAACGATGATTTAGTAACTAAAGCGAAAGGTTGGCTCGTTGATCTTATCAGACATGCCGGTGAAAACCGTATACCTCTTCATTTATTAGTAGAATTAGAGGGGATTTAATACAAGCATACAGAATCTGCAATGGACAGGATGATTTAAAGTGGCCTGAATTCTTTACATCGCCTCATTGCAATATTACGCGCATGTCCGAAGGACAAGTATTTATTTAGCATTCCAATACTAATATAAGTAAGACTATATTCCAAAGTAAGACTGCTGCGCTCCCTTGTCATCTCCATCTTCCTTGTGAAGCATGGACTCTCACAGCAGATCTACAAGGAAGAATACAAAGCATGGAGATGAGGTGCTACAGAAGACTTCTGGGCATTTCCTATACCCAACACATCACCAACGACGAAGTCCGACAGACAATCACACAAACCATTGGACAAGACGATGACCTGCTCACAGTGGTGAAGAAACGGAAACTCCGATTGTATGGCCATCATCAGGCCTTGCAAAGACCATTCTGCAAGGCACAGTGCAAGGAGGTAGAAGAAGAGGGAGACAGAAAAAGAGGTGGGAGGACAACATTCGAGAATGGACTGGTTTGACACTGAGCGAAGCAATCAAGGCTGCTGAGGACAGAGAAAGATGAGTATGCTGGTTAAACGATCATCGGTGGTGCCCTTACCTCCGGGTTACGGGACAGGATAGGATAGGAATACTAATATAAGGAGGTTTTCATTTTCTAACCGAGTTGCTACTAACTGGAATAACCTACCTATTTCACTTAAGAATGCACCAAGCATAAATACGTTTAAAAATCAGTTAGGCTTACTTCCAGATGTAAAAAAATATGTTTTATTGCTATGATGAATGAAATGCATAGGAAAATTACATGCTCAACCGACCCACTGAGATATTGCCAATTTGAGGACGGGGCATTTAGAAAGGCTTCACTGCCTGTATTGCCCCCCACATTACTACTACTACTACTACTACTACTACTACTACTACTACTACTACTACTACTACTACTACTACTACTACTACTACTACTTTGTTTATATTATTTTTGGTTTATTTCATGTTATTTTATTTGGGAGGAGGGGGGAGGATTATGTCATGTTATTTTGGGTTTATTTCATGTTCATTTTAAAGAACAACTACTGGTCTTCCTTTATTAGAACCCCTTGGGGTCATGAGCAATCTTGCCACTGTAGATTGTTCAAACCTATAAAGGGAAAAGTGAAAGCCACAGTTGAAAACCTGTCTTTCCTTTGTAGGCAAGACAAATTCACTGCGGCAACAGTACCCCCGTTGGAGTGCCGGGGGTTTTCAGTATAAATAGTATCCCCACTTTATGGAAATTTAGTGCTTTAAATTCCCACTGTCGCTGTCTTCCTCATTTACTCTTTCTCATTCCTGCTCTGTCCTATCACTCTGCTATACTATCTTCTTCTTTGCTAGATCAATGACCTACCTTTTTTCTTGAAAACTCTTCCTGGACAAGACTCCTTGTTTGTGTATGAGGTCTGTTGGATCAGCTTGGGAGTGTTGGACGCTTTCTGCCGGGTGGTCACTAGGGCTTCCTATGATTGTATTAGTTCGCAATATAGGCATTTTATATGTATTTGTTTTGTTGATGATTTATAATGATGTTTGTATTCTATTTTGTTTTTGTAACCGGGGGTTCGCGTAGTTGAGGTCAACCCTCAGCCGTCCCCCGCGTGGGATGTCTTTATTGTAAAGTGACTGACCGGTGGAGGGCATCCAATTTTTCCACTGGGGTTGTTTCAGCAGATCTTTTATACGGATCGGGGGTTGTCCGGTCCTGATTTGGCTCGGAAGAGTCCGCTGGACCTAAAGCAACAATAAATCAATCAATCAATCCTTTATTAGAGTGCCACTTCTTTCATTACTGCACGCTATAATTAAAATATGTCTCTGTAAATTAACTGTATTGTTAATGACCCTATTATATTTATGTTCGCTGAATGACAGCTTTGAAGCGAGTTAACAGAAGTTAGCAAGTAAACTTGACTGTTTTACGTACCAAGTTGACTGTTTTATGTATTCCAATGACTGTTTTCTGCACTCCAGTGAATGTTTTATGTACACCAGAGACGGCTTTATGTGTTTGTAAGATATCGTTTTATTGGCTTGTCAAGTGAAGGCGACACTAGTGCATGCTGTGTGAGTAGTTATAAAATCCCCATTTCAAGTTCAAAGTCAACAATAGCGGACCTGTAACACCGGAAGACTTCGCAGCAAGTTTAGCTAGTTCCGGACAGTTGGCGAAATTGAACTACTACTGACGTCAATTATGTGTTTAAATGTCAACTTCAGTTTACTGAATTAAAGGGACAGGGAATCGAAAATGTTGGTTTATTTTTATATGACAATGAGTTTATTTGGGAAATTGCGTTGCTTTCCCATTACAAAAAAAAGTATGATGGGCAATCGTGATTTGAAAAACATTGCTAAGCTTTTATTTGTTTTGTTATGTAAGCAAACAATTCTGCCTACAATTCACATTAATTTTTTGCAGCGGTGCTAATTTTAGAATCAATCTTTAAGTTATTAATAGGCAAATAAACTAAATGAATGTATGGATTTACATAAAAGCCGAACTTTGGAAAGAGGTTATTTTGTTGCTATATTTTTTCCAGTTGGGGCTGCACTCAATTTTACCCTGAATTGTGTGATCGTGGAGCCATTTAAAGCCAGGAAAAGCTTGAAAAAGACAAACTGTGATTTTGTTGTCGTTGTTGTTGTTGTTGTTGTTGTTCTTCTTCTTCTTCTTCTTCTTCTTCTTCTTCTTCTTCTTCTTCTTCTTCTTCTTCAATTGTGTCTTGAATGAACTTTTGTTTTATTAGGTGTTAATTAAATATACTACTATACTTCAATTGTTAATTAAATTATGGAAGCATGTCAGGACAGGTAAATCAAGTAAAAGTTCGAAGGAAGGCGAGAAAGAGAGAGAGAGAGAGAGAGAGAGAGAGAGAGAGAGAGAGAGAGAGAGAGAGAGAGAGAGAGAGAGAGAGAGAGAGAGAGAGGAGAAATGGGCAAATGTCAAGAATCAGAACATTCTAGTTAAGATAGTCTTGCTTACAGGTCATGTAAGCGAGCGTTGTGGCCAAGTGGCCTAAGGCGGGACTAACTTGCCTTGTCCACAGGCCAGAAACCAATGGCGCCTGACAGGTGTGGAATCGATCCAGCATTTGGGTGTTATGTTTCTCCGAATATTATTTACTGTCGACTAGAGCAACGTCTCGGGGGTTTTCTCCGAGTACTCCGGTTTGCTCCCCCAGCAAAATTTCAAAACCACAACTAATATTAGGTACGTTGGGTTTGGGCGCGCCACAGGCTGCGACTACGCCTTCCCTAAGGGAGGTGGCCCAGAATTTCCCGATAAAAAGGGACAATAAAGCGTTACTAAAATAAAAATTGCTACCTGTACATCTGCAATAAGATGAAAAGGTGAAAATGGGAGGATGAAAGTGTGGTGGGGTCATGCCAGGTCAGCTAATAAAGACATTAGTCAAATGACAAGTGCTACGCTGGCGAGGAATCATGACGTCTGGAGTGTACGCATACGTTGACGATGATCCTCACACACTGTCAAACGCTACTTACACGACCTGCCACCCGACACGGCATCCGTTTTGCCCCTGCCTTCTTGTTGCACACAATCAAACCGCGAGTTCGCTATGCTCATATTGGTTGTACTATCCTTTTGTAAATAAAATGTCTGAATCTGATTTTGTAGGAAGGAAAGATGGAACCTAACATAGATTTAAGTATACGCAAGAACATGCTTCCAGTACGCGGTTGTTATAATAATCAGTGGCGTTCGAACCGGCGGGAGTGGAGGTGGGAGGTGGAGACAGGTGGGGTCAATCGCCATTCTCCCCTCCCCCCATCTCTCTCTCTCATGCACCTTGGGTTGGGTGGGGAAACCTAGGTTGGGGAGGGGGTTGCAAACGTATCTTTTTGCAACCACCCCCACTCCAACTTTTGGGACGATGACAAAAAGAAAAAAAAAACGAGAGAGAGAGAGAGAGAGAGAGAGAGAGAGAGAGATGGATTATTTATGCTTCGGTAAGCACCATGGATTTTAAAGTAAAATAGCCACAGATGAGCATGGAGATGAGATGCTACTGAAGACTTCTGGGCATTTCCTATACCCATCTGTTACGTTGAAACGCGAACGAAAGTATGTCGGAAACGCGCACGATAGATCTAATCGTTTCGTTTTGCAAAGTATGTTATGTTATGTTATGTTTATCAGTTTATAGTCCCCTCTCTTCCCGTAAGGATTTTCAGAGAGGAGACTCTGACATTATTCAATAATGGAGTTTATATACCTTTGATTTGAGTTTGCATTGTTGTTAGGAGAGGCTTTGTATAACGTTGATGATTTGCGTTAGTCGATATTACTGGAGAATTTTCTGGATCTGCGTGTTTACTCTCGATAGAAATTTCCCGATACATGTCGAAGCAAGAGGACGTTCCGTAAGGAGAAGAAATATGTATGACGTAAGACAGTAATGACGAAGTTAGAAGCGATTGGTTAAATTGAGTCATACGAGATTGATCCAGGTTATTCGGGAGTATCAAGAGACTATTTAAGTGACGCGCTGTTTCAAAAATAGGATAGTGAAGTTGTTGATAGTAAGTTGGAAAGTAAATTTGAGAGTGGAAAGGCGATTGAGCGATTGTATGTAGTTGTTGATGTGTGCTGAATAAAAGTGGAAAACTTCATACGTCGACTCTGTGACTTGTATGCTGTTTGAGCGGGTTGCGTGAATAAACGAATCTGAGCTACACTCATCAGTACTTCAGCATTGGGGCTGAATCCACTACTGATAGAAAACACCAACATCGATCGGAGTGTAACACCAGCACATCACCAACGACAGGCCATCACACAAGCCCTTGGATAACACGATGACATGCTCACAGTGGTCAAGAACCGTAACTCCGATGGTATGGCCACGTCACCAGAGCATCAGGTCTTGCAAAGACCATCCTGCAGGGCACGGGGCAAGGAGGCAGAAGAAGAGGGAGACAGAAAAAGAGGTGGGAGGACAACATTCAAGAATGACTGGCTTGACACTGAGCGAAGCTACGAGGGTTGCTGAGGACAGAAAAAGATGGAGTACGCTAATTAAATGATCATCTGTGTTGCCCCATCGACCTTCGAGTTACGGGATAGGATAGAATTGGATAGACACACACACACACACACACACACACACACACACGCACACACACACCCCACGCACACCCACACACACACACCCACAACATATTGCAACAGAATTTTTGCAAATAACCGGTACAAAAGTATTATGTCAATAATTTTCCCTCCCACGACTCTCTCTCTCCCTCCACCTTCCCCTCCCGGAAATATCTTCACCCACCCCATCCCCAAATATTTTCCGACGCGGTTGAATGGTGCTGTGGTGCTCTGTAAAGAACGTGATCAGGTGTTCTTTTTTTCTAGTTTGTGACAAGCATAGCTTATAGCTACTGTTAGTCAAGTCAGGTCAATAAATAAATCTGTATTATCCTAATGGATAATTTTCACAAACGAGACGGCCAAAGCATTCTTACAGAAATAATTTACCTTAAATTTGTCATTTTCTTATACCTTTTAGCTTCGCTGCAACCACAGTCTGCCTACAATTCAACCTATTTCTTCTTCCTCCTTGGTGAAGTTCTGGAATATATACTATAGATCTATTACAAACTTCTATCTTTGGATTTTATTGGTGCAGCTCGGAAGTACAGGCCAAAATCTAAATTCATCTTTATACTTTTTTAAACAATAAGTTAGGTCGAAATCTAAATTCATCTTTATCCTTTTTTGTGTGTTTTTTGTTACAAATACGTTCTCAGGCCGAAGTGATTTCGGGAATAATAAACATAGGCCTAGCCTGCATCTAATTCATCTTCATTCTTCCCACCATGTCTTTCAGGCCGTATGGGTTTCCTAGAATAATGGTCTTTCTGTTCGCTTCTTCTGTACTAGTAGTAGTAGTAGTAGTAGTAGTAGTAGTAGTAGTAGTAGTAGTAGTAGTAGTAGTAGTACCCCTGTTTCTTGTACAAGTATCTTTTTTGTGGCTGCATTTTCTATTTTCTTGATTTCTATGCTTCTGTACACCTCCGACCACCTTTCAACCGACCACCATTTTGGTTCATCGACTTATATTGTGTGTGTGATTTTTTTCTAGCTGTCTTTCGGCGGTACGGTACGCTATCGCTACTTTTCAAGTCTCCGACCTACGAGAGCGATAACAATGAAACAAAACGCTCGTTGATGGTTTGAAATTGAAAAGGGAAAGGATGTTGGAGGTGTGTCGAGCTCCTTGCTATGTGTTGGAATAATAGCCATTTGGCAGTATTGAATGAAGAAGGTAATATATACATCGAACGGAATGTTTTATCTTCTCGATGAAAAAGGCGTTAATACAAAAAATGGAGAGAAGATTACTGCGAACTATGATGGTCATTTTATGATAGGAGTTTACATATATTGTAGGCCAGGCATCATCATCATCATCATTATCATCCCCTCGACTTCTGCATTCATTGGAAGGGGTGACGGTGGATGGTGGGGAGGGAAATGGTGGGAGGGGAGCATGGGAGGGTGGAAGGGAATGGAATGCGGAGTGGGGGGGGGATAGAAAAAGCTGATATCCTTCTACATTGTGTCTTTTTGGCTGCTGTTTATAGGAGGTCTGGCATGGTCATGTCGGTTTGGTCTTTGATGTTGTCGGACCAGCTCTTTTTCTGCTGCCCTTGTCTGCGGCCGCCTTCGACGGCACCCTTACACGATGGTTTTGGACAGGCTTTCATGTCGTGTGACATGTCCAAACCAAACCAGCTTCGGACTTGGTAGTTTCTAGCAGAGGTCCCTGGGAGCCAACAAGGTTCCAGGCCAAGCTCCGCACTTAGTCGTTGGTCTTGGGCTCCCTGTAGGAGATGCGAAGCAGCTGTCTCAGACACTTGGTTTCAAATGCCCTGAATCTTTCTTTCAGTATCTGCCAGTAGGACATGCCAGGATCATTAAATACAAAGTAAGTATCTACCAAATGAACTGACGAACCCCCATCATAAGTTCATACCTTATTATTAAAGTTCTTTTAAGCATTCCAAATTATGTTTTTAAATAAATAATTAACTAAATCAATACAAACGATGACACACGTCGTCATCCATTTCCACCATCGCCTTCTCACTCTCCTCATAACCCTTTCTTTTTTCTCGTTTCTTCATCCTCATAACCCTCTCTTCTTTCTCGTTTCTTCATCTTCTCTCATGATTTGATCAGGACAGTCCATCATGAACTTCCGTGATCAACAAATATTAGTTTATATTAGTTCGACCATTTGTGTGCATGCCGCTGCGGGTAACGCTTGAACTGAACACAGGGAAGTGCATTGCATGTGTACACGATTGATTGGTCCACTGGTCGTACTTTGGTGGGGGAGGGGGGATGTTCAGAACAAGAGATGCACGTGTTTTGGACAATAACAAACAACGCTCCAACAAACCCCCTTATGTAGAGTCACAAGCGGAAGCAATCAAAAGTTATGACCAGAAGAAAAACAATAAGAACAACAAACAAAGAAGTTCAAGTATGATTCATGTAGCTTTCCTCCGCTTTTTCTTTCTCCGCCTCCTCCTCCTCTTTCTTCTTCTTCTTCTTCTTCTTCTTCTTCTTCTTCTTCTTCTTCTTCTTCTTCTTCTTCAAGTACAAGATTTACAACATATTTCTTAATAATGTCAAAAATCATACATTATAGCATGCATCAATTGATTTTCCTCTGTCACCCCCCACCCCCCTCTCCTCCCACTCAGTCCTGCAAGCCTCTCTCTCTTTATTAAATTATATGGTTCCAGTTAAATGTTTTATATTGAGTATTGTTAGTTTCCTTGTTACGAAGTTAGCTTGTTTATTCCTTTAACTTTAAATCAATGTTTGTCTTTGCATGAATGCGGATGAATGATTAAACTAAATGTGTGAGTGATTGAAAGAAGGACTGATTGTAAGATTAGCAAATTAATGCTAAAATCATTCTCTTCTTGTAATAAAATATTGAATCTTCTTCTTCTTCTTCTTCTTCTTCTTCTTCTTCTTCTTCTTCTTCTGCATGTACCAAAAACTACCTAATTATTACGAAAAGACATCTTATCTAGGGAGCTTGCGTTTGTTGCACAAAATATAAGCTAACTACCTAAATATAACATTCTCGTTGTTTTTATTTTATTTTTCTTTTACTTTATTTTAGTAGTTTCCTTTCCCCATAGAAGTGTAATTTCACGATTCTTACTATGCCGTAAGAACACACGACTGCAGTCTTCTTCATCAAATCACGAAGCGGACTCTCCGCCTTTTAAAAATAATATTGTACTGAGCCCGCATCCACGTGCACAAGAGATTGTCGTTACGACACGACGCACGTGCAATCCGGATTAGCTGACCCACTTGCACATGCTGGTATTCTTGAGAAGCAACACTCAGTTATTTCACTTTCTAGTACGGATCATTGGTAAATGTCGCTAATAATGGTTTAGAGCTATCGCAGTTTTCCCTCAAATTTACTTCGACTTTGGTATTGAGTTACTTTTGAGGGTGGAAATAATAGTGAAGGGTTGGACAAATTTTCAGAGTCACCTGCTGTAGTTTCAAATGTAGAGTTGTGTACGGGCGAGTAACTGTTAAACGACACTGTTCTTCAGTCAGTTTGCCTATCAGTTCGAAATGTTGCACTCACAATGTAGTGTTTGCTTTGGGGGTTAGAATTTTATGGAGGGTGGTGTTCGCAGTTTTAATGGTCCTTTTCTTCGGAAATTTCTAGCAAGGAAAGCGCCACACAAAAAAATTAATTAAATAAGATTTCAAACGATTAACTTGAGCTTAACTCCAAAAGTGATTTAATTTTCTTCCCTGCAGCTGCGTTTTATATCGCATTGTGTTTGCACGTCTTTCAATGATGATGACTTTACGCGCAGTGTATAAAATAGTCATTTGTAACAAGAATTATACTAATAATTACATTATGATTTTTTAAATGCAAATATTATTCGATGTTTCAATAAATCAATCTTTAATTTAATGTCTGTTCACACATTTAGGTGATATTAGACATTGAAAATGTAACTTTTAAAACACTTTAACTATTTAAAAACATAATTTCAAAACAATCTATAAAAGTCTACCAACAGGAGATTTAGCAATAACTTTCACAATGTCTGTAACATTTGGATGATATAGAACCATGTCTACAGAATGTCCATATTCAGTTATGCTATGTCCATTTACTTTAAATATATCTCTTAAAACTGAGCATTCAAAGAGAAGGTGATGTACTGATAGACTTGTATTACATATACATTTAACATCTACTGAGTATTTAGTGCTCCATGCATTCATTCTTAATTTATATATTAATTTAGAAAGTGGTCTTGAACAATTCAGTATAGATATATTTTTAATATTATTTTCATGATACACTGCCTTTTCTAGTAAAGAAAACATTTCATGATTACACATATTCAAATTTGTTATAGTTATAGAATCTGATGACCTTTGTGCTCCCTCCTTAGCTAATCTGTCACATACCTCATTCCAATGAATTCCGCAATGTGATGGAACCCAACAGAAATCAATATTTATTCCTCTAGAAATCACACAGTGTATCATATGTTTAATTTCATAGATTAGCTCCCGTCTATCTTTACAGTTCCACTGTTTTAATGCATACAGAATCGCTTTTGAATCAACGCAAACTAATATACCAAATAATTCTAAAGGTGACGTCATGATGAAATTTAAAGCCATTCAAATAGCATAAAGCTCAGCTGTAAATATAGAAAATCCCTTTCCTAAATAATATGACCTTCTGATATTTATTTCAGGAATAATATATGCTGATCCACTATCCGAAGAATCTAAAACTGATCCATCAGTAAAAATCTGCATATGGTTTTTGTAATTACTTTCAATATGCGTTTTTACATCAGTAACTAATATATTAGGATTATCCTCTTTTTTTAGTTTGGCTATAGTCAATTTTAATATGTGCACATGTATGCTCCCATGGTGGAATCAATGGTGTTAATGGAAGAACTGAAACTGATGTGATATCAATGTTGCACTTTTCAAAAAGGTCTTTTGTATAGTTTCTAATTGGCTGCAAGTACTTCATAGTTTTTGTTCTTTTTGGATAATCTTGTTGAGCGTCAATATATATTTCATCATACACCGAATTTGGAACAGATAAACATGTTAACACATATTTGGAAGTAGCCAGTTGACGTTGTTGATTTAATGATAATATTCCAGCTTCTTGGTATATTCGTAGAGTGTTATTCGATGTGTTTGTGTGTATGTGTGTGTGTGTGTGGGTGTTTGTGTTTGCGTGTATGTGTGTGTGTGTGCATTATATTTCGTGATTAAAGGTTGTCTGTGAGATATAGTATATACACAATCATGTTCACTGTTGATACATGATATGTCCATAGTGATTGCGCTTAATGTTGCAATTGTGAATGCAAGATCTTTTAATTTAAACCTTAAAAGGTGGAGTGTGGAGTGTGTATGTCTGCGGGACTGTCTACCAACATCGGAGCAATGTCCATATGCAATGTAAGCCTATGTGGTCATTTGGCTGAATAAATTCTGTATTCTGTATGCTTTCCAGCAACAGAGAGTGCCCCAACGACTTTCAACTTACGGGATAGGATAGGATAGGATTCTTTCCAGCGACTTACATTAATTTTATACCACATGTGTGAGTGAGGAATGGTGTGCTCGTTGTGTATATTTGTGTGTGTTTAACAGGTGAGCACGAATGCTGGTTACAGATCGCCGCGTTTTAAGTCTGAGTTGAGAGCATATATCATCTATTAGTAGTAGTAATAGTAGTAATAATAATAATAGTAGTAGTGGTAGTAGTATCATCATTATTATTATGTATAGTTCTGCAAAATAACAAACACACACACCCACACACACAACAATCCTCAACAAATAGCACGTGCAAGTATAGTGCTTCTCCGCTAGTTTTATGACAATCGTCAAGAACTAAACCCAACTACCGATGCAAGTAAAACCATACTGGCATTCGGCTATGTTCTGAGTCAGTTTATTTCCCCAACTTTTCGGTTGATTTGAATCTAGTATTCCATCGCTAGCCTCATTCATTCACACCCCTGTATGCGGAAATAAAAAAAAGAAAGAAAAAAGGAGAAAAGGTTACAGCCAATGCGACAGAGATTGGTGTAATTTGTTACAACCGTGTTTCCACATCACCTAAATTCAGATCTGGCATCACCGTACCGCAGTGTGATTTTATAACTGGTATCGAACATGCATGAACGATCGGCACTACTCTTAACATTAAGACTAAGTGCTTGGAACACACGAGTCCAATTTTAAAACCGAAGGTTTCCTCCGGGTACTCTGGTTCCGCCGCGCTTTTAGCCTCAATGTTAATGGGTTTGAATTTCCTTAACTAGAGATGACGTTTAGATTCAAAGTTCGCAAATATCACACCCAAAATTGTGTGAACAAGTAAATAGTAATCTTTTAACGTGAATTGGACTTTTTTTGCATTGCGATCTATGGTTTAAATACACTTTAAGGATGTTGTACTTTTAATTTCTTCTTCATTTGTTTTACAAACTATGCAGCATAACATGGTGCTACTACAGCGATGAGTGGTTTAGAGTAATGCATAAGTCAGTGTCAATGAAAGTTAATAGTTAAATGAAAATCTGCTGTTTGTGATTAAAAAATGAAATGGGTAGGTGGGGGGGATTCTATTCATGCATTATTACTTATGGCGGAGGACCATGCTAGCTGTACATTCTGCATATGATTTTACTATTCGATGTCAACTTCCACCTTTCGCCATTTTGAGAGGGATGTGCACTGAGTATCATTGACCGCTGTAGTTTATGCCTGAATTGTTTCAAGTCTGACAGACCTTTGACACTCAGAATAGTCCGATCTCTGACAATCAGAGTGAGAGGGCTGTTGAAAAGCTGTCATAAAAGCGCCTCAACCCTGTGTCATTTCGGCTCGTCAAACAACACCACTAGAGCACCCAACGGTTTTTGCGCTCTCGGGCGCGGTAAATGGTATCGCAGGTTTAATAGCGTTGAGGGCGATTCGCCAATAACATAAAAGGCGAGCAACCGTATGACCATGGATGACTTATTCCTGCACAAAGACGGATGTTGAATGAACTTTTCTGGTAGAAAGACGGAAGCTGGATGTGTTGAATGAACTTTTCTGGTAAAAAGATGGAACTTGATGCATACGTTGAATGAACTTTTCTGGTATAAAGACGGAAGCTGGATGAATTATTGTGGTATAAATACTGAAGTAGCGAGCGCTGATTGCTAAGTCTATGTGCGTGCGCCTTGCTATCATTGCAGGAGCTTGTGCATAGTTTCACATTCACTCGTAATGTCATATGAAATACCTTTTTTGATAAACAAGTACAGTGCTATTCAGTTATAAATGTCTTGTTAGTAAATTATAGTACATTAAGAGCCTACTGTGTACTTGCAGCTTGTGTGTGTTTTATCCAATAGACTACAACTATTTATGCTGTGGCATAACGTTTTGACCCTGGCGCCAAGTTCAAGGTCCTTTTAGAGGAAACCGACCTAATTAAGGATTGTAGGGGTTGAAGATGGGCGTGAGGATGAAAACTATTGAATATTGTAAGGCTCTTGCTTGATCAGATCTGAGATGTTAGATAGGCCTACGTGGTGCAAATAGATTTCTAGAAAAAGGGTGTTGACATAATTATCTTAGCTTTCTTTCTGTTGAATCGTGGTGTAGATCCATTTTTGTGCCGTAGGAGTACAGAAAGCGGAAATACACGGAAACATAGTACTCACCACTGCTCCACATCCCCATCCCTCCCCAACATTCACACTTAACACACGCATACACACACATCAGTAAACAGCTGCATGTAGGACAAATTTACAATCACATTATCACTTTATTACAATAATAATTCGGTTTATGCTGCCAATATACTGGAATGCATAACACTTTTGATTTAAAAATAAAACACATATTTGTTAGGTACAAGGCACAGTGGCAAATATTAAACAATCAATCAAGGTTTCTTTCTTTTAAATGATATATTCACAAATAGCGAAATAGTCTCGTGACTAGGAATGACTATTATGTAAATGGGAAAACAAATTAATTCATTGAAAGTCAACATTT
The DNA here is from genome assembly GCA_036898135.1 of Oncomelania hupensis. Taxonomy (NCBI): domain Eukaryota; kingdom Metazoa; phylum Mollusca; class Gastropoda; order Littorinimorpha; family Pomatiopsidae; genus Oncomelania; species Oncomelania hupensis. The sequence continues at coordinate 120,471,851 of CM072511.1, read as the reverse complement.
AAAGCGTTAGAGATCCTTGTTGAGGAACAAATACACATGATGTGGTCATTCATATCTGTTCAATTCATTAGAACAATTGCATAAATTCTTTAGAACAAGAATAAACTGAACATCGTGTGGTTTTGCAATTGCTTCAAAGGTTTACAGGCACATATCAGGTAAGCAAGTAAGAATCATTCATCAATTAATCAACCGAAAAGTTTATCAACCAAGTAGTAAACAAACCAATCATCAATCGCTCAGTTATTCAGTCCTCAGACAATCAATCAAATTAAACTTCCAGTCCTACCAATCAATAAATTAACCAAGCAAGTCTTATCATACTTATTGACACTCATTATTCTCGAGCATAGCAATTAAAAAGTAATGCATTTCTGATTTCAGTAGGGCTGTTCATTAATTCACAGCCACTTATTCGTTGTTACATTGTTAGTTGTATTTCATTGTCTCATCCAATGCACGTATTTCTCTCGTACCAGTGAGATTTACTTTCCTTTGATGAAAATTCAAAACTGATAATATCACACACTCTCGGAAGCCAGATTCTTGTACTATATCGTCGGGACTAGTTTGGTATCTTGGCAGCGGAAACGTGTCTCTTTCACAATCACCAGATTCATCATTCTAGATCATTTATTTGCTTTGTATTTCAGATAAAGCGAGCGTGCGTCGTCTATAGCCCTATGAATCATGAAAAATCATATTGTTATATGTGGTATGTATAACTGTATATAGTCGGTTAAAAAAAAGGCGGTGCCACTTGTTTGATTCAAGGTGCTGTACAAAGTCCGAGTTCATTAAATATGATATTGTGTTTGGGAAATTGGACGCAAAAGCTTCGAAGTTTACGATCAGCAAAGTACAATACTGTTGTGTTGTTAAGGCTGAAACGACTGTCCTCAAAACGATTGCGAATGAGCACGCCTGGTGGCCATGAGGTAAAACGTTATGCATGGAACACAAGTGCACTGTACGTGAGATAGGGAGAATCAGATGACGGAAATCGTTGTTAATATAATATTATTTTCTGTCTTGGATAAACTGGTTGCGCTAACGTAGCTTCCCCGTGAGAAGCACTAAATATCGTGGAACGTGCAAGTCTTTGAGAGTGGCACAACCTATTAATTTTAGTAGTGTAAGCTGAACCCTCGGACCAACTCAGCTAGCACCATAGTCGATTTTATTTCTCTCTCTTTCTCTCTCTCTCTCTCTCTCTCTCTCTCTCTCTCTCTCTCTCTCTCTCTCTCTCTCTCTCTCTCTCTCTCTCTATTTCCTCCTCGGTCGGAGTAGTTCAGAATCTACAAACATCTTGTAGTTCTAAAGCAGCCCTTCGATCTTTCCAGATCAGACTTCTCTCGAGCTGCGTTTCTTGTCTCTTTCGTTTGCAGAACGGAGCTGATAATTAGAACTGCAAGAAAGGCTTAAAGGGGTTGTCCACTTCTCGACTCCGCTGGGTCGAGAACTCTTTATGAGATTTCGAGTCCGTGTTCAGCTTTTATCAACAGCGAGTCGATGATTCACTCTATAGTTACAAGAGTTTACTGTTCATTATCAGGAGTTTAAAACCTTCGTTGTCTCAAATGTCACTGGAATATGCTGCTAAGTTGATGAGATCTGATTCCGTGGGGTCCTCAGGCCGCCATATTTTGGCCACTAATCTATTGGTGTCTTGAGGCGGTTGCCGGACGTCCTCCCATGACAGTGAGTGTCCCAGCACGGTTTGGTCGTCACAATAGCCTTCTAGATCTGCACAGGCACATAAAGGCAACACACCTGTTAGGCGGGTATAAGACAGTATATTTTATAGGATATCACGCAACTCTAAAATGTATAACACTTATAAGCTCTTTAGATCTGCACACATAATTATAAAGGCATCACACTCACATTATACATATCACATCCACGAAATCACCCATCTATATAAGACACTGAACACACCAACCGTCTACGTCTACATGTAAGACACATCACACACTTAAGACATCATGCAAGCAGAAGACGAAGACGGAGGAGGAGGAACGGAGGGGGTATGAAGCAGGGATGTCGTTTGGGTCGGATCTTCGGCTTTTAGCCGAAATTTTTATTAAAAAGCCGATAAACTGTCCATCATGTCGGCTCGCCGAGCCGAAGTTTTCACGGGTGAATCGGCTCAATTTTGTCAATTTTTGCGATATTCCTGTGCTGTACGCTTGCAGTTTAGGTGAGGATTCGATACTTACTAAGGTTAAACCCAGAAACTGACAGCATTGTGGTCTGTCAAGGACAGTCTAAACTTTTTATTGTTTTTGTGTGTCTAAAATTTAAGAAAATAAAATTTATTTTCAATGTTCTTATTCTACTCTTAAAATCATGTTTTATTACAAAGATATGCATCCACAGAACACCTTTAATATATGGAGGTGGAGGGTGCACGTTAACGTAGTGAATCTAGTCAAAAAACATGTGAGACTGCTTTGGAAGAGAGAGCCGAAACTTTCTGTAAAAAGCCGAAAGTTTCACGGCTGTTTCGGCCAAATCGCCGAAGAAAAAATTTCCTAGCAACATCCCTGATGAAGGAGAAGAAAAAAAATAACAACAACGACAACAACAAACAAACAAGACGACCTGTTTTAAGATCCCGCAATGATCATGTACTTCGGTTTTAAACTTAATTTGGTCATTGTTTTAAACTACCAGCGGCGGATTAATTTTTCTCAATCGTTATTTCTCAGCCGCGCGTCAGATTCATAGGTATCGGGTCATTATTACACAGGCGGCGGAAGCTGTTCAGGATTGGGGGGGGGTGGGGGGGGGGGCACACACCCATTTTATTCACTGACATCAAGGCCGGACCTTGGAAAAGTCGAGGGGGAGGTTACAGATTCAGCTATAGATTCAGATTATAGATTCCGGCCTTCTAGGGGGGTCCGGGGGCATGCTCCCCCGGAAATTGTTTTTCTTCAAGGATAAAAAATGGTGCAATCTGGTGCAATCTGAACCTTGAAAAAGCCATTTGTGATGGTCTGGGACTTTGAGCTTTTTGAACAATTGGACTGACAAACTCTGGGGTACAAAAATTATCCTCAGCCCCTCCCTTAAAAAAACCAACACACACACACACACACACACACACACACACACACACACACACACACACACACACACACACACACACACACACATGCGTGTACGAGGTACAAATGGGGTAATTTCACCAACTTCGCGGCCCTTAGGCGGCGAATTAGGTCAAGTTTCTTCAAAAAAGACACTTTTTCGCAAGAAGTTTGACCTAATTCCTCGCTCCTAAGAGATGAAGTAGGTCAAGTTTCTTGAAAAAAGCACTTTTTTCGCAAAAAGTTTGACCTAATTCCTCGCCTATTAGAGACGAAGTAGGTCAAGTTTGTTCAAAAACACAGCTAGGATAAGAAACTTTCCTCGACGATTAGGGTAAGGCAGTGCCTCGACGATTAGGGTAAGGCAGTGCCTCGACGATTAGGGTAAGGCAGTGCCTCGAAAAGGGTTAGGGTCAGGGCTAGTTGCAGCGCTGCAACTAGCCCTGACCCTAACCCTTTTCTGGAATGGGTGCCTTACCCTAATCGTCGAGGCACTGCCTTACCCTAATCGTCGAGGCACTGCCTTACCCTAATCGTCGAGGAAAGTTCCTTATCCTACCCGTCTGGAAGATGCACTACAACTACACTTGGGCAAGTGTACTTTAAGTGCACATGCACTACAACTGCACTTGGCCAAGTGTACTTTAAGTGCACATGCACTACAACTTCACTTCGTGAAGTGAAGTTGTAGTGCACATGCACTACAAGTTCACTTCCATGTACTTAGAACAAATGAGCAACGCCAGACAAATGGGGAACGACAAAATTACCTCATTTGGTACTAAAAATGGCAAATTTCGTTCCCCAAATGTGACGTTTCACAACTACACACACACACACACACCCACACACACACACACACACACACACACACACACACAAACATTTATTTATCAGCAGAGATGTTTTGTATACTATTATTATTCACTACTTTTTGTTGATCATTAACGGTATAAAGCTTTACCTTGTAATTTATGAACACCACCGCCCTGCTTTCATTTAATTCAGTCTTGCTGCACTAGGTTTCTCGGCATTAGTACCATTTGTGAATTGTATCTTCTGGCAAAACAGTTCACTGCCTCTTTGAAGTCAATATCAACATCCCTGTGCACTTTCATTAAAGCAAGTCCATTGAGTCTCTGTGCCCCATTGTAGAGCGCAGGTAGTTTTTCAGGTTGCGCAACTGACTGTTTGAACGCTCACACTCGGCAGTAGTGACAGGCAGGGTGCAAAGGTTCTTTAGCATGATAAACAGGTTGGGATAAAAATCCCTGTCACAATGTTTCAGTGCTTCTGATGCCGTGGATGGGATGATAGCTGTCGCATTCTCAGCAGCACTTCGCCATTTGCAAACCCACCGTTGGTATTCTGCATCAAGGGTAGCGTTGTCTGGTAGGTCAGACTCCCGCAACATTGCCAAAGTCTTCACCCCTTCTGGAACCTGCATGAAACCATCCTGGTTGTCTATTAAAGTGCTTGGCACCAGACAGAGACCATCAACTGCTAGGCCAGCATTTTTGAACCTCGAGTCCAATTCGGTTGACAGGTGTTCCAAGAAAGGAATGGCAATGCAAATCTTGAAATATTCTTCTGGAGTGGCCGCAGGTTGGTTGTCACGGAGAGTCTGTCGGGATGTTGACGAGGAACAATAACACCAGTTGTCAAAGCATTTGCCATTTTGCTGACTTCACCAAACCAGGCAACGAACGCTGTGTCGACATCTCTTCTAATAGAAGACATGCAGTTACTGACTTCTTTGATTTCCCTGTAGGCATCGACAACATCTTTTGTCCTTTTCTGCAGCTTCACTGTCAATGGTTTCCATTTCAACGATGGTTTTGGACGATTCAGCGATGGTCGTTTCAATGGATGTTCGTTACAACGAATTGTCATAATTATCAACTTAACATCTTAATTAATATTTCTAAAAAGTCGTTTTTGGTGGATTAGGGCAGTATCAAGGTGAAGGTGCTGGAAGAGGCTTGCGGCCAGAACAAGAAAATACGGCGGCATTTACTAATTTAGGCTTAGGGGTTGGGTTACTTGGTCGTTTCAACGAGAAAACGCTTTGGACGTTTCAACGGATCCCTTGAAATGGATTTCCGTTGAATTGACTATAAATAACTCTTTGTACGTTGGACCAAAAGTGACTAAAAACTGCAATGTTTTAAAAACAATTAAAAAAAATTGAAACTCTTTGCATTAAAAAAAATCAATTTTTTTAATTTGGAGAGGGGGTTCCAGAACCCAGGTACCCCCCCCCCTCCCCCCTCCCCCCACCCTTCTGGGTCCGGCCCTGGACATTTACTTTAAATAATTTGAACTATTTTCATAGACACTATGACAGAGAGAAAAAAAAGTTATATCATATATTTCTACAACTGTGCATATAAGAGAGAGAGAGAGAGGGGGGGAGGGAGTTTAGAGAGAAATGGAGAGAAACTGACCTGACAATGTTGATCCATCACAGTAACAAAAACAGCAGTCATGCATGTCATTTGGCATGGGAAATTACACCGTTAATTTTCCAAATTATGCCTTATTGCGTTCATTTGTATTGATAAATTCGTAAGCAGTTTGCGCTAGGTCTAGTTGATCTACTTTGTCTTTGAACACATGCATTATAAGACATTTATTTAGACGCTCCTGCGTCATCGTTGCCCGAAGGTATGTTTTTACCCGCTTTACGGCTGAAAAACTGCGTTCAGCCGTTGCCTATTGTGGTTGGGATGGTGAAGTACAGTCTGAGAAGTTTATCCATTTCACTCAGCATCCGTCGCACAGTGTCAGAAGCTTTCAGTTCATCCGGCAGTGCTTGGAATATGGTGATCCTAGAGTTAGCCGCCTCCTGGTGTCACCCAGTGCATGTGGGAGGATTCTAGCTGAGTTTTGAGTCTGTCCAAGTCGATGTTAGCGGAATATGTATCTTTGATTTCTTGAGGAATTTTTGGTCTCTTCCCTGCTGCTCCATCACTTAGAAGAACTTAAATTTTCCTTGGTAAGTCGAGAGCTATTTGATCAAACCGGCTCTTTAAATGTTCTTTGATGTTGTCAATGGCCTCACAGTATTGCTGTCTGTAGTAAGCAGATGGACAAGAGTAGCTGTGACCCTGTAAACCATCGTCCAGTCTTCGTGGAGGCTGCTTCTGTGTAGGAAAGCAGGGCTCATCACACAAATTTGCAGCTTTCGTTGTGATGTCAGCAAAACATGTCTCATAACAATCTTCATGCCGCATGCTTTCCAGTGTTCTCAGACAAATGTCAGCAGCGTTTACTGCATCATCACAAGTCGTTTGTTTTCTTTGAAGAACTGTCGCCAACTATCAGTCACAGCAAGGATCTCATCTTTGAATCTTTTTGCAACTTCTGACACATGACCCTGAAAATTACTCGCCCCGTCGTAGGCCTGGCCCATACAGTTTTGCACTGGCAAGTCAAGTCTGATCAAGCAGTCCTTCAGTGCTGTGAAAATGGTCTCAGCACAGATATTGTTAACTTGCATCAGTCCAGAGAAAGGGGGAATATATTGGTTTGAACCTTCAAATAATGTTTTTTGAGGGGCTGAATATTGGGGGGGCAAATGTATAGGTTTGCCCCCCCCAATATTTTTCTGGAAGGGGCCAGTGCCCCCCTTGCCCCCCCGCTTCCGCCGCCTGTGTATTAGTGTGTTTCTTGCTATCAGGCCTGTTGTTTTGTTGACCTCTTACTGGACCAAAAATGTCTTAAACCATTATGTAGAATACAATCCTATCCTATCCTATCCTATACCGTAACTCTGAGGTCGTTGGGTCACCACAGATGATCGTTTAACCAGTGTACTCCCTCTTTTTCTGTCCCCAGCAACCCTCATGGTTTCGCTCAGTGTCAAGCTAGTCCATTCTTGAATGTTGTCCTCCCACCTCTTCTTCGGTCAACAGTCCATTTTCAATTTCAGAGAAATGTTCAGTATATGTGACTTAATTTAATTTATCACATTTTCCTTTGTGTGTGTGTGTGTGTGTGTGTTTGTGTTTGTGTGTGTGTGTGTGTGTGTGTGTGTGTGTGTGTGAGTGTGTGTGTGTGTGAATGAGGACAATAAATTATCTTGTATAGATCTTGAATCTTCATTGTAATAATTTTCTGTATTTAATGATTAAGCTTCTTTCTTAATCAACATCATTTACCATTCAAAACTTTCCACAGTACCATCTGGTTGGTTCCCAGCCTTCATAGATTTCGAATTGTGTTAGAATCTTGTAGACAGACAATGCTTATCTTTTGCGCTACTGTAATGTATTACAATGTTTGGAATAGCATTTTATTTTTTTATCTTAACACGCGAGCACTGATACAACCAAGTGCAACGAAATAATAATAATAATAATAATAATAATAATAATAATAATAATAATAATAATAATAATAATAATAATAATAATAATAATAATAATAATAATAATACATGATGCTATTACGCGCTTTTTCTTCAGTCGGACTCAAAGCGCGGCGTTCTGACGAGATCGCTATTACAGAAGTCGGGATATAAATCAATTTGTATTTAAATGGCGTGATCTATTTTACAGACACTGTTGGATGTACAGTACAATGATAAATATGGCGCAAATTTTACACAAAACAGAAGAAAATAAGAATTTCTTGGTTCTCTCCCCTGCCCCATCTTCATTCTCCATCTCCCCTCCCTTATTATTATAATTACTCTTCGTATCCTTCTCTTCCTCCTCATTCACCAACACCACTGCTTCTATCAGCTGCATGGTCCTCCTCCTCCTTCTCCTCCTCCTCCTCATCATCATCATCCTCCTTAACTTCAAACTGACCTGATAAGTGACACCTAACGATGACTTTTTCCTGTTGTCGCTGTCCCCGTTGGTTGTTGTTCTTGTTGAAGTCGTCGCAGGTCTGGACGATGTCGGACAAGTAGCTGATGTAGCGGATGGCTAGACGTAGTGTGTCCACTTTCGATAACCTTCTTTCTGCCTGCAAATCAACCTAAAAATGAATTGGAAATACACAGGGTTTATTTAGTATCATATTTTACTTTCTTCAGAGCTGGCTCAATAAAACATTATTAAGTTATTAGCCTAATTGTAAATAACAAAATGAATATATTGTGACAGTGGTTTAGAGGAAGAAGTCAGAAAAAAGGAGAGGTGGGAGTAGGTGATAGTTTAGCAGCATCAACATTTGTAACTGTGATTGTTTCACGACCCTATGAGTCGCTATCGTCGTCGTCATCATCTTCGTCGTCGTCGTCATCATCATCATCATCATCATCATCATCATCATCATCATCATCATCATCATCATCATCATCATCATCATAATCGTCACCATCTCATCTATCATCATCATTACCTACCATCATCATCGTCATCATCATTATCATCATCATCATCATAATCGTCACCATCTCATCTATCATAATCTCATCTATCATCATCATCATCATCATCATCATCATCATCATCATCATCATCACTACCATCAATGATAATTATTATTTACATCGTTACGTCGTCGTCATCATCATCATTATCATCATCATCATCATCATCCGTATCCGTTCACAAATTCACACATTTTACGAAACTGCGCTGAACAAATTCATGTTATTGTGAGTAGTAGTAGAAGTAGTAGTAGTAGTTAGTACTAGCAGTAGTAGCAATAGTAGTAGTACATAAATCCTACTGTCACCACACCACCATCGCTACCAACGACAAAAAACAAGAACAACAAAAACAACAACAACATAGCGACCACCAATAACAAGACCAACAACAGCAAAAACACTACGACTACTACCCCACCCACACCACCACCATCATCAACACAACGACAACAACAGTAATAATATTCCTCCTACCTGGACGTTAGTTGGAATACAGGTGCGCAACGTTTCGAAAGCATCGTTGATGGATTTCATCCTTCTTCGTTCCCGCATGTTGGCGGCCTTCCTCTGTATCACTTTCTTCACTGGCTTCCCGCTACCGTTGCCGCTAAGACTGAGGATACCTCCTGTTGGACCAAACCCAATGAAATGTAGTAGCGGAATGTAACAGCTGTCAGCTACCCTTAGGTTTTTAATTAGTTTCTGTACCAACGAGATAATCGAACTGCCTGAAATATGACCTTTGCGCAATGTCCGTTTAAATGACGTATTAGTGCTTTGACTTCCCACATCCACATCTACCCCTACCCTTTGCATAATTATGTGCTTAGATGGTCAGTCTTTCAGAAATCTGGCTACTTAAAACAAACAAAACGATACTATCGAAATCACCAAACAGTAACAACCGGTTGACTGATTAAAGACATCTTCAAAAACCAAAGTTTGGATCTACTGATTAATTATGAGGAGGAAGCACGTGTAAGACCTAGCGCTTGCTGGGTGTGGTTTAGTTCATATCTGGCACTCACGCTTCTAGAACATGAGAGTCAGGATCTTTAAAATCCGTGCGGTGGAATGCATGCATGCATATGCTCATACTCTCATCCTAAGAGAGGAGTATTCATCCTCTGACGATACCGGCTATGCAGCTCATTAAAGAAAGCGCAATAACATAAAACATTAAAATCCTGAACACTATCAAATAAGCCGATCATGTTCATATATACCAGTGTGCGTAGGCCTACCTGGCAAAACAATATCTGAAGTTCCAGTGATCAGATTTATGTAGGCTATAGCTAAAGGGGCTGAGCATTGTACATATCATTATTAATAATCTTACTAAATAGACGAAGACATAATTTCCCTTGGTCTTACCTCCGCTGCCGTTGAGCTGCAGTGTGTTGTGATTATGGTGGTGGGGCAGGTTGGGATCGTGGTGAAAGGCTGGGTGTAGCGGGTTGCTGCTGATGTAGCTGGGGTTCTGTTGGGGGTCGTAGATGATGTGGTTTTCAATGTCGGACCCTGTCGAACAGGGCGAGTCGAGCGAGCCATCGTCCATATCACAATCATAGTCCCCTGGTTCGCCAAAGTCGAACAGATCATCGTCGAACCCGTAGAAATAGCTGCCCGCGGTATCCATTTTGATGCTGCTGTGGTGAAGCCAGGGAAAGTTCAGTTCAATTAATCACTCAATAACTTGGCTATGTAAACAGAGTGAACGTAATTAATCGTGCACGTTTGATGTTAACAGAAACACTTTAAAATTTAAAAAGGGGGGCTAACTAAGTACATTGAATCAAGAATGTAAAATGTTGTTGCACCAAACTCAAAGCAGAATTAATACTGTTGCACTAAGCTACTTCTGCGCTGCGGCTGGTACTTCTGTTATATTGTAAATGGTTCTTTCTCGTTTCCTTGCTCTCTGTGTGTGGAACCGAACAAACACCCTAGTTGTGGTTTTTCGCTCTTTGATTTGGAGAACTAGAAGACACTGTGTCCACTGACCGACGGCATAAGAACACGTCTTGCACGTGCGCGTAAATTGCTGACAAGTTCAAAAACCCGGCTTCTGGTCAAGTAAGGTCAACGATGCATGCCGCACAAAAAAAACATTTAGTTACAGCCCTCACCTGCTCTGAACAATATAATTTAAGGTGGTTTCAGTCAAACTGTGTGTTTCTTTCGTAACTGTAAATGTCTCCAGTGTTGACCTGTACTATGCTGATCACTTCAGATAAACAATGCTGACTGTTGTGTTAAAAAACTTTTGAAAACAAAATCTGACAACTGTATTGGCCTTGACATTCAGTTTTAATACAGAAGACAGTTGGACGTCGAATTCAGTTAATTGAAAAGATTTGTTATCCAAGTTGGTAGCAGTTTAATGCCTGTCAAGGGACACAATAAAAGTCAAAAGATCGGCTGTTTTTTTCCATAAAATATCCAATTTCACGGTTGGGATTCACAATCAGATTGTAAACAATTTGTCCCATTAAGTCCTAAATTACTGACACACTTAGTTGTTTATGCACTGACTAATTGTGCTGGTCTGATAAAGTCATCGGTCACCTCCGACTTCCCGTTTGGCCATATGCCTTACTCACACAAACAACGATAAGACAATTATAATCCACTTAGTAACTTTAGTTGCTTCTTGGTTAGGCTCCAGTCTAAACCACAATCGCATGCGTTATCCGTTTTCTCTAAATACGGGCCACGCGTCAACTACTAAAACTGCACGCGACAGGCGCGCGACCGCACGTGGCTTGGCCCCGCCTTACGACCAATGACAGTAGTCGTCGGCATGCGCTGAAGACTAAGCCCCGCCCCTTTCCCAGCAGGTGCTCTTTGAACGGCATGGTTTTAGATGGTGGCAATTTCTTGTCAGTCATGTTAATAAGGGCCTGTCATTATTCATATCGACTGGCAGCGAAACGCCCATGTAACATTTTCACTTTTTAAACAATTCCTTCTTTCTAAAGTAGGCCTAATCTAGAAAAAAAAATTCGGTACTTAAATTTCTTTTTTTGATAACTTTAAAAAGAAAAAACGAAGTAAGATTTGTACTGTGACATTGCATGCTACATGTCTTTTTCATGTGCAATTACTGAATTAGTTCAAAAGAAAAATTCTATATTCCTGTTGTTTTTTTCTGCTATCAGTTACTTTAAAATTAAAAGTAGTATATTCAGTCAAACAAACGACAACGACGACAACAACAATAGCAACAACACTCAACAGCTAATGTAAGGGTGTGGTATTTGAAGTAAGGAAAATGTTGAGAGTGGGTTGAAAGAGTTTAGATGTAATATTATTCTTGTCACTTGTAAATTAGGATTGTATTTGTTTTTCACTGCGACATAAATGTCTGTTTGTAATTCCTGAGAGGGGTAATACAGATTTGTTGAATTGAATTGAATTGAACTACTGCAACTACAACTATAATAGAGACATTTGTTTTAAAATATAGCTTATATCTAAAACAAATGAAAGCTTGTTTTCAAATCCAACAAGGCGTGTACTATAAATACAAGCTATACAATTTAGGCCCATTTACTTCAATTCTGCGCGCATTATTTTCAAGAGTTTAACAGAGATACAGATAATTACTTTTTAATTATTCTGTTCTCGTATCCCCTAAAACCACTCACCGTCTCCTACCTCACGCACTCCACCTTTATTTCTCACTCTCTCAAAAAACAAACACACACACACACACACACACACATACACACTTACAGACATTCTGGGCTCCAAAAGGGATCTAAGTACCCGATAAACGTCACTGGCACTAGCTGCAGGCTGCTTCTCAGCAGGTAGGAGAATCCCTGACTGATGGTCGTGTGCGGAGAGAAAAAGCTGAATAAGCTTACTGGTCGTCAACCAGAGAACTTGCAGAGAGCTTACACTGTGTCAACCAACAAGACAGGTTGTTGAGCCACATTGAGTATAAAAGAGCCACAGGCGCCCTTATCGCGTCTATAACGCGCCTCCCTTCTATGTGTGTGTATTAGGATATCGTGTCTAGCTCCTGTGAAAAGAGACTGCCACCTTCCAGCGCGCAGTTTGTCTGTTCAGATCACTAGTTATCTGGCAATCTACAGGATAAAACTATTAATCGTCTCACTAATACTAGTAGGCTCACTTGTGATGAAAGAGATGGTAATCCTACTAATTTTATTTTGTTAATCTACTTCGAAAAAAAAATCTTCTTGTTCTTGTGTCTTCTTCTTGTTCGTGTTCGTCTTCTTGTTCTTCTTCCTTTCTTCTTCTGGTCATTAATTGACATTCTACAGGTATAAAAATAATAAGGGCTCATACAAGTAAGCTCACCTACGATGAAAGAGATGGTAGACCTACTAATCTTTATCTTAGTCTACTTCAAGAAATATTCGGGCATCCCCGAAACCTCAAACAGGATTTTTTGTTAGTTTGGTACAGCCTATTAAACTTGAACCAAGAAAAGATTGCTTTCAGCTACACGCCATTGATAACCATAGCATCTCATTTGTGCTTGTTAAAATGTAAACTAAACTCGCTTCAAACGGTTTTATACTATGTTACCTAGTACATTAATAGGCTGCTTTTTTTCTCCCATCACCCATTCATTTATTTTCGGCACCTGTTCGACGAACAACCAATCGGACAGCTGCAGCAGATTTTAAAGTTTTTTAAAGCACTTTTCGATGCGGAACCATGACCAACCTCTGGACGATTAGCAACACTAATCACAAACAACACGGCAACTAGCACATGCCGACTCGAAAGAGGGCTTTGAGCTTTCTATTTCCGAGTAAAACTGGGTACTGCGACTTCTGGCGCTTCCGCCGATCACGTCATTCGGGCTGATCTGGAAAAACGGGTCCCTAGGGCGGCACGAGCCTAAACGTTAAGGTAAGGGAGGAATAGGTTAAAAGGCACAGTTAGGCTTCATTGAGATCAGCGGCAGGTATAAAAGACTTCATAGAGAAGGTTAGACAGAGAACCGAGAATACAGAGGCTGGAACTAAGACAAGCAAACAAGACGCACGTGTCTGTTAAACATCGTTTGCACACTTTCCGCTGAAATGGCCCCTCAAATATGCATTGGCTGGGACCGAGACCATGTCAACATTGCTCGAGTCCACTACAAGGAACAACCGGGCCGCCATGATTGAAAACCTCCGCCATTACCGTAACGGAAAGCTAGTCGCTCACGATTTTACGACAATGCGCGTGCTTCACGTGGTGGGCACACGCCATTATGCGAGAAGAGCGTGAAGTGGACATGAAGACTGACGGACAGGGACATCAATATTGCCCAGCCACTTGTTTTACTCATTAGCCAGTCAAAAGCCCGCCCCACAGGTTTTCAGTTGCAGGCATAAAGGAGCGATAAAACAAAGCCACGTGTGTTGTGATAACGGTGGGTTCTCGTGATATTCCGTGCACGCTTCACGTTTTCACCGCAAAAGCTGTTTTACTGCGTTTCCCACATAACTTAAACTATCAGCAGCAGCAACACTAGCGACATCGTCATCATCATCATCATCATCATCATCATCATCATCATCATCATCATCATCATCATCATCATCATCATCATCGTCGTCGTCGTCGTCGTCGTCACAAACAACAACACCAACAACAACAACACCAACAGCAACAACAACAACAACAACAACAGTCGCGTTTGCAGTGCCAGAAATTAATAGTTTAGCATTGTGTTTTGAAGAAACCAATTTTACTTCCTCTTCTTTTCCTTCTCCTTCTTCTCATCCTTCGCCGTGTTTAATTGTTTCCTTCACCTTAATTTAGGCTAAACAATCAACATATTTTCTTGCGCGTCTTGAAATAATCATTTCATGAGTTTATGTTTTGGTTACGTTTATCATTATTAGGAAATAATGGAGCGATATCAGGAAAAAACTTTGTTGAAATATCGAATGTTACTTCTGGTAAGTCAACACCGGGTATCAAACATGTCACTTCTCACACCCACTAACGTTGTTGTATGCATATGCAAGTTCCACCATCCATACCTTGTCCGTTATACGTAATTGAGCGAACCCGATTCCGGTAAACCCTGATCTTCCGACACCTTCTCCCGACTGGCCAAGATTGACAGGTCTTTTTATTGTGTCCATTTGAGTTAATCTGTGTCATTGTAGACGAATTAGTACAAAATTAATTAATTTGTTATTACAAGTAATCTGCTGCGCTCCCGTTTCGTTTCGTTTAGATAAATTAAAGTCCCACGTCACAATAGCGAATAGGGGACTGATGCGCTCCCTTGTCATTTCCATCTTTTTATACTCTTGCAAAACATGGACAGCAGATCTACAACAAAGAATACAAAGCATGGAGATGAGGTGCTGCAGAAAAACTTCTGGGCTTTTCCTATACTTAGCACATCACCAACGACGAAGTCCGACAGACCACAAACAAGCTATTGGACAACACGATAACCTGCTCACAATGTTGAACAAGCGGAAACTCCGATGGTATGGCCACGTAACCAGAGCATCAGGTCTTTCAAAGACCACCATGCAAGGCACGGTGTAAGGAGGCATAAGAAGAGGGAGACAAAAAAGGAAGTGGGAAGACAACATTCAAGAATGAACTGGCGACTCAGAGCGAAACCATGAGGACTGCTGAGGACAGAGAAAGATGGAGTACGCTGGTTAAATGATCATCATTCTGTGGCGTCCCAACGATTTTCGAGTTACGGGATAGGATAGGCTAGGCTAGGCTAGGATGGGATAGTAGTAACAGATTGGAGTAAGCTACAGTACGTGAGCAAGATAGAAACATTATTATAATGATCATGACTATCATTGCGAATTCAGTATTTAAGCACTGCATACTGCGCACAGTTTAAGACGATGGCAAATATGCCGTTGTCTATTCTGTGGAGGTAATTGATGGTTAAAACTTAGTGAATTTGAAGTAATTTTTTAAGTATTTATTTTTCAAACTTTTACATTAGATAGTATGATTATGGGAGATTTTATTAATCCTCATTATTGGGGTGACAGCTCTCTCATAAGTGCAAAAGTAACTTAAAATGTCATAGGACGTCACGGAGCTTGGTTAGCAATTATATCCCATTTGGCGTCATTGTTGTGCGTCAGTTGATGCAACAGGCACACAGTTCCATTCCCTGAATAATCCACTAAGACTATAAACCGAGACTATGAACTGTCAGTGTATCGTCACGCTCCGCTGAGTGTATGTGTGTACTTGTGTCGTCAAATAGACCTTACCGGCCACGGAGCATGCGCATTCGCTCTTAGCTACTGTTGCCCCCATCCCACAAGCTTTCAGAGCAACATGGCGGCAGGCTTCTCTGGCGGTAGCGAAAACGACGCGATTACTTGCGTCCCGAATTCCATAGGCGTCCACTTTCTTCCAAAATGTAATACCCTGTCTAAAACTGTGTTAGAGAAATCAACAAGTTTTACTCAACTGCTTCCTGTTTGCACTTCTCAAGATAAGATAAGATAAGATAAGATAAGATAAGATAACATGTTTTATTTAACGAAGGTAGTAGAAAAAGCAGTGGTCTGCTTTTTTACATCTGGCCCTTGCCCTAAAGAGGGACTAGCCTACTGGAACTACAAAAAAACAACATTAAAACGATTACACTTTTACATATAAACTTGAGTGAAGAACACATGTAGGCCTATGTGCAAGACATGCATTGCAAGGTATGGGGGGGGGGGGGTGGAACTCTAATTTATATTTAACATTTATAGCATTCTACAGATCAATTGGTTTGTAAACAACAAAGCTTAGAGGACATTACACACATTAACGAGCACATATGCATTATTTTCCAAAACCAATTAAATGAAACAATATACATTGCATAAAATCATCATCAGTGGCAAAGAACATAAGTGAGCTTGTAGGACACAAAAAAATTTTATTCTTATTTTTTTTAAAAACATGTACAATGAAGGTAACGTTTATTTTGACTTATAAGATGGGAAGCATAATTACTCTTGAAAGTATTCATGTTGGTAGTTTGCCTCAGGAAGTTTGGGAGAGAGTTCCATAGACTGCTACCTGAATAAAATAAACTAGACTTAAACAGATCAACCCGAGGAAGAGGAATGTTCAATCTCATGGCCTGGCGTGAAATTCTCAAAGTGAATGTTGAGCATATGGTTTCTGGTTCACATCCAGTGATAATTTTGTGCATAAATGAACCCTGATTATAAGGCCAACCATGCTTAGAGAGAGAGAGAGAGAGAGAGAGAGAGAGAGAGAGAGAGAGAGAGAGAGAGAGAGAGGATGAGAGAGAGAGAGAGAGAGAGAGTGTGTGAGTGCGTGCGTGGTGTGCGTGCGTGGTGTGTGTGCGTGGTGTGTGTGTGTGTGTGTGTGTGTGTGTGTGTGTCTGTGTGTGTGTGTGTCTTGATTCGAAGTTATCAGTAAAACCGAAACACAGTGTAAAAAAACATGTATATCAATGTTGTCATTCTGGAACCATTCAACAAACGTAAATATCGGGCCGTTTGCAGTGGGCTAAGTGCGTCTTTATAATAATGGCCCTGAATTTCACGATAATTATTCAACTAGACCTGTTGGTTAAAAGATCATCTTATTGCTGTCAACAATTATTGGAGTGGTAATGTTTTGCCAGGTTGTGTTCTTAGTCGATTTTTCTAGTTCTTGGTTTAGGAAAAGGCAGGAGTTTGCTTTTGATAGAAATGGAATACCTGTCATCGCCATTGCAAGTCCTGGCAATACCTAACCATTTTGACTCCTTGTAGTGAAAACAACAACAACAACAACAACAACAACAACAACAACAACAATAACAAACAATATGGCACGGTACGGTTTTGCTACTCTCCGTGGGGCCAAATAGGCCTGGTGTCAGAATGTAGCTCCGAAGCAAAGCTAGAGCTATTTTTTTTTATTTGTTGAGAATGCTTCGCGCGGAAAGGCCTATAAACTAAGGGAGCCCAGACAGTACCGCGTTTAGCAGACGATCTTTAGAACCCTCGCTCACGACGTTTAGATTAAGTTTCGCAAATACGTAAATTGGGTACGTATATTGGTATGTCTCCACAGTGGAGGGATCCACTTTGACCACGCCTCCTTTACGGATCCTTTAAACATTCACAGTGAGTATTGCCCCACTGAAAAATAAGCTTTCAACAAAAAATAACTCATTCGAAAGTATATTTCTGTTTTAAATGAAAACATTCCGTAGTTTGTTTGCCTATTACTAGTAACAGCCGTTGGCTTGGCAGCCAACATTGTGGAGCTAAAAATAGCAGCTTCCAAAGCCGGAAAGAGAAAAAACCCGTAAAAGCTGTTGCTCGTAAGATCTTTCGTTTTAGGTTTATAAAGTAAACCCTACCCTACCTCAGACAACAAGGACACACTCTTCAGCTTTGTTGTTCACTCAGGATTTAGGGTCACACCGCTGTGGTATTCGATGTATCGGCCGTTAATCAAGGGAAATCACTCTCTCTCTCAGAACCGAAATTGAAAATTCAGCGGTTGGTTTGAGCAACGAAAGTCCACTTTATCCTTATGTAATGTAATAACAATGCCAATTTTGGGGCAAATCCGTTTTCGCTAACAGTAAACAAAGCCCTCGAATTGGGACCTTTTAAATAAGTGCGACCCTTTGACAAATGATAACATTGAAATGTCTCTAGTGAACAGGAACAAGTACTCAAACATATACACACTCCCACACATCCCCCTTCCCTTCCACACACTTACATACATACATACATATACACACAAATAAAAAAATAGTACTTGTTTTTGGTCGTTGGAGACATTTTATTGTTATAATTTGTCAAAGGGTAGCACTTATTCAAAAGATTAGGCCTACATTCACCTTTTACACATTTATTGTAAGATGCAAGGAATACAGCAAAATCGAGGAAAGGTAATAAAGAAATAAATGAATGAACTAAGCGCATAACCAGCAACGGATAAGCTTACATGCACCCGTGGCGCAGTGGATTAGTCGCCAGTTTCCTATGCCGATGGTCGCGGGTTCGATTCCCGCAAGGGGCGAACGTATGTGACTTAGGTACGAGACTATTGAGGTCACCGAGGGTTTTCTCCGGGCACTCCGGTTTCCTCCCTCCCTTCAATAATGGTACTGGACGCAGTCAATATAAAAAATTCAAAAATAAAAATTCGATTTCCTGTCCGTCTTCCAATAGCGATCTCCCTGCCTTTACACCACCTGTTTGAGTGATGGATGTGTATTTGTTGTGTGTGTGTGTCTAAGGATGGATGAGACAGGTGAGTGTGTATGTTGGTACAGATCGCCGCGCTTTGAGCCTGATTGATTTGGGGAAAGGCGCGTAGATAGCATCCAGTATTATTATTATTATTATTATTATTATTATTATTATTATTATTATTATTATTATTATTATTATTATTATTATTATTATTATTATTATTATTATAAACTTTACACAATATAGCTGCTGTCGATTAAAAAGGTCAATAAATAAAGCAAAGTAAATACATTGATTTAGTGAAATCGATAATGATTTGGTCTGTGCGTTAAGGCAACATTTACTGTAGCATATAATTCTTAAGAGAGTGGATAATATAATTATTTGTGTCCAACAATACTGAATTTCTTCTGCGCTTTTTTAAATAAAGGCAACACTTAATGTAGCTTATCTCCATGAGAACGGAACAGGCTGTTTGCAGATGTAAGGTACACATGGAGATTAATCAACAATGCCTTATCTTCAGCTTTTGCATCACATTTTGACAACTGTAGCAATACTGATCAGCTAAGTATTTAATTTAACAGGTACGCACATCTTTTGGTATGACAAAGAAAATGAAATCCAATGTAGATTAAATTTCATTAGAGGCTACTTTCGGTTTACTAACCACCCCCAACCACCCCCATCTCCCACCCCACCCCACCTACGGAACCACTTACAATACAATACAATACAATACAGTACAACACAAAACAATACAACGCAATACAATACAACACAACGCGATACAATACAACACAATACAATACACCACAATACAATGTAATACAGTACAATATAACACAACGCGATACAATACAACACAATGCAATACACCACAATACAATGTAATACAATACAATACAATACACCACAATACAATGTAATACAGTGCAATACAACACAACGTGATACAATACAACACAATACAATACACCACATTACATTACATGATTATTGCTTTAGCTCCAGCGGACTCTTCCGAGCCAAATCAGGACCAACAATACACCACAATACAATACAATACAACACAACACAACACAACACAATACACCACAATACAATGTAATACAGCACAACACAACACATCTGTGCAATTACGTGGCAGAATAAGCACATTAAAATATCGCTTAACTTGCACACAACGAACACTCATAGTTAATATTTAAAGTTTACGATTAAAAACAAGCAATAGAATAATGGATAATAACGGATAACAATTACAAACTACTCTCCTCCTCCCCCCCCCTTCCTTCCCCAAAATATCACATTAACAAGCTTTTAATATCCAAATCTCTCTCTCTCTCTCTCTCTCTCTCTCTCTCTCTCTCTCTCTCTCGCCTTTTCTTCTTCTTCTTCTTCTTCTTCTTCTTCTTCTTCTTCTTCTTCTTCTTCTTCTTCTTCTTCTTCTTCTTCTTCTTCTTCTTCTTCTTCTTCTTCTTCTAATGAAGCGAAACTGCAACCGATTTTCTTTGGCTGCACATCCTTATCTTTGTCTTTCTTTAAAATGATGTAAAGTACTAGGAAGAAATTTAGTAAAACCAAAAAAACTTACGTTTAATTCTATTAGTTTGTAACACGACCCTCCCCCATCTCTCACCCACCACACACATACGTGCGCCAATACAACCACACACAGCCACAAATGCAAGCGCGAGCACGCCCACTACCAACTTATCCTATCTTATTCTATCTTATTCTATCCCATCCCGTAACTCGAAGGTCGTTGGGGCACCACAGATGATCGTTTAACCAGCGTACTACACATTTCTCTGTCCTCAGCAACACTTATGGCTCCCCTCAGTGTCAAGCCAGTAAATTCTCGAATGTTGTCCTCCCACCTCGTTTTCTGTCTCCCTCTTCTTCTGCCTCTTTCACCCTGCTTGCAGGATGGTCTTTGCAAGGCCTGATGCTCTGGTGATGTGGCTATACCATCGGAGTTTCTATGGGGCGCCATGTGTCCATTTATTCTATGTGACCATTCTATACATAGAATAAATTCTATGCACATAGAAAGCATTCTATACACACAAAAAGCATTCATTAGTTGAAATTCCATTTATAAAAAAGAAACCAATATTGTAAGTCATAGAATAAAATTCTTTGTATAGAATAACATTCTATAATATAGTGTAAAATTCTATGTCCATAATACAATTCTATGTATAGAATAACATTTTATAATAGAGAATAAGATTCTATGTATGTAATACAATTCTATATTATAGAATGCACTTGTATGCATAGAATTATATTCTATAACATAGAATGAATTCTATTACAAAGAATGAATTCTATAACATAGAATGAATTCTTTAAAATAAAATAAATTGCATGACATAGAATTATTTCTATACGCATAGAATTCATTCTATAACATAGAATGAATTCTTTAACATAAAATAAATTATATGACATAAAATGAATTCTATGTGCATAGAATAAATTGTATAACATATAATGAATTCTATAATAAAGAATGAATTCTATATGCATAGAATGAATTTTATAGCATAGAATGAATTCTATGACATAGAATTCATTCTAAGACATAGAATGAATTCTATAGGCATAGAATGAATAGTATAACATAGAATGAATAAGATGACATAGAATGAATTCTATGACATAGAATGAATTCTATGACATAGAATGAATTCTATAACATAGAATGAATTCTATAGCATAGAATGAATTCTATGACAGAATTTATTCTATAGCATAGAATGAATTCTATGTTACAGAATGAATTCTATGTCATAGAATTCATTCTATGCTATATAATTCATTCTATGTTATAGAATTCATTCTATGCTATAGAATAAATTCTATCTCATATTATTCATTCTATGTCATAGAATTCATTCTATATTATAGAATTCATTCTATGTCATAGAAATCATTCTATGTCATCTTATTCATTCTATGTTATACTATTCATTCTATGCTATAGAATTCATTCTATGTCATAGAATTCATTCTATGTTATAGAATGAAATCAATATAAAAACTTTTTTTAAATAGGAAAAACTGGGGCACTGTCAAGGTATAGAGAACATTTTGGGATATTGTGATGTTTTGAACATAGCACACTCGTGCAATAATGATTACAGAGCGATTTGTCACTGACATTCAGTTTAGAGTTGACGACATGCAGTGCTTCATCATTTGCGCTCGAAGTGGAAATCGATGAAAGGAAATGTTCTTTTCTTTGCAGAAAGGTTTTACGTCGGAGTTAGAGCATCCAAACGCAGCACAGTACTTCACCATTTTCAAACTCGATCACGCTGTGTTATTCCCGCAGCACGTGGCCGCCACGCCTTTGTGCATAGCGCCCTGGGGGGCCGCTTGGGGTGAAATAGATTTTTTGCAATATTCAGCTTTATGAACCTTTCATTTATTATGTCTCAGAGTTGTATAGCAATATTCGACCTTTAAATATATTAATTATTGCTTTTTATGAGTGTACAGTACGGTTATTTCTTCGGTATTGAGCGAAAAGAACTGATTATTTAATTAGATTTTGTCACTATAAACCCTTACAGAACCTCAGCACATTGTAATGAAAAAAGCAAGCACGCAGAGGCGGAGGGGGGGGAAGGGTGTGACGTCAATTATTTTTATTGCTAAGCGATCTATTCACACTAATTATACCGTCGAAGTCGTCCGCATCAAGAAACCTAAATGCTTGTTCACGAAATTATGATGTCTGATAAAGCCGCAAAGCGCTTGGTACGTCAGCCATTTCTTCAGTTCTCGCGCGTGTGCAAGGCTCCACGTGTCTCTTTATACGTCACAGCCTCGCTTCACATAGAATGACCCAGTTGCGCATAGAATGAGCATTCTATGTTATAGAATGAACATTCTATGTTATAGAATGGATACTATGTTATAGAATGAACATTCTAAGTTATACAATGGATTCTATGTTATACAATGGATTCTATGTTATAGAATGAACATTCTATGTTATAGAATGACCATTCTATGTTATAGAATGACCATTCTATGTTATAGAATGAACATTCTATGTTATAGAATGGATCCTATGTTATAGAATGAACATTCTATGTTATAGAATGAACATTCTATAACATAGAATGCATTCTATGTGCACCAATTGTTAAAAAACAATTCTATGAAAATAGAATGTATTCAGTGTTGCGAATAAAATCCATTTTATGTTAAAAAAATGAATTTTATGTCATACAATTCTTGCTGTGTTATACAATTAATTCTATATACATATAATTCATTTCATTCACATAAAATTAAAAAACACAACTAATAAATTGTAACAAAATTTAGAATTAAAAAAAAGATATTGTATGACACATCACCACATCGCATCATCACCACATCGATCACATCATCACATCACATCACTGCATCACATTGTTTCATCACCATCATCGTGAAAACGCACCACCACATAAAATCACATCATATCAACAAATCATCACATCACATCAGCCGACATCACAGCAGCAGCACATCTTCACATTGCAGCAGACAGCACATATCATGGCATCAGTGAATCACATCACATAATCTAATCACCCCACCCCTCCCACCCATCACATTTGTGGTGCAGTGTGGTGTGATTTAGAGTGATGTAGTGTGGTGATGTGATGTGGTAATGTGTATGTATGTATCTGCAATACAGTTCTATTATGCCTTAAAAGCAGTGAATCAGACCACATCGTCACATAACCTAATCACTCCACCACACCTACCCATCACATTTGTGGTGCAGTGTGATGTAGAGTGATGTGGTGTGGTGATGGGATGTGGCAATGTGTATATCTCTCTGCAATACAGTCCCATGCAATAAAAAATGTTCTCTATACCTTGACAGTGCCCAAGTTTTTACTATTTAAAAAAAAGTGTATATATTGATTTCATTCTATAACATAGAATGAAGTCTATGACATAGAATGAATTCTATGACATAGAATGAATTCTATGACATAGAATGAATTCTATAGCATAGAATGAATAGTATAACATAGAATGAATAAGATGACATAGAATGAATTCTATGACATAGAATGAATTCTATAACATAGAATGAATTCTATAGCAAAGAATGAATTCTATAAATAAAGAATGAATTCTATAAGCATAGAATGAATTCTATAGCATAGAATGAATTCTATGACATAGGATTCATTCTGTAACATAGAATTCATTCTATGCTATAGAATAAATTCTATGTCATAGAATTCATTCTATGCTATAGAATTCATTCTATGTTATAGAATTCATTCTATGCTATAGAATAAATTCTATGTCATAGAATTCATTCTATGCTATAGAATTCATTCTATGTTATAGAATTCATTCTATGTCATAGAATTCATTTTATGTCATAGAATTCATTCTATGTTATACTATTCATTCTATGCCTATAGAATTCATTCTATGTCATAGAATGAATTCTATGTCATAGAATTCATTCTATGCTATAAAATTCATTCTATGCTTATAGAATTCATTCTTTATTTATAGAATTCATTCTATGTTATACAATTTATTCTATGCACATAGAATTCATTTTATGTCATATAATTTTTTTTATGTTAAAGAATTCATTCTATGTTATAAAATGAATTGTATGCACATAGAATAAATTCTATGTTATAGAATTCATTCTTTGTAATAGAATTCATTCTATGTTATAGAGTACAATTCTATGCATACAAGTGCATTCTATAATATAGAATTGTATTACATACATAGAATCTTATTCTCTATTATAAAATGTTATTCTATACATAGAATTGTATTATGGACATAGAATTTTACACTATATTATAGAATGTTATTCTATACAAAGAATTTTATTCTATGACTTACAATATTGGTTTCTTTTTTATAAATGGAATTTCAACTAATGAATGCTTTTTGTGTGCATAGAATGCTTTCTATGTGCATAGAATTTATTCTATGTATAGAATAGTCACATAGAATAAATGGACACATGGCGCCCCATAGTTTCCGTTTCTTCACCACTGTGAGCAGGTCATCATGTTGTCCAATGGCTTGTGTGATGGTCTTTCGGACTTCGTCATTGGTGATGTGCTGAGTATAGGAAATGCCCAGAAGTCTTCTGTAGCACCTCATCTCCATGCTTCGTATTCTTCGTTGTAGATCTGCTGTGAGGGTCCATATTTCGCAAGCGTATAGGAAGATGGAGATGACAGGCACTGTGGTCTAATGGTAGTGCTTCGGCTTGCGGATCGGAAGGTCCCGGGTTCGAGCCCTGGCCGGGCCATTGTGTTGTGTCCCTGGGAAAGACACTTTACTCCTGTTTTCCTACTCCTTCGGATGAGAGTATAAACCGAGGTCTAGTCTGTATCGCATACATTCCATCATAACGGACTTTAAAGATCCTGACGCTCATGTCCTAGACGGGTGAGTGCCGGTGACAAGAAAACACCCAGCATGCACCTAGGTCCTTCTCCCCCATCCCTGGCTGCCCAGGATTGTGCTCAGTTGTCCGGGCGTCAGACCATGCGCCCAAAGGCTGCGGGTGGGCGTCTCGGGCGCCTTGAGTTAGATCCTGTATCGGCCAGCGCTTTGAGCAGCTCTTGAGCTGGAAAAGCGCTATATAAGAACGATTAAATAAAATTAAATAAAAATAAAACAAGGGAGCGCATGTAAAAACCAAAAGAATAGAGGTACTGAACTAAAGCGGACACATCAAAGACAAAAGAATCATAGTGGACCCTTTGTCATAAACCCTTTCCTACCAGTGCCTGCTGAATATCGCAGATCTAACAGGCACACGCTTTGAGTGTAGATCTCAACAAGCTTTGATATCCCCCGTCTGACCACAATGTATGTCAAGAGTATGTGAGGTCTCTAAAGTATTTGCAAGACCTGTGCTGCTTTTTAAAGTATGCTGCTGTGAGAATCCTAGATACTCAGCAAAAGTGTCAACTGTCGTCGTCGCACGCTTCCGAGTTCCGCTACGCTCGCTACTCCTTCACTCAACACGATCAGAACGCTCTCCAGAGAACGAAAGGAGCCTTTGTAGTAAGCTGTACACATGCAAGGAGTAGGGACTCTGATATAAGAAAGTAATAATATAATCATACGAGAGAGGGAGAGAGAAAATATAAGAGAAGAGAGAGAGAGGCCTGAGTTTGGGGAATGGGTAAGTGGTAGGCCAGTAAATAATTTACCAAACAAAGAGTAAGTGAGATTGGCACCAGTACTAGGTTAAGGGTGTTGACACTGAGGGGAGCCATAAGTGTTGCTGATGACAGAGAACAGTCAAAGCAGAAAGAGAAGACTAAACTCTTGGCAACTTCTTAATCCTCAAACAACAGCGGGTATGATGATGAGTGTGTGCATAGACTTTGAAGCACAGATTCTGGTGGTATGATCCTGGATCACCAAGCAGCTTCAACAAGTAACGATTAGTACAAAACAAATCTTCAATTTAACATGAATCAACATTTAATCATGGTCAAGGACTTCCCGACTTCGAGAGTGTGTCCTTTAAGAACAAGTGACATAAAGTCAAGGGCAGGCTACATACAGTTACACACTTTTAAGGCGCCGGTTTCCATGGTCAGTGTTTACATAAGAGTCTTCCAATGTGATCAAACGAAGGCGCCATGCGACTTCCGGCTGCTGTTCTTCTTCACTCATGTTAATCTCTATAAACGCTGAACGATGCCTGGTACCGTTAGACGTTGGAACCTATAAATGCTTTGTTGATTTGTTCACGCGAGCAAATTCGTCTTGTTTGTCGTTGTCAGTTATAATGTTTACATAGTTGTGTTGATTATGACTGTCGTCTCGAATGACCATTGGTAAATATGCTACTTTTTGTTCTGGTGGTTGTTCTTGTTCTTTCATTTTTTCATATGCTATATTATGTTATGTTGTTGTTGTTGTTATTGCCGCTATTCTTCTACTACTACTACTACTACTACTACTACTACTACTACTACTACTACTACTACTACTACTACTACTACTATTACTACTACTATTATTATTACTACTGCTACTACTATTTCTTCTTCTTCTTCTTCTTCTTCTTCTTCTTCTTCTTCTTTTTCGTTGTTGTTGTTGTTGTTGTTGTTGTTGTTGTTCTTCTTCTTCTTCTTCTTCTTCTTCTTCTTCTTCTTCTTCTTCTTCTTCTTCTTCTTCTTCTTCTTCTTCTTCTTCTTCTTCTTCAAGATGCATAATCATGGGGCGGATTGAGTTAGACACTGTCGGCCAATGCCTTGAGCAGCCTTTGAGCTGGTAAAGCGCTGTATAAGAACTTGTTTATAAATAAATAAGTAAATAAATAAATACTAAAATAAATAAATCCTATCATATCCTATCCCGTAACTCGAAGGTCGTTGGGGCACCATAGATTATCGTTTAACCAGCGTACTCCATCTTTGTGTCCTCAGCAACCCTCATGGCTTCGCACAGTGTCAAGCCAGTCCATTCTCGAATGTTGTACTCCCCCCCCCCCTCTTTTTCGGTCTCCCTCTTCTTCTGCATCCTTGCACAGTGCCTTGCAGGATGGTCTTTGCAAGACCTGATGCTCTGGTGACGTGGCTATACCACCGGAGTTTCCGTTTCTTTACCACTGTGAGCATGTCATCGTGTTGTTCAATGGCTGGTGTGATTGTCTGTTGGATTTCGTCGTTGGTGATGTGCTGGGTGGGTATAGGGAACGCCCAGAAGTCTTCTGTAGCACCTCATCTTCATGCTTTTTATTCTTCGTTGTAGATCTGCTGCGAGTGTCCATGTTTTGCAAGTTATTTATTCATTGCTTACAGGGTCCAGCGGACTGCAAAGAGCCGAATCAGGACCACAAAATCAAGACCATAACTTGGCTGAAAGAGGACACTCCTGATCCGCATAAAAGATCTGCCGAAATAACCCTAGTGGTAATACTGAAGGAATTTCCCCAGCCGGTCACTTTACAATAAAGGCATCCCACCCTGGGGACGCTGTGGCTATACTCTAATTTATCGAACCCCCATTTACAAAAACAAAATAGAATACAAACATCATTATAAAACATCAACAAAACACATACATATACAATGCATACATTGCCAAATACTAATACCATAAGAAGCCCCCGTGACCATTTGGCAGAAAGCGTCCGATATTTCCAAGCTGATCCAACAGACCTTACACACAAATGAGGAGTTTTGTCCGGGAAGAGTTTTCAAGAAAAAAGATAGGTGACTGGTCTAGCGAAGAAGAAGGTGCAGTAGATCGATAGCACAGAGTAGAAACGATAAAGAACAAAGGAGAAAGACAGCGACAGTGGAAATTTAAAGCACTAACTTTCCAGAAATTGGAGATACTATTTTACAGAAACCCCCGGCACCCCTCGGGGGGCCATGTTTTGCAAGCGTATAGGAAGATGGAGATGACAAGGAAGTGCAGCAGCCTTACCTTAGAATGTAGCCTTTGAATAAATAACTAAATACGATAATTGCCCGATTTGTTTCCGGCGTATGAAAACCAAGGACGTAATATGACTGAATATGGACATTCTTTAGTTGATGTTTTACATCATTCACGGAAAACAGCAATTGTGAAAACAATTGCAACCTCTCCCATTGTTGGACTTTTATAAATTAGTGTTAAATCCTCCTCCCCTTCTCTCCTCCCTTTATGTTATAAGTTCATTATTGGTGATTGATCGTTATTTTTTTTAATGTCTATATCACCTGAATGTGTGAACACACAATACCTGCGTCGTAATGCTTTTGCTTTTAGTATTCACTCATGATGCAGTTTGGGCGAGGTGCGCGTATCTACATGTAGAATAAGTCATTCTTCTGCTTATGCACTCCACCACCACCCCACTCGCCCTCTCCTCCCCACAACTCCGTCCCCCACACCCATCTCTCCTTGTCTCTATCTGTCTCTGCCCGTCTCTCTTACCCCCGTTGGGGTGCCGGGGGTTTCAGTATAAACAGTCTGTCGCTGTCTTTCTCATTTGCTCTTTATCATTCCTGCTCTGTTCTATCAATCTGCTATACTATCTTCTTTTTCACTAGACCAGTCATCTACCTTTTTTCTTGAAAACTCTTCCGGGATAAGACTCCTTATTTGTGTATGAGGTCTGTTGGATCAGCTTGGGAATATTGGACGCGACTAGGGCTTCCTATGATGTTATTATTTAGCAATGCAGGCATTTTATATGTATGTGTTTTGTTGATAATTTATAATGATGTTCGTATTCTATTTTGTTTTTATAAACGGGGGTTCGATAAATTAGAGTACAGCCTAAGCGTCCCCTGCGTGGGATGTCTTTATTGTAAAGTGACTGGCTGGTGGAGAGCTTTCAGTTTTACCACTAGGGTTGTTTCAGCAGATCTTTTATGCGGATCGGGGGTTGTCCGGTCCTGATTTGGCTCGGAAGAGTCCGCTGGACCTAAAGCAATAATCATGTAATGTAATGCCCGTCTCTCTCTATTTCTCTCTCTCACTCTCTCTCTCTCAATCCACCCCGGGTGCCCTAAATCACGGAAAAAAAGGTGGGGAAGTCAGGCCCTGCACATTTTCCACTCACTTGCAAAACAATTATCATTTCAACATCAAAAGGTTTCATTTCAAACAGCTGTGCTCATAGCTCTCTGGCGAGATGTTCAAATATCCAAAAGGGCGTTGCACGGTTTAACTTTATTCGTTAAGCACGCGCGCGCGAAATCTTTATTTTGTCTTTAAAATTTTAAAAAGCTAATTTCTAGTGTCATTAAAAATAAGTGTGAGGCGTGTTAATAACATACACAAATTATTTTCTGTTTATGTCTTAAAAGTAGTAGACATTCTTAGAGTTCAGGACAAAAAAAAGTAATAATAACAACAACAACAATAATAATAATAATAATAATAATAATAATAATAATAATAATAATAATAATAATAATAATAAGAAGAAGAAGAAGAAGAAGAAGAAGAAGAAGAAGAAGAAGAAGAACAACAACAACAACAAGAACAACAAGAAGAAGAAAAATGACGATAATAATAGTAATAATAATAATAATAATAATAATAATAATAATAATAATAATAATAATAATAAAAAAATATTATTATTATTATTATTATTATTATTATTATTATTATTATTATTATTATTATTATAACGCAGTTTTCCGAGCTATGCTCAGACTCACTGCACTTTACAACTAAAAACATACTTGAAGAACATGTACAAATTGAACTAAAAAATGATGTCATAAACAATGATGCAAGAAATCTAAAATCCAAGACAATCATACTAACATAAAAGCAATCATCAAATACCATAGGTATAAAACCGCTTCCTATCCTATCCTATCTCGTAACGTGAAAATCGTTGGGGTACCACAGATGATTGTTTTAACCAGCGTACTCCATCTTTCTCTATCCTCAGCAACCATTATGGCTTCGTTAAGGTGTCAAGACAGCCCATTCTCAAATGTCGTCCTGCCACCTCTTTTTCTGTCTCCCTCTTCTTCTGCCTCTTTGCACCGTGGCCTGCAGGATGGTCTTTGCAAGGCTTGATGCTCTGGTGATGTGGCCATACCATCGGAGGTTCTGTCTCTTTACCACTGTGAGCATGTCATCGTGTTGCCCAATGACTTGTGATGGTCTGTCGGACTTCGTCATTGGTGAAGTGCTGGGTATAGGAAATGCCCAGAAGTCTTCTGTATCACATCATCTCCAAGCTTGTGTTCTTCGCTATAGGTCTGCTGTGAAAGTCCACGTTTCTCAAGAGTATAGGAGAATGGAGATGACAAGGGAGCGCAGCAACCTTACCTTGGAATGTAGACTGATGGTCCTGTCTTTTCAAATGGGCTCACAACCTGGCCATGTCACGGAAGCAGTTGTTTGTGCTATCCTGGAGAGGACTCCATGTCGGGACTCATTGTCTGATATAATTGGTCCTAAATATTTGAAGCTGTCCACCGTGTTGAGGGATTGGCCTTGTACTTTGATGTCCGTGTTGATGCCATTGGTGGTGTTGGTAATCATTTTGGTCTCCTCTCCGAGGGCTTTTGAGGTGATATCAAACCTCTGTACCAGTTGTTCAAGTTCTTGTTCCCCTCCAGTCGGCCCATCAATGTCATCCGCAAAACGGATGTTGGAGATTGGTCTACCCTCTATGCTGACTGTGTCTTCATGATCTGCAAGTAGATCTGACATGATGCGCTTCAGAAAGATGTTGAAGAGTGTTGGAGAGAGTAGGCATCCTTGACGCACGCAAATTGTTGTTCTGAAACAGTTCCCGATGGCTCTGTTGTGGAGGACTGCACTGGTAGCCTTGTCAAACAGACTTTTGATGACTTCAATAATGTTGGGGTTTATGTTATACACTCTCACGGTTGTCCACAGAGCTGCATGCCAGACTCGGTCAAACGCTGTCTTGAAGTCTATAAATACATGAAATAGATGTTGTTGGTGCTGTAGGTATTTCTCGCAGATTATTCTAAGCTTAAAAATTTGCTCAATAGTTCTTCGCCATGCTCTGAATCCTGCTTGTTCTTCAGCTATGATTTGTTCAGCTTGAGTATTATTTTCAGGAGGACTTTGCTTGGATGGCTGATGAGGCTGATGGTACGGTAGTTCTGACATCCTTAAGGTTACCCATTTTGGGAAGAGTGATGACAAGCGTCTGGGTTACATAAAATGACGAGGTGTCAATCATCGCTTCTTCTCTTGCTGGAAGCAAATCTGCGGGTATGTTGTCTACTCCCGCTGACTTCCTCTTCCTCAGCGATTGCACTGCTGCCTCAACTTCTTCTTTGAGAATTTTGAGGATTTTTTTCCTTCTCTGTTCTGGGGACAGAAATGCTGGGTCTCCGTTTGGTGTGTGGATTTAAAGGCCAGAGCAGTACTCTGTCCATCTATCCAAGACTTCTTGTTCTTCTGTAAGGCACAAGCCAGGCTTGCTTTGGATCGCGGAGACCTTATTCTGTTTAACACTTGTCAGCGGCTCTACAGTCTGATAGGCTTTCTTGCTATGGTTCTTGTTCAGATTGTTGTCTATTTCCTGGCATTGATCTTCTATTCAGTTTCCTTTTGCTGTGCGCATCCCTTTTCGTACGACACAGCGTTTAAATAGATAAAAAGTATTAACGTTACAATGCAAGTATAAAAATTATCAAGGAATTCAAAATTTAAAGTACATACTAAAAATTAAAAACACATACTTATTCCTCCACTCCATACAACCGTGTTTCCCCCTACCCTATTCCTCACTTACCTACATCCCACCCGACCACTGCCGATAATCTTTCCCCTTAGTCACACGGAATGAATAAGGACGTATGTACAGCCCATTGATGCTCCAATTGCCAAATAATTCCTAAAGTAACGATCTTTCCTGACTTGTAGCGAATTACATGTATAAAGAATCTTTTTTTTATTATAATAATACAGAATGCTATCACGCGCCTTTTCTTCAATGGGATATAAAGAGTGGCGATATAAAAATATCGCTATTTGTATTATACGGAAAGCGGAATAAAAAACCAATGTTTAGTTTTCAAATTTTAGATCTACTGCATTCAGTACCATTACTGAAGGGAAGGAGGAAACCGGAGTACCCGGAAACCCAAAACCCTAGGTTTCCTTAAAAGTTTCGTAGCTAAGTGACATAAGACATAAAAAGGCGAGGTTGGAATTCGCGACCTTCGGCATCGGAAACGTGTCAACTGTGCTAACAGACCACCAGACCAACTCTGGTTTGTATTTTGTCTTTAGCCTTTTCTGTCTCGTCTTGTCTTGCTAGCCTATATTCCTCTATATTTACCTTTATACGCATTGTCTTGATATATTCCTCTATATTTACCTTTTACGTCTTGTCTTGTTATATTCCTATATATTTACCTTTTACGTCTTGTCTTGTTATATTCTCTATATTTACCTTTTACGCATAGTCTTGTTATATTCCTCTATATTTACCGTTTACGTCTTGTCTTGTTATATTCCTATATATTTCCCTTTTACGCCTTGTCTTGTTATATTCTCTATATTTAAACTACATTATACGCCTTGTCTTGTTATATTCCTCTATATTTACCTTTTCCGTCTTGTCTTGTTATATTCCTATATATTTACCTTTTCCGCCTTGTCTTGTTATATTCTCTATATTTACCTTTTACGCCTTGTCTTGTTATATTCCTCTATATTTACCGTTTACGTCTTGTCTTGTTTTTTTCCTATATATTTACCTTTTACGTCTTGTCTTGTTATAGTCCTATATATTTACCTTTAACGCTCGTCTTATAGTCACATATATATATATATTTACCTTTTACGTCTTGTCTTGTTATAGTCCTATATATTTACCTTTTAGGTCTTGTCTTGTTATCCTATCCTATCCATAACTCGGAGGTCGTAGGGGCACCACAGATGATCGTTTAACCAGCGTACTCCATCTTTCCCTGTCCTCAGCAACCCTGATTGATTCGCTCAGTGTCAAACCAATCCATTCTCGAATGTTGTCCTCCCACCTCTTTTTCGGTCTCCATCTTCTTCTACCTCCTTGCACTGTGCCTTGCAGGATGGTCTTTGCAAGACCTGATGATCTGGTGACGTGGCCATACCATCGGAGTTTACGTTTTTTCACCACTGTGAGCAGGTCATCATGTTGTCCAATGGCTTGTGTGGTGTGATGGTCTGTCGGACTTCGTCGTTGGTGATGTGCTGGGTATAGGAAATGCCCAGAAGTCTTCTGTAGCACCTCATCTCCATGCTTTGTATTTTGCTTTGGAGATCTGCTGTGAGGGTCCATGTTTCGCAAGTATATAGGAAGATGGAGATGACAAGGGAGCGCAGCAGCCTTACCTTGGAATGTAGACTGATGGTCTACACTCTTCAACATCTTCCTAGAGCGCATCATGTCAAATGCCCTTGCAGACCACGAAGGCACAGTCAGCATAGGGGGAAGAGCAATCCCCAACCTCCGTTTTGCGGATGACATTGATGGGTTGACTGGAGAGGAACAAGAACTTGAACAGCTGGTACAGAGGCTTGACACCACCTCCAGAGCCTATGAAATGGAAATAAGTGCATAGAAGACCAAAATGATGACCAACAACACCAATGGCGTCAACACGGACATCAAAGTCCAAGGCCAATCCCTCAACACAGTGCATAGCTTCAAATATTTAGGAGCCGTTGTATCAGACACTGGGTCCCGACAGGAAGTCTTCTCCAGGATCGCACAAACAACTGCTGCCCTGGCGAGGTTGAAGCCAATTTGGAAAGACAGGAAAATTGTTTTGTTATAGTCCTATGTATTTACCCTTTACGTCTTACGTCTTGTCTTGTTATAATCCTATATATATATTTACCTTTTACGTCTTGTCTTGTTATAATTCGATATATTTACGTCTCGTCTTGTTATAACCCTATAATTGTTACCTTTTACGTCTTGTCTAGTTATAATCCTATATATATATATATTTATCTTTTACGTCTTGTCTTGTTATAGTCCTATATATTTACCATTTGCGTCTTGTCTTGTTATAGTCCTATTCCTTTTACATCATTTGATTTGCGATTCTATGTTTTCACGATTACCCTATTGGCGATAGAGTGCTATAAATCATTCTTTTGGTTTATCATTCCGGTTGAGTTAGACAAGAATAGGATAGGACAAATATATTGATGTGTGGCTATGACTGTACAAAATCAAGAAATTTAAACGTTAAGCAGGAGGAGATCGATTCCAACTCTATGTACACGAGGGGGCTGGTGGTGATATGGTTGTGTGGCGTGTTTGTTCAGGAAACAAGCCAGCCAATGTCCGAGCCACTGGCAACTGAAAGAGCCGAGGTCAATACTCCCGAGTGTTTGAGCAAACCAGCGCGCATGCCCCAGCGCGTGCGCACTCACAACGCACGTGCATCCCCTTTCAGCGCCTACTTCAGGGCCGACAATTACATTGTAGTGTTCCTTCCGAGAGTCGTAGTTGTCTTTTCCTGTATTGTCCACGCAGCTCATTATTATTTCTCCTTCGCTCATTTCGCTCTTCAGCGTCTGGAAACAAGGAACTGATCACCGTCACGTGACAAGTCATTGTCTGCTTTTCCCGACCATCTCTTTTCCTCCCTACAGTTTCAGACGAGAGTGTCCGGGCGATCGTTTTATCGGGGTAGCCAGAGACAAAACGATTCCCACCCCACTTGAATGAACTCATTTTATGGGTCCACTGCCTCTCAATGGCGTGCTCGGCCCCGCAAGTCCTTTGCTCCTTGCTTTTCGGCAAGGGACATCCCGCTAAGACCCGACAGATTAATTGTTTCTGGGTTTCCACTTTAGCAAAAAGGCTATTTTTAACCAGATCTCACTCATCTGCAACTAGCAAGCGTAGCAATTTCTGTAACAATACTAGCCAACAGAACTGCCTGTTTCCATCAGTCTTGGAAAACTTCATAAAATATAAGCAAGCGAGTATGTTCATCATGGGGATTAAGGATCCAAAAACGAATTTCCATCCTTCCTGGCGTTTCTTAAAGATGCAGACGGGACTATAAGTGAAAGGAAGGGAAAAGACCACCTGCAGACGACTAACAACTATTTCCAGTCGATTTATCTTGCGGTGATTAACTCAGATTAATGTCAGAAAGAAGAAGTCTTAGTACTACCATTTTGACTGCAATGGTTGACGTGAAAAGAACAGTACACGCGTTCTGTAGTCAATAATTCCATTTCAACCATTTTCTGCCATTAAATACAGCGCTGGTGCAGTCGCCGTTGTGGGAACAGGTTCTAGCGGTAAGTCCACAGAGACTTAGGACTATTAAGGTCAGCGTAGCAATCATCACCTGCAAAGATTCGTCCCTTGTTTCTCAGTGGTAAACCTCTCGCTGCTAGCTGCACGGCCTCACCACTTCGCCGATAACACCGTGTCTTCGACGACCCAGTGAATGAAAATGAAAGGAGGCAGAGAGAAATGGTGACTTAGAAGTGTATAGGAGAATACCGAAGAGAAGTGTAGAAGGTGCGCAAACAATAGATCAAAGAAGTGCAGCTTTAGGCGATGACCGCAATGTCTGATTACTTTCTCTGTCTCAGCCTTCGTGGTCTCATGCATGCATAGCCCCAAACAAAATCCATCCCCGTACCCCACCCCCGCACTTTTCTTCAGCGGGAAAACAAAACGCCCCAAAGACGGCCGAGAGCAGTTCATGAACGGGTTGTTCCTTGGATTAAAAGAAAAAGGAGGAGGAAGAAGTCCATGGAAGATTAACACGTGCATGGTCACATGGATCTCCTGCTCCTCCCCATTCTTCTTCTAATTATGAAATGTACTAGTCATTATCTCAGTTAAACCTTCTTTAATAGAAAGTTGCGATTATTCAACTGATCTCTAATCCAAAATCAAGATGCAAGTCGTTCCCTCCCCCCACCTTCTCTCTGTCTCTCGCCTCCCCCTCCTCATCCCCCCCTCCTACAAAACGATTACTAGTACCACATTGTAGTCATGATCATTAAAAGCGAGATAATCATCAAAGACGATCTAGGGAATAAAACCGGGATAATTTACTGCGATAACATTTTCATCCTGTGATTTTGTTTAAAAAGGGCTGTTGGTTTGTTGCCATTCATTTGTATCCCGTGACTTTGATGAGCTGGTAAAGGGCACACTGAACTGCACACACTTTACTACGAATCAAGAAGCTGCAGGCTAGAAAGAACCTGTCCAAGTCTATTAGTTCAATAGGTTAGGCTAGACCGCAAGTCAAAGATATAATAGGCCACTTTGCAATTAATCGTCGTGGAAATTCAAAGTATCAGTGACTGAGTAAGGCAGGGTAACACTCACTCTCTTTACAAGTCAATCAATTATTTGAGTCTCGAATACACCGTACTCCTTACCATTTCTCGCGTTTGGTTTGTTCGTCCACTTGCTCGCTCTCCTTTCAAACTCCTTCTCTTCATCTTTTCTCTTCTTTGACGTTTTTCTTGCTAATCGTCATCCATCCGCATCAACGCTTTTGAAAAGACCCGAACAGGTCTTTTATTCTCGGAGGTGTACACCGCTTTTCATGGTCTGCGCAACTTCCGTTTCATTTCACGTGATCGATACTTTTCTCCCCTCCGCCGCTGAAGAAGCGGGCAATTGATTCGGAAGTGGGTCAGGTCAGGTCAAGACGCCTAGGCAATGAGCCGGAAATTGTAATTTTGTTCGCTACGCATGCGCGCAACAATTGAACATGCGTGACGAATCTTAATGACAGACTCGTTTTTGGACACAAATTGCAGTTGGACATTTTAATTATTTTAAATATGCCTTTTTTCCCCACGGACATTACCTGAAGAAACATTGTTCTGTACTAAGGTAACACACATAGACACATACACATAACGAATGAACACACAAATACATATACTCACACAAAAACTCTGCGCTTCCCCCTCCCCACCATACTCCACTACACACACAGTCATC
This sequence comes from Oncomelania hupensis, assembly GCA_036898135.1. Classification (NCBI taxonomy): domain Eukaryota; kingdom Metazoa; phylum Mollusca; class Gastropoda; order Littorinimorpha; family Pomatiopsidae; genus Oncomelania; species Oncomelania hupensis. Next base: position 120,434,693 of record CM072511.1, on the reverse strand, counting down.
ACTATCCCAAACTCGCCAATATTTCCACCAACACCGTTCTTTCAAGTTTTCAAACAAAGCGACTTTCCTCTGTAATATTGATGTCCATGGGTCAACATTCAACTTGAGTCTGCGGAAAACGACCGAACACGCCATGTTTGTTGGCGGATTAGTACACGCTTAAAAAGAGAGAGGCATGCCGGGAAACGGAGTGGTGACGTGTCGGAGAGTTAGTCCGCTGTCAGCACTTTCTATCGGCTTCGCGGATTATCCTGTATTGGTTTCATGGAGACTTTTGACAGCTTTTCCCAATCTCTCCCACTTTAAAAAAAAAATCTCGCTCTCTCCTGCATCTGCCTGCTCCTATCATGCTATCGCTGGTTCTGTCTTAAGCATAACATCTTTCTTCATCTACCAGCCCCCACCCTTCACTCTCTCGTTTTCATCTGCAAAAGCGTAGGAAGGGTGAAAAAAAGGGGGTGGAGATGGTGGTAGTGGTAGCTGGATGGAGAAAGCGTGTAACTTTCTTCTCTGGCTCCTCCTCCTCCTTCTTCTTCTCTATAGTTTATCGATCTCATCCTGATTGTTCTCCCTTCTGCTCTCCCAGAAGAAGCTGACATCCCGTCGTGTACCTAGTACCTCTCCCACCTCCTCCCAAATTTCAGGCGGAAGGTTCTGAGACTTGAGTACATCGACCAGCTTCCCCTAGTCTATGTACACAATGCCGCAACAATTAGCTGGCAACTGAAATCCCCGCAGAGCAACCACAGGTGTCGACATTTTCCTAAAAGGAAACCAGACGCACTGTGTGTTAAGGGTAGTAGCGATCGTACGTTATCGATGGCTGTGGGTGCACGTGCAGAGTCAGAGGGCAGAAATCAAACACTGTGACAGACCCAAGCCGTCCAGTGCAGGAGGATTTTGCAGAACTTGAGACCAACGTCCCTACACTGCATGACGTCAAGGTAGCCCCTTTCACCCTCCGAGTCTCATTGAAAACACCGGTGATCGAGTGAGGAATGCACGATGGTGATCGAGTGAAGCTGAAGAAGTGAACTGGACTGAATTGAGGTATACTTTAAAGGAAAGCGCTATATATTTACTTTGTTGTTGTTTTTGTTGTTATTAAGAGGAAGGCGTAGAAGAAGACGACTGAGGAAAAGAAAAAAGAAGAAGAAGAAGAAGAAATGCTTTGAGGTGGAGTAAGAGACGGACAAAGGAAAGATAATTAGATGAAGAGAAGGACATTATCATACATACAGGCAGGCGTACCATTTCACGATGTTAAATGTTTGAAATCTCCAATATAATGTTGCAAATGGATATTCAGTTTTAATTACTTATAATAAATGTTTTAAATCTCCAATATAATGTTGCAATTGAAATTTCAGTTGCAGACACATATGTCCCTATTTTATGTTATGTTATTTTATTTATTACTAGTTGTTTTTGTACCCTGGCAAGCCAGGGTACACAGGTTGCTGTTTAAAATGTAGACAGAGAGACAACTGTTGTCTGCGAGTTTCATTTGGACGATGATACCTCCACATATCCCCCTTGATACCTCACCATACCCCCCCCCCCATGATATCTCCCCGTACCCCCCACATGATGCCTCATCATACCCCCTTGATACCTCCCCGAACCCACTTGATACCTCCCCATAACCCCTTGATACCTTCCGTACACCCCTTGTAACCTACCTGTACCCTCCTTGATACTTCCCCATTGATCGTTTCACAGGTATGGATGAAAGGAATCGACCATCACCATACCCCCTTATATATACCCGTATCCCCGTTATGCCTACCCATGCCCCTTTAAACCTACCCGTAGCCCCATTTTACCTACACGTACCACCCCATCCCGATCCTTGGTAATAATAATAATAATAATAATAATAATAATAATAATAATAATAATAATAATAATAATAATAATATAGAATGTAGAATAATACAAATAGAAATCATAAAAACACCAAGGTTTTAAAATAAAATTTGATATAATATATTATAATAATAATAATAATAATAATAATAATAATAATAATAATTATTATTATTATTAGTTTATAAATAATAATAATAATAATAATAATAATAATAATAATAATAATAATAATAATAATAATAATAATAATAAATAAGTTAAAAGTAAAAAGCCTAAATTAAAAAGAAAAATATCCATATTGTAGTGTAAAATAAAATTTAAAAAATGGCCCGCGGGAGATTTGAACTTGGGTCTCCTGCACGGTAGGCGAATGTCTTACAAAGTAAGCTACCAAGGATTCGTATAAAGACCATCAATTTTTTGGTCTATATGGGAAAACATGCTGAAACCTCGATTCGATTTGTAATTAATCAAATTTAATTAGTTAAACACAAAATTTTGTAAGATTGGTGACATGAATGCAAAAGTGTTTTGAATGGAAATAAAACAAAATTTGCGGTTCAACGGAACGGCACGTTCTTGACACGGGTTGAATCGAAACCCCGCGCGGAATGAGGCTATTGCAGTTTGTGGACATTTTGTTTATTTATTTATCTCAGAAACGGTTAAACGTTCAGTAAGGAAATGTCGGCTATAACGATTTCGCGGGTTTTGAGCGCACAGCAGGCCGATCCGCAGCGCCCAGCACCTGCCCAGATCAGCGTCCATACCGGACAAACTTTACAGTAGAGGCGAAGAAGGACTTCCGGCTAAGCAATTTATATATATAGATACAGTCCCAAAGAGAGTTTACGTGAGAATACTTGATTGTGTATTTATTATATTCTCTAGTTAAAGCTCTACGTTTTAAAATGTCAAGCATGTCTGTAATTTTAAAACGTTGATCGAGCAGAGTTTCTGGTCAATATGGCGTGATGTTTTGACAGCAAATGTCGATACATACTGTCATTGTAAAGTACATTTGCATTTCTATCATTAGGATATTTATTCATTCATGTCTCAATGTTAATATTCTTTCCGGTTGTCCAGCCTTCAAATACAAGAAATTAAATCCAAAGAAACGACCGCACCCCATACAGTCCAATATTTCGGACCAATCAAACTTGCCCTATTGACAAAATGTCCCCTTTTGAGGCAACTGTGTGTTGACAGTTATGAAAAGTGGTTAGCAAGACTGGTTCAAGGGATGACATTGACATCTTCGTCACTCTTTACTCCTTTACAATGCTGAGTATCAGAGATCTATCTATCAGAGGTTTAAAACGATGAGGCGCAACCCTCAGCAGTCTTTAATACTCGTGCAAAAGTGGCCCTACCCTTTTGGCTTCACCCGACTGACGATACCGTGTAAAAAGGGAACAGTATTTGCACAGCGGCAAGGAAATCAAATATAAAACAGGTAATAAGACAATAGGACCCGCGCATGCGCAAGGAGGGATGGAGTGGGGAAGGCAGGGCAGAGCAGGGCAAAACAGGGCGTATGGGAGATGAGATGGAAACTAAAAGACCTTCCCCGCGAGGGAGATGGGAAGGCGGTGGAAACAACGTAGTGTTCCCCATAGCTCACTGTACTGTTGACTTTCGCCAGACCGCTTTTAAATTCGTGTCTTTTCACTTCCCTCAACAGCGATGTCAACACCATCGATGAAGCTAAGACAGGTGAAACCGAAACTCACCGTTACTACTACTAACTAATTTTTTGTTTCCCCCAAGGGAGAAAGAGAAGGAGGTCGAGAGGAACAGGAATTAAAGAAGCTCGCATAATAAGAGGTTAAAAAGATCTTAGTAGGAGGGAAGGAAGAGGGAAAGGAAGGTGAGGGAAGGGGAGGGAGACGGGGGAAGGCAGTAGGAAGAAAGTAGGGAGTTTGGGAGTAGGGCTACGAAGAATATTGCTTTAAAAAAAGCATCAATGTAGGAATCACTATAAATTAGTGCAAGTTTATTAGGTCTCTTTTTGTTTTTTTTTACACATACCCCGGAACGTCGCGTTGGGTGTTTTTATCCGATTGGTTCTTCGTTGACAGCGATTTGCAGGTTATTCCATTAGCATTTATTTTAAGTATAAGCTTAGACTACTAGTAGGGAGGAGGATGGATGATGGGGAGGTTCACAGTTTTCATTTAAGTTTGCTTAGCAGTGAGCACATATACAATACAATACAATACAATACAATACAATACAATACAATACAATACAATACAATACAATACAATACAATACAATACAATACAATACAACACAACACAACACAACACGTCTGTATTGCCACAAAAGGAACTTATGTGGCTATTCAGGTCACCGAGGGATTTTTCCGGTTTCTTCCCTCCGTTCAATAATAATTGGATGCTGTCAATCTAAAATGTTCAAATATAAAAATTCGGTTTCCTTTCCGCCTTCTAATAGCAATCTCCCTGCCTTTAAGCAACATGTGTAAGTGATTGATTGATTGATTGATTGATTTTTGCTTTAGGTCCAGCGGACTCTTCCGAGCCAAATCAGGACCGTACAACCCCCGATCCGCATAAAAGATCTGCCGAAACAACCCCAGTGGGAAAATTGAATGCCCTCCACCGGCCAGTCACTTTACAATAAAGACATCCCACGCGGGGGACGGCTGAGGGTTGACCTCAACTACGCGAACCCCCGGTTACAAAAACAAAATAGAATACTAACATCATTATCAATCATCAACAAAACACATACATATAAAATGCCTATAGTGCTAAATAGTACAATCATAGGAAGCCCTAGTGACCACCCGGCAGAAAGCGTCCAACACTCCCAAGCTGATCCAACAGACCCCATACACAAACAAGGAGTCTTGTCCAGGAAGAGTTTTCAAGAAAAAAGGTAGGTCATTGATCTAGCGAAGAAGAAGATAGTATAACAGAGTGAAGGACAGAGCAGGAATGGGAAAGAGTAAATGAGGAAGACAGCGACAGTGGGAATTTAAAGCACTAAATTTCCATAAAGTGGGGATACTATTTATACTGAAAACCCCCGGCACTCCAACGGGGGTACTGTTGCCGCAGTGAATCTGTCTTGCCTATAAAGGAAAGACAGGTTTTCAACTGTGGCTTTCACTTTTCCCTTTATAGGTTTGAACAATCTACAGTGGCAAGATTGCTCATGACCCCAAGGGGTAAAGTGTGTAAGTGATAGAAGGGTGTTTGTTGTTTGTGTGTGTGAGTGGATGAAACATGTGAGCGTGTAATTTGGTACAGATCGCCGCGGTTTGAGCCTGATTGGTGTTTTGGGGAAAAGTGCGTATATAGCATCCAGCATTATTTTTTATTTTTTATTCAATGTTTCTGTGTTTCTGGACGATCTTGAAGATCCATTACTCACCTACTTTATGAAAATACTCCCTCCCCTAAACTCTACCCAAGAACCCTTATTATGACACAACCTCCGCCCCCTAAACCCTCACACACATACACACTTAATCATCAGCGACCTTCATAAAGCTGTGCCTGAATTATTAGTAGGCCTTTCCCCCGCAGTGGCCACACACACACACACCTGCGTAAATACATCATGTCGTTCTTTTATTGATCACTTCGGTTAACAGTGAAAGAAAGAGAGAGAGAGAGAGAGAGAGAGAGAGAGAGAGAGAGAGAGAGAGAGAGAGAGAGAGAGATGACGATGATGATGATGATGATGATGAGACAGATGAGTGAGAGAGATGATGTGATTATTATCATCATCATCATCATCATCATCATCATCATCATCATCATCATCATCATCATCATCATCATCATCATCATCATCATCATCATCATCATCATCATCATCATCATCTATCAAACCAAGATTCGTTCGGAACAAATCGTCATCATCATCATCATCATCATCATCATCATCATCATCATCATCATCATCATCATCATCATCATCATCATCATCATCATCATCATCATCATCATCATCATCATCATCATCATCATCATCATCATCATCGTCATCATCATGTATCAAAACCAAGGTTAGCGCGGAACAAGTCATCATCATCATCATCATCATCATCATCATCATCATCATCATCATCATCATCATCATCATCATCATCTTCATCATCATCATCATCATCATCATTATCATCATCATCTTAACGATGATCATGATAATGAGATGATGATGGTAATGATTATGATGAGAGAGAGATTGAGAGAGACAGAGACAGAGAGAGACAGGCTGAAAGAGGGAGAGAGAGACAGAGACAGAGAGAGAAAGGCTGAAAGAGAGAGAGAGACAGAGACAGGCTGAAAGAGAGAGAGAGAGAGAGAGAGAGAGAGAGAGAGAGAGAGACAGAGAGACAGAGAGAGACAGAGAGAGACAGGCTGAAAGAGAGGGAGAGAGAGATTTTACTTAAACAAGCTGCTCTCCTCCTCCAAACCCTCCCTCGCCTTTTATATTTTATTTGTAAATAATCTTTTTCATGCTTGTATTATGTATTTGCATAATTTATTAGTGTTTCGGTGTGAACGTTAAGTATAAATGCGTGAGAACTGCGCTTTGAACTGATGCCATTAGGAAAAAGCGCCATATAAAAACACTTATTATTATTATTATTATTATTATTATTATTATTATTATTATTATTATTATTATTATTATTATTATTATCATTATCATTATCATTATCATTATTATTATTATTATTATTATTATTATTATTATTATTATTATTATTATTATTATTATTATTATTATTATGTGACTGGGAGAGAGTTAGTTAACCATTGTTTAAAGGGTCCAGCGGACTACAATGAGCTGAATCAAAGAGAGAGAGAGAGAGAGAGAGAGAGAGAGAGAGAGATTGATTGATTGATTGATTTATTATTGCTTTAGGTCCAGCGGACTCTTCCGAGCCAAATCAGGACCGGACAACCCCCGATCCGCATAAAAGATCTGTTGAAACAACCCCAGTGGGAAAATTGAATGCCCTCCACCGGCCAGTCACTTTACAATAAAGACATCCCACGCGAGGGACGGCTGAGGGGTGACCTCAACTACGCGAACTCCCCGATTACAAAAACAAAATAGAATACAAACATCATTATAAATCATCAACAAAAAAACATACATATAAAATGCCTATAGTGCTAAATAGTACATTCATAGGAAGCCCTAGTGACCACCCGGCAGAAAGCGTCCAACATTCCCAAGCTGATCCAACAGACCTCATACACAAACAAGGAGTCTTGTCCAGGAAGAGTTTTCAAGAAAAAAGGTAGGTCATTGATCTAGCGAAGGAGAATATAGTATAGCAGAGTGGTAGGACAGATCGGGAATGGGAAAGAGCAAATGAGGAAGACAGCGACAGTGGGAATTTAAAGCACTAAATTTCCAGAAAGTGGGGATACTATTTATACTGAAACCCCCGGCACTCCAACGGGGGGAACTGTTGCCGCAGTTAATTTGTCATGCCTACAAAGGCAAGACAGGTTTTCAACTGGGGCTTTCACTGTACCCTTTATAGGTTAGAACAATCTACAGTGGCAAGATTGCTCATGACCCCAAGGGGTGAGAGAGAGAGATTAAACAAGTGAATTGATTGTTCGAACGAATGGTAAACGAATTATTAAAAAAAAAATCGTCATCATCATCATCATCATCATCATCATCATCATCATCATCATCATCATCATCATCATCATCATCATCATCATCATCATCATCATCATCATCATCATCATCATCATCATCATCATCATCATCATCATCATATTATTATTATTATTAATTTTAATTTTAATGGTACTGAAAATAATAGATACTGGTCAAGCGTTGGAAATGCTTTGAGGCGAATATAGTGGCTGTCCTAGCAGGTGGTATGCCTAGTGGTCCACGAAGGTTTGAAAATAAATGAATGTGCAGTGCAGAGCAAAGCAATGGTCGTCAAAGAAACCGCCGCGGGTTTGAAATTAATATTTGTTCTTTTCCTTGCATAGTAGTACAGGTGATTGCCAGAGGTCTACTGTATTTTGAAACTACCAATAACTTTCAGAGGGAAGTTTTGCCTATGTATGGAAATAATATGGAGCGGGGGGAATGGGTTAGGGGTGAGATGGGAGAGGGGTGGAGGAGTGGGGTGGGAGGGGGCGTGGTAGTGAGAAGTGGCGAGAGAGAGAACGCGTGTGTGTGTGTGTGTGTGTGTGGTGCGCGCGCGTACCTGTTTGCGTTGTGTTTTTAAAATCTTGGATGTGTTTGGTTATGAAGGAAGCGTGGTAGGGGAAGTTGATAGTACGAGGGCACTACCTATTACGAAATGTATAACGTAGACGCTAATAATTACCATTCATTTACGAGGAAAAACAATACACAATAAAATAACACGTTGGCTTTACGGACGCCGAGAGAAGGGAGTTATTTACTCATTATGTCTATTTGGCGGGATAAAACAACAACAATAACAACAACAACGTCATCAACAACAACGTCATTAAACTACAACTACTCTAACGTCACACTGCAAATGATCGGATGATGTTTTTCGTGGACCTAATCCGTCAATACCACAATTTGCCCTGTCACCCTTAAGAGACATTACGAAACTACAAAACTGCCCAAACTAGAAGGCCCTGTTTCGGTTATGTGTCAGCACCTGCGCTGAACAGCCGAAAGACATGAAACTCGATGCATTTAATCTGGCGAATTAAAAGCCCTATGTGTCCAGAGAGTTAAGCAGCGGTTTCCTAGTTTCTTTCTTCTTTTTTTTCTCCTCCGACGTTGCCTAATCAGTTGAGTTAAAAATGATATGCTATATTTCTTTAGGAGAATAGCAAGCTTGGATTACTGTGCTGTTAAAAGTCTTGTATCCAGAGCTGTTTTGTTCAAAATCGTTGATTCGTTGCAGCATTGTCACAGATATAATAAATGAGAAAATTGAGGTGTTGGCCTAATCGTGTGAACGCTCAACGTGTGTCGGTGTAAGGGATACAACTCGTCAATGAGCGCTCTTGTGTATTGAAAGCCCCCCTGTAACTTGTTACCGAAGTATTCGAAAAGTGTACCGTTAATTTTTTGTAAATCTCTCTCTCTCTCTCTCTCTCTCTCTCTCTCTCTCTCTCTCTCTCTCTCTCTCTCTCTCTCTCTCTCTCTCTCTCTCTCACACACACACACACACCCACCCACACACACACACACGCTCAATCTTCTTCTCTCCACAGCTACTCCGCACTCCTCTCCATGCAAGGTGACAGGAACGAATTACGATATTGTTGTTGGGATTTGCCGTTGTCATCTGAATAATGCGTGCAAATACGCAGACCCAAGAATACATTGCATAAAGGAACGGCTGTAAATATAGTGACTGTAAAATAATAATGTCGATCGTGTGTTGTTTTTTTCATGTTTGGGATAATTTTGAAATTGAACTTTCAAAATATAAATGTTGAAATTTTGTTTTGTGAGCTAAGAGCTGTGTAGCATGTTCTTTTTAATAGAAAAAATAATGTCGGTGGCTTTTATACCAGTTTGTGTAAATGGAAAGGAGAGAAAATTAGAAGAACTGTCCCACAAGCTGGACCATTATCGATGGAACATTTTAGGTATCGGTTTGGTTGCATAGTTTACATGTCCATTGATAATTATTGTGTTTGTAAGTGTGAGTGTATTACCTTATTTGTCAAGGACTGTTTGGTATTTTTTATCTCGTTGTTATAGTTGCTTATGATGTGTTCTGTGTGGATGAGTGCACGGCTGCAGTGATGAGTGGGCAAATGTAGTGCGTGAGTGTGTTGTAACTGCGCGAGGCTTTTATGACTGAAATAATAGTGCCTATTCTTTAGTCCTACTTCTTACCTGTAATATTTTTACCTGCAAGAGGCGTTCGCTCAATCGATGCATAGTTAAATTATGTACGGATGATGTGCGTACGGATTGTATGCTTTCTGAACCTCTTATATTAGTCTGTGTCTTATTATTGTTCATTATAACTGTCTTGATGTGTGGAGCCATTATATAACATAATGTGATGAGACTTGTACAATATTTCCATTCCTGTGGTAATAAAGATGTGTTGAATTGAATTAATAATGGTGATGGTAAGGGCAGACATCGACAGTCAAGCCTGACTGAGGTCTGTTCTTACAACTCTCAGGAGGCAAGAGCTCGAGAAGACCCGTTCTCTGGGGTCTTGTTTCTCCACTTTCCATGATGATTAGGTTTTAAATTGGTATGTCGGTTGATCGGTTGGTTGGTGGTTGTTGTTAGAACTCTGTTGCAGTCTGGCAGTAGACACGATTGTGACGGGGAGGTAGAAGCCTTCGCCCCCACGAGCCGTTCACCATGCCTTTTTCTATTTTCATTATGTCCCATCTTCAGACGACAGACGGAGGGCCTAGGCCGTAGGGAGTAGGGAGGGAGAGAGACGGAATGGGATGCGTGGAAATGAAAGTCATGGGTATTTGGATTTCGTGAACAGTGCTTGTTAGAGATCCTTACATTCATGTGACAATAACTGAGAGGGTAAATGAAAGGGTGAGTGCTATGGGTAAAAGGTAGTATGCGTCACCTAATTCCTTTTCCCTCAGTTTCAGCGGCACCAGCATCAGCATGGAGGACCATATCTATGGATCAGGAGGACTTCCAGGAACAACGCAGGACGAGGCTCAGAAAGTAGGCCAAAGAGGGACGGCAGACTCGGATTTGGAATGGAGGGTTCAAAACAAGCACAGGTTAGGACGCCAGGAGGTGTTTTCAACTTTTTGTTTTTATTGTAATCCTGCCTTATTAATGTGTTTTGTTCTTATTCAAAGAAAAATAAGACCATTCTGCTGACCTGGCTATGTTTATGAAAATAATAATGGATTGCTTCAGAACGTATTAGAATGATTTGTAATATTAATGATAGTAATAATAGTGATTAATTTTAATCAATAATGACAATTTAAATACTCAATACCAGTTTGTACCCCCTCCCCTTCTTTATCACCCAATCTTGCGAGAGAGTGCGTGCGATTTGTGATCAGATTGTGTGGACATAAGTTTTATGTAGTATGCTTGTGTTGTGTGATAATAATGATTGTGTATTTTGTAAATGTTTATTATGTGTCTTAGAACGCGAGTGTGAAAGATTAACTTTTATTTTTGTAATATATGTACATATGTAGTTTACATTGTATTTTATGATTTTTATGGTTATTCTATGTTTATTTTTATTCTTTTTTGTTGTATCCACGTGCCCCAGGGGGTTTTATGGAATAAAGCGCTTTTGACTTGACTTGACTTGGTTACTGTTTTTGTTATTGCTTTTCGATTGGTTGGCAATGTATCCATCATTGCCATTACAATAACCATCGCCAACGTCGTTACCTCAGCAAACGTTGCAGCGAACTCTGATAATAAGAATATACAATCCTACTATCCTATCCTATCATATCCTAGCCTATCCGGTAACTCTGAGGTCGTTGGGGCACCACAGATGATCGTTTAACCAGCATACTCCATTTTTCTCTGTCCTCAGCAACCCTGATGGCTTTGCTCAGTGTCAAGCCAGTCCATTCTCGAATGTTGTCCTCCCAACTCTTTCTCTGTCTGCCTTTTCTTCTACCTCCTTGCACTGTGCCTTGCAGGATGGTCTTTGCAAGGCTTGTTGATCTGGTGACGTGGCCATACCATCGGAGTTTACGTTTCTTCACCATTGTGAGCAGGTCATCGTGTTGTCCAATGGCTTGTGTGATGGTCTGTCGGCTTACGTCGTTGGTGATGTGCTGGGTATAGGAAATGCCCAGAAGTCTTCTGTAGCACCTCATCTCCATGCATTGTATTCTTCATTGTAGATCTGATGTGAAAGTCAATGTTTCGCAAGCGTATAGGAAGATGGAGATGACAAGGGAGCGCAGCAGCCTTATCTTGGAATGTAGACTGATTCTCCTGTCTTTCCAAATGGGCTTCAACCTTGCGAAGGCAGCAGTTGTTTGTGCGATCCTGGAGAGGACCAATAAGAATAATGTAATCACAAAATGTTTTTAGTGAGATTCATTTTCAGTTAGCATGGACTGCCAAACATTGACAGCCGCATTTATAATGTATATTGAAAAAACGTTTATCAAGATGACACACAGATTATGAACCAAAACAGTAGTTTCCAGTTTTAATTTTATTTAAATGCTAAAAGAAGAAATTTACTTCCAGATGCTTCCAATACAAAAGATTCCAAAGGATAACTCTTGCTTTCCTCCCTCTATTCCTCTTTCTTTTCCTCTTTTTTTTATTTTCTTACCACCATTATCATTTAATTTGAGTTCGTAATATTCTTTCTTATGTAGTCTAGATATATGTGGCGGAACGGGAGGCGACTGGTTCAAGCTTGGGAGAGAAGTTGTCTACCTTACTTTTTTTTAGTAGGCTAGCCTTGGGTGGCTATTGCTGTGCAAAATCCTATTTTATTTTACTTTCTGTTTTCGTATTTGTTTCTCCACGCTTTATCTCTTTCTGTCTTCTTCTTCTTCTTCTTCTTCTTCTTCTTCTTCTTCTTCTTCTTCTTCTTCTTCTTCTTCTTCTTCTTCTTCTTCTTCTTCTTCTTCTTCTTCTTCTTCTTTGTCGTCGTCATCTGTGATATGACTAAACTAGATATGATTTAAATAATTATAATAAACAAGATACGTTTTAAATATCAGTAATGCAAACATGATTCTAATAAAAATGCGCACCCGCGCGCGCTTTCTATCACACGCGCGCTCACACCAATGTACATGTACACAATAATTCAATGCTTCCTCCTTTGCCCCCCCCCCCCTCCACCCCATCCCCCCTATCCCCCTCATTCCTTTTCCTCCGACCCGTCAACCCTCTAGCAGTCAAGGAAGGGTAAGGGAAGTAACCGCATATACAAAACGGCTCGTGTAGGAAAGGTATTATATCCCATCCACAGTCATTTGCCCCTGTACCTTTCACTACATCGAATATTTCTGCCTCCTACTATTGAAGCCACACCGTAAATCGTACTGACCACAAGCACTGGACAACGTGCGGACGGATTCCATTTGTCATTCTAACCTTTTTTGTTGCTTCGGCAGTGTTTTATAGTAAAGTAATTTGCCTAGCTTCAGTGATGCTGAACAACAAAGGTAGATTTATTATGGGTCTGGCAGAGCATGTGAATCAAAGTACTGATTGTGGCTGCTCAACTCAAGAAGAAGAAAGGGGTGGTGTTTGTAAAGAGGGGTTTCCACTGCATTTTGGTATTTGCCATTAATTTTGTTGGAGAACTATTGTGACAAAACGCGTTAGAAATACTACTAATGACCCTTATCAGGTATTAACTGTTTTCGTCTAGTTATGATGATGATGACGATGATGATCGTGATCTTGATAATATGATTATTATTGTGAGTATACTACTACTACTACTACTACTACTACTACTACTACTACTACTACTACTACTACTACTACTACTACTACTACTACTACTATTATTATTATTATTATTATTATTATTATTATTATTATTATTATTATTATTATTATTATTATTATTATTATTATTATTATTACTACCTTATTATTATTACTATTAGTACTTTTATTATTATTATTATTATTATTATTATTATTATTATTATTATTATTATTATTATTATTATTATTATTATTATTATTATTATTATTATCATCATCATTTTTATTATTATTATTACTACTACTACTACTACTACTACTACTACTACTACTACTACTACTACTACTACGAAAGTTTATATCTATTCCTAATCTTGGCAGCTCTAGGCGTATGCAATAAATAGACATTACATTACATTACATTATTATTGCTTTAGGTCCAGCGGACTCTTCCGAACCAAATCAGGACCGGACAACCCCCGATCCGCATAAAAGATCTGCCGAAACAACCCTAGTGGTAAAACCGAAAGCTCTCCACCAGCCAGTCACTTTACAATAAAGACATCCCACGCAGGGGACGGCTAAGGCTTAACCCCAACTTATCGAACCCCCGTTTACAAAAACAAAATAGAATACAAACATCATTATAAATTAACAACAAAACACATACATATAAAATGCCTACATTGCTAAATAATAACATCATAGGAAGCCCTAGTGACCACCTGGCAGAAAGCGTCCAATATTTCCAAGCTGATCCAACAGACCTCATACACAAACAAGGAGTCTTGTCCCGGAAGAGTTTTCAAGAAAAAAGGTAGGAGACTGGTCTAGCGAAGAAGACGATAGTATAGCAGATTGATAGAAAAGAGCAGGAATGAGAAAGAGCAAATGAGAAAGACAGCGACAGTGGGAATTTAAAGCACTAAATTTTCAGAAAGTGGGGATACTATTTATACTGAAACCCCCGGCACCCCAACGGGGGTAATAAATAGACAATAACACGCACAAAGTCAAAACTTTGTGCTAAAGATGACAATAACATTTAACAAAAAGGAATCATGCAAATAGAAGGAAGCAACAACTGTACAGTACAATGAAAATGAACAAAGAATTGCTGACAAAATTGTACAATTAAGAGGTGGGAAACATAACACGAGAACAAGAAAATGGTTGAATTATACTGCTGCTGCTCGTGCTGTTGCTGCTGCTGCTTCTGCTGCTGCTGCTGCTGATGATGATGATGATAGTTGCGGTCTTGTATACCCCGCTCTAATTATCCATTCTCTTGCAGGATACTCGGTGCGCTAAATTTATTATTTCTCCCACTCCTAGATTGTTCTGGAATCGCCAGTGCGTAAAATAGAATGTTTTATCGCTGCTAATGCCTCGGTCACACAGCACTCCACGTCTTAATCACGTACAAAAAGTTCGGAAAATCTGGTGGACGTGGTCGTACGTGGTAATTTTCGGTCAATTTTGGTTTGGCCGTGCTTTGGACGGGGTATGGCCGTCGGCGGCTGTTCCACTGCTGAAGCACTGCCTAAGCACGGCTAACCACGTCCAGCCACGTGTAAGCCTAAAAATAAAATTGCACCTGTTCTAAAACGAGGGGGGTGGGGGGGGGTGGGGGGGGAAGGCGGCAAGTTATACCGATCCAGATCTTGTACAAAACACCTCCAGTCATTTGCAGTATGCCTGGAAAGAAGGGTTCCTCTGCCAAGAAGAGGTCGACGAAGGCTCCCCAAGACTCCCAGGCCCAAGTCACAGTCCAGGTCCATGCTCCCCCTGCTGGTGCTGCTGGTCCAGACCCTGACCCTCAAGTGCCGAGGTCTCAGAAAATTACGGTATTTATATGCCGCAAATCAGAAGTGATACAGAAGTGATTAGGCAGTGATCGGGACGTATTTCGAACTTGTTGAGACGTCGTTAGGTAGTGCTATGTACGTGGAAAAATCCATTTGTCAGTGATAAGCCGCTAAACACACGCTATTTCCCGTGATTCCAACGCGGTACATGCGTCCAATGACCGTGCTCTGGCCGTGACTGAACGCTAAACTTTCGCGTCTTACCGCGTCTCCCCAAGTTTTAATCACTGCCGGAACACGGATTACCACGCGTGTTTCACGTGTGTCGCACGTCTTTACCGCGTGTGTTACCCGTGGTTGCGCGCGGGCTAAAATTTTGAGCAGTTCAAAACTTTTTGCCGCGTCCGATGCCGTTCAGATTTCTCCCCGCGTCTTGCCACGTCTATACCTCGACCATAGCTCGTCTTAACCTCGACATGAACGCGAACAACAACGTCCACTCCACGGGTAACAAATTTTGGACGCGCTTTGGCCGTGATTCAGCCGTAAAGGGCTGTGTGACCGGGGCTTAAGTTTGTTTTCATTCGGCGTCTGTCATTGTTTTTGGTTTGGCTGTTTATAATAAACTAGGTTTTGGATTTTTTTTAAAATTGTTTGCATTTTTGAATTTTTATTGGTTTTTAAAGGGAGTCGACATTCGTATTATTTTCTCAGGGAAAGTGCAGCAACAGCCGGACAAAGGGGGAGTAAGTACATGCTGGGTGTGTTTTTGGTTGGGTAGGTGGTGGGTGGTGGAAAGAGACAGACAGACAGAGATAGTGAGAAGGAAGGAAATGTGAAAAAGAGAGAGAGAGAGAGAGAGAGAGAGAGAGAGAGAGAGAGAGAGAGAGAGAGAGAGAGAGAGAGAGAGAGAGTGAGAGAGAGAGAGAGAAGAGAGGGGTTGGAAGAGAAAGAGCCATGAAATATAAAATAGGAAGAGTTTTGGGGGTGGGGGTGGGGGTGAAGTGAGGGTGATTGAGATGTTTAGACAAAAGAGAGGTGTGTGGGAAGGGGAGGAGAAGGGGGTATTGGAAGTGTGTAGGGAGAGGGAGAGGGGGGGAGTCACCAATGGGTCAAGTGACTGTTGAAAAAAGAAGGTCCTCACGCGCAGCACGTGCCCGGGAAATGGGTACCACGAGAACACAGGAAGAAAAAACTTTGGTCAGAAAAAGAAACGGTAACCAACTGATATTGATGCCATAGTTGCATTGTAGAAAGGATAAACGAGGCGCAGAAGGTTCTCTCTCTCTCTCTCTCTCTCTCTCTCTCTCTCTCTCTCTCTCTCTCTCTCTCTCTCTCTCTCTCTCTCTCTCTCTCTCTCTCTCTCTCTCTCTCTCTCTCTCTCTCTCTCTCTCTCTCTCTTATTCACCTTTATTTCACTTCTCATGATTATAGTCCTCGATCTACAGCTAACCAGGGGTACACGTATTTAACTTTAGGTGCACAGAATTACGTTTACAAAATTACAAAGTTCAAGTATTTAATTTTATATACAAACAGTGGTACACACATTTTGGTTTAGAAATACCACATACATGATTACCCATATTGAATTTTAGCTACAAGTATGTTCACACGCTTTGAATTTTCTGTATACACGCATCGGCTGGACGGAAACATGAACCAGTACAAACAACCGCTGGTTCGAGTCCGCCTGCGATTGAAATAAAACGTTCACTAACCACCGCTGACCCTTCATATTATTATTATTATTATTATTATTATTATTATTATTATTATTATTATTATTATTATTATTATTATTATGATACCCCTTGGGGTCATGAGCAATCTTGCCACTGTAGATTGTTCTAACCTATAAAGGGTACAGTGAAAGCCCCAGTTGAAAACCTGTCTTGCCTTTGTAGGCATGACAAATTAACTGCGGCAACAGTTCCCCCCGTTGGAGTGCCGGGGGGGTTTCAGTATAAATAGTATCCCCACTTTCTGGAAATTTAGTGCTTTAAATTCCCACTGTCGCTGTCTTCCTCATTTGCTCTTTCCCATTCCCGATCTGTCCTACCACTCTGCTATACTATCTTCTTCTTCGCTAGATCAATGACCTACCTTTTTTCTTGAAAACTCTTCCTGGACAAGACTCCTTGTTTGTGTATGAGGTCTGTTGGATCAGCTTGGGAGTGTTGGACGCTTTCTGCCGGGTGGTCACTAGGGCTTCCTATGAATGTACTATTTAGCACTATAGGCATTTTATATGTATGTTTTTTGTTGATGATTTATAATGATGTTTGTATTCTATTTTGTTTTTGTAATCGGGGAGTTCGCGTAGTTGAGGTCAACCCTCAGCCGTCCCTCGCGTGGGATGTCTTTATTGTAAAGTGACTGGCCGGTGGAGGGCATTCAATTTTCCCACTGGGGTTGTTTCAACAGATCTTTTATGCGGATCGGGGGTTGTCCGGTCCTGATTTGGCTCGGAAGAGTCCGCTGGACCTAAAGCAACAATAAATCAATCAATCAATATTATGATGATGATGATGATGATGATGATGATGATGATGATGATGATGATGATGATGATGATGATGATGATGATGATGATGATGGCTATTGACGCCTAATCTAAACAAAGCCCTAGGCGTTTACAAAGTCAAAAATTTACAACTAATCAAAAAGAAAACATAAAAAACAAGAAAAGAAGAGATTTTTTTCACTGATAACCACCATCTGCAAAACACACACACACAGACACACACGCGCACGCACGCACACATAATCACTTCTATAATAAAGAAAACAAAAAATCAATTAAATTAGTCACTGCGAAAAGCTTAAGCACACCAAACATACTCAAAAACAATCAAGATTAAAGACTATGATGGAAATAAATAAGTTTTGAGATTTTTTTGAAGGTTGGCAGGGAGGGTGAATGGCGGATGAAGTGGGGGAGCTGGTTCCAGGTTACAGGGGCTTGATAAGAGAAAGACCTTTGGCCAAAAGTTCATATTACAGAACGAACACTTCCGGCGGCATTAAGGACTCATACTTGTTAATTGATCATTCTCCTCCCTTCTCCTCCTCCTCTCTCTCTCTCTGTCTCTCTCTGTCTCTCTCTCTGTCTCTCTCTCTGTTTCTCTGTGTGTGTGTCTCTCTGTCTCTGTCTCTCTCTGTCTCTCCCTCTCCCTCTGTCTCTCTCTGTCTCTGTCTGTCTGTCTGTCTGTCTGTCTGTCTGTCTCTCTCTCTCTCTCTCTCTCTCTCTCTCTCTCTCTCTCTCTCTCTCTCTCTCTCTCTCTCTCTTCCCACCTGGATGTAATATAATTAAAGGTTGACTAATTCTGGAAGGACATCATGTCTTTACAAAGCATAGTTACCCGAACGCACAATATTAGCTTTACATGTAGGTGACAAGAACCAGCAAATCAACCAACCCATAGAAATCACTGATTTTAGACATAAAGAAAACATTATTTTTAGTATGCGTGTGAATGCGCTTTGGATCGTTATTTTTGTGTGAGATATGTGCACTATATAAATCGTTGTATTATTATTATTATTATTATTATTATTATTATTATTATTATTATTATTATTATTATTATTATTATTATTATTATTATTATTATTATTATTATTATTATTATTATTATTATTATTATTCCAATAGATTACAACAAAAAGGACTTCTTCTTTTTTCTGTGTTTTTTTTTAAAAGAAAGTAAAAAAACAGCAAGATAATGTTTGGAGTATCTAGCGTCTCTTATCTTAGAGGTAGGTGTTTTATGATAGATCTTCTGGTCAGGCGAGTGATGTACCAGACACTCTGAGGCATATTCGTCCTCATTAGAGAACGACTCTGGTGCACGTTTATTGGACCTAATGAGACGTGGTAAGCCTACAAATTAGATATACCGAACTTCGGGTTGGTATTTCTCTGTGTTGCCCTTGTCTGAGCTATGGACCCCCTTCCATGCAGCACGCTGGACAGTTCATTCACACCCTTTGCGGCGGCTGCAGCAGCTCTAAAGATACCGTCCATGCCTTATCCTTCACTGAATACTTTGATTGATCCGAGTTCGATTCCGCAAACGTTGGGAACCGTTAAGCAAACAGTCCACTCACTGCAGCCCACACCTGACTGAGGTATGCAGATTGTCAGAGACTTCTTCGAAACATTGGCGTCCCGTTCGGCCGGATGCAGAAAAAGGGCTTGTCATTCTTTGCACTCGGTTCTAGGATAGCGGACTTCTGCCTTTGCCCGTATAAACATGGAAGGCGCGCATAGAACTGAGGCGCTTGAGTGCAGTTCATTTGTGCTTTGCACATTGACTGCGCTCATGAACTGGATCAGCATAACTAATTAATTAATTAATGTATTAATTTATTTTATTTTCTTGTTCTTTTTATTTGACGTCAGTTCAAATAAGCGATACATCGACTAAAACATCATACTGTCAGGCACGATACACTATATACAGGACACTGTTCCAGTGTCTTTTCTTTGGCTTGGTGAACGTGGTAACTGCATGGATTGCGTAGCAGTGAGACGGATATTCCCTGTCTAAGAAGGTAGAGAGATATAGGGCAAATAGGGGAAGGGAGGGATCTATAAGTATGTTGAGGAATATGGAGGCAGAAGGAGGAGGGATGAAGCAATGAAGGATTCAAAGAGGGATATTTTTTTAGGGCGTGGGGTATGTATTTGAGGAATTGAGGGTGAGATTGGACCAGTGGATCGCTTCATAAACAATCATGTCCATATTTTACGATGAACAGTTGAACATTTACTAACCCCTCAATATTTCTACACAAGAAGCATGATTACAGCGCTAAAATGTTTGCAGCAATTAACAAAGTTCTCAGACGCATTTGACTAATAATCTAATAATAGTGGCTCCCTACCTGAACTTTCAGTAATATTTCCATACTAAAAATAACATGTAGGTTTTACAGTAGTCGACCTCCGATCATTTATCTTTCCTACTCCGCGCCCTCGTCATTTTCATCGCCATTATTATCACAATATCACAGCATGAAATGTAACCTATCTGCACTTTCACTCCTTCACTACAGTAAAAAAAAGAGTCAAATATTGAACTTAATTAAGAAACAAAATATACGCGTGAAACAAATATTTAACTTCTTTAAAATCTTCAAGTAAAGCCTCCTATACCAAAACAAACCACAATGTATTCTGTATCATCCATTCAGAGTATCTCATAAGTTCTCTGCAAATTGGTGGTTTTCGGTTTAGCTTAGTGCTCTTAATAGACCCTTGTTGCGTTCTGGCTGGCTGGCCTGGGATACTCCTGTTGGTGTCCAAATACAGATGTTTTGCACCTGACGGCGGTGTTTTTCAATAGTATCAACCTTTCTTCAGACATGCATGAGCCGAGACTTTTGTCCAGTTTGGTCGAGGTCTAACACAAATGAGTAGTAACATGATACTTAAGAGACTGAAAAATCACAGACAGATGCTGACTGCCCAAAGTAGAAACGCAGTCGAGGTAGAACAGGAGTTGTAAACAAGATTTTTGTTTTGTTGACTGAATAAAGAGATAAAGGGTAAAAATTGGGTTGCTATAATTGGATATGGCGTGTGGCGGGGGTAGGGTGAGGGAGAGGTATGAACATTGTGTGTTTGTGTGTGTGTATGTTTGTGTGTGTGTGTATGTTTATGTGTGACAGGGATGTTTTGTTTGGGTGACATCAAAAAAGGAGTAATAGGATTTGTGGTAGTTAGTATTTTTAAGTATTTTTTTTCTTCTCAAAAATCTTTACTAATGTGAATGTTATTCCTTGGTTGAATAATATTGCTGAATGTATGTTGTTCGCTAATTTAATTCAAACAGGGACACAACAAATTAACAAAAATGAGACGGCACAAGGTATGAAAGACAACTAGAGCAAAAAGCAGAGACAAAGAAACAAACAAAACGAAAAAAAAAATCCCAAACTCATGGAATCCTCCCATGCATATTCCTCGAAAACGGATTTTTTGTTGTTATCATATTCAATTAACCCAAGTTTGTGATTGTTGTTTACCCCCCCCCCCCCCCCCCCCCCCCAACAATCTTGGAAAATTAAAAAAAACCTGATAACTGCTGGCGTTCATTTCCAAAATGTTTGATTTTGTTTAAATTGACATTCCTTCAATTTGTTTATTCATTTGTTTCTCATTATTGCTCAAACTGTTGAAGAAACTTGTGATAAACGCATAGGAAATGAAAGCGTCCATGAATTCCTCATGAAAACAAACAGATTAAAGGATAGCTTTTCAACATTAGTCATCAGCACATGCGAAATAGTCATTTTCTTAAAAAGCACTACTCTCATTATTCGCGCCCCCACTCAGCCTCCACTTTAGTTTTAATTGCCTGTGATGACCTGTATTGGAACACACTCGCGGAACCACTTTAACTCACATCAGAGGCAAATGGACTTGAACTCCAAGACAATAGTGGAGCTCGTCTGCTTCCCAGGGTCTCCGATGCAAGACTTTGAGCTTCTGAGTCTTAATTTCTTTTAGGTTTGAGCTTCAAGACGTTTGGGTGCGCGTGTGTGTGTGTGTGTGTGTGTGTGGGTGGGTGTGGGTGCGTGTGTGTGATGGGCTGGTTTGCCAATACAGTGCAATGTCAGGTAGTCAGGACGATAAAGAGGAGAAGGTCATCAAGAACTCGGTGGGGAATATGACAGATTCACTCAACAATTCCACACCCAAGACTGTTGTTTGAAGCGGGAGAGGATGAAAGGGTGGTGGAAGACGTCAGAAAGGGAGGGAGGCAGGGAGGGAAGTGTATGGATGAAGAGCATGAAAGTGGAGAGCTTGTGAATGACAGTTTTGACAGAAGCAAGGATAGAGAGAGAGAAAGAAAGGGGTGAGGGTGGGAGTGAGAAGGGGGGGGGAGTAGGGGAATATTTTTTAACAAAAAACGTGGATGATGAGGAATGAAAGTTCTGACAGATTCTTTAAACAAATTCAACACACAAGACCCGCCATGCAGACGTAGCAAGAGCGAGAGAGAGAGAGAGAGAGAGAGAGAGAGAGAGAGAGGGGGAAAGACAGATAGACATAAAGAGACAGAGACTGAAACTAAAAGACAGAGAAGGAGAGGGAGAATCGGTGGGTTTTCGTTGGTAGGTGAGGAGGAGTTGATGTTTAAAGGGTATTTAACACAACCAAAATGCTATTCAAAGCAAGAGAAAATGAGGTGAAAAAAAAACACCAAAACAGACCACAGCAACACCCAAGTAGAGATCTGAGGCAATATTTCGATTTTTATTCAAATCTTTATCAAGAAATTATCTTTATGAAAGCAGGAGAACAGAGAGTAAATAGTAAAGAAGAGGAAGGCGGAGAGATAAGGTTGCAAACCTGAAGCGTGTTTACAACGCAAATACCATAGATGATAAAATACTGCTGTGAATTAACTGAACCAAGTTCAGCTTCCAAACATGTGCACAGAAAGCTACTGCATGAAAAGAAACTACACAAGTTTGATCAATTTCTGAGGAACTTTAAGGAGAGAAAATAGCCTGTCATTTAGCTTCACGAAACTTTCCCCTCTCTCGTTTAACTTCGAACGTTAAACAAAATGTGAGTGAAAGACTTTAGAGAGGGAGATCGGGAGAGAGAGGAAGAGACAGAGACAAGACAGAGAGACAGAGAGACACAGATGGGAGAATAAGAGGACGGAGAGAAAGAGAGGGGAAGGCGGGGGGGGGGGGGGGGGGGGAGGTTCTCGCATTAGCGATTATTAGCCTCTACAAAATATGTAAAAGAATGTCAGTTCACAATCATTTTTTTATTCTTACAAGGCGTGTGCTCGGGAACAATAAAATAAAAACAAAACAAGAAAACAATTTTTTTAAAATGACGGTACACAGCTATAATGAAAAGGTAGTATTAAAACAAATCCAGAGAATTTAAGCCGGGATTATATTTCAAGGTGTTCAGTTAGCTATTAAGCTCTGTCCTCTTTTTGGGAGTTTCAGTTGAACAACAATGTGCGAAGTGAAAACATGCGTTTTAACAATATTTTTATGCTAAACTATTCTGCTTCTGAAAACAGGGGCAACAACACAGGATTACGATCTAACGAAACACAAACATTCTACATTGCAAATTACAAGAGTGGGTTACGTTTCAATGCGTTACATCGCCGTCGCACGTGAGCAACACAAGAGTCTAATGCACAGAGCGACTGTGACGCGTCACTGGTCCGGAAACGAAAGCTGCTCTGTTTTTGCAACACGAACGCGCAACAATTGTCAGGGACTCCACAAAATATAAACGGATCTCCGACTAAAACGTGAGAGAAAGCCAGGAAAGACGACCAAACTATAGAAAAACGGAACAAGGAAAAAGGAAAAAGAAAAAGAGTCATTGACTCCCGCAAGCACCCCTATCGCGATCCTATTGACAGTTAGTAACTGCGACCACTATACAGTGTTTCATTGTAGAGTACTGACTGCCAAGATTATAGTGATGTAGCGAAGTGTGTAGAGCTACCAATTAATGATGGAGGGAAAAGCGAGGGATTATGACTGGAAAGAAAGTCAACGCCCTACCCGACCTATGGACGCCGCTGCATCGGGGAGTGAGTATTTGAAAGCAGGGACAGCGGGGTGCAGCAAGCCATTGCTTGGCCTGCCTGAAAAGGGAAGCCCGGGTTGAGCGCCGTTTGCAAACTGATACATCCTCGCTGCACTGGTCAGGCGCAACGCCGGCAAGAATACGCGAGGATTTGTCTCCCTTGATACAATTTGTCTCGCTTGATGCGGTTTATCTGCCCTTGACTGGCGCAGGAGGACGCTGCGTGCGGGCGGAAGCTGGCGGCGGGATTAACGAGCCAATGAGACCGCCCGCCGCACGCGCTTCACTCTCGCTTCCATTTCCCCACAAAGTCTCGTAACATCTCGCGGATCGCGTGAGCCACGTGCCTGGACGCCCTAGGCTGTGAGAAGAACGTGGATAAGAAAGTAGCGGCCTCGATTGGGGCTGTCACCTCGGTCAACCACAAACCACGGCCCTTGTTGTCTTTCCGGATAACAGTTGATAGTCTTCCTGGAGTCTTCTAGAAGGTGACTGAAACTAGCAATAAAGACGATTCATCTTGGAAGGACGCGAAGACGTCTTAAGCTGCTTGATCACCCCTGTCAAAACACTCCTTCCTTACCGTCTCCTGGCTTACAGTGGCTTAAAGAGACCTCACTTCCTCCCCGCCGCCCCTCCCCCCCATCTCTTTTTCCTCTATCCTTTATTGTGATGCTATGGCAATCTCTTCCTCTTGGTCATGTTTCATTATTTCTCCACCTCTTGTCTTTGTCGTATGGTTTGGGACACGAACGTGTGAAATTCAAGTTGGCATAGTCGCCAGTGTTATTGAGGAGTTTCACGGTCAGTGCGTCACATCACATCCCATTTGGAACAGGTAGTCTATAGGCTGCAGTCGGTCACAGGCACTTATTGTTCTTAGGCTGGTGTCGGGACAATATGAAGCAAAGCCTTCACTTGTTCTTTTACACAACAGTGGTGTATGGTTCACTAGTCACCGGACTCCTGACACAACAGCAGTTCATTGTGCTGCTGGGCGTGATGATGAAGACCAACGCTAATATAGATTGTATATTTAAGGCCGCAGTACATGTATCTCCCCGATCGACCTTTGAAGGTTTTGCAACTGGATTGCAATCACGATCGAAAGTCTCTTCAGTGCTATTGAAATGAGCTGCCTGGATGTATTACGCTCATCTTATAATACAAACTGAAAACTCAGTGCATCAGTTACTCTTTGTTGGGTTTTCAACCTCTAAAACACACACACACGCACACACACACACCACACGCACACACACACACGCGCGCGCGCGCGTGCTCACACACACACACACACACACAGCGCATATCTAGTTACAGAAAGCGGCACACACCTCAAATTTTGAAGAGGCTGCTCATCCCCTTCCCCCTCTCCTCCCTTCATCCACACTCCATCCGTCCCATTCCCCTCCTTGATGGATGTGTTTTGTTTCTATGTTGGTATCAAAAGATGGATGGATATGTTTTATGTTCTTTCCAATGTGTGGGTGCGTGCGTGCGTATGTGTGTGTTTGTGCGTACCGTGCGTGTATGTGTTTGTGTTTGTGTGTATGTGTGTGCACCTCTGTTCACATGTGCCAGAGACCCATACATTTTCCTTTTTGTGGAATAAAGAATTCTTTGACTTTAACTTTGACTCAACTTTGACTTTGGCTTTT
Organism: Oncomelania hupensis; assembly: GCA_036898135.1. NCBI lineage: Eukaryota > Metazoa > Mollusca > Gastropoda > Littorinimorpha > Pomatiopsidae > Oncomelania > Oncomelania hupensis. Next base: position 120,409,353 of record CM072511.1, on the reverse strand, counting down.
TTGGTTGGTGTGTCTGAGCCCACGGGCTGCTAGCTACTGTCACCCAACTTAACTATTGAACACGGCATTGTGTAACTCAGGGACGTGCTTCCAAGTTGTATAAGTTATGCCTAAAGAAAGATTGGTCTAACAAAGAGAGTAAATATGAGTGAAAATCCGCAATTGGTCTTTCCTCTGTCCGCTTTTCTCCAACAAAGAATAAAGGCTTGTTTAAATATTTTATCGTCAATAGTATAGGCCTAGATGTCTCTTTGTCCATTATAGAACATGTTTCTTAAACGTGTCTTTTGTCACGCCCGGTAGAGTTTTCAAACCACTGTCTACTGTTGGATCAATTCCTGACCCATGACCTCACATCTTTTCATTCGTTATCGGAGAAGCAAGATCACCAATAATGATTGTCCGACCAAAATGGAACCCTTTTGTTCACACTTTGCAGAGGGAGGTAAAAGTTTTACCATAACTAAAAGGCTCTTTTCTTTCTTTCTTTCTTTTCTTTCTTTTTTCCTCCTTGGATTCACGTAGTACAGTTCAGTTTGTTTCATCTCACGGGGAACAATTACAATTTGTATTCATTATCAGAACACTACAGTCTCAGATGATTTGATTTTGAGTTTGAAATAATATTCTCCACCCATGATGTTCGTACAATACAGATGCCCGTCCGTACCTTCTAAACACAAAGGCTGTTTTAACTACACTGTGGCTGCTTAAACTAAATTCTCCCGTTCAGTTACACAATTGCTTACCTTATGCAAGAAACCAGTCTTGTACTGTAAAACTCTTCTTTTAAATCCATAAATATGACAAATTATTTTTACAGCCTTAATGCTTGTGATGTTTTTGTATGCTATATTCAGTATGAGACGTAGCCAGCAGTATTGTAAGATGAAAGACTCAACGTAAGAAACGTTTAGGACGTTTCTGATTCAATTTTTTTAACCATTTTCCCTGCCAATGAAACAGGTTCAGTTTGATGCAAACAGCACACATAGCCATTGTGGGTTTAACAAACCTCTGGCCTGGCGCATTCCTGGAAACACAGAAAGGTCTTTTTGCAATCATATACATGGCAGGGGTGGTTTTAAAGGTGCACGCTTACGTTTGAGGCTTATGTAACGGAAGTGCAAAGATCAAATTAAGATTCAGGATAGACCTGTCGTTGTTTTGTCTCCTTTATACAGACTAACAACCATTCTACATAATATTAAAGGAAGAAATAAAACTCATAACCACCTTACAAATATTATCAATGTAAAAAGCACACATTTTCGGTTTATTATAAACCTTTTTCAAGATCAAAATACTGGCCAAATATACAATAAAAGAGGAAGCATTAAGTAGTATTTTTATCAATCTAAAATTAATTAGGAATGACTTAAAGTCATGCATTCACGACTAACAAGTAATTCAGTAGCCTACGTGTGATGGGAAAAATCTCCCCTTAGTCTCTCATCGTTATCGGACACTGCGCAGCTGAGACCGGTCGAGGCTCCCACAATTGGGGGAGAGGAGTACGTCAGTCTCGGCCAATCTCAGTTACGCAGTGTGCAACACTGTTAGAAAGGCAAGTAAAAGAGTTGAAGGAGGTAAACCACACCAGATTAACGGATTCTCTATACATGAATTGTATTTCGCTAAAGCGCTTCCTCAACAGTTACAAGCCACCTAGGGAACAAAATCCACTACACAAACATTGTATACAGCACTGAAAAGAAGTCATTTTCATTATGAAGCAATCAAACCCCACGAATGTGAATACTGTTAGCAATGTTTACAGGTCCAACACACACCCAAATAAGCGCGGTGGCCGAGTGGTTAGAGCGCTGGCTTGCGGATCTTAAGGACCAGAGTTCGAGCCCGGGCCGGGGCATTGTGTTGTGTCCTTGGGAAAGATACTTTACTCCCGTTTCCTACTCCTTCGGATGAGAGTATAAACCGAGATTAGTGGGGCCGGGTAGCTCAGTTGGTAAGAACGTCTTGCTAGTAACCGAAAGGTCGCTGGTTCGAATCCCGGATTGGTCAACGTGTGATATTATTTTCCCCTTTACCAAGAACTGGCCCGCTGGTGTCAGTATAAATCGGTCCAGTAGTCACCTATATGCGAAAGTGTCGTGTGACTATAATCTACAAAACAAACAAAACCGAGATCTAGTCTGTGTCGCATGCATTCCATCATAACGGACTTTAAAAATCCTGACGCTCATGGACGGGTGAGTGCCGGTGACAAGAACACACCCAGCATGTACCTTGGGAAAAGCGCTTCACTTGGGGCTGCTGTACTTTCGAAAAAATGAAAGTGCCCGAATTTCACTTGGTGATAATAAAAGTTGTTAAAATAAAAAATTAATTTTTAAAAATAAAATTAGAAAACCTGCACCGAGCACGCACAACACTCCCCCACATACACACATACATACATACACACATACTTACATACATGCACACATACTTACATACACACACACACACACACACACACACAAACTCTCTACTTTCGTGTCCTACTCAATACGTTCACTGGCATTATTTTGAGATAACAGACTCGTAAGAACCTATCATGTCTTTACTGATTCCTCCACCCCCTAACCCCCTTGTTTCTTCCCCCTTCCAAACCCCTAACCTTTACACCAGTCCTCTCTCTTTCTCTTTTTTTTCTCTCTCTCTCGCTCGTGTAATTTTTTCCTCCCGTATATTTGTACAGGCTATTCAAAAGCCCATAAATCACGCTTCGTCGCCCTCGCAGTTCTCTCCCTTTCGGCGCGCAATAGCGCGTGCAACTCGTAAGATGATCAAATGATTATGGGGGGGCCCCCCCCCCCCCCCCTTATCATGCCCTGTCAAAACAGTCCACAAAACGAAATTATTCTACAAAAGCGAAAGGGTCCTAGAGGAGGAAGAAGAGAGGGAGAGACAGACAGAGAGAGGACAGAGGGGCGGATTGGGTAGGAGAGAAGAGGTATAACATTTTAAAGCGTTGGTAGTGGAGGGTTGGTAGGCCTACCATGATTCCAATGCTAACCATCATAATTACAGAATACTTGAGACTACTTGACCATGTTTACACAAGTAGGTCTGCACCAAACCTTTAACCGTGCATGTTAAAAAAAAGCATTCCAACACATTTTTTTTACCAACGAAGATAAATAAAATTATGTAAACGAGCCTCGCAAGTAAGGGCTTACATGTGAAACTTCACTTGGTAATCGCTATCAGTGTTTCTTAATTCACAAAAGACTATGTCCTGAATTAACTTTGTTCTCGGCGAGCAATTTGTTTTTAATATTCATCATTGTCTGTTCTGCGAAGTGTGATACTAATATCTTCAATTTCTTTTACCTTTACGCTTTTTCTGAGGTTAAAACTCTTCGAGTTCTTGTATACACACAAAAGGACTGTCTGTAGGAACAAAATATCTGTAGTAATAGGTTACAAAGGCAATAGTAGCAATATTAGTAAAACTAGTGTAGTAGTAGTAGTAGTAGTAGTAGTAGTAGTAGTAGTAGTAGTAGTAGTAGTAGTAGTAGAAGTAGTAGTAGTAGAAGTAGTGCAAATATAATACTACTATTTTATGCATATTCTGAGATAAAACTATACAAAAGACAGTCAATGAACATTGGCAATAGTAACAAGTTCTAGTAGTGGTAGTAGTGTTAATATAATTATAATACGACTATTTTATGCATAGTCGTGAGGTAAACTCTCGTTGAGCTCCTGTCCTATCCTATCCTATCCCATCCTATCCTATCCTATCCTATCCCATAACACGGAGGTCGTAGGGGCACCACAGATGATTGTTTAACCAGCGTACTCCATCTTTCCCT
>CM072511.1:120365529-120400529 GCA_036898135.1 Oncomelania hupensis | reverse complement strand
ACTTTTTAAAATTTTTTAAATATATAATACACTTACAAATGAATTGTCCTCTTCCGTTGAAGACAATACATTTATTTGCAGGTTTACGATATAGAAATACTAATGACCCAAAACTCTTGCACTTAGGGAAATTGATATTTATCTTCCATAAGTCCTCTTCATTTGTTGGAATGTTTGGGCTAAATCGACGAAATTTCTACTGGAGATATAGGAATAAAACAGATTAGTGCCAAATATACTCAACATTATATAGTGTGTGTAAAATTTTTGTGTGGATTTTATCTCTCTTTATTTTTGCATTTTACATAATGTTATGATTTTGTTTCATCAATTGTGTGTTTCTAGTATTATATGCTAATTTCTGTTTGATTTGGAATCATTCTTCCGTTGTAGTAATAGTAGTAGTAGTAGTAGTAGTAGTAGTAGTAGTAGTAGTAATAGTAGTAGTAATAGTAGTAGTAGTAGGCCTAGTAGTAGTAGTAGTAGTAGTAGTGGTAGTAGTAGTAGTAGTAGTAGTAGTAGTAGTAGTAGTAGTAGTAGTAGTAGTAGTAGTAGTAGTAGTAGTAGTAGTAGTAGTAGTTGTTGTTAAATCGAAGCTCGCATCGGTTTTTTGGATTCCTTTCATACGCACAAGTATTATATTGTTTTAAGTAAAGTCAAATGCACGCACCATTATTATGAGAGACTGAAAGGCTACTTGCTTTTTTGAAGTTGTAAAAGGCGATGATTACTTGTATACCTGTTTGTTATAGGCTGCAGGTATAAACCATTATTACATTTAATTCTGTCGTCCATTTCCTACCTGCAGGCAGCCAACATGAGAGAGCGGCGAAGGATGCAGAGTATTAACGACGCCTTTGAAGGCCTGAGGACCCACATCCCGACCTTGCCCTACGAGAAGCGGTTGTCCAAAGTGGACACTCTCAGGTTGGCCATCGGCTACATCGGCTTCCTGGCCGAGCTTGTGCAGAACGACAACACAGCCAAGGAGAACGTCCACAACCCCGTCCCCGAACAGCCCAAGAAAGTTATCATCCATTGCCACAGAGGTGAGTTAACATCCATATTAGGGATCCATCCATCCATCCATAATAGTATCCATCCACCGCCAACTACATCCCCCACCTCGCTCCCCATCCCTATCCTCTCCCCCCCTACACACAAAAATCAAATATTGTTCACCCGAATGAAGGATTATTTATTAGGCGCGTACAAAATATCTATACACGCAAGGCGTATCCACAGCTGTGTTCTTTATGTGAATAAAAATGTTGTCATTTGCGACGGGGGATATAATAATAATAATAATAATAATAATAATAATAATAATAATAATAATAATAATAATAATAATAATAATAATAATAATAATAATAATAATAACGGATTTTTATATAGCGGGTACTCCAGCCTATGACCAGACTCACCACGCTTTACACGGATATCTTACTGGAGACAAACATGGGCAGACCGGAGAGATTTTTTTAATATGTTGCTTTTATGTCTAATCGTTCTTGATTTATTCCATTGTTTATTTTCGTTATACAGCCTAAGGTATTGAAACTGACGTTTTGAGATTTTCCGCTTGTTCACGGCAAGAAAGTATACATTTCATCTTTGTTAACAGATAACAGATAATAGAAAAGAGACCTTGTTTGGCCAAGTGACATATTTACAAAAAGCACCTGGAACATAATGTGATGTTAGTAAAACACTGACGTAGAAAATAATATCGCCCTTACTGACTTGCATCTCCCACCATCACCGTTGTTAAGGTATTTTGTTGCAATCTCACTCACCATTTAAAAATTGGATGGGGTTTTCAAAATCCGCTGTTCGGGGATTTTATTTGCGAAAAATAGTCTCTTCGTTTGATCTGTTTCGTCTTTGATTCCGCAATGATTAATATTAAAACGACGGCTATTTGAATCATCCACTCGAGATACCCTTCCTTTCCACCTTATTATGATAGATGTTTGAAACCCGTGGTGGGTGGGCAAGATACAGTGTCCATTGTCACTGTCTATTTTTAGCAGTATAAATGCTCTGTTGGTTCAGTGTGGATTTAGGTCCCTACCTCCCCTTCCGTGAAATATCCCCGTCTGCCGTATCGCCCATGGCGGGTGTGGACAGGAACCTTCTGTGTTCATTCCATTCATTCACTTTCGTGTTACACGATGAATCACAACCTCTTACATTATCTTTGACCATTGATTGCATTCACATTTAGCGACAGTCATCTGCATGTGCTTGTTATTCATTATTGTAATTCACCTCGCCCATTCATCGTTCATTCAAGTATTATTGTTATCAGGTTAAAAAAAAGAAAAAGAAGTTGCGTTTTGTTTTCCAAGAAGTGAGGCAGTGTGTGACAGATTCGGTACTGATCGGGTTAAAACATCCGCTCCCAAATACAGTCATGTAACGACTTACTTCCTCTACTATCATGATTCTTTTTGCTTCCGCTTTGTCAAGTTTTATTGTTTTAGGCAAGTACTTTGCAGTTGACTTACGATAACATAGAATGACGTTAACATCGTTATGCATTGTGTTAATCATTATTCTTGTTCTTTGGGGCGTCGTTGTTTGTCTATTCATAACCTGTTCATTTAGTCAGTCTGCATGTAGGCCTATTGTTTAATGTAGCAGTGCGTAAGACTGATGATAATTTATAAATAAGGTCGTTTTCAAAGGCTGCATTGCTTTTTAATTGTTTGACGAGTGATTAATAGTTAATCGGGATATCTTGTATACCGTCCTTTCCTTTTTCCACATTTGAGAATAGAAAATGAATAATTTTAATTTATAACTATTAACCCTTTCACTGCCACGGGAGAATTGCACTGAGTACAACTATTTGCCAGATTTGGATCACGATTGTAACCAAATTACAAACACATCTAGCTTAAATAGCATTAGAAATAACTGGGTAACACCAAAGAGATTAAACTTATAAAAGGTCATTTAATTTTCTAAGCGAATATGCTGTTGGGAAATAAAAGATAATTAAATAACATTTTAAAACTTGTTTTTAAACAAATATTTATTTATTTATTTATTAGTCTAAATGAGAGATAGTGACAAAGAGAGGGTGGCCATCGCATCATATTCTTGTTCTAAATTTGATGCATGGATGCGCGTTATTGCGTTCTTTTCACCTGTGTCCCTGTTTCACGCATAGATCAGCTTTGCGGGCATGTGTGGGGTGGGTTGGAAGCAGTGAGCTGGTTGCCACCGATCAATGAAAAGGGTTATCATACCTAACTTATGAATGTTAAACAGAAATATTGTGATGTTTCCAATGATGTGTATTTCTTTTGCTTACGGTTTAACTGTAGCGAGAAAAAAACAACAAAAAAACGTCAAATTGTGATGACGAGCTAAAAAGTCATTGGCCTATTTCGTCACACCGTTGTATGACAACGATCCCGTCAAGGGGTTAACTTTTAAAAAGTAAATTCTTGCTCCTGTCTGATAACCTTTTCTTGTCCTTCTCAGACTTACTTGTTTGTGTGTGTGTGTGTCAGTATTTCATTTATCTCGGTTTTTGCACTTATTTATTTATGTCTAATTTGCTTTGTTCTTACATGTATATCAGTGCTTTTGTTTGTTGTTGCTGCGTCCGACAGTATTATTTTACAGTGTGATACAATTTAGTATTTGGGTAGCATTGACTTAAGCCCAGTGCTTTTGTGCGCTCTAATGGTTTGTGCCTTGCACTATTAGCTGCTTTCTTATTGAATAGATTTATGTTTAAACCAAAGGGTTAATTACTGTCGTGCACCTTGACTTTGTTCTTAGAACAATACAGTAGCGGAATATTGTGTACTTATATTTGTGGACTAACACTACCCAGTGGCGTAGCTAAAGATTTGGGGGCCCGGGGGGTTTGGCCTCTTTTGGGGGCCCCTGCATTTTGACCGGTGGCGTAATATTGAATACGTAATGTAAATTTTTTTTCGCACATTCCTTTGGCCCCCTCCCCCCCCCCATCAAGTGGGGGCCCGGGGGAACTTTCGAATTTGGACCCCCCCCATCTCTCCCCCCCTAGCTACGCCACTGACACTACCGGTTCATTTGTAGTCTCTTTAATAATATCCATGTACACATTTGTATCTTTGACCTCGCATTTTGTCTCTGGATAGGATATCTTTAGCAGCTTTGTTCTCTAAACAGAAGTAAAAACGTAAGTGTTATAATTATATTCGTCCTTTCCTGGGTCATTGACTATGCAAACCAAGCCTAACTTAACTTTATTTGTTTCCCGATTATGCTTTCTAGCGTAACTAGCGACTGTTGTACCAAATTACTTTCCCGTTTTTTCATTGATGACGACGACGATGATGACGACGACGACGAGAATGATGGTGATGATAATGATGATGATGATGATGATGATGATGATGATGATGATGATGATGATGATGATGATGATGATGATGATGATTATAATGATGATTTAGACTAGTAACGCGCATGACTACGCTCGTAGCATTGCTCATTAATTTTTGTGAAGGTGCATTTAGTGTTCCTTCCTCTTCTGTTGTTGTCGCCGCGTGTAGTATCCACATATATTTTTTCCAAGAAGTGCTTCCTCCATAAGACAGAGAGAGAGAGAGAGAGAGAGAGAGAGAGAGAAGAGAGTGTTACACACACACACACACACCCACACACACATACACACACACAAACACACACCCACATACAGAGACAGACAGACATTGGCATCGTTGTCAGTCTGATTCAAAATTACGTTGCTGTTTTAATTTTCAAGTGCTTAATAACGGTCATTTGATCACCCGGATTTGACGGGATCAAATACTGGAAATTAAAGGAACCAGTAAATATCAAACCATTTTATCTTTGGTGCATCTTTAAAATGTTTAACAAATTTACCTCAAGAAGCGGTTTGTCAAACGGGGAAGGCGGTGAGAGTGCTACGTGTGTCATTGCTGAACAGGGAACTCTTTGTAAAATCTCAGGCTTGTGATGCCATGTCTATTTTCATCTTCCCTGATCCGAATCTATTTTAGAAATAGCTTGGGATACAACACGAAATAAATAATGCTACGTGTCTATTTGCCTGTTAATATTTCCGTCGAGTCGTGTTAAATTTTAAGCATATTATTGGTGTACAAACTTCGTGTTTGCTTGTAAAAAGAACGTCCCACCTGATTGTTCTTAAGGTGTGGACTTTGACAATGGTGTGATCTAAATTCGGAACTGTTTGAGTAGAACTGAGTAGTGTCCGACCTTGAAGTGCGGGTCGTGTACCTTACCTTATCTGATTTTGTGAACGTAATTTTGTAACTCCGTAATAGATATCTGATTATATACAGAATTTAGGGGGTCTTGTTGCGAGGGTTATGGAGGGTGTTAGAGGGACTAAGAATGGGGTAAAGGTGGGATTAGAAACGATGCTTATAGTCCATTATTTTATATCTCTACAACTTGCACTAGAGTGATTCACAGTTAAATAATACTGTAGCAATGAAATGCGCACAGTTCAAATAAACTTAGCTTTTCCATTTTTAACACACTATAGCGGACTACCCATCCATAAACCGCGCATGCCAGGAGTACTTGTAGGTACTGATTAGATTACGCTCAAGTAACCTCTCTCTCTCGCTCTCCCTCTCGCTCTCCCTCTCGCTCTCCCTTGCTCTCTCCCCCCCCCTCTCTCTCTCTTTCTCCATCTCTCTCTTCTCTCTCTCCTCTTTCTCCATCTCTCTCTTTCTGCCTCTCTCTCTCTCTTTGCCTCTCTCTCTTTCTGCCTCTCTCTCTCCCCACTCTTCCTCTTTCTCTCCCCCTCTTTCTCTCTCACTCCCTCTTTATCTCTCTCACACACACAAACAAACACACACACAACACACACCCACACACACACACACTTAAGTCTACATCTTTCTCTTTCCGGGGGCAAAAAAGAATAGCATTTTGGTTATAATCTGTCATTAATATTATCCCCCAGAGAATGAATATGATATTGATGAGGAAAGTCTATCTATTATTCCTTGCTTCCAGTGAAAATAACTTTTTGTATGTTGCTGTTGCGGTTACCTTAGACCCCCAAAAACACATTGAAGATTGGAATCTATAAACGTGCAAAACTGGAAGTAAATTGATACATCATTTCAAAAGATATGTGCCTTACTAGCACACACGCACACACACACACACACATACATACATACATACATACATACATATATATTTGATACTACTTGATTAAACCGCGTTGTAATGACACTCATGAAACGCCATATACATTGTGTTGATGATGATGATGTTGATGATGATGATAATGTTGATGATTGTGATGATGATGATGATGATGATGATGATGATGATGATGATGATGATGATGATGATGATGATGATGATGATGTTTTTACATATGATAATGATAAAACTTGTATAGCATCGTAGTCTACAAGTAGTGTATGCTCAGATCATGTACCCAGGCTTTGAGTATACTCTTGTGGAGCAGTGCGTGCACTAGAAGCGTAGGCCTATGCACCCTTTTACATGAAAATGGGTACTTTCAATGATGTCGTTAAACAAGTGTCATCTCGACAGCTCTTTCCCCAGCACCGTGGCCGTTTTGTATGCGCTTGTCTTATAAAGCTTGTCACGCGCATGTCCTCTTCTGCTGAACGCCTATTACTACGAGAGATGCTCTGCAGAATGCCGAGTATCAAAGATTGGCGACTTCTTCGTCGTACTCTGAAACAATTCGTTTCAAACTTAGTTTAGACTGAAGTATCGCATTCGCCCAATGCGGCAGTTAAGCCGGTGTAACGTGCCGAAAGCGTCCCTGGCCCAAATTAACTCCCGGGAGTAAAACCAGGCCGTCCCAGATTTACTCCCGGGAGTTATTCTGGTCCTGGACCAGATTGACCCCCAGCCTGTTCCAAAATCACTCTCTGGTGAATGAAGATTACATAGGAACAATTGATGTTATGCACTCTACTGTGTTCCAGATCAGCCTCCCGGGAGTTAGTTTGGCGCACATTTTTCAGTACCAGAATGACTCCCGGGAGTTAAAGTGGGTCTGTCCTAAAACAGCCCCCCATGCAACAGAGAGTAAATCTGGGACTGGCCCAGATACACTCCCGGGAGTCATTCTGGGACAAATTTAGATGTGCCAAAATGACCCCTGGGGAACTAATCTAGAACCGATGAGAGTCAGATTGGGTCAGGCCCAGACTGGCCCCCTCTAGCCTATTAAAAGGAGCAATTGAAGACTGCGTCAGTAATCTCATCAGAAAAAATCATGGGAGTAAAACGGGGACAAGACCAAAACAGGCCCCCTAACAAAATGCATGTAAAATACAATGAAAGGGGGAGTCAAATGGGGACGTGACCAAAACCGCCCCCCTATCCATTAGATGCAAAAAACACTGCACAGGAGAGTCAAACGGGGACAGGACCAATACCCCCCCCCCCTACCAATCAGATGCAGAAAACACTGCACAAGGGAGTCAAACGGGACAGGGCTAAAACCGCCCCCCCTATCCATCAGATGCAAAAAACACTGCACAGGAGAGTCAAACGGGGACAGGATCAAAACTGCCCCCCCCTACCCATCACATGCAACAAACACTTAACTGGGGAGTCAAACGGGGACGGGATCAAAACCGACCCCCCCTCCCCCCACAACCCATCAGATGCAGTAAATACTGCAGAGGAGAGTCAAACGGGGATGGGATCAAAACCGCCCCTCCCCCTTACCCATCAGATGCAGCAAATACTGCATAGGGGAGTTAAACGGGGACAGGACCAAAACCGCCCCCCCTATCAATCAGATGCAAAATACACTGCACAGGAGAGTCAAACGGGGACAGGACCAAAACCGCCCCCCTACCCATCACATGCAGCAAACACTGAACCGGGGAGTTAAACGGGGACAGTACTAACCCCCCCCCCCCCCTACCCATCACATGCGGCAAACACTGAACCAGGGAGTCAAACGGGGACGGGACAAAAAAACCGCCCCCCCCCCCCCCCTACCCATCAGATGCAGAAAACACTGCACAGGGGAGTTAAACGGGGACAGGACCAAAACCGCCCCCCTACTATCAGATGCAAAAAACACTGCACAGGAGAGTTAAACGGGGACAGGACCAAAACCGCCCCCCTACCCATCACATGCAGCAAACATTGAACCGGGGAGTTAAACGGGGACAGTACTAACCCCCCCCCCCCCGCTACCCATCACATGCGGCAAACACTGAACCAGGGAGTCAAACGGGGACGGGACAAAAAAACCGCCCCCCTCCCCTACCCATCAGATGCAGAAAACACTGCAAAGGGGAGTTAAACGGGGACAGGACCAAAACCGCCCCCCTATCTATCAGATGCAAAAAACACTGCACAGGAGAGTTAAACGGGGACAGGACCAAAACCGCACCCTCCCCCCCCCCTACCCATCAGATCCAGAAAACACTGCACAGGGGAGTTAAACGGGGTCAGGACCAAAACCGCCCCCCTATCCATCAGATGCAAAAAACACTGCACAGGAGAGTCAAACAGGGACAGGCCCAAAACCGCCCCACTACCCATCACATGCAGCAAACACTGAACGGGGAGTCAAACGGGGACGGGATCAAAACCGTCCCCCCCCCCCCCCCTTACCCATCAGATGCAGCAAATACTGCATAGGGGAGTTAAACGGGGACATGACCAAAACCGCCCCCCTATCCATCAGATGCAAAAAGCACTGCAAAGGAGAGTCAAACGGGGACAGGACCAAAACCGCCCCCCCTACTCATCGCATGCAGCAAACACTGAACCGGGGAGTCAAACGGGCACGGGATCAAACCCGTCTCACCCCCCCCCCCCAACCCTTCAGATGCAGCAAATACTGCATAGGGGAGTCAAACGGGGACAGGACCAAAACCGCCCCCCCCCCCCCCTACCCATCAGATGCAGAAAACACTCCACAGGGGAGTTAAACGGGGACAGGACCAAAACCGCCCCCCTACCCATCACATGCAGCAAACACTGAACCGGGGAGTCAAACGGGGACGGGTTCAAAACCGTCCCCCCCCCCTCCGCAACCCATCAGATGCAGGCAAATACTGCAGGGAGAGTCAAACGGGGACGGGATCAAAAAAACCGCCCCCCCCCCCTACCCATCAGATGCAGAAAACACTGCACAGGGGAGTTAAACGGGGACAGGACCAAAACCGCCCCCCTATCTATCAGATGCAAAAAACACTGCACAGGAGAGTTAAACGGGGACAGGACCAAAACCGAACCCTCCCCCCCCCCCCCACTACCCATCAGATCCAGAAAACACTGCACAGGGGAGTTAAACGGGGTCAGGACCAAAACCGCCCCCCTATCCATCAGATGCAAAAAAACACTGCACAGGAGAGTCAAACGGGGACAGGCCCAAAACCGCCCCCCACTACCCATCACATGCAGCAAACACCGAACGGGGAGTCAAACGGGGACGGGATCAAAACCGTCCCCCCCCCCCCCCCCTTACCCATCAGATGCAGCAAATACTGCATACAATACAATACAATACAAAACGTCTGATGCATCACATACAAACGGCTCGTCGTCCGCAAGAAGCATGCAATATATCCATTGTATATACACAACTAGCAGAGACACATTCACGAATGACACAACAGCAACCTTAAAACCAATCAAATACAGACATTCACCCTAAACCCATCACTAATAACTAATAAACATTCATGCAAAAAAAAAAAAAACGCACCAAAACCCCCCCCCACACATCCACACACAAAAACAATGACAGCACAAGTTAAACGGGTCTTAAACCAAAACCGCCCTAAACATGATTAAACAGTGCTTAAAAGGGAGGACATGAATAAACATTCTACATTTACCCCGCCCCCTACCCATCACATGCATAATACAATGCAGTAAAAACAGCTTAGAACAAAAACCCCCCCCTTTGAAAAAAAAAGAAACACAGCAAAGACACAACTGACAAGGTTACCTATCTCATAACCAGACAAAAGAGTACCATCAATGGTTAGGATCATTAAAATGACAAATTATAAATGTGACAGAACAAGCAATCTACTAATTAAGAATATCAAAATAATAATAATGGACATTTAAACGCTATACTTGTCATAGACAAGCGCATAGCGCTTTACATGAAAGGAAAGAAACAAACATGAAACAACTTACAATATTGCATTAGAAATTATACAATGAGAAAAAATTAAAATAAAATAAAACCAAACACACAAAATCAAACAAAATACATAAAGTTAACTTTCTGCAAACAAGTCATCACAATCACATCACAATCACAGCAAATCCACAAGCATAGCCAAAAGCAGAACAAATATGACTGCGGCTAGGGTCAAATGAAAAACAGGATATCAAGATGAGAAACACTTGAATGAGGGAGTTTGTGTCTGATGGGCTGGAAGAGTGTTCCATTGTCTGGGTGCACAATAGGTGAATGCCCCTCCGTACATGAATGCAGTGTGCGAGAGTCAAAGAAGACGAAGAGTGCAAGAAGGGACATAGACTGACAGCAGATATGACAGATATGAAAGGGCAGGTTCCAGAGAAATTGTGGCACAGTACGGACAGTCAAATGCGGTCTATGGGTAGCCAATGAACCGGAGTAGGGAGAGTGATCGCACAAAGACTACTAGCAGCACAATCACGAAGGATGAAAACTCGAGCAGGAAGCCAGTAGGGCATTACAATAGTCTAGCCTAGACAAGAAAAGCACTGCAAGGGGAGTTAAACGGGTTAAGTAGCAGCGAGTATCATAACTCAGCAAATTACATCCAAGCAATCAAACAATTATGATGACCACCCCCCCACTACCCATCCACCCCCACATTTTACAATGGCACACCCTACACCACCCCCCCCCATACCCATCACAACTAAAAGTTGTACAAAGATGGGATAAACGGGACAAAAGTGAAACTGCTTGGGGGATGAAGGATCAAACGCTTACCACAACATACAACCTGAGGGGAGAGATTGAAACTCTGAAAACGGGGAGAGTCTGAAAAACGACCCCACTGCTCTATGATATAGCTCCAGAACACTGCCTATGCCCCTGAAGCAGACCACACGGGCAAGTTTAGAATGATCAACTCCTAGGCCCAACCAGCATACATGTCAGTATGCTCTCAATGAGCTCAAACTGTGCCTAGGGGGACATTAAAAAACCAGCAAACACGCTCAGAAAAACTACATTAGAACTGAAAGTTAGAGTCAAGTACTGTACCAAAATGCTGTTACCCAACTGCTTCATTAGCAATTACAACGGGACAAAACGACAATCAAACCGCCCATAAGCTCAAAACTCTCTGTACACCATGGGCTAGAGGGAATGACAAACTTGCTAGTGAGTCTTCATCATGTAGCAGTCAACCCATGTCACTGCAAAAACATGCTGAAAAGCATTAAATCCACTGCAGATTGAAAAAGGGGGTAGGGGAAAAACGCCCCCCCCCCCCTACCATCAATGATCATGCAGAAATGCTGCACAGAAAACGGGGAGGACCAAAACCGCTACACACCACAAGATGCAGATCACAGGGATTAATAAAACAAAACCGCCATGCAGACACGGAAAACAATCACAGAAGAGGTTAAACGTCCCCCCTATCAGATGGAACAAGGCAAGACAAGCATCATCAGTTCCGCGACACGCTTTAAACAAAAGGGGTCAAGTCTATCTACATCAACATGCCCTTACTACAAACCGCAGTACTGGGTCAAGGCACACTGCAATCAGGATGCAGAAAAACTTGGGACAAAAACCCCCCCTATCCAGCAGATGAAATTTAACAGCATGAAAAATGACATGAAAAATGTGACCAAGCTCAGCACAACCTTAGTACCCTGTAATGTGATCAGCCCTGGTGCTTTAGGACAAAACATGTTACTACTGCAAACACTGAACTCAAGTCAAACGGGGCTAAGGACAAAAAATCACAACGCCTACCATCAGCGTGCAGAAAACATTGCTTCAGGAGTGCAAAACGTCGGGACAGGACCAAAACCCCCCATGCTTCTACATCTGTGGTAAATTGCACACTGCACAGGCCTGAGTTAAACGGAGGAGTAACATATCTCCTGATAGAAAGCACCTTCGAGACAGATGGAAGACTGTCACGGGGTTATTTGGAAACACTGTCCCCAACAACTTTGTCTTCATCAGATGCAAAAAACACTGCACAGGAGAGTCAAACGGGGACAGGAAGAAACACATCCCATCAGTAGTCAAAACACCGAACGGGGAGTCAAACGGGGACGGATCAAAACCGTTTTTACCCATCAGATGCAGCAAATACTGCATAGGGGAGTTAAACGGGGACATGACCAAAACCGCCCCCCTATCCATCAGATGCAAAAAGCACTGCAAAGGAGAGTCAAACGGGGACAGGACCAAAACCGCCCCCCTACCCATCGCATGCAGCAAACACTGACCCGGGGAGTCAAACGGGCACGGGATCAAACCCGTCTCACCCCCCCCCCCAACCCATCAGATGCAGCAAATACTGCATAGGGGAGTCAAACGGGGACAGGACCAAAACCGCCCCCCCCCCTACCCATCAGATGCAGAAAACACTCTACAGGGGAGTTAAACGGGGACAGGACCAAAACCGCCCCCCTTTCCCGTCACATGCAGCAAACACTGAACCGGGGAGTCAAACGGGGACGGGTTCAAAACCGTCCCCCCCCCCCCTCCGCAACCCATCAGATGCAGCAAATACTGCATAGGGGAGTCAAACGGGGACAGGACCGAAACCGCCCCCCCCCCCCCACCCATCAGATGCAGAAAACACGGTACAGGAGAGCCAAACGGGGACAGTACCAAAACCGCTCCTCCTACACAATTAGTTGTAACTACAAAACACTGCACAGGGGAGTTAAACGGGGACAGGATCAAAACCGCCCCCCCCCCTCCCCTACCCACCACATGCAGCAAACACTGAACAGGGGAGTCAAACGGGGACAGGATCAAGACCGCCCCCCCCCTAACCCATCAGATGCAGAAAACACTGCAGAGGGGAGTCAATCGGGGACAGGACCAAAACCGCCCCCCCCACCCCCACCCATCAGATAGAGAAAACACTGCACAGGGGAGTCAAACGGGGACAGGACCAAAACCGCCCCCCCCTACCCACCACATGCAGCAAACACTGCACGGGGGGAGTAAAACGGGGATAGGACCAAAACCGCCCCCCACCCTTACCCATCACATGCAGCAAACACTGCACAGGGGAGTCAAACGGGGACAGGACCAAAACCGCCCCCCTCCCTATCACAAGAAGCAAACACTGCACAGGGGAGTCAAACGTGGACAGGACCAAAGCCGCTTCCTCCCCCCCTCTACACCATTAGATGTAACTACAAAACACTGTACATGGGAGTCAAAGGGGGACAGGACCAAAACCGCCCCCCCCCCCTCTCCCTACTCATCAAATGCAGCAAACACTGCACAGGGAAGTTCTATATTTCGTGTTTAAAATAAACGAATAAAACAATGTATTGTTTGTGATTTGTTAGTTGCAATACAGTTAGTACAATATTAACTTTGTTCTCTGTTTTACCAGAGGTTGATTAACTTTTAGTTTTACATAATAACATGGCTTATCAGTAACGATATGACATCATTGGGGTGGCTCAGTAGCGCAGTCGGTTAGACCGCTGCTTTCCTATGCCGAAGGTCGCGGGTTCGATCCCTGCAAGGAGCGAAAACTTTGTGACTCAGGTACGAGACTTTTCTGGCCACCGAGGGTTTTCTCCGGGTACTCCGGTTTTCTCCCTCCCATCAAAATAGATGCAGCCAACAAAAGTTTAAAATACAAATCAATTTTCCTTTCCATAAAAATTTAATAGTGATCTGCCACCACGTGCTTGTCTGTTCTGTTTCTGTGTTCATTGCGTGTGTTGGTGTACGGGCGCTACGTGCTTGTCTGTTCTGTTTCTGTGTTCATTGTTTGTGATGTATTCTGAGCGTGTGTTGGTGTACGGGCGCTGCGCTTTGAGTCAGTATTAATTTGAGAAATTGCGCGTATCAATATCCTGCATTATTATCATCAGAACAAAATTAAATTGTGCAGCGCAGTATTTGTTAAGTACTAAATTATATGTTCTTGCTATCCACCCCCCACCCCCTCCCCCTTAAATCGGATACACACAAATTGTGACACAGAAATGTCGACCCGTGACCATTCAGCGATGCGGAAAGCGCGGTAAGGGTAACTGTGCGTGCCCGCAAGCAACGTGTCGAGTGCGGCTAACAATAACACATTTGCGGGCGGCGCATCTCTCTGTTCAATGAGGTAAAATAAGGTGATCAGTGACGTACTCACTGGAAAAAAAATCAAATAAATTAAATTTAAATTCATAATAATTTATATTTTTTAAAAAGCGTAAAAAACTACTTTTTGCAGAAAATTACTACATTCAATATTCGCGATTTTCATTAGAAAGTGAAAAGTATTATGAATAAAAATGTATTCTTTCTTTTTATTTTAAACTCTGTGTTTGTGTGCTTTATTGCCTTCTATGCACCTTAGAAAAAAGTAGCGAAAAGGTAGCGACTACTTTTCATAAAATAGTAGCGGAAATGTAGCGGCTAAAATGTTCATTAAAACTAGCTGTCCCAACCCTGAATATTTGTGATTTGGAGGAAACATTGTTAGTGGGGGGGGGGGAGGGGGGGGGGAAGAAGGAGGTGACAATTGTGTGGATGTATACGTAATTTGTTTTATTATTATTTGTCTTATTTAAGAAAGTGTTGTTATTCTATCTTATGTTTTCTTTATCCATGCGCAAAGCAAACGTTTGAGTTACCATAGCCTAATGTTTTGTTTTGTTTTTATTTTTACATAATCTCTTTATATTCTTTTGATCTTTTCACACAATATTAGTGTACAAGTGCAAGGATTTTGAAAAAAATCGCATGTTGGTTGTCAAAATGATGCTTAGTTACTGAAATTCTGCGCCTGTTATCAATTATTTTGGTTTAGTTTTTGCTAATCGTGGGCGGAATTGACATACTGTCTGCACAATACTTTATTTTCTTTTCTACTTTTTTTGGGGAGGAGATAGGAGAGGGGGGGGGGGGGGGTGCGCGTTTGTGATGTATATGCCACATCGCTCAGATTTTATTATCAGTAATCACACACACACACACACACACACACACACACACACACACACACACACACACACACACACACACGGGCTACACACACGTGCGCGCACAGACACATTACGCAAAGAAAGAAAGAAAGAAAGAGACACGAGATAATAGAAGAATGTACATGAGGATCAAGTGTGGACTAACGTAATGCAAATTCAAATTTTAATTTAAACTTTCAAAACTGGCGTGAAATGATCATGCAAATTGCAAATATACATTGATCGGTCCGAGCGTGGGAACAGCTGTGGGACATTGTTTAGAGGCTGGTACCTGAGCCAACATGGCGCAGCACGACCTTGCGAGGTATACACGAATATGTCAGTGTTGAGAAAGGTCGCTGATGCAAAGATGTCTACTTCAGTCGACCAGACTCCTGGTTGATCCATACGACTTGTTCGAACATAGTCTTCTTTGTTGGATATTTGAAAATACTTTTCTTCATTGTCTTTTACGTGAGTTGCAATCAGTCTCCTCAAGACTAGGTGTTTGTTCTGAGAACCGACAATGAAAAAACTAAGAGTTCTGTAGAAGCAATTTCCGTCTCCAATTATTCTGATACTGTCCTTCGGGGCATCATGCACAGACACGTTGGGGACGTCCTGGACGTAATGTTTCTTTTCTATGTCTACATACAGAATGTCTGCCACGTTCTCCTGCCAATACCAATCCACTGGTCTGAAATGCATTTGCCTATCTGAAAACCCCTGTGCGTTTGGTTGTGGTTTTTCTGTAGAGTCCGATTTAGGCATTTTGGCTCTTTTGAATGGAACGTTCTGTTTCCTTTTGCGAGAGCCATGGACACTTCCGCCTTCATTGGGAGACTGCTGGTTTTTTTGTGTAGCCTCTGGTTCCGAAGTCTCTGGTTTTGATTGTGTCCCATTTCTGGTAGGAAGTTCTTGTTTGCTGGACTGGTTGGTTTCACTATCAGCTTGCTCTTTCACCTTCAAGTTCGAAGCGTTGTACAGGTGCTTCAGGATTTTCCCTGTCTTCAGGTTTTTCAGCTGGACTCTGCCTTTGTCTAGTACCTTTTCAACCTCATAAGGTCCGACCCAGAAAGGTTGTGTCTTGTCCCCTAAACGCGTCGTTCTTCTGAAATTTTTCAGAAAAACAACTGAACCAGGATGCAAGTTGTGCGTTGAGCTGAATCTTTTGTCGTAATATTTTTTTTGTTTAGTTTGTGCTTTTTTGATATTTCTGTAGACTTCTTCGTACAAGCTATCCATGCTGCAAATATCTCTGCCCGCATCTTTTTCCTTGTCGCGCTCTTTGCTGCCGCTGTCGCTGTCTGCACCTGCATCACTGTTCTTTGCTTTTTTCTTGTCGCGCTCTTTGCTGCCGCTGTCGCCGCTGCTGCTGCTGTCGCTGTCTTCACCCACATCACTGTTCTTTGCTTTTTTCTTGTCGCGCTCTTTGCTGCCGCTGTCGCCGCTGCTGTCGCTGCTGTTGCTGTCGCTGTCTACACCCACATACGCACGTACACACACTCGTACGCATACACCTACCCACACGCACCCTCTTTCCACCTACCCACCGACACACACTATAGCATAAAGAGACTCAATATGCCTACAGTTTAAATAGTCATGCATACATAATATCAACATGACAATCTCAACTTTGATATGATGATGATGATCGTTGTTGTCAGGGTGGCGACGTGGTGATCGTCCTTAACGCTGATGCAATAGGACGTTAAGCTTCGTTATTCCTCCTATCAACATGACCTTGCGTACAACAGGGTACCCGTACAACAGCATCAGTAATATTCAAAGTGGACTTACAAATGTAGTGCAAAGCTAATACAAATATTTCCATTACATCCTGTGTGCAAGGGTCGATTTACTCTCATGTGAAATGTGTTACATTACATGATTATTGCTTTAGGTCCAGCGGACTCTTCCGAGCCAAATCAGGACCGGACAACCCCTGATCCGCATAAAAGATCTGCTGAAACAACCCTAGTGGTAAAACTGAAAGCTCTCCACCAGCCAGTCACTTTACAATAAAGACTTGTATGTGTGTTAGGTGAGGGGGACGATTTCAGCCTTGTGCCAATTTAAACTCTCCTGTTCAGTCATTGTTCCATCTGAAGAAGTAGGAGGACGTTTTTTTTTCCTGTCCCCGTTTAACTCCAGGGCCTAGACTTTGTATTCATTTTGTTACGGAAGCGGTTTTTGTCCTGTCCCCGTTTGACTCCCCTATGCAGTGTTTTCTGCATCTGATGTGTAAGGGGGGCGGTTTTGGTCCTGTCCCCATTTAACTCCCCTATGCAGTGTTTTCTGCATCTGATGTGTAAGGGGGGCGGTTTTGGTCCGGTCCCCGTTTGACTCCCCTATGCAGTGTTTTCTGCATCTGATGTGTAAGGGGGGCGGTTTTGGTCCTGTCCCCATTTAACTCCCCTATGCAGTGTTTTCTGCATCTGATGTGTAAGGGGGGCGGTTTTGGTCCTGTCCCCATTTAACTCCCCTATGCAGTGTTTTCTGCATCTGATGTGTAAGGGGGGCGGTTTTGGTCCGGTCCCCGTTTGACTCCCCTATGCAGTGTTTTCTGCATCTGATGTGTAAGGGGGGCGGTTTTGGTCCTGTCCCCATTTAACTCCCCTATGCAGTGTTTTTTGCATCTGATGTGTAAGGGGGGCGGTTTTGGTCCGGTCCCCGTTTTACTCCCCTATGCAGTGTTTTCTGCATCTGATGTGTAAGGGGGGCGGTTTTGGTCCTGTCCCCATTTAACTCCCCTATGCAGTGTTTTCTGCATCTGATGTGTAAGGGGGGCGGTTTTGGTCCGGTCCCCGTTTGACTCCCCTATGCAGTGTTTTCTGCATCTGATGTGTAAGGGGGGCGGTTTTGGTCCTGTCCCCATTTAACTCCCCTATGCAGTGTTTTCTGCATCTGATGTGTAAGGGGGGCGGTTTTGGTCCGGTCCCCGTTTTACTCCCCTATGCAGTGTTTTCTGCATCTGATGTGTAAGGGGGGCGGTTTTGGTCCTGTCCCCATTTAACTCCCCTATGCAGTGTTTTCTGCATCTGATGTGTAAGGGGGGCGGTTTTGGTCCTGTCCCCATTTAACTCCCCTATGCAGTGTTTTCTGCATCTGATGTGTAAGGGGGGCGGTTTTGGTCCGGTCCCCGTTTGACTCCCCTATGCAGTGTTTTCTGCATCTGATGTGTAAGGGGGGCGGTTTTGGTACTGTCCCCATTTAACTCCCCTATGCAGTGTTTTCTGCATCTGATGTGTAAGGGGGGCGGTTTTGGTCCGGTCCCTGTTTGACTCCCCTATGCAGTGTTTTCTGCATCTGATGTGTAAGGGGGGCGGTTTTGATCCTGTCCCCGTTTGACTTCCCTATGCAGTGTTTTCTGTATCTGATGTGTAAGGTAGGCAGTTTTGGTCCTGTCCCCGTTTGACTCTCCTGTGCAGTGTTTTGTAGTTACAAGTAATTGTATAGGAGGGGCGTTTTTGGTTCCGTCCCCGTTTGACTCCCCTGTGCAGTGTTTGCTTCTTCAGATAAATAGGGGGGGGGGGCGGTTTTAGTCCTGTCCCCGTTTGACTCCCCTATTCAGTGTTTTCTGCATCTGATGTGTAAGGGGGGCGGTTTTGGTCCTGTCCCCGTATGACTCCCATATGCAGTGTTTCCTGCATCTGATGTGTAAGGGGGGGGGGGGGGGTGGTTTTGGTCCTGTTCCCGTTTGACTCCCCTATGCAGTGTTTTCTGCATCTGATGTGTAAGAGGGAAGGGGGTCGGTTTTGGTCCTGTCCCCGTTTGACTCCCATGTGCAGTGTTTTGTAGTTACAACTAATTGTGTAGGAGGGGCGGGTTTGGTCCTGTCCCCGTTTGACTTCCCCTGTGCAGTGTTTGCTTCTTCTGATGAATAGGGGGGGGGGGGGTTTGGTCCTGTCCCCGTTTGACTCCCCTATTCAGTGTTTTCTGCATCTGATGTGTAAGGGGGGGGGGGGGGGGCGGTTTTGGTCCTGTCCCCGTTTGACTCCCCTATGCAGTGTTTTCTGCATCTGATGTGTAAGAGGGCGGTTTTGGTCCTGTCTCCGTTTGACTCCCCTATGCAGTGTTTTCTGCATCTGATGTATAAGGGGGGCGGTTTTAGTCCTGTCCCCGTTTGACTCCCCTGTGCAGTGTTTTGTAGTTACAACTACATGTGTAAGAGGGGCGATTTTGGTCCTGTCCCCGTTTGACTCCCCCACGCAGTGTTTTATGCATCTGATGTGTAAGGGGCTGAGTGCGGTTTTGGTCCTGTCCCCGTTTGACTCCCCTATGCAATGTTTTCTGCATCTGATGTGTACGGGGGGCGGTTTTGGTCCTGTCCCCATTTCACTCCCCTATGCAGTGTTTTCTGCATCTGATGTGTAAGGGGGGCGGTTTTGGTCCTGTCCCCGTTTCACTCCCCTATGCAGTGAGTTCTGCATCTGATGTGTAAGGGGGGCGGTTTTGGTCCGGTCTCCGTTTGACTCCCCTTTGCAGTGTTTTCTGCATCTGATGTGTAAGGGGGGCGGTTTTGGTCCTGTCCCCGTTTGACTCCCCTATGCAGTGTTTTATGCATCTGATGTGTAAGGGGGGCGTTTTTGGTCCTGTCCCCGTTTAACTCCCTTGTGCAGAATTTGATGCACCTGATCGGTAGGGGTCGGTTTTGGTGCTGTCCCCGTTTGACTCCCCTACTTACTTTGATTAGCTGAGGGGGCGATGTTGGGCCTGTCCGTTTTTAACTCCCATATTAAGAACTAAGAATACATTGAAAAGACAAGAGAAGTTGGGGGGGCTGTTTTGGTCCTGTGATCCAGTTTTACTCCCGGGAGTCATTTTGGAACAGGCTGGGGGTCAATCTGGTCCAGGACCAGAATAACTCCCGGGAGTAAAACCAGGCCGTCCCAGATTTACTCCCGGGAGTTAATTTGGGCCAGGGACGCTTTCGGCACGTTACACCGGCAACCAAGGTTGTGCGAATTCGGTGTGAGCGTATGCATATTTTATTCGAAGTTTATTAGCAGGAGTAACGTTGGACTGGAAGAAAGAGCTGTGTATATACATTCGCGCATGTGTAAACAAAGGATTATAAACATTTCCCTAGCCTTTTCAGAGTTCACGAACAATCTCTTGCAGAGCTAGAAATGATATGATAATAATATGTGCGTTTGATAACGTGCGAAATATCGATGATGACTAATACAGCATTTGAGGGGAGGGTGAGAGGCGGGGGGTGGGGGTGGGGGGTTAGGGGTGAGTGGGAATACCAGTGACAGGTAGCTCGAACAGTTAACACGCATTTTTGTTGGCAACAGGAGATTTTGAATGTTCGCAATTCCCAAACCACGCACGCTCTTCCCCACATACACACAGATATCAGAGACTTTCTCCATCATTGGTGCAGGCGCGCCACGCGCGCGAGCGTGTATTGTGTGCGCAGGTCATTTGTCACCTCATCAATCTGCACTTATTAAGAGTTTTACGAGTCATTACCCTCATCAACGGCACTCATCCCTCTTGTCCACTCCGCCGCGGTCAGGGGATTTGCTGAAGTGGTCAGGGCAGCTTAGCAACCTACGGCGGTCAAATGTTGACCCTCGCCCTACAGCGGATGAATCTAGACAAAGGTGATAGTTCGGTAAAATTGTCTCTGTGTGCCTTTAACCACAGGGATACTCCCTGCATATAATGACACACAGGCTTCACTACAGGGCTGCTTGCTACACCGAATCTTTATTAAATTGACATTGGAACCCTCCATCACTTTTTTGTTTTGGAGTACTTTGTACTGAACGAACAAATTGGGTTGTGGATTATGGTCCTGTTTTGGAAGCGACTAAAGTAGGATGTTATTAGCAATTTGGCAGGGGAAAAATATTTAGCACAACTATTACTATATATCCAGAATAAGCAACAATATTTTTATGGGCGCCTATGGAAAAGACAAGAGAAGCTCAAGGCTCACTAGCAGGTCTTCTCTTCGTTTAGTGTGTATTTCTATCATATCCTCACCGTTTATTTATTTCATTTTTCTTTTTTGTTTTTCCTGACCAAGGGTGTTCAAAACTTTAAGACACAGCGGGGTGCGGGTTTTTTTGACACATGCAGTGAGTGCAGCCAGGGTGCAAGCCAACTCACCCTCAAACCCGAGAGCCATGGACAGACCAGGGTCAAGTGTGTCCAGCGCTGACCACGCGACTCAAGGACATGGCCACGTGCTACTTTAACTACGACGAATTTAAACATTAAAAAAACCTCCTTCTCCCATCCACCCTCCTTCGCACTCCCCATCCCCTCTCCAACCACACCTTTTCATTCCTCGTCACCATTTCCCCATTCCTACTTTTTAAGGGGTGGTGTGTTGGTTATTGGGGAGCAGCGTCCTCGTTTTAGGTGCACCCTTCTTTGCCTTCATTTTTTTGTAGGCTTTGTTCCATTTGATTTGATCATCCATCGCTGCAGTGCTCGAAGTAAGTTTGCGCATTTTAAATATTAAAGACAATGAACACCGTTCTTCGGTTGCATTCCCGTCCAGCCGTTGTTCAACGCGGGGTGGTAATAGTAAAGCCCTATATGTATATACAAGAACAATGACAAAATATAAACTCTGTAGTTCGTTGATTTCTGTCCTTTACCGCAATACAACATCGCCGCTGTAGTACTATCTATACTATACAACACTAAGCATCATCTCGTTTGTATCACATTTACTGCAATACACACCATTCTATACAGCTCTGTGGTTTCTGTCCATTTTTTTATACAACAGTAACGAATGGCATGTATACATTGTACCTTTCTGTCTCATCCTCAAATCATGAACTGCGGTCTTCTTTTGGCGGCTGCAGCAGTCACCCATCATTAGCCCCGCCCTCTCAATGAATACGGGGAGCATCCCACTGTCTATTAGACGCCCCTCCAGCTAGCTTTTGCCTCATCTTTTTGCCCGGCCGCCCTGTCCTGTAGAACCACTATTGATATTAGTACAGTATAATTCATTCCATTTGCCCCCAAAGAGTTTACTTTTTAAAGACATACAGACATGCATTTGCGGCTATATGTTGACTATAATTTTGCCGTTTATTAAAGGAAAACTTCTCTTCTTGTGTGTGTGTGCGTGTGTGTGTGAGTGTGTGCGTGTGGGTGGGTGTGGGAGCGATGTGGTCCGGGACTAAAAAGAGGATTATCTGTTTATTAGAAGGAAACAGGTTTTGCAAGGAGAATAGATTAAAAGATAACTGTACGCTTTTTAGACGGAAACAGGTTTTGTATGATTGTGGACTAGCATACATTATCAGTAGTTTAATGTGCATGTAACAGAGAACCAGGATCCGCACACTCTCAAGACAACAAGATCCCTTGAGAAAAAAAGAAACAACGTGCCCATCTGCCTGCGGTAAATGGTCATAATCTGTTTTGAACTACAAAATGTTAATTAAAGAGAAGACAAATTAGAGGACCTATCAACAAGCTAAAATATTTCAAAAACACAACTAATATTAGGTAGCTTGGGTTTTGGCGCACCACAGGCTGCGACTACGCTTTCTTCAAGGTAAAAAATTGACAATAAAGTGTCCCCAAGAAATCAAAATCAAGCTGTAGGCTTACATACACTCTTCATGTAATTATACCTATGTGAATGTTTAGCAGTACTTTTTTTTAGGAGACGTTATAGTTAATAGCCTAAATAATAGCCTTAAATGCGCGCATATTGCATCTCTTTAACAATGCGGTGAAGATCTCATTGCATTTAAGCAGCTGAGGGTCTGAGATCAGTTTGACTACCTCCGATCTGTAAATATATAATATCTCTTTAACAACGACGGGGACAATAGCAGGGCTTAAAGATACATCTGGATTTGGCTTTAAATGGACTCTAAAATGCAGATTGAGGTTGTTCTTATATCGGCCAGCGCCTTGAGCAGCTCTTGAGCTGGAAAAGCGCTATATAAGAACGACAAAAAATGTAAGACCCATATTTATTGTACAGTATATTATTGTCCCAGACAGAAACTCTAAAATACTTCATTTTCGCATAACTCCTAATCACCGGCAGCTTTCTATACAGTTTAGCCGTGCGTTATTGCATCTCCCGTTAAATATCCATTAAAGGTTGGTTGTTTTTTTGAAGAAGCAGGCTAAAAGGATACTTTAGCTAGGAAGAGTGTGGTTAAAGGCTCTTCATCGACAGATCTAAACCCGCCCCCTCTGCTCCTGCTTCTATCCTTCTCTTCTCCTCCCTTTAGCATATACTGTATATAGCCTAGGGTTAGCAGCTATTATAGAGGAGGACAGATTGACATCTCGAGAGCATCCAACACAATAAACTTCGGGTGCATCCTAACGACAGACTAGGAAAAGTATGCTTGTAGCGTATGAATGATGGAGGGGAGGAGAAGTTTATCGTTGCGGTCTTCTTGGGAGGTGAACTTGGGGGCAAGGGGATGGGGTGTTTAGCTGTGGTCGTAGACCTACTATGCGATGTCTGTTGATTGCTGTGTAAAACGATAACTACAGATTCTAATTTTAATGACAACTACTATAATTATGGCTATGTAAAAAAGGACGAATTTTACTAGATAGATTTCTCGCGTAATCAAAGTTGACCTGTCTCAGCGGGTTTCACGTTTTTCTCATATCCTGTTTGATGAATCGTATATGATATAAGGCATAAGAAAGTTTTAAAAAAAAATATTATGTTCGTTGCTATATAAAATAATAACTACAAATTTTGCAGCTCTCAATGACAACTTTAGACATGGGTTTTTGTGAAGAGTCATTGATGGAGTTTACTACAAAATACTTATATCGGGCTACGTGATTTGGGAAAGAATAACTATGGGCAATAGGCTAGTCTATTCTTTGTACAAAAGTAGAAGAATGGTTAGATACATTTTGCTTATTACCAAAAAAAAATAATCGCATCCCAAATCAAGCTCATCAAATTATATCTCATTTTGTGTGATTCTACATGCTAGCTTACAAAAGCATGTATATTTTGCCGTAGGCTATCAT
Source organism: Oncomelania hupensis (assembly GCA_036898135.1). Lineage (NCBI taxonomy): Eukaryota > Metazoa > Mollusca > Gastropoda > Littorinimorpha > Pomatiopsidae > Oncomelania > Oncomelania hupensis. The sequence continues at coordinate 120,376,361 of CM072511.1, read as the reverse complement.
TGACACTATCCCAAAGTACAATGCGTTAAAATATAGTCCCTTTTGTATGACTGCTGCATGCTAGCTGCATTTATCCTGGGACATTTGATACCATTTTGTAGGTCAGCGGCACTTAGAGCAAAATGGATAATGCCTTAATTGTTGTCGGATTAAAGATTGCTGACGGGAAGGATGCTTCACCATTGTAGGCTTTTAAAAGACATAGCGCTTAAAAATTGTCACTCCGAAGGCGTGCTCAAAGCTTGTATCTGATTTTTTTTTTATAACTGATTTTTTTATCTGATTTTTTATATCTGATTTTTTTATATCTGATTTTTTTTTCAAAAGACAGCTGATGACATTAATTATCATCAGTTGTATCTGTCTGGCTGTTGTTATTGTTGTTGTTGTCGTCGTCGTTAATGTTTTATGTATCGAAAGAGTAGGCCTATTTCATGTTGGTTTGATATACTTACAAAAAAAACCTCATAGCTCTCAAGATAAGGACACATATTTTCGGTTTATTAAAAACCTTTTTCAAGTGTACAACACTGGCAAAGTTTGAATAATTTCACTTGACACGTTTTATTTAACACACTAATTAGTTTTAAACGGCGCAGTAGCTTTTAACAATGTTATGTTTCATTGCAAAAAAAAGTATCAGACTTTAAAGCAACATTATTATTTCATTACCAGCATTCAATTGTGCGTTTAAACCATAGTCTTTTTAGTGCACAAGGACAGTCGTGCGTGACGCAAGCTTTATAAACGTGCGTCTTAAACAGCGAGGTTGTATACGCGCGCCTTTGAGCTGTAATAAGCGCACAATTTTACAACAAACCATTTTGATGCGTGGTTAGGCTTTGGTATTGCTTCGGCCATTTCAGCGCCTTTGGATTGTCTCCACAGAACAAAACAAAATGCCCCAGCAAGAGGGAATCTCTAAAACAAAACCAGATGCAGGAAATCGTTCACAATGATTTCACGGTAATTGAAATTCGCAGACAATCGGATGGAAGGAAAGCAAACTCCATGCATCCGCATTACCATCCTAGAGCAAAAGCAGGAAAATCATTGTTTCCCATCTCTTCGGACAAGAAAAGAAGAGAAGAAAGAAGAGATAACGAAGAGAGAGGAGTGTGGGAGGGGGGGGGAGGAAAAGAGAGACAGACAGACAGACAGACAGACAGACAGAAAGAGAGACAGACAGAAGAACAGGCAGACAGAGACCAGAAAGGGAGGTCATTTTCATGAACCAAAAGGATCGGACATTGCAAAAGAGAGGAAAAGGGGGATGGGAATGGACCCTATCCTATCCTATCCTGTCCCGTAACCCGAAGGTCGTAGGGGCACCACAGATGATCGTTTAACTAGCATACTCCATCTTTCTCTGTCCTCAGCAGCCCTGATGGCTTCGCTCAGCGTCAAACCAGTCCATTCTCGAATGTTGTCCTCCCACCTCTTTTTCGGTCTCCCTCTTCTTCTACCTCCTTGCACTGTGCCTTGCAGACTAGTCTTTGCAAGGCCTGATGATCTGGTGACGTGGCCATACCATCGGAGTTTCCGTTTCACACACAGGACACAGATAGACTAAAACGAAAGGAAGAAAAGCGAAATGACTAGTTGTCGGGGTGTTGTTTGTTCTTGATGATGTAAAGGACCACATTTACCATGCCTTAACATAATGCATTCACGGGGTGCTTTGTTGCCGTTTCGATTTATATTCAGTGAAGTGACTCTTTACTCCTTTGTTATGCTTTTTAAAGCAATTATTTTTTTTTAACAGTTAAACGTGTTACTATCACTGTATCAGTTTAGGAATTTCTTGCTTATCGTGAACCGTTCTTTGATCTCTGCGCTTTGCTTTATTTCACGGTATTCTATTACCTACAGACAATATTTCTGGCCTAAATTTCACAGAAAGGATCTCTCAGTCACGTTATATATTGCTTTCAAAGCGACTAAATTTATTTGTCGTTTTCGCTGTTTTGTGTTAGATTTGACCAGGAAGTTCTTTTTGTCTTGAATTTTGCATAAAAGGTCAATCAGTTAAGATATTTTTGGCTTTTAAACGCTACACATTTTTCCCATTGCCTCTTGCCCCCCTCCCCTCATCCCCTTTCACCCTTCCCCTACCATTGTTTTTGGCTGTTTTGTGTTAGTTATGACCAGTATTTTCTTGGTGGTTTTTCTTATAAAGAAAGTGCCACCGTCCAGGTATTTCTTCTTTTCCTAAAAAAGACCCTTTCCTTTGCATTCTTTCTTTACGCTGTATTGTTTTAACTAAGGCTATACAATGCCACAGTACGCGTACACGAAGACATTCCTTGCTGATTTCGATCCGTTCTTTACATTATTTTTACCCTGTTTAGTCCAACCGCGATAGAGCGTTCGGCTGGCAAGCCGATGACGCGGTGGGCAAGATAAAAATGGCCATTTTACTGTCCATCCTAGCAGTATAATTGCTCTGATGGTTCAGTGTTGAATTAGGTCCCTACCGCTTCTTTCCTGAGATAGTTTTCCCCCCGTCTGCCAAATCGCCGCTGGTGAGTGTAGACGTTAAGCTTCAACGTTTGTTCATTCACTGTTTAATGTGTTCTACAGCCATATCACCCACCCTACCCTACTCCAGGAATTTCATGTAAACGGTGCCACAGTTCAGGCATACCTGCGTACAACGATCCATTCTTCTCCTTTCTTTCATTCCTGTGGCTGTATGGTGGTGTTGACTATGGCCGAGTCTTCGACTGGTCCTCTTATACAATCCCGGCACCTTCGATTGTTTGCCGCGTTCGGTAAAACAACACAAACACACAGAAGTGCTTCGCCATTCCTCGTAATGAATGGACATTATTAGGGCAAGAAAAGAGCAGAAAGCGTAGCATGGAAGAGGTTGTGAGGAGGAGGAAGAAGGAACAAGGATGAGAAGGAGGAGGATAAGAAAGGATAGGAGGACGCAGAGATTAGGAGGAGACAGGAGAATTAGGAGGAGGAGGAAAATCCAGATAGAAGTGGGCTTAAATTCGCCCTAGACAACGCAATAGTTTTGTTGAAATTATAAAGATTCTGGATACAGACTGGATGCACAGCGTGATAATACTGACTAACCAATCACGTTAATTGATAACAAAGACTTGGAATCGAATGTAAAGATTTAGTTGCTTATGTATAATTTGATAAGCAAGGTGTACCTTAAATGCAGTTGTTGCTGTTGTTGTTGTTTAAAATAGGGATTTCATTTGTATCTCTTTACGTTCATAGGCCGTAAACTAAGTTTAAGTTGTGTGTTTCCTTTTAAAGCATGTCAGTAAATAATGAACTAGCAGCAACGATTATGTAAACGGAGGTCCGCAAATGAACACTTTACGATTTCGAGATTTACTTCTCCACATCAAAATACAGCTGAGGAAACAGTCGATGAACGCTTTCTATAACATCAACAATGGACGCCAGGGGTGGGAGAGCGGGGATGGGGGTTGGTCTGGAGCAAGGGCTGAAAGATCGATCAAATGTGACTATGATGGAGACAGCATCGGGGTGGATTGGAACCAGTGTGATGGAGGTTTGTAAAGGAGATATGGGGGTGGAATGGGAACGTTGAAAGAGTTGGAAGCCGTGAGGGGGTGATGGTGCGAAAAGGTGGAGGAGAGCTGTGGGATATGAGTGATAGAGCGAGCGAGTGACAGAGAAGATGTGGATGTGTGTGGGTGTTGGGCGATAAAATCATAGAAGGGCGAGGATGGAGTCATCGTTTGCTTGTTCTGTCAGGGATTCCAGACAGCTGTTGAAGTTCTCAGAACACGACCCAAGCCACTCTGGCAGTCCTGTAGAAATCGGTTTTAGCCTCCATCGACCAGATTAGTCATGCTGTTTTCTGCATACTGTTTTCCTTCTCTGAACATTTTTTTGCTGACTGCATTCCTGACTCCTATGACAGATTCATAAATAAAATTTAGACTGAACGTTATTATCATGCAAAAACGTATTATTCTTCCATTCAGCGGCTACGCCGTTCCAACCTTCTTTTTTATTTACAATGAAACTGTTCCGAAGCTTTTATTCACAGTGATATCGGTCCGACGTTTTCAATAACGGTGAAATTATTTGAACGTTTTCATTGACAGTTAAATCGTTTCTTTTCAACTTTTTAATGAACACTGAAATCTTTCCAAATTTATTTATTCACAGTGAAATAATTTCAACTTTAAAAAAATGTTTCTTGAAAATTTTGACGTTTTTTTGCTTTGCATATTTGTGTCTCTCTAGTAGCGTCTGTGGAAAAAACATCAAAAGAATGTCCGCAAGCGTGTTAACGTCACCAATAAAGTGATGGCGCCCACAACGCATGTTTTATCATGTCTTTACTGCAGGCTCGCACGGACAATTACTCTTCGAATTGTGGATTATGATCTTATCCTTTTATTTTGTCTATTTCTTATCCTGCAAAACCCTAGATTGCTCATAGAAACTCTGGGTTCCTATCCTATCTTATTCCGTCATGGGGGCACCACAGACGATAGTTTAATCAGCGTACTCCATCTTTTTCTGTGTTCAGAAACCCTCATGGCTTCGCTCAGTGTCAAGCCTCAACAGATTAAGACCCCATGTAGAACAAATCATATCTGAAGAACATGCAGGATTCAGGGCAAGGCAAAGTACCACTGATCAGATTTTCAACCTCAGAATAATTTGCGAGAAATACCTACAGCACCAACAACATCTATATCAGGTGCATGTAGATTTCAAGAAAGCGTTTGACCGAGTCTGGCATGCAGTTCTGTGGGCAACCATGAGAGTGTACAACATCAGCCCCAACATTATTGAAGTCATTAAAAGCCTTTCTCAGTGCAGTGCTGAGTACAAACTCGGTTAGTCACTGATATTTCCATATGTATTTGTCCCTAGTTTTATAGAGATTTTGTCAGGCTATGCTATATAGGCATAGCCTTCGCTGGAAATAGTCGCAACTGCTCTTCGAATTTTAATCAGAATCGTCAACATTTCCAAAAGCATGAAGCCGGGCAAATCTCTCCATAGTTCTTATCAAGTCTTTTTGTTCCGGCCTTCAGTTTGGCAACAATGTTGTTCAGACTGCTCGGCGCCCCCTAGAAAGGCCCTGGGCCAAAGAGAGTTCTGATGATGGCGGGCTATTGAACTCTAGCCGCATTTTGTTTCTTTTCCAGCGCCGGAAGATTGATTAAATCTTGTCTTTGGCTGGAAAGCCTTGAATAGCAATGAATTTGTGACTAAACATTCTTGCACGTGCACGATTTCCGATCCTTCTCTGGCTAGAAATAGCGGCTCACAAGACTTTGTTTGTTGGTACTGCGCGCTGTTATGTACATAGACACAGACCACATGCAGCAGTCTATGGACGTAAATCTCTTTGCCGCACAGTATTACTAGCTTTGGTTCCTTGTTTCTGCCCGGATTCGAGGCGCAATTATCATTAGGCCTTAGCTCAGTGGTAGGTCTAGAGCGTTAAGGCCCCGCCACACATGCCGATTGTGCAACGATTTTGTTTGCGATCCGATCCCGATGACGTCAGAACTACTGCTTGCCTGCCGTCCGATTTGCAATCGGCTCGGTATCGTGCGATTAGAGCTTGTTCTATTCTGCTGTGCAAAATCGGCCCCGATTGTATGCTTCCAACCAATCAGAATGCGTCCCGTGTTCATTGTCAACTTGGCGTTACAAACGAAGCTGATGACAGGTGACAGGTGACAGGCTGGGAAGTCTCGTCTTTCGTAGCCCTCAATTACATACTATATATACTATACTACGTACCTATGTAGGAGGCCCACGAGTTTACAAAGACGAAATAAAAGACTTCAGAGCCTGTGATGCAACCCGCGATGTTTTGTATGGTTTTGATTTGGTTTTCCATTACGTTTTTATTTTTAAATAGTTTTTGTAGCATGTAGAAACATTATTTCTGCTGTGGTTTCAGACTAGATGAGCTGTTGGATGGGGATGGTAAACTGTTGGATGGGGTTGGGGATCGTGTACACTGACACTAGTGAAAGTGAATATAAACAATGCACATTGTGTGGAAGTTTCGGGTCGACCTGATCGGAAACGTGTGGCAGTGCTATCGGTTTTGGAGTCCGGCCCGATCGCAAACGGATCCGAAACCCGATCTAGAATCGGCCTTCAAACCGGTATGTGTGGCGGGGCCTTTAGAGCGTTCGCCTGGCACACCGATGAACCAGCTTCGAAGCCCATGTTGGGCAAGATAAAAGTGCCGGCCATGTTTCACTGTCCATCTTAGCAGTAGGGTTGCTGTGGTGGTTCAGTGTGGATTTAGGCCCCCAACCCCTCTTCCTTGGGATGGTTATCTCCGTCTGCCATATCGCAAATTGTGTGTGTAGACTTTAAATTTCAATGTCCATTCATTCATTCATTAGGTCTAGATTGTTTGGGAATTGATAATGTTTTTAAAAAATCTTAAAGCTGGAACCTGATAAAATACACTTAATTTAGCTTGACATACATAAAGGTAAAGGTAGTCCCATAGCCTTGTGGCCGTAGGGGAGCGTGATGTTGGAGATCACACTTATCTTGGGCCAGCGTAATGAGGGTGATGCCCTTCTCTCTCCCTCGCTGCTTTACCTTCCCAACCCTTAAGAGAGTAGGTATCAAGTCACAGTTGAGTCAACTGGGGGCGTTGTTATTTGTCGCTTCACGTTTTTGCGGTCACCCATCCAAGTGCTAACCGCACTGGACGGTGCTTAACTTGCGACACAGTAGCGAGTGCTCCAACCACTGCGCTATCCGACACCCCTTGACATACATACAATAGCTTATAATGCAATGCAATGCAGTGCAAAGCATTTACCTTAGGAATTTGAAAGGTCTAATAGCCCTAGTACAGCCCGTTGCTACGTACATTATAGTTTTTATTTATGTCCTAAATAGTTATTTACTATTTGAAGAATAACTATATATCATGCCAAGTATACATTATTTGATTCGAATCAATTTTTGCAGAGTTGCTTACTTTGCTACTCCACTGCCTTTCGTTTTGTTTGCAGTGCAATATTCTAAATCTTGCATGGCTTTCTTTGTCTTCAGGTATGTCAGAAGAGGAAGCGTACGGATACCCTCCCTTGGCCGGCCATTCCCTCTCGTGGACGGACGAGAAACGGCGGGGTCTGGGCCCCAACAACACTATGGTGGCTAAGATCTGGACTCCGGAAGACCCCAGAAAGCACAAGATACAGAATGAAGCCGACTGCTCGGGACTACTGGACACCACAACGTTGGACTTTTGAACAACACCACTGTTGCAAGGGTTCCAAAAGGTCGTCGGGGAGCAATGAGAGACAAAGCAAAAGGGATTATCCTTCAGTAAGCTCTGTCAGCGGCATTTTGTCAGTAGGTATGGTATGGGCTTGGATGTCCACTCCTTGACATTATATCACCAACTCTCTGTCGGCTGCCAGATGAGACTGTTCTATAATGTAGCTATTGCAACATGATGCTTCAATCATAAACAGAACTGAGCTCAGCCTCCTTGGGTGCAAGAGGAACTTCCGACATTGGTTTGGCCTGAGAGATTTTTTGAAGGGTTGTTCACGTTGTTCTCTATGTACATCGTGCAGTCCGGACTACATGACCCTCCCAAAGAAGCACTATACCCAAATCTGTCTAGTTATTTCATGTGTCAATCATGCCATCGCGCAGTGCTGCATCTTAAAACTAGGCAAGAAACCTTGGACGATGGACAAAAAAGACAGACACTTTTTAGCTGGACATATACAATGGTTCCAGAGTGACTAACTGCAGCACAGAAGTAATTGATACATGGTGAGTTCGCTTTCTCCAGACTTTTCCACTGCTTGACGCAGCAGCATATTGTGATATGTATTACCGTTATGTTTGAATAATTGTATCCAATAAACTGAACATAACTTGACTTTTCAAAGTCATTTGAAATAAACTGATATTGAAGTCTCTTTCTTCTGTTGACATCTAGTCCAGTTTTCCACTTTTGTGAGAAATAACTGGACAAATAAATGACCTATGTTTCATCTAGGGGAGAAAAGACTTTATAAACTCAGTTCTTCGTTGGAAACAAAATAAGTGGTAATTTCCATGTACAGTACATGTACGTGAAATCCGACAATGTCTTCCTTCCAATACATTTGTGCAGAATGCCATTTCAGTTGTGTGGGGTTCTGCAATGATTTTGTTGAATGTGAACAATACGTTCAAATTTAGGTCTGTACAGTGAGGTACCGATCATCTCATATTCAGAGAAAGCTCAGGGCTTCACGAACATAATATCGGAAACCGAGTGCGCTTTCCCTCTAGGTCCATTCGGGCTGATATGCCACACCTCCTTTAATCGCACATCTTCGTTCCTCTACACACAGACTTTACTTTGTGAAGGGAATCTTGTGAATCAATCAGCTTATACTTTTATAGTATGAGCAAATCACATAAACCTTCAATACTTTGGCATACGTATTTTTAAATGGGAAGAAACACTGGATCTTTTTCTTGGATATGGATCTCTAAGACATTTCTTTAAAAAATCTGGCTATCAACGCAATAGAAGGAAAAATATTTTCACAGTAAATAATAGTAATGGTTTTTATGGTAGCCTACTTCTTGTATTACATGAGGGCAATGAGTAGCTTTGCTGGCTTTTGTTGCATTCTTGTAATTCTTGTAATTGCATGCTTGATATTCTTGATGAAAATGGACGCAATAATGGCGCATAATGACAACAATGTTTTACATAATTATAATCAACCAGGCTTCCATTCCGTGATTTCATTAAATTTTAGAACATACAAATTTGACATTGCATGCGAAAAATATACATAAATGTACTTTTAAATCCTATAACATTCTTTAAGTAAAGGCTGAATAAGGTGTCCATGTGATATATAGCTTGGTAGGACTTCTTCGCTAACTGCATAACTGTATACATGTACATTAAATGCATTTATAGCTTGTTTGTAGCTAATGCTGGGTACACTGCAATAATTAACTGAGCAACTTATTATTATTTCGTTTATGTAACCTTTATTATTGCCAAACGTCACTAACATTCACAACAGTTATTGTTTTTAACCTGTTTAACCATATCCCAATATATGATATTTGTGTTTTGTTTGAGTTTTGTTTCATTTATTTATTATTCCAAAATTAACCTCATTCCTTTACATGGTTTTTTTTTAAATGAAAGGGTTGAGTGTTTCCATACAGTTGGGTTTATTTTAAGTTTACACACAACGTATACATGCATGTTCAATTGGGGTTGGGGTTTCTCGTTCTTGTTCATTCCTTACTGTTATTTGTTTGGTGCATGCACTGTACATTAATGAAAGAAATACATTATTATTATTTTATTGTACATGAATAATTGATGCATTATGTTGTGTATGGGGGGTACGGCCGTTTAACTTCGTCTCAGTTTTGAACGTTGAATAAACACGAGGAACAAAAAGGCTATTTTTCGACTTTATGTGTGTGGTTCACACATTCGCACGCACGCACGAACATACACACACCGCGCACACACACACACACACATCCACCCACACGCCCACATCTACACACATTATTCTCTCTCTCTCTCTCTCTCTCTCTCTCTCTCTCTCTCTCTCTCTCTCTCTCTCTCTCTCTGTCTCTCTAATGTTCTATTTTCGTGAAATTTGACCTTCCCAATACATCTGGGAAATTTTTTTAAAGTCCAAACGATTTCTTTTTTCTTTTTCATCTAATTAATCTTCATTTGATTCTATTGCTTTTGGAAACCCCACGAGTTCTCCACTTAATAAAGGAAAAAAAACTTTTAAGTGCATCGAAATTGTGCTCAGTCGTCTAGGCGTCAAAGGATGCGCCCAAGACGGCATCAAGTGGACGCCTCGAGTGACTTGAGTTAGAGCCTGTATATCCCCCTTGAGTATTTCTTAAGCTGAAAAAGAGCTATACAGAAAAGATTACATAAAAATAAAATCTAAGCGCTAACACTTGATTTTTTTGGGAGGGTGGGGGTGGGGGTGGGATGGGGGGTTTCTTTACCAAGTTATAAGGTATTGGTAATGACAGTTGTACCCAGGAAATGCGATAAAAGGCGAAGGTTACAGATGACAATGACAGGTCTAGACGTTTTGATCGTGATAATGCGCAAGGAAACTAATTACGCTAATGAGACAACAAACTGAATCCAACTAAGCGGAAGCGGAACTACTCCTTTATTGCTAGGACAAAACAGGAAGCGTAAAAATGCGATCATGCAGAAATTCAAACGTTATGGTTGACGCTACTTTAACTTCTTGATATGGTTTGGACACGCTCTCGAGGAAAAAAAACAGTCATGACGCGTCATATACCAACGTAACGACGTAGTCTTCGTTACGCATCATGCGCTGGCGACAATCAAAAGAGTTATTATCTTCAAAGATTGTCTAGTCTCTTTCGAATAACAGAGAAGATACAGGAAACAAAATTATCTCTACCCGATTACCTTTACTCGTCTCATCTTCATTTTCGAGCTCGAAAAGACAGTCGTTTTCCCTCATTTCTTTCTTCCTATGTTTTTCTCCTCTCCTCATTCCCAGCTGGCCACTCCATCGTATTATCGCCACGTGACCGCGTCGCTTTGACCAGTCAGATTGTTATTGTAGTCTGACATGGTACTTATTGCCACAGGACAACCTTCCCTTTTTACTCTTCCGAAGAAAGGGAAGCGACCCACCAGGATACTGTTTGGCGACTGGAAAAAAGGGTTGAAATTGAAAACATCACGTGCGTGAATCAATGTCATGTGCCATGTATGTCTTTAAAGACAGGAAGGTTTAAAACTGGAATAGTAACTACCAAACCCGCCAATGTCA
>CM072511.1:120260529-120358029 GCA_036898135.1 Oncomelania hupensis | reverse complement strand
GGACGCAACTATTGAATGGCTCAACGCCTGGAAAGTGGTCGGTCATAAGGCCAATGTTATTGTCAAAACAGTTGTTTGGTTGAAAAAGCTGTATTTGATGTAATTATTTAATGGTGATAGCCGTTTCCGTTTCACTTAATTTGTCTCCGCGATCAAAATTAATAGATATTTTATCGTTCAAACTTACAATCTTATGTATGCAGCGAATCCGACTAAGAATCAGAATGGTTTTAGTTGATCAGTGTCACTATTTATAAATGGTACTGTCAGTTTTTATTTCCATTAATTTGCCTTGACGAAGATGACAATTATTAAATATTATATCGTTCCAATTTTTTTAAAGCTGTTGTTTGGTGCGGTTATAAAAGCACCATATCAAGCATACTTGATATCGTTCATACATACACTGGTACAGTGGGATTTTTCTTACTTCGGAAAGCTGTTACTTTGTACTTGGTATTTCATCAGTAAGAAAAGAAAACCTGTATGACTGAATGCAATAATTTAAAGGATACCTCTATGTTTCCATTTTATTTAATTTGCCTTGACGACGATCAAAATGGTATAAATAAGCTTACTTTCTCGTTAATAACGTTCGTTTTTCTAAAATTGGAAAACAGTGTTAAATCCCTCACCAATGCCCCCTGCCCAACCCTCTACCACCCATCCACCCAAATTAACAAATTTACCAGACTCTCTTCAGTAATCGGAGCGGTTCTAGCAAACGTAAGGCCACCATATTGAGCATAAGAGGCTAAATGCTTGGCGTGCTCTTTTCATAAATCCTTCAGTACTTTGTAATTGTAGTAGCATTTTGAATGTAATTCACTTAATATTTGAATACTTTTTAATTGCGGTAGCATTTTGAATGTAAATCGCTTACTATTTGAATGACAACAAAATTATAACCATTTTCAGCCTTTACTCATTAGATTAAATAAATTAAAGCTACCTACGTCAATCTCAAGTATTGTATATCCAGAACATTCTGATTGGTCATTGAGCTTAATGCTCATAGATTTAATTAGAAGTCACGAATTATTCAATTTCTTTTAATTTTTTTGTTTGTTTTTTGTTTTAACTTCTAACAATTAGTCTACCAAGTTTTTTTAAAAATAAAATTCCTTGTACTTATGTTTTTTAAATTAGGCATTATTAGTTTTAATAAATATTTCTTAATTATTTATTTTGGGATGGAAAGGAAGGGGACAGGGGGGAATTATTTATTAATTTGTTTTAATTTAGATTTTTTTCTTTTAGTTTTTCTTTTGGGGTGTGGAGAAGGGTGGAGGGTGTAGGGGCCTAGAGGCCCAACTTCCACTTTCTGTAAGACACAAAATGACATTTATAAGTACTTCGTTCTTCACAAGTAAAGTTGAAAGGATCCTTTGTTTAAAAGATGTGATCGAATTGTTATAAGGGAACGTATGTTGTTAAAAGTGTATGTGTATGTCAGTAGCATGATGATTTTATGGTTTGATAATTTGGAAAATATCTATGATGTGCGCAAGGTAGATTTCGTAAATTGTTTATGTTACATCAGTACAACTTACGTTATTCTGATGAATAAATATTAAAGCGGCAGGGATAGCTCAGTCGTCAAAGCGCACGACTTGTGTATGTGCGTCTCGGGCGATGTGGGTTCGAATTCTGACTTCAGCAAATTACTTTGTGATTGCTGGATATTAGTGGCCAGTGCTTTGAAAAGCACTCGGAGCTTGTAAGTGCGTTATATAAGAGTAATCTCTTTCTTTTTTACAACAACAACAACAACAACAACAACAACAACAACAACAACAATATTTTGAGCATACGTGATATCTTTGATATATATTTTGATACAATGGGATTTTGTTACTTCAGAAAGCTGTCACTTTGTACTTGATACTTCATAGTAGGCTACTGGTACCGAACATAATAGCTATGCTGAAGTTATTATGCGAAGCAAACCATAATATACTTACACAGTTCTGTTTGAGTCTGTCTGTAATTAGCTGGACACTCTGCAATCATGACTTCAAGCCCTACTAAATTTTCCTTTTATTAGTTTCTGAAAAAATTAACAACTTCAGTCTGGATGATAATTTAAAATGTCTTTTCGGCGCCCTAAAACTTTCTTTATTTTAGAATCAACAAACTTTCTTTCCTCAAGTTGTTTGCCCTGGCCTTAAGACGGTCGAATTTCCATTTCAATTGGGAAACCCTGTACTGTTTTCCAATTTCGTTCACGTTTCCACATTTTCACTGAGATCTTAAAGAAAATCGTTGGCCCAATCTCGACGCAATCGTGGCTTAATCCGTAGAATCTAAACATGAGAGAGCAAAAAGTATGCTAAATACCCGCCATCACTCCACGGCCACAACATTCACCCCCTTCTTTCATAGAAAATAGAGGGAGAAGGTTGGAAAAAAAAATTTTTTTTTTAGCCTTTACATTTAGTAGTTAGATTTGTTGCACTGTTTACACATATTAGCAATTTTGTCCTTCAGTTCACCGTTGTTGTTGTTGTTGTTGTTGTTGTTGTTGTTGTTGTTGTTATTATTATTATTATTATTATTATTATTATTATTATTATTATTATTATTATTATTATTATTATTAGTAGTAGTAGTAGTAGTAGTAGTAGTAGTAGTAGTAGTAGTAGTAGTAGTAGTAGTATTTTAATTTTTATTATTACTTTATTTTTTGTTAGTTTTATTATTATCAAATTATAAAATCACTTCTGTGAAAAGACGTTAAATGAATGAAGTAGAAGAGGAAGAAGAAGAAGAAGAAGAAGAAGAAGAAGAAGAAGAAGAAGAAGAAGAAGAAGAAGAAGAAGAAGAAGATGATGATGATGATGATGATGATGATGATGATGATGATGATGATGATGATGATGATGATGATGATGATGATGATGATGAAGTGCTACGTTGAGACTCGCGCGGCGGTCCGAATGGCACGCGCGCGATAGATCTGTTCGTTTTATTTTGCAACGGATGCAATAATAGAGTGTATTTACCTTTGATTTGATTTTGCGTTGTTATTAAAAGAAGCTTTGTATAACGTTGGTGGTTTTAGTTGGTCGATATTATTTGAGAATTTTCTAGTGTTGGTTGTTTACTATCGATCGAAGCGTATGGATAATTCTAGTGGTAACTATAGAAGCTTCCATTCCAAATAAGGTTGTATGACGTGAGACAGTGATGATGAAATTTGTTTTGATTGGTTGTGGTGTTTCATGCGGGGGTATTCTCGCCTGTTCTGGAGTATGTAGAGACTATATAAGTGCCGCACTGTTTCAAAATAAGAGAGGGTTGAAAGTAGAGAGAGTTGTTGTATTAGAGTTGAGAAAGTTGTAAAAAGTGGAATGTTAATAGTCGAGAATTGTAGAGTGGAAAAAGCGATTGAGCGATTGTATGCAGTTGTTGATGTGTGCTGAATAAAAGTGGAAAACTTCAAACGACGACCCCTGCCTTGTTGATGATTGAACGGGTTGCGTGGATAAACGAATCTGAGTTATACCTATCAGGATTTCAAGCATCGGGGCTGAATCAACTACTGATAGAGAAAACACCAACAACCAGTGTAACATGATGATGATGATGATGATGATGATGATGATGATGATGATGATGTTGTTGATGATGATTGTCTTGAACTTAGCGCGGAGTTGAACTGCTGGACGAACAGGGTGTATAGCAAGTTTGCTGTTAGATAAGTTCGTGGACAGTATATAAAGACAGTGTGGTCCTAGCTATAGAATCAGAGTCTCCTCTCTGAAAATCCTTACGGGAAGAGAGGGGCCTATAAACTGATAAACTAACTATAGGTGATAGACTACTATGGGGAATAGAAACAGACAGAAGAAGAAGAAAAAACTGAGAAGGAAAATACGAAAACGTACAAGATGATGAGCAGAAAAGAATGAGAAAGGAGATCAAAGAAAGGGTGAAAGAGAAAGAGGACAAGGTGGTGGGGGGGATTGGGTACAGTAGGGTGGAGGGTGGGGAGGATTTTGAGCGATGTGGGGAAGAGGGGAGAGGAGAGGAGAGATAGGAGGGTTATGAGTGGGTAGAGTATGGGTGAGAAAAAAAAAAGAAGCTGAATTTGGGGAGAAAGTGGGTGTCGATTAGAGAAGTAATTTTCCGGTGCCTGTGAAGAAGAAAGACGTGACCGTGACGTCGATGAGGATGTTAATTACTTCACGTCTCATGCTTCCACGCGTGTCCCAGGGTCAGCAGGTCTCTGTTTTTTAGTGAGCAACAATTTAGTTGTTTTTTTGGTTTTGTTTAGAAGAAAAGCTGAAGGTTTGGTAAAGGCTGTCAAAGATATGAGTAAGAGATAAGTGTGAGAGATAAGTTTATATAGCGCACTTACAAGCTCAACGAACTGTATAAGGAGTTAGAAGCCTTAGGGCCATCCCGTTTCTCAGGGACAGTGTTGTGAGGGTTTGGTTAATCTTTGGCACTTCAAGCCTCTCCCATTGCAGTATAGAATTGTATTGCCGATATTATCTTGCATTTAAGTGTTGTTTTGGAAGTGTGTTTGGTTTTGTTAATATTATTCTCTGTCTTGCCTCAGCAATGTATTGTCTCAGTAAAAGTCTTGTACAGTCAGCATCCTATTCTGGTTTGAGCTTCAGCTGTCAGCTTCTTCGAACAGTTTTCTGCCTCCAAGAAAAAGAAAAAGAAGAAGAAGAAGAAGTAATAATAATAATAATAATAATAATAATAATAATAATAATAATAATAGTAGTAGTAGTAGTAGTAGTAGTAGTAGTAGTAGTAGTAGTAGTAGTAGTAGTAGTAGTAGTAGTAGTAGTAGTAGTAGTAGTAGTAGCAGTAGTAGTAGTAGGAGAAAGATAGCCTGCACCAAAGCGATAGTTCCTCATACCGACCCTCACAAAAGTTGCTGGTTTCTTGAGACATCCCAGACACTTGGCACCAGACGTTCTATTCCCATGTATTCTTCACTCAGCAAGAAGGCGGATGGGTGGACGAGAGAAAGACGTAAAAAGCAGAAGACTGAGAAGAAGAAGAGACAGAAAATAAGCAGGGGTAGGGTAGGAAGATGAGATATTGGAATAAGGGTGGGAGGGTGGGGTGAAAGTGAGAGTATTGATGGGTGTGTGTGGTTGGATTGGTGGGGTGGGTAGGAGTATGATTTAGTGGGTGGAAGGAAATATGTTGGTGTTGTTGTTCTTGTTGTTGCTGCTGGTGCTGTTCAAAATACAGAATTGATTCAACCAAATGACAACAGAACATCGCCAATGGAAATTGCTTCGATGTTGGTAAATAGTCACACACACAAACACACACACACAAACACACACACACACACACACACATGCCCACACCCACCCACCCACACACACACACACACACACACACACACGCACACACACACACACACACACACACACACACACACACACACACACACACACACACAGTTACACAGTATTATCATGACTTTCCCAAAACGCCACATACGTTGTGCTGACAATGGGTCATATTTCGTCCCCATTTTTAAGTACTTTGCAGTGTTCGAACCCTTTCCCTTTCCCTAACCCTAATCCATCCCTAACCCTAACGGATCATTGTTCTGACGTCTAAACAAGTAGGCATGTCAATACAAGTTATGTAGATGTTTACTGATTTGTCCAGATAATACTGTGTAAACAAGGACACACACACACAAACACACACCCACATACACACACACCCACACCCACCCACACACACCTCCTGCTGCTGCTTATGTGTCGTTGTAATGACTGAGTATTTATGGCCTACATGTGGGTGGATGGTGAAGAATCAAAATAATTATGGTATAACTGTGTGTTAATAGGGAAAGATACCTACTTGAATTTTAGTTATAATATCTCTTTTTTTTTTTAAATAAAACTCTCAATGATGTTGACATACATTATACTTGTATATACAAGAAAGAAGTCAAGAACGAAATAAAGAATAAGAAGAAGAAAGAAGAACCAAGGAAATAAAGACGAAGATCAACAAGAACACGAACAAGAACAAAAACAAGAACAATATTTACAAAAGACAGAAAGGCAAAATTCATATATCAACATCCTTATTGAGGAAAGTTCTTTCCTATGATTGTGCTAATTTTATCGTAAGGAATCTGTATCATGTAAACACTTATTAGTGAACTCCAACCTGCCAAAATCGAAGGGACGTCAACTTCATTCTTTAACCTTTCTCCCTTTCCGAGTATCAGAGAGGTTTGAATCAGTCCATCCTGGCTTGATGCATAGGGCGGTCCCAGACAATAATTAAAGCACATTGGACAGGATGATTTTGTCCTTGGGTTAATCCAAGACTACTTGATTTCAAACTATGTGCATCGAATTACAGAGCATGATAGACCCGTCCAACATTTCAAGGACCGCTTGGTTCCGTTCCTCATCCAGCCCAGGCCCATCTTCTGCCATCGATTTGCAGCCTGGGTAAACGACAACAGGTGACTCCAGACTCCCATTTTCCCGCGCTCTTTCTTCGTGGTCTTCACTTCTGCTCTTTCCCTCTCTCTTTCGTCAGTTATTTCCCCTAATTTCATACTCCCTCGTCTATCTCCGTTGGCCCATGTCACCCTGCCCCCTGCTCTTTAAATACTCCTTCACTGTTGACTCGTAAAACTCTCTCTAGAAACAAACATGCATGCGCAAGCACGTGGGCAGCGCAAATCAAACGCCCGCATATATGATCGGACGCGCGCAAACACAAGCGCGCGCATACACATACATTCAAGAGCGCAGTCTAGTTCGGCACACACACAGAAACACACACAAAAACACATACACAAACACACACATACATACACGTACACACATATACGCGCATTCTTCTTCTGTATAGCGCTTGAAGCATTTCTTTGTGGACAATGGCCTTTGCTCATATAAGAAAAATGCATCATCATCATCATCATCATCATCATCATCATCATCATCATCATCATCATCATCATCATCATCATCATCACCATCATCATCATCATCATCATCACAATCATCATAATCATCATCATCATCATCATCATAATCATCATCATCATCATCATCATCATCATCATCATCATCATCATCATCATCATCATCATCATCATCATCACCATCATCATCATCATCATCATCACAATCATCATAATCAACATCATCATCATCATTATTATCATTATCGTCGTCGCCATCTCTGTTGCCTGGATCTCACAATCTAAGGACACCTGACTTTCGGAATTAAAACTGATGAATGACAATAAAAGTCTCTTTCTCCCCCCCCTCCCCCCTCTCTCTCTCTCTCTTTTTCTATTTCTCTCTCTTTCACGTATGAACTATGAACTTGGACCTGCTTTACTTCTTTGTCAACACACAGCAGAACAGGCTCCGGTGTACCTGCGGTGAGGCAACCTTAACTCAAAGAACCACCGGCCTCAAACTTCTCTGGTCGAGAGCGTGGATTTTTTCACTATCATCAATTATTCAGAAGGCAGGTTTGTCAACAAGCAAAATACCTAGCAACCGTGCGCCCGAAGCCTTACTGCATGCAGCTTCGCTTGTGCACCGAGGAAGATTTTCAATTTGACCGGTGGTGCTTAATATTTTACAACCAAAAAAGAAACGAAAGAAGAAATGTTTGGGCGGCGATTCAGGTTTGTTTGCCTTGCAGGAAGGGAAATTAAATGACAAATGATGCTTTTGTGATTTTATTTGATTTGATTTATGTTCAATGTCTCTTGGTCGTTCAGTGTGAATACGACCGATATTTATCAATGACTTTTGAACCAATAACCCATGTGGCATGATTTGAAGTCGGTTAATTTAAAAACACTTTAAAATAAAATTAAACTGTACATTCGAATTGTATCAGACAATGGGTCCCGACAGGAAGTCCGTTCCAGGATCGCACAAACAACTGCTGCCCTGGCGAGGTTGAAGCCAATATGGAAAGACAGGACCACCAGTCTACATTCCAAGGTAAGGCTGCTGCGCTCCCTTGTCATCTCCATCTTCCTATATGCTTGCGAAACATGGACCCTCACAGCAGATCTCCAACGAAGAATACAAAGCATGGAGATGAGGTGCTACAGAAGATTTCTGGGCATTTCCTATACCCAGCACATCACCAACGACGAAGTCCGACAGACCATCACACACGCCATTGGACAACACGATGACCTGCTCACAGTGGTGAAAAAGCGGAAACTTCGATGGTATGGCCACGTCACCAGATCATCAGGTCTTGCAAAGACCATCCTGCAAGGCACAGTGCAAGGAGGTAGAAGAAGAGGGAGACAGAAATAGAGATGGGAGGACAACATTCGAGAATGGACTGGTTTGACACTGAGCGAAACAATCAGGGTTGCTGAGGACAGGGAAAGATGTACGCTGGTTAAACGATCATCTGTGGTGCCCGTACGACCTCCGAGTTACGGGATAGGATAGGATAGGACATTCGAAATTGGAAAGACAGGACTATCAGTCTACATTCAAAGATAAGGCTGCTGCGCTCCCTTGTCATCTCCATCTTCCTATAATAATAATAATAATAATAATAATAATAATAATAATAATAATAATAATAATAATAATAATAATAATAATAATAATACAGGATGCTATATACGCTTGCGAAACATGGTCCATCACATCAGATCTACAACGAAGAATACAAAGAATGGAGATGAGGTGCTACAGAAGACTTCTGGGCATTTCGTATACCCAGCACATCACCAACGACGAAGTCCGACAGACCATCACACAAGCCATTGGACAACACGATGACATGCTCACAGTGGTGAAGAAACGGAAACTCCGATGGTATGGTCACGTTACCAGAGCATCAGGCCTTGCAAAGACCACCCTGCAAGGCATGGTGCAAGAAGGCAGAAGAAGAGGGAGACAGAAAAAGAGGCGGAAGGACAACATTCGAGAATGGAATGGCTTAAAACTGAGCGAAGCCATGAGGGTTGCTGAGGACAGAGAAAGATGGAGTACGCTGTTTAAACGATCATCTGTGGTGCCCCAACGACCTTCGAGTTACGGGATAGGATAGGATAGGATAGGATAGGAAACTGTACATTGAAATTAAATTGATTGAATCAATATATTTAATATCTCTAATTAAACAAAGATGTGGGGTTTCTTTATTTACATTAGGCTAAAAAATAAATCTTTGTTTACGGTAACATAGGAAAAACATACATAGGGAGGGTAGGTCGGCTTTTTTTTTTAACCTTTTCCTGCGAGGGTCGATTTTTTGGGCTTTTTCCATTTTTTTATAGACCACCACCCAAAAAAACACAAAAAAACGTTTAGGGTCGGGACAAAAAATTAGGGTCGGTCGGGATACCGAAAACAGACTGTTGTTTTGGGCCTTACAATATTTTAAATTGGCCTATATGCGATTTGAAGAATTTCATACATTCTGGACAACCATAATAATAATTGTACTTCTGTCATCAATTCTGTGGGATCATACGAACGACGGTCGTGCTTGGCGCGTGCCGAAGTGCGCGTGCACGTGTCCACGTGATCGAGACGCGGCCATTGTGACATCGGAAACTGAGATAATGCAAGTAGACAAACAGCGGACCGAAATAGTGTCGTAAAGGTATTGTGCGTCCAGAGTGTCTAGTGTTCACTATATCATAAGATTGACTGCTTTTGATAGCCTAGTTCAATGAAGCAAGATCTGGTTGTCTCCATTGCTCAGTGTGAGCAGAATTACAGCAACTAGAGGCAGGCGGGTTGTCAGGCAATAGACTTTCGGGGTTTCTGGCTCAGTTTTATTACTCCCAGCTTCTCTTGAGAGAGAGAGAGGGAGAGAGAGGGAGAGAGAGAGAGAGAGAGAGAGAGAGAGAGAGAGAGAGAGAGAGAGAGAGAGAGAGAGATTATTTACAGACCCCCCTTTAAATTTTATTAAAAGGGCCAGGATAATTTACTGCCAATTACTAAAGCTTAGGAGCATGAAAATATAGTAGCAAGCGTCTGATGGTATCCAAGAAGATAGCATACATAGTCCATCCCGTGCGTCTCCGGAGGTCTACGGTGCATGCAACGGTTCCAAACCATAGTCTCAGTTAAACAACATCAGCAGCCCCAAATGATATGGAGGGAGAAGAAGAAGAAGAAGAAGAAGAAGAAGAAGAAGAAGAAGAAGAAAGAGGAGGAGGAGGCGCGGTAGCCGAGTGGTTAGAGCGTTGGCTTGCGGATCTGAAGGTCCCGAGTTCGAGCCCAGGCCGGGTCATTGTGTTGTGTCCTTGGAAAAGACACTTTACTCCCGTTTCCAACTCCTTCAGATGAGAGAATAAACCGAGGCTAAGTCTGTGTCGCGTGCATTCCATCATAACGGACTTTAAATATCCTGACGCTCATGTCCTAGACGGGTGAGTGCCGGTGACAAGAACACACCCAGCATGTACCTTGGGTAAAGCGCTTCACTTGGGGCTGCTGTACTTTCGAAAATGAAAGTGCCCGAATTTCACCTCGGTGATAATAAAGTTGTTAAAATTAAAAAAAAAATAAAAATAAAAAAGAACAACGAGAACAACAAGAGCAACAAGAAGAAGAGGCTTACAAAAAAAGAGAGGCGATCTATACTCCCCCATATCATTTGGAAAGTCTTGAATATCAAAACTTCTTATGAACAACTGCCGTAGTCGCACCCTTCCTTTTGAGTACCGTACCGCTCGACTCCACAATTATACTCCTTTGAGGACTCCCCGATACCCCGTCCTTCATTGAACGTGAGCGGTTGGCATTGTACAGTATCGTTAGTCGCGTGACTATTAATCACCTTGGATTATAGAGAGCTAACGCCGTCTAAAAAGACTAGAGACCAACCCGCATAACTTCCTTAAATAAAGGAGATCTTCCTCCGGTTTTCGTTCTTTAGGACCATTTACCAACCCTCAACATCACAAATACAAGCTTTTGACATCAGCGTTAAAGAGAAAAGAGTGCGGAGAGTAAATGCGGGAGAGAGAAGTGGGAGGGGTCGAGCGAGGGGAAGAGAGAGAGAGAATGAGAGAGAGAGAGGAGAGAGAGAGAGAGAGAGAGAGAGAGGAGAGAGAGAGAGTGAGAGAGAGGTAGAATTTTCAAATTTCACTTAGAAAATTGTGGAGAGTAAAGAAAGCACTAGTGGTCTTGAAGGAGCGTCTCATGTAACGTGTGATTATGGCCGTACCTGTGTGTACTTGAGCGTCATAATAGGGGACGGTTGACGGACATTAGCAAGGTAAAGAGAGGAATCGGTGCTGCTGATTGCGAGACAACGCTAATGCACGTGGGGGAGTGTGGAGTCACGTGTTCTGCGCTCCCAATTTTCACACGACCTCACGGTAAAAAAGGAGAGAAAAAAAATTAAGACAAAAGAAAGAAACGAAACGAAACTTGAAAAAAAAAAGAATGAAAGAAAATAAGAAAACTGAAACAGCAGATTTTTTTTTTAATCCCCCGACAGAAAATTCACCAAAGATAGAAACAAAAGCCAAAATCTCATAGAAAGTGGTTTTTGTTCTACAAATGAACTTCAAGCCTTCGATTACCGATGTTTTTTTTTTAGTGTACGTTAGGAAGAAAGGGAACAAAAGCAGAAATCTTGGATACCCTGGCTAAGAGAAAAGAAGAGGAGAAAAAGCCCAAAATCTCGGAGAAAGTTTGCTTTTTGCTCCAGAATAACTTGAAATCTTCGATCACCGGAAGTTTCAAGGACTTGCAAACTAGTTGCAGTATTTCAAACAACCGACCCGAAAATAGGAAAGGATGCTGGCCCAATGACAAATATTTGTACAATTCATTTAAAACGCTCACTGCTGTAAGACGGTTTGAAGAAGAAGAAAAAGAAGGCTAGAGGTAAAGAGACCGAGGGTGGATGTTTTCATTATTCACTTTTGTTTATAGGTGATACTGTTGCGGCTTTCAGCCTATACTTTTTATTTCGGAAAAGTTCAGATGCGGAAGAAACGGGTATTGGTTGCTTTGCCATGCGGACAGGATTGGAGCACACCTGAACATGTACAATATCTCCACCGCCATTTGTAACATTCCTTTTCTATTAACTTTTTTTTTGGGGGGGAGGGAGGGGAAGGGGATGGAGGATGGGGGGAAAGGAAGTAATTTTGAACCATAAGTTCTTGATGCTCTCTCATTATTTGCTTTCTTCAAGTCCGTAGTTTTTCGAAAGGGAAGTTCATAGTACTTGCGCTGATGCGGTCTTATCTGTAAACGACGATTGTAGCCAGTCTTCGGGGCATGACTTAAGACTTAAAGAGTCCACGGGGAAACCGACTGTATTGTCAACGACTTGTAATCACTCGTGTTAGCTCAGGTGCACGGCAGTACCGATATCCATGCGGAGTGTCAGAGATCTATAGTAAGCAGTGGTTAGTTAGGCGTGTGCTTCAGCAGTTTTTAATAATAATAATAATAATAATAATAATAATAATAATAATAATAATAATAATAATAATATATTATTATTATTATTATTATTATTATTATTATTATTATTATTATTATTATTATTGATGACGAGGATGATGATGATGATGATGTTGATGATGATGATGATGATGATGTTGATGATGATGTTGATGATGATGATGATGATGATGATGATGATGATGATGATGATGATTATGATGATTATGATGATGATTATGATGATGATGATGATGATGATGATGATGATGATGATGATGATGATGATGATGATGATGATGATGGTGATGATGATGGTGATGATGTTATATTAAATAGCCTAGGCATCTACAAATAACTGTTCGTGTTTGAGACAGGAATCGGAAGGGGAGTGATGCCCTTTGCACAACTATCTTGTTGTTTGATTTGTTTTTGTGTTTACAATTAGTGTTTAAAATGCTTCGTCGTGTTTACCATCATTCCCAGTTTCAGTTTTCACTCAGTGCTAATTGAAAACAAAAAAAAATCGTCTTTTTTTCTTTAAAGGAGATGGTTTAGCAGTTGTTGTTTTTTCAAGTTTCAAGTGTATTCATGGCTTTATCCTCCTAAGGGTTTCCAGCTACATGTAACTCAGACCAGCATAAAGTCAGAGTCATAGCAAAATTAAAATATCAAAAAATCAGATAAGACGACAGTTTATAGCCATGTTAATCAAAGAAATTAGGTGTACACTTTCTGGTTCAGATATGCAGCTTTCAGAGATAATAATTCAAGATACGTAGTCAATACGTCAAAATGTTTCCGTCACATAACAAGTATTACGCCAAGCTTTGTTGATGCAATCGCATTAATCTTGTATACATTTTAATACTGCCAAAATAAATACATAGGATTTTTCCATCTAATCTTGTAAGAGGAATGAGCACGCTTGCTGTTTTGTATGAAAGGGGAAAGCTATGGCGTCGTCTACCCGGCAATGAAAGAAGAAGACGAAGGCTTAACTTAAGGGGATGTCACATCGGCGCTTGTGCACAACTGAAGAATGGAGAGGAGGAGGAGAAGACGAAGGCTCGCACAATGACATTTTACACAACAAAGCGGGGTGGAGAGATGGGTAGTGAGGAGGGAGAGGGGAGAGGAGGGACGGGGAGGTCGAGGTTGAGTCCAAAAAGCGAAGATAGGTCGACCTGGAATACATTCTATATTGCGGAATATGTGTCTGTACGCGAGTGGGAAACTCCTGGATACTCTCTGTAACTTGGCAACATTTAAACGGGAATTAAAGTGTGTCTGAGGTCGAAATTTGTGTTTAAAAGTGCAAAAACGAATAATGTCTAATTCACGCTAACATATGATTATTTGCTTATATTTATATATTCATCCTATCCTATCCTATCCTGTCGCGTAACCCGGAGGTCGTAGGGGCACCACAGATGATCGTTTAACCAGCATACTCCATCTTTCTCTGTCCTCAGCAACCCTGATGGCTTCGCTCAGTGTCAAACCAGTCCATTCTCGAATGTTGTCCTCCCACCTCTTTTTCGGTCTCCCTCTTCTTCTACCTCCTTGCACTGTGCCTTGCAGAATAGTCTTTGCAAGGCCTGATGATCTGGTGACGTGGCCATACCATCGAAGTTTCCGTTTCTTCACCACTGTGAGCAGGTCATCGTGTTGTCCAATAGCTTGTGTGATGGTCTGTCGGACTTCGTCGTTGGTGATGTGCTGGGTATAGGAAATGCCTAGAAGTCTTCTGTATATATTCATACTTTTAAAAAAATCCTTATGTCTAATATTTACGAAAATTTAATTTAAACTTCGTGTCCGACGTCGATTCAGAAGGTCGCCTGCTAAAATGGCTTTTATTTCTTTAGAGGCGCACACAAACAAACCCAGCGGAGCATGACTAACGACCTTTCCCAACTTGCCGTGGTTTAGCCAGGGCAAAATATATTCTGTACCTGATGTCTGAAGAGACGCTCAATGATGGCAATAGGCATCTGCTAGCGGAACCCCGTGACGTTTTCGGTTGCTCCAAAGACTTTTAAGCTGATTATACACCCATCGGCGAGCTGTCACCGCAATAATGCCGATATGCAAACTCGTCTGTGGTGTCATCTATAGAGTGTAACAGTTTGAAAAAAAACAACAACAGAAAATGCGTTAAACTCCCCTTAAATTCGAACGACAGTGTAAAAATTCACAGCCGTCTACTTTTTGCAACTTCATGAAATTGCAATTTTGCGATAGCAAATTGTTTGAATCCACGTGTAGAATTCGTAATCCTGCAGAACAGGAAATTGTAACCGGGATGGAGGGGTGGAAAAGTCTTTGGACAGAAGGGCAGATAAATAAATATGAGGCGTGCTACGAGTCTGCATTTCAATAAGCGTGAAATGTATGGTAGTCGCTATATTATGGGCGGGTCCCATTTGTCTTCTATATGCTATAGCACGGGGAAAGACCGTGTGAAATTCATTGTTGTCAATTGCACGAGACCGCAGATGATGAAGTTGGAATTGACTGAAGACCATTTTTCCTCTCCTTTCTTCTGGGTGCTAGCAATGCAAATTAACGGGACGGTTTATTTTTTTGTCGCCGTCACCGTAAATGAATTCATGGACTTGTTGACAAGACGAACGCAGCCTTGATAAACTACCAGGCCCTATTCATCTGTCACTTAGTACTCGTCTCCCAGGCTCTCATGATGATTCCCTGCTAACCGCAGCGATGCGTCATATGACGTCACAACCACTATGGGCCACCTCCTCATAATACTTTTGATTTTTTTTTTATTTTGTTTAATTTTTAAGCGCATGCGCAAATGGTATACGAATAGCGTGCGCCTGTTGTGTAGCCCTTGCAGGTATGGTTTGATCCCCTTCTAAACCCTTTGTTGGCGGGGCACGCGCGCCGAGCTCTTTCGTGGGAGAAGAGAAGAAGAATGGCTGTTGGATAGAAACTCACTGCCCACGTTCATTGAGAGACAAGCGTGGGAAAATAAGAAGGGTGGGACGGGGTATAACAAATCGGCGACGCGCGACCGATAGTGTTTGGGAGACGCTAGGTACCCTCATATAACGGGATATGACAATGTACTCTTTTTCCACACGCATCTTGCTGTCGTCGGCTTCTTTTTTTGGAGGACAGAGATGCCCTGCAAAGGACATTCATTTATTTTATGAAGCAGTTTTGTATAAAATAAATAAAAAGGAAACATTGCTGCTTTTAATTTTATTTGTTTGTTACATTTTTCTTAAATGCTATCGTTTTACATTTAAAAAAAACAACAACTAATAACTTATATTACCAATGTTGGCGTTACATTGATGCATGTTTTGAATTAATATTTTACATCCTTTTCACGTCTTTTGGCTGCTTTTGATAAACTCCGCTCTACATTTTAAACGTTGAATACAAAATTCCGTAATATTCAAAACACTTCCCTTACTACAAATGGTCAACTAAGTTTACTGACCACGTATTTGAGTATTTGTCATATAGTCGACTGTTCTTTCGGTTCTAATTAAAAAAAAAACGCTTTTAATTATTGTTGTAGACAGAATTAATTACGGGTGTTCCTTTTTTTTTAAATGGTCATGTGCGTTTCACGGCATTTTTAAGAGTTTGGGTCTTCGGTAGACATGCATCTTTCGGTTTAATAATCTGAGATTTGTTGTTGTGGTTATTGTTGTTATTTTTGTTGTTGTTATTGTTGTTGTTGTTGATGAAGATGATGATGATGATGTTGTTGTTGTTGATGATGATGATGATGATGATGATGATGATGATGATGATGATGATGATGATGATGATGATGATGATGATGATTTGTTTGTATATTGTTATTGTTTTTTACGTTTGATTCACTTAAATCCATTTGTCAATTAAAAAAAAAAATTTTTGTGCTTAGAGATATCTTAAGCTAACTGTTTTTGTTAACATTCTATAAACGTTCACAATACATTTAAAACTCGCTGTTGGGTATCGTTGTTTTGTTTTTGTTTTTAAGGTAAGGTTATCCTGTTTCCATTAGAAATCTTGAGCCGTAAATCACATGAAATAAAATGTTTTCAGGTCTTTATGTAGCACCGTACAATAATTTTTTTTCTATGCGAGAACTGAATTTTGTATCTTATCTGTCCACTGATTTATTACAAACATTGATATAAATGTGTCTTTATAATTATATACGCAGATATGGCTTCGCACATATTTGATTTGCTTGCTACACGGCGCGGATCAGTTAATGTCTTAATTTTTTTAAATACGAAGTTTCAAAAAAATTGTCTATGTCAATTTCAAACGGGCACACAAGTTGTGTTAAAATTATAACATTTAACAATTTTAAAGCTGCCTGAATGCTATGCACAAAGCACGTTAAGTCATATAGAATTTGTACAAAAACGGCGAGGTTAATGTTTGCGTCCGGACGTTTAAAAAAGACGATATTTTATGACCATTAAAATTCCTTTTCAATAAGTTATAAATAAGACATTTAGATGTTGAATCTACTCCAGTACGCATGGATGCACTTTGAAGTGACAAAGTAATTACCTCAATGACAGGTTTCTTAAAAAGAGTCAACAGGAAACAAGTCGGAAATCGGAGACGGGAAATAGTATCAGAAAAGAAAAGAAAAACACGAACAAACAAACGACCGTAATGCTGATTTGCGGTAAGCGACTTGCAACAGAAAGACTTAGTCCAAATTTACTATTATATCTAAAGTTGACTTTCTACTATTTGGTATTAAAGGGGGTAAAAGAGTCGGCGACTTGTTGATTGTGTGCTGTGCAGGCCCACCAGCCTCTTAAGGCTGCACTCTCGCCCGCCGTGACATTGTTGCTAATCGACGGCCTCCCTCCCAGTGCACAGTGTACGCATGCGCTACCGCCCTGTCCTGGCGTGCCAAGGGAGGGAAATACAAAATTTTTTCCGTCTCAAGGGGGTGTGTCGCCAAGGCTCGCACTTTCGCTTTCCAGTTTCTGCCTCGTTCGGGCCTCTGGCGCCACTTTGGCAGCAAAGTACGATGTTATTACGTAACAAGGTTACTACAGGACCTAGTCCACGGTTATGGACCGCTCACTAAGCAATAAACAACAACAAACGACGGCTCCACGTGTCTGCGCGCCACGCCCACTTTCTTGCTGGCTGCACTGGCAACCTTCGCCTTCCCGCTTCCTTTAGAAGAAAGATGAAGGGTTAGACCAAACACTCCCAGGGGAATTGTGGATAAGGCTGTTAACTTTCCGGACCTCTGACCTTAAAGGTTTTAAATGTCAACTTTGGCTGCGAGAAGTGGTGGCAAGGAGGGAGGAGTCGCACACGTTTCCCATCACACTCAGCTCCAACCACTGCCGTCAACGCAGACGCGTCATCTTTTTGTTCTTTCTTCTTGCACTCCCCCCCTCCTCTTCCCCTCAATCCCCTTCCCTCCCCTCCCCTCCCCCACAACCACGCTGCGACTTCATCATTTTACGTTTTTGTACGATTTGGTACATTTGGGAAAACAAGAAGCCTGCAGATGACGGGAAGTTCTATTCACTTTCCTCCCACAATCTGTTCTCGCGTCTTTATATGGCGACAAACTGTGGCGTCTGGCTGCACTGAAAGGTCTTTGATGATTTCTAGGAGGCGTGATCTCCTTTCGTCCTTTGCTTTTCTCCATTTGTTTATTAGTTATTCAAAAGTGCTCCATTTGAGATCCCAGCTGCCTCGGACGTCTGAGATCCCGTTGTGAATTGCATGCAAACCGTGCTTTAGTTGCAGGCCCTGAAATGCTCCTTTCCCAAATCTCCTCTTCCTAGAAACGGACGCATGCGCGTATTTTTATGCAAAAATCGGAATAATTAGAAAATAACAAGCACCCGATGCTTTAATTTCGGGGTTTAGATTGTGTGTGTGTGTTTGATTAATTGGGAGGCAAAAAGTATTTTTGAGCTGTGTGAGCGAAGACTAAAGAAGACGCGGAAGGAAATGGGGTTTAATGGCAAGCAGGTGACGTGTTGTGGGCGTGTGTGTCTACTAGGGGAGAAATAGCCCCCAACTTAGCCCGTCCCCCTACAAAAGCCCCGATGGCGTGAGGCCAAGGCTAATGTTTGGTTACCCCCTGTTGGAGAGGAAAGAAAAAACTGCCACGACAAATGGGCGGCGAAAAACAAAGCTGATGACGACAGCTACAAGTTGCAGGAGAAACAGCAGCGGTTCCTTCTTCTTTGATGGCGAGTTTCTGGGATTTGACGTGACGTCTGCTAGCCATTACCTTGTTACGGTGTGTCACAGAACCGTTACCTCCTCAATAGTCCTATCCACCCCGCCCTTGCAGGCTGGTCTTCACCCCCTGCTAGTCAGAGACTGATCCAATCGTGGGAAGAAGGGAGGGAGGGGGAGGAAAACAACATCTGAGCTTCCTTTTTTTTTAAACCCGATAGTAAATTCATTGCCCCCGATGCCATTCTCTGCGAGAAAATAGACTGCAGGTTTTAGTGGAGAGGCGGCAGTTCTTTCGGCCATTCAGACTGGTGCAAATTAGAAAGGCCTATTCTTCCAGGAGTGTATGGAAAGACTGGGGTGTCGGTGATTTAAACCGCCGATATTTGTCAAGAAAATTGCAGGAACGGAGGGGGGTCTGGAAGCAACACAGTGGGGTGACGTGCGACGATGCAGATGCATACAGTGATGATGCAGATGCAAGATGCTGAGACCCTGAACAACAGTGGCGCTGCTGTTGATGCCCTTGTCTCTCTGGCCTGCCAAACTTGCTGCACATGTTCCGTTCTGGGGGCCAGCCTCGTGGCTGCAATTTGTACAACAGTTAGGTACGAGGAGTGCGAGAAGCAGGTGAACCTGGCAGTGCCCCGAAGCTTGCCACCAGCAGACACGGAAGCTGCAGGCTGGTGAATGAACCACAAAGAAGCCACACTACTCTTCCCTGTTTGGACTGTACGTCTTGACACGTGCGTCGCTTACGTAAAGCACTTGCACGTCACCGGTACCCAGTGTTGGACTGTGAGGACGACCGGCACGAAGGGCTCTCCATCGTGTCACACCGCTACCATCCACATGCCAGCCTTTCTCCTCCTTTCGCACTTGTCAACAATTATCAGCAACTTGCACTAATAGGCCGCCATTTGCAGCTTCTTTTAGAAAGACAACTACAGCCTCTTGCACAATTTTCACATCAATTTCTGCCACCAGCGACGGGGATTCAAAAGCACGTGGTCTTCTGTCCTAGTACGGTGGTTCACACCCACACGTTGCGCAGGGAATACTTGCAACTGAAGGTCTGTAGGCTTGAACTGGTTTGCTAGCAGCAGGTTAAAGCCGCTACCCAACATTATCAATTGATGCATCTGAGCCTTCCCTGTCTTTCAAAAGAATGTCGATACCAATATTCCTTGTTAGTATTGCCTACCCGCATCACGTGTTCAGTAAGGAACCTATATTATACATACGTCTGCACACTCAACGTTCGTAGCAACGCCTCCTCCCAGAGAATCATCAATGTATGGAACAGTTTGCCGGAGAACGTTTTTACATTAACTTCAGTGAACAGCTTCAGAAACCAACTAGACCTTTTCTGGAAGAAGAGTCCCACCCTGTATAACCCTAAATGCATCAACTAACCCAGCCATGTGTTTTTATCTTTCAAAGAAAATAAGAAAAAAATAAAGATGGTGTGAGTGTGTATAAATATGAAGTGTGTGTGTGTGTGCGTGTGTGTGCGTGTGTGTGTGTGTTTGTGCGTAAGTGTGCGTGTGTATTCTTGTGAATGTGTGTGTATGTGTGTGAATGTTTGTAATGTGCGTGTGTGTCTGTGTGTTTTTGTGTGTTTCATCTCGATTCCAAGACATATTCCTTGTATCTGAACTTGGCAATATAACATTATTTGATTTGATTTGACTTGACTTAACAAGGCATTTCGCCTGCTTTGGTGACAAATATGTTCCAAAATATCCAAGCTTTAAACCTTCCTTGTTGTCAGCGCTTTAAGCTCTCAGATTTAGCCATCACTGATTATGACCATGTCATTGTTAGGTGAGATCTATCGTCGGTGCAGTAAACTGGCATTGTTTAAAATCAAGCAACTGATTTCATGAAAGCCTGAGAATGAGTTTTGAGCTCCTTTCTCCATGCCAAAGAGCAGTCTACTGTCAAAAAGTCGGTGAAAGGGAGGTAACCGCTTTTTTCCCTTATTCAAGTACTAGGTTCCATCCGGTCAGGTGTGTGATATCAACATAATTATGTAGGATCCCACACACTCAAATGTAATATTTATGGCAACTAACAGATGGCTGACATTGTTAAAACAAAAAAAAATTTAGACACTGATTTAGTGATTTAAATGGACGGAAACTCGACCTCAAGGGCAGGAATTATATATTTGACCGTTTTAGTACAAGTTTGCATCCATGCAATTAAGCTCATGCATGAAGGCCTACTAGCGCCAAAAACGAGAGTTACCATTATCACGTGATAGTTGAAATTAACACGTGTTCTGTGTAATTTACAGAGATACCGGTAATGCACAGTGTTCAAAACCTGATAATTACAACTATCATAAGATAATTAAAACTATCATAGGAAAATTACAATTATCAAGGGATAATTACAATTATCTTTGAACAATTGCAAATATCTTCGCGTGTCCATGTTTAATTTTCGGTTTGGGCTCTAGCAATCCGTCTGGAAATGGATTCAAACCGAAAATTGCAATTTTCACTTAATAATTACAATTGTTATGTGTTAATTGTAAATATGTCGTTGATATTTGTAACTATCACATGATATTTGTATTTATCAGGTTTTGGCGCTAGTAGGCCGTCATATTGTGAATTATACAGAACACGTATTAATTATTATTATCACTGATATCTGTAAATGCACGCTTTGGCTCTAGTAAGCTGTCTTAGTCAGAATTAAGCACGATCACGTAAAAATTGAAATTATGGAATGAAAATTGTAATTATTATGTTATAATTGCAATTTTAGGTTTTGACGCATTTCCAGGCGGATTGCTAGAGCCAAAACTTAAAATCAAACATGATCACGCGAAGATATTAATAATTTTTCAATGAAAATTTTAATTATCCCTTGATAATTGTAATTATTCCATGATATTTGTAATTATCACATGATATTTGTAATTATCAGGTTTTGGCGCTAGTAAACCCGTCATACTTATGCGATACGACTCGAGCAGACCCGGCGATCAGATGAATTACTTATGCTCGC
Source organism: Oncomelania hupensis (assembly GCA_036898135.1). Taxonomy (NCBI): domain Eukaryota; kingdom Metazoa; phylum Mollusca; class Gastropoda; order Littorinimorpha; family Pomatiopsidae; genus Oncomelania; species Oncomelania hupensis. The sequence goes on along the minus strand of CM072511.1, from coordinate 120,336,370 downwards.
AAGGTCGTAGAACATTAGGCTATAAAATATAGACACCTAAACCCAACCTAAGTTAAATTTAGTAATTAGAAGGAAGAAACAATGGACGCCAAGTTAGTTAGTTATTCATTGCTTACAAGGTTCATCGGACTGCAAAGATCCGAATCAGGACCACAAAATCAAGATCACATCTCCGCTGAAAGAGGACTCACCCCTGATCCGCATAAAAGATCCGCCGAAACAACCCTAGTGGTAACACTGAAGGTACTCCACCAGCCGGTCACTTTACAATAAAGACATCCCACGCAGGGGACGCTGAGGCTATACTCTAATTTATCGAACCCCCGTTTACAAAAACAAAATAGAATACAAACATCATTATAAAATTTAATATCAACAAAACACGTACATATAAAATGCCTACATTGCCAAATAATAACATCATAGGAAGCACCAGTGACCATCAGGCAGAAAGCATCCAATATTCCCAAACTGATCCAACAGACCTCACACACAAATGAGGAATTTTGTCCCAAAAGAGTTTTACAGAAAAAAGGTAGGTGACTGGTCTAGTGAAGAAGAAGAAGATAATATAGTAGATTGATAGAACAGAGTAGGAATGAAAAAGAACAAAGGAGAAAGACAGCGACAGTGGGAATTTAAAGCACTAAATTTACAGAAAGTGGGGATACTATTTAAACAGAAACTCCCGGCACCCCCAAGGGGGGGTGGGGGGATGCCAAGGAATGCAGACTTTACAGTCAGAGGTCCAGAAAGAGAACTTTATGTAGATAGTGTGTGTTTAGACAGCTATTATGCAGATATCATTGTATATTTGTGTTTGTGATACAGTTATATTATTACCTAATATATTAGATCGACAACGAAATAGATCTAAAGATCATGGTGTCACGGACCAGTTTTATAATATTTCGGTCCGATGACTTGTTGTATTGTAGTACCTTCCTGTGAGAAGATATAAATTATAATATATTTTTTATTGATAACTATATTCTGATTGGTTGAGCTGGTCATGTGACGGTTCACCAATTACATTCAAACGTGTGGGCGTTCTTCTTTTGACTGGACCACGGAGTGGTCGTTGTGTGTTGTACTTCTAGCAGCTGCGTCTGCAGGTATCTATTGTTTATCATTGAAATATTGTATTATAAACATAATAGTGTTTTTCAATGACTATAGTCTACTTATTGTGGAATAAGAATTAATAGTAGATAATTGTGATATTAGTATGAAGGATGGAATAGGGAGGTGATGGAGATGGTGGATCGTTGTATATTTTTTTTATTAATGAACTGAAGCTGGATTAGTATTTGATTTGAAGTTGAAACCTCAACTTGCAATGTAAAGCATTATATTTATTTTTGTGAATGAAAGTAATTAGCGTCAAGAATGTAATAATAAGTTGGTATAATTAGAGTTACAATTTTTGCGTATGTGTGAACTGTGTTCGACACATATGAACTTTGAATTATTATATTGCTGGTCTGGTCCCCTCGCAGAGAAGAGGAAGGTATATGTGGTAATACAGAGAAGTCTATGTATCGAGATATTTAGTGGGGAAAACTTGTGTGTTTTCAGAAGTCTCCGGCTGAGGGGCCTCGAGGCAAAGAGAAGAGAAAGAAGAAGAGAAAGAAAGAAGAAGAGGAAACTTCAAGAGAAAAGAAAGAAGAAGAGGAAACTTCAAGAGAAGAAGAAGAAAAAGAAGAAGAAGAAGAAGAAGAAGAAGAAGAAGTGAAGGAGAAGAAGAAGAAAAGGAAGAAAGTCAAGACGAAGACAAAGCTCAAGAAGAAGAAGAAGGAGACGAAGAAGGAGAAGGAGAGGAAGCAGAGGAAGAAGAAGGAACGGAACATGAAAGGATAAGAGGAAGAAGTAGCCGAGGAGGAAGAAGGGTGGAAGCATAAAGAAGGAGCCAAGGAAGAAACGAAAGAAGACGACAGATAAGAAAGACAAGCAGTGGCAACCACTGCCACATCGGCAGCAGTAGTAACTACTGCCACGTCAGCAGCAGTAGCAACCACTGCCACGTCAGCAGCAGTAGCGACCACTGCCACATCAGCAGCAGTAGCAACCACTGCCACATTAGCAGCAACAGCGGCAACAGCGGCAGCGGCCACAGCAGCAGCGGCCATAGCAGCGGCAGCAGCAACAGCGGCGGCCGGGGAAGTTTATTGAAGAAGGTGAAGAGGACGGTGCAGAGAGGAGAAGGCCTAGGATAGAAAGGGATAAGGACAAATGGAAACCGAGAGGAACCGAAGAAAGAATATAGATATAGACAGAGACAGAGATTAGAAACAAAAGAAAGACACAGCGAATTCGGTCCTCCGTGAGACTTTTGGTAACTCTCTCTGTCGACGGTGAACCCCTTGGGGTCATGAGCAATCTTGCCACTGTAGATTGTTCTAACCTATAAAGTGAAAAGTGAAAGCCCCAGTTGAAAACCTGTCTTGCCTTTGTAGGCATGACTGCTTCACTGCGGCAACAGTACCCCCGTTGGAGTGCCGGGGGTTTCAGTATAAATAGTATCCACACTTTCTGGAAATTTAGTGCTTTAAATTTCCACTGTCGCTGTCTTCCTCATTTGCTCTTCTTCGCTAGATCAATGACCTACCCTTTTTCTTGAAAACTCTTCCTGGACAAGACTCCTTGTTTGTGTATGAGGTCTGTTGGTTCAGCTTGGGAGTGTTGGACGCTTTCTGCCGGGTGGTCACTAGGGCTTCCTATGATTGTATTATTTAGCACTATAGGCATTTTATATGTATGTGTTTTGTTGATGATTTATAATGATGTTTGTATTCTATTTTGTTTTTGTAACCGGGGGTTCGAGTAGTTGGGGTAAAGCCTCAGCCGTCCCCTGCGTGGGATGTCTTTATTGTAAAGTGACTGGCCGGTGGAGGGCATTCAATTTTCCCACTAGGGTTGTTTCGGCAGATCTTTTATGCGGATTGGGGGTTGTCCGGTCCTGATTTGGCTCGGAGGAGTCCGCTGGACCTAAAGCAAGAATCAATCAATCAAAAAATCAATGTCGACGGTGACCGGGTCTTTATTGGTGGTTGTTGTGACTGGTGATTCTTGGATTGTCTTTCTGGAATATTATTTGTGGTTTTGTGAAAGTGTGTGATTTCACGGACTATCGCCACAATGTATGTGAGTACAAATTGCTTGTATGTTTCTATATTACTGATGGAGTTGTATGTGCTCATGTAAATGTTGTTGATTCTTATTGTTTATTTTTTAGTAATAGAAGGGGGTGTAACAACAAAAGAATTCTTGAGAGTTAGGAAGTGTGAGACGGGAGAACACGCAGATCATTCACGCACGCATACACGCAGTTTCTTTAAATAACCCCTTTCGTTACACATGGCCAAGTAGAATAACGCGCCTGACACACCGAGACTGACAAAGAAATACAAGCCCGTGGTGTTATTATATCAGGCAATATCATATTTAACCTACCTCAGCTCCTTCTTAAATAATTGGGGTTTCCCAGACCACAAAAACGGTAACTGTACAGCATTAAATTTTGTTGAAGTCAAAGTTTAGGTAGGAGCGACAACATTTTAAGGATTCCTTGCTTATGACTAGCGGTGACCAGCATTCAGAAAGAGTAATTCTCTCTCTCTTTCTCTCTTTCTCTCTCTCTCTGTATGGCTACCTGCCTACCTACCAGAAAGACTGTCTTTCCCTCTCTTTTTGTCCTCATAATTATGGTGTTTATTTCCCTTAAACAAAACATTCTCTGATGTTATTAAACTGTTATCTATGAGGAGGCTGGGATGGCCTCGTGGCGCAGTGGTTAGTCGACAGTCTGCTATGCCGAAGGTCGCTGGAGTCCCGCAAAGGGGAGAATTTGTGTGACTTAAGTCCAAGACTTTTCAGGTCACCGAGTTGGGTTTTCTCCGGGTACTCCGGCTTCCTCCCTCCTTTCAATAATGGTATGGGATGCAGTGAATTTAAAATTTCAAAATTAAACATTGGATTTCCTCACCCGTGTTTTAATAGCTATCTCCATGCCTTTACACTACATGTTTGAGTAATAGATGTGTTTGTTGTGTGTGTGAAAGTGGGTGAATTTTGTCAGCCTGTATGTTGGTAAAGAATGCCGCGCTTTGAGACTGATTGTTGATTTGGGGAAAAGCGCGATTATTATTATTATTATTATTATTATTATTATTATTATTATTATTATTATCATCATCATCATCATCATCATCATCATCATCATCATCATCATCATCATCATCATCATCATCATCATCATCATCATCATCATCATCACCATCATCACCATCATCACCATCATCATTATTATTATTATTATTATTATTATTATTATTATTATTATTATTATTATTATTATTATTATGAATATTGTTGTTGTTCTTGTTGTTATTATTATTGTTATTATTATTATTATTATTATTATTATTATTATTATTATTATTATTATTATTATTATTATCACCATCATCGTCATCATCATCATCATTATTATTATTATTATTATTAGTAGTAGTAGTAGTAGTAGTTATAGTAGTAGTAGTAGTAGTAGTAGTAGTAGTAGTATCACCATCATTATTATTATTATTAGTAGTAGTAGTAGTAGTAGTAGTAGTAGTAGTATCATTATTAATATTATTATTATTATTATTATTATTATTATTATTATTATTATTATTATTATTATTATTATTATTATTTAGATGGCTTTTACATATGTTACTTTCGTATGAGGCCTATGTAAAATGTGACTGGTTTAAATGATTGTATAAATGGATTTTGAATTCCAGGTATTCGCTTGAGTGCTTTGGCAGGAGGTTTTACTCTGTGTTTGCCACAACTCTTTTGAACTCAGCCTTCCAACTGCCGGTCTCCTGCTGTGTTCAAAAAGACACTCAAAACCTACCTCTTTACCAAACACTGTTAGATCCAGAACAATAAGATAACATAAGATAACAATTTTATTTAACAAGGGTTAAAGAGCAGGCACTGGGTGTGCTTTTGTACATCTTGTGTTTGGGGCTTGTAACAATAGAAATTACTATTTTAAAAAACAACATCTTTATAACATTAACATCATAATGTAACAATGCGATCAAGACCTGTGCACACATAAACACACACATGTACACATACGCACACACAGCGTATTTAAAACAATCTAATGAATGTTATTAAGGTAGAACTCCAATTATGTCACTAAGTTGTAATGTGCTGTAAAATGTGTTTTTTTAAGGATGTGTATTTAGTGACTGAACTGCGAAGAACGTCTGGAAAGTTATTCCATTAATGTGGAACCTGAATATGACAGACTGGTTTTGAACAGATCAATTCTTGGAAAAGGAATATTTAGCTTGGTTGAAAATCGGGCAGTTTTTCAAGAAACAAGAGAAGAAAGATATGGGGGTGTATTACCAGAAAGGATTTTGTGCGTGAAAATTTCTTGATTACATTTTAATCTTTTGGCAAGAGGTAATACGTTGGTCTTTTCCTAATCATTTGGAGAGATTTTGTTTGTCAAAATAACCATTTTAATTGCACGTTTATGAATTGTGGGTCTATTGTTGCTGGGCTCTGCACAACGGAATGCTATTAACCACTCGCCTTTCGTCGATGGAGATCGCTAGTTAATCTCCCGGTGACTAATCTTAATTCATTTATAAGTTTAGCTCGGTCTGTGTTTAGGCTGGGGTTACAGAGATAGAGAGAAAATGTTAAGAGATTCACTAACATACTAGCTCTCACACGGCTATGAAACATAGGTAGTAAGGGATTAAAAGCTAATACCATATAATTGTAATTTACATTAAAGAAGGTCATTGTCCATTACATCAAAAGCTTTTGCAAAGTCAACGAAAAATGCTCCGGAAAATGTGTATTCGTTAATATTATTAAACCATTGTTCTATCATATATGTAAGAGCTGTATGATAAGAATGCTTAGCTCTGAAACCAAATTGATTTTCGTGTAACAGGTTGTTTTTTGTGAAATGATCTAGAATATGGTTGTTAATGTGTTTTTCAAGCGGCTAGTGGTTAAGATAGACAGAATTTAAATGGGTCTATAATTTGATGGATCAGAGCTATCACCGGACTTAAAAAGCGGAATAACTTTAGCTTGTTTAAGCATGACAGGAAAAAATGATTTGTTAATGAATAAATTGTATAAATAGGTTAAAGTTTCAGTAATAAGCGGAGCAGACAGTTTAAACATTTTTCTATTCAGTTCATCAACTCCTCATACATTTATTTGCTTAAGGTTTAGTGTTTTATGAACAAATTCAGTTGACAAAAAAAGAATATAGGTTTTGGTTTTGATGTTTTTAAACTGACAAAATTCAGCTATTTTATGTAGATTATTTTCTGTGGATTTGTCAGCAATAATAATTCTATCAGAAGGTTTGATAACATGTACAGTCAGTGTATCAGTGGAAATAGTTTTAATTACTGTTGATGTATGTGATTTGTTTGTTAAATGATTAATTGCTCTCCAAATCGTTTTAGAACTGTTTTAAATTTTTTAAAATAATAATTTTTAATATTTGTTTTCATTTTCTTTCTCTTAAGTGAAGTTACTGCATTTGATTGTGTTTTATATTCCCTTTCATTACCATGTTTCTTCAAATAGTCTCTAAGATTAATAGCTTGTTGCAATTCAGCGTCTAACAATTTCGGTTCAGAATAGTATTTAACTCGTTTTGTATAAATAGGAGCATGACTGTCGTATGTCTGTATACATATGTTATACCAATATGATAGCGCATCATCTGGATTAGTAAAATTATATACATTTGAGAAGTTACTATTATGAAGGTCTAATGAAAAAAAAAATCATCTTCTTTAAATTTAGAAAATGATCAATATGTTATTATTTTATTACCTAGTTTAGGTATTTTTGCTCCCTTTTTATTCCATGCTAGCCATACTGGTTAACGGTCTCGGCAACCATATTATATTGGTACACCCACTCCTGTAACATCTTGCGTAAAGTGATCTATGAGTGTACTAGAATCGGCGTTTACTCTTGTTGGTGTTTTTACTAATTGTTCAATATTACGAAGTTGAATACTATTTGTCTGTTTGATTTATTCAGATCAATATTAAAATCATGGGAGATGCATGTCTTATGTCAATTTGAAGCCAAATAGATTCTACAGGATGATGACGAAGACGATTTTATGTCATTGATTCGCTTATATAAACTAATAACCCGGTTTTCTTTATGTTTTTCTCTATGGTGTTGTAATGTGTGTGTTCTTGTGTGTGTGTGTATGTATGTGTGTGTGAGCGCGCGTTGGTGTGTGTGAGTGTGTGAGTGCCTGGGCGCGCACCCTTCTGAGTTCCTTTGTATATATATACTGTTAAAAATGCACGCAACGCAATGAAGTATATTTGGGCACTCGAGCGTAATGAACCATTTTAGAGTATCCTCCCACTATATGGTAAAAAGCGATGAAAAACAGTTTAGCAGTTCTTGCTAAGGATTTAAAACCATCGTTTCGGCATTCTGAGGTGGCAGATCGGCTCGGTGGTTAAAGCGTCGAACTAGTGTTTGTGGTGTCACGAGTTTGATTCTAGAGTGGCTAATACAATTGGTTCATTGTATGGACTGTATTAAATGTACTAATCTTTTTGTATTTTTTTGTCTTTTTCTGTTTCGGTGTGAAATGCACGTATACTGATAGAGATAGACAATTTTATTGTGCTTTGTATTTTATTGTGTGTGTGTGTGTTTGTGTGTGTTTGTGTGTGTGTGTGTGTGTGTGCGTGGGAGACATAGAGTGAGTGGGTGTGTTTGACTATGTTTTAATACTGTGGTGATAGAGATAGACAATTTTTTTTATTGTGCTTTGTATTTTATTGTGTGTATGTCTTTGTGTGTGTGTGTGTGTGTGTGTGTGTGAGTGTATGTGTGTGTGCGTGGAAGACATAGAGTGAGTGGGTGTGTTTGACTATGTTTTAATACCGTGGTGATAAAGATAGACAATTTTATTGTGCTTTTGTATTTTATTGTGTGTGTGGTTGTGTGTATGTGTGTGTATGGGTGTGTATGTGTGTGTGTGTGTATGTGTGTATGCGTGGAAGACATAGAGTGAGTTTGACTATATTTTAATACTTTGGTGTTTGGTTTTGTGTTTGATGCTTTTATTCTTTTATGTTCCTTGAGTATTTATTTATGGCTGGCTGTAACTGCGCTTTGAGCTTCTCCTGAGGGAAAAGCGTAGAATTTTAAATGAAATAAATTATTATTATTATTATTTCCAGATTAATCTGAAAATACTTTGAAACAGTTGGGGGAAATCAGAACGAGCCATATGTCACATCCACACCCACGCCCACACACACATACACGCACACACTCACACATACACGCAAACGCACGCACACACACACAAACGCACCCAGATCAGACAGATATGAAAACACACACACACACACACACACACACACACCCACACACACACACACACACACAACCACACTCAAAGAGTTGACTGTATCAAAGCGAAACACAGTGGCTTGTTACATTTGCGACTAGTAAAAGTTGCATTAGCATTAACTTTCTGATTACGGTAAAGGTGAAGATGTTCCCGTATCTTTTGGTTGTTGGGGAGATAGGCGTTTGAGATCTCTTTTTTTCCTCTGGGCCAGCTTAAAGAGGGCTGGGCTCCTCTCCTCTCCCTCGTATCTTTACCTTCTCCGGTTCTAAACCGAGCCAGGTACCCATTGACAGCTGGGGGGACTGGGGGGTGTCGTGTGCTTGTATTTTATTTTATTTTATTTATTTAATCGTTCTTATATAGCGCTTTTCCAGCTCAAGAGCTGCTCAAGGCGCTGGCCGATACAGGATCTAACTCAAGCCGCCCGAGGCGCCAACTTGCAGCCTTTGGGCGCATCCTAATAACGCTCCAGACAACTGAGCACAATCCTGGGCAGCCAGGGATGGGGGGAGAAGGACCTAGGTGCATGCTGGGTGTGTTCTTGTCACCGGCGCTCACCCGTCTAGGACATGAGAGTCAGGATCTTTAAAGTCCGTTATGATGGAATGTATGCGACACAGACTAGACCTCGGTTTATACTCTCATCCAAAGGAGTAGGAAACGTATAATAAGTTTTGTTTGTCCTTCTATGGCTACATTCCAAGCGTGGTCACCGATCTGGTTTAGATAATCACATTATCGATCAGGTATGCCTTACTGGGATGCTTTCTCAAAGAAATACAGCGGTCGCCGTGCAACGTCAACCGGTACCAGAAAGACTAAGAACAGTACTAAACAGTTTATTATAAACTAAAACTACTAAAACTCATCATTTCTTTTTTTACCCCATCCTTCTACCTTTTCTTCCCCCCAACCTCCCTTTCACCTTCCGTCTCCCTCAAAGAACTTCGCCTTGTCATGACAAACTCACGGAAATGATAGCTGCAGTCAGATTGTCAGAGCTGTTCATGAGTTTTGTAGTCAATGAGAGATATATACAAAGGAAAGAAAACGGAATTACCATTGCAGTTTTGAAATAAACAACTTAATCTTGAGCAAAGAGTTTTTTTTTTTTTTTTTTTATTCAAGGTAAAACAAAACTACAAGCAAAAATGGGTTCCCCAAAGCACGGTAGTAGGTGAGAGAGGCGGGACATCCCTTTATCCAGGGCCAGTTTTATGAGTACCGTAACCTATCCATCTCCTCTCTCTCTTTCTGCTTTGTCCTAGATCCTTCCATGGTTCCAAGATATTTAATGTTTTTGAACATATTATTCAATTTTTTAACGTTAAAAAAGGATCCACGTCCGATTTTGAATTAAAAAAAAAATAAATTGTCACCCATGCAGCTCGGTCGAAATTTGAGTTGCCTTCTTGACGGAAGAGCTGGGGCCTCAGAAAAGCAGCCACATTCAGAACGAGAGGGAGTGGGGATGGGTAGGGGGAGGGGGAGGTAAATGGGATAGGACGTCGTGCTTTTGTAACTGACATTCACCCGTCTAGAACGTGGGCGTCAGGATTTTTAAAATCCGAGTGATGGAATGCATGTGTGTACAAGTAGACATCGGGTTGTATTATCATGCTGTTGTTGTTTTAGCACATCGCCATTTCTTCTTTTGTTCTTTTGTTCTTTTAAATTAAATGTTGAATATTTAGTATTGCACATCTTGTCATGTGTTCTAGTGGTGGCATATCTTTAACCACAACTGAGCTTGAGTGCTTTCTTGTTTGGTGTATAATGGTAAGTAGCGTAACATTCAAAGCGCCCAAATAATGGTTAAGAAATCCCAACAGGTGGGCGATGTGCTACGGGATACAGGAAACGCGAATCGTGATATGTGTTGACCGACTTCTTTTGAGACAATTAGGGGAAGGTCGGCATATCTGGAACGCAAACTTGTTTTTTTTTTCCCAGTCATTTACCGAAAAAGGCAATCACCGAAGCCGAACGGAGTTCTCCAATGTGAACGAAATGATGCTTGCGTGACTACGGCTAGCTGAACATACAAAATGATCGCTGTTGCTTCTAATTCTGTTCGATTTACACAGATTAGCATTTCGCAACGGTCCCCACGGGCTCGGCTCCGCGCGCCGGGGGTGGACCCCCGCCTCTCTCTGGCTGGGTGACAAAGTTGCCTATCCCCTTTTCTTCTCTTTTGACATGTTTCTGCCTTATTGGTCCTTTCACCTATATTCTCTTCACCCATAAATTCTCCCACTAAACTGCAGTTTTGACTTCCTCTCTTCTGCCTTACCGGACTTTTCCTGTCTTCTTTTCCCCCATTATTTCTTCTTTTTCTACTCTCCTTTTTCTCTGTGGCCTTCTCTTGGCCCCATGCGTTTGCCGTGCAGGGCAACCCGTGTCGGGGGAGAATGGGATCCTGGAGGTTGAGGTCACTGAGGGACTGCGGGTCCCTCAGACTAACACACCTCTTTGTCCCGGACTTCTCCTAGACGGGAGGCTGGCGTGGCCCGCGTCAGTCAAGAGGCTGGTCGTGTATTGCCCTAGCTCTGCTAGAAGGCTGCGGCTCATGGGTCAAACTTGAACAAAACCGTAGTGGCAGTGCGGGATTGTTTGGGTGTATATCCCCCCCCCCCCCTGTAGCCCTGGTGCGCTCCCTTGCTGGATTTTCCGCTTGGACGCATCCCCTTGTTAGACTCCGTGGTAGGTCGGGAGCAGGGGGGATGAATTACTACTTTAAAATCATGGCATCCACTAATAAAAGACAACTGCGTGATGACGGACCGGACTCGGACACGGACAGTGATTTGGACATACGGCAAAAAGCTTGTGCATCTGGGGTGGATGGGGCCTGGCCTCGTTTTTTGGTTGTGGAGGGGACGGATTCGGCTCTGCCACTAGGCAAGCTGTCCCCGTTTGCCATCCACAAAGGTTTTCAGTCCATTTCCATGGTTGGTTTCAAAGATGTGAGAAAACTGAGATCTGGGGCCTATCTGGTGGAGTGCTCAACCATAAGGGCATCGGATTGTCTACTAAAGAGGAATTTGACTGTCTTTGTTGATAGACAAATCAAAGTTTTTGTACATGGACGGTTGAATTCCTCCAAGGGAGTCATCCGATGCCAGGACTTGATTGAGATGTCCGATTTAGAAATCCGTGACGAGCTCTCCAGCCAGGGGGTCACAGCTGTACAGAGGGTATTTGTCACCAAGGGATCTAAACGTATCCCAACCAATACTCTTTTTTGTGACTTTTGCCATGGCCAAGTTGCTGGAGTCAATCAGGGTGGGATATCTTAGGGTGAAGGTGACCCCTTTCACACCTTTGCCTTTGCGATGCTACCGTTGCCAAAGGTTTGGCCACGGTAGCAAGTCCTGCAAAAACAAAGAAACCTGCAGAGAGTGTGCCAAAGACAAACACAAAGGTGAATGCAAAGACCCCATATGTTGTGTAAATTGCGCGGGGCAGCACTCTTCCAGCTCCAAAGACTGCCCTCAGTGGCAGTTGGAGCTTGAAATTCAAAAGATACGGGCCACTGAGGGGTGCTCCTTCGGGGACGCCAGAAAGAAAGTACTGGAAAAGAGACCCATTCATTAGAAAGATCCTTTGCGTTGGTGGCAGGTTCCACACCTCTTACGGAGTCTACTACACATCGGACGGTGGAAACCTTTATGAATAAAATGAGTCAGATTTTGGAAGTGCTATGCAAAATGATCACAGCGTTTAGTCACAGGGGGGTCTCTCCAGCCCCATTGAACACACTGGAGAACGTGCAGACGGTCACGTCAAAAACCGTTAATCCAAACACGCAGACGGCCGTATCTAAAGCCGTCATTTCTGCCACGAAGGAGGCCATGCCTCCAGCCGCCGCACCATCAATGGCAGGTTTCAGCGACCGGGTAGTCGCAGAGGCGGCAAAGATTTTAGTGGCTCAACAGAGGAGTGTCAGAGGAGGAGAGGGAAAGAATGGAAAGGGTGAAAGAGAGAAGGAAGATATAAAATCCGGTGCTGGGGAGAAGGGGAGGAAGTCGGCTGGCTGTTCGGGTTCCGGGGCTTTGACGAAAAATCAAAGGCCCGGACCCCTTTCTTCCAAACACCATCAACCTCTCGAGACGGAGAACCGTTTCGGGGAGTTGATGGATCATGAGGAGATGGATGAGGGTCCGAACACTAAAAAGACGTACTTGTGCTCTCAGAGATGAAAATTTTAGCATTCTTTTACTTCAATTTTATGGCCATTTTACAATGGAATATCCGAGGGATAAGGGCCAATTATGAGGAGTTGTGCTGTCTGCTGACAGAGCATCGACCTGAAGTGTTGGCCATTCAGGAAACTCTCTTATCAGAGAAACAGCTTATAGATATTACTGGTTATTCGTCTTTAGATTGTATATCTTCTAGAGGCGTTTCACTCTTTATTCATAGAAACGTCCCATTTAACCCAATTTCACTTAATACAAGTTTACCAGCAGTTGCAGCCAGAGTATCTCTTTTTAAATCCCTCACAGTTTGTTCTATATATTTGACCCCATCAATAAATGTAAATAAAAATGAACTTGAGAATTTGATCCAACAGCTACCTACCCCTTTTTTGTTGTTGGGAGATTTTAATGGACGCTCTCCCCTGTGGGGTAGTGATCGTACCGATTCTCAGGGGAAAATAATTGAAGACATTTTAGAATCTAGTAACTTTGAACGTGGGTGCTCCAACGTTTTCCTGTTCGAGAACCGCTTCTTTGTCCCACATTGATATATCGATCTGTGATCCCTCCTTACTTTTGGATTTTAAATGGACAGTTTTAGAAGATATCCATGGCAGCGACCATTTTCCGGTTTTATTAAAACATGATTCAGACAACCTTGAGCAAACTCATGGCAGGTGGAAACTGAAACAAGCTAACTGGAGTCTGTTTTCAAACCTGTCTGAGGTTCAGTTACGTGCTAAGAAACGGGAATTTCCGAATGCCATAGATCCAATACAGCTCTACACTGACATAGTTATAAACAGTGCCAAGGAGTCCATTCCGCAAACTTCATCAAAACCTCATACACTAAAAAAAAACCCTGGTTTGATGATGAATGTAAAAAACTTCAGCAAGCCCGTAAAAAAGCTTTAAGAATGATGTATCTGCATCCTAGCTCTGAAAATAAACAGAACCACCAACGTTTGCGAGCCCAATGCCGACAGCTCTTCAAAAGTAAGAGAAGAGAATCGTGGAGAGGTTTCTGCTCCACGTTAAATTCGAAAACGAAACTGTCGAAGGTTTGGAAAGTGGTCCGCAAACTCAAAAATAAAAGTAACAAACAGGTGAGCCCATGCCTTACTGTGCAGGGGGACGTAATCGGAGATAAAAAAAAACTAGTAGCTGATCTTTGGGCCTCTTCTTTTGCTGCAAATTCTTCCTCTGAAAATTATTCTGTATCTCTTCAAATTAAAACACGTAAAGAAAAACAATGGTTAAATTTTACCTCTGATAATTCTGAAGACTACAACATTTCGTTCTCATTAGTCGAGCTTGACGATGCAATTAACAAAAGTGCAGATTCAGCAGTTGGACCGGATGATGTGCATTATCAATTTCTACGACATTTAACAAAGTACTCACGGTCTCAACTGCTGGACATCTTCAATCAGATTTGGATCACTTGCACCTTTCCTCCCTCTTGGAGAAAGGCCAATATTGTACCCATTCCTAAACCTGGCAAAGACCATACTAACCCAACAAACTACAGACCAATAGCCTTAACGTCCTGCTTATGCAAGACGCTGGAAAGAATTGTTTATTCCCGTTTACTGTGGTATCTGGAAACAAATAATATATTATCCAACACTCAGTGTGGCTTTCGAAGTGGTCGAAGTACTGTTGATCACCTGGTGCGACTGGAAACTTTTATCCGTAACGCGTTCGTCCAGGGTGAACATGTCGTTGCCATCATGTTTGATTTGGGAAAAGCTTATGATACCACATGGAAATATGGCATTCTTTCAGATTTACAAGAAATGGGTTGGAAGGGACATTTACCTCTGTTTATTTCCAATTTTCTAACGGATAGAATTTTTCAGGTTAAGGTTGGAGGATCTTTATCAGATATGAGGGAACAGGAGATGGGGGTGCCTCAGGGTAGTATCTTGTCTCCCTTGCTGTTTAATATTAAAATAAAAAATATTGTTCGTTCAGTGAAACAGGGAATCGAGAATTCTTTGTTTGTTGATGATTTTGCATTAGTAGCCAAAGGTAAAACCTTGGCATCTGCAGAACGTCAGCTACAGTTATGTGTCAATACCGTTCACGACTGGGTTTTACAAAATGGTTTCAAATTTTCTGGAGCAAAAACTGAATGTATTCACTTTTTCAAGCACCGGGGAATTTTTTAAGATCCTAATATTACCCTCAATAAAACTCCAATAAAGACGGTCCACCAAGTCAAACTTTTGGGTGTTATTTTCGATCAAAAGTTATCCTTCCTTCCTCATCTGAAAGATTTGAAAACTAAATGTCAGCAGGCCTGCAATTTGCTCAAGGTTATCAGTGGTATAGACTGGGGAGCTGACAAGAAAACTTTACTGCTGTTATATCGTTCTTTAATTAGAACCAAATTAGACTATGGTTGCACTGTTTATGGTTCTGCTAGAAAATCGTATCTTAAAATGTTAGATCCAGTTGCTCATCAGGCCCTACGCATTGCTTTGGGTGCGTTTCGCACCTCCCCTTTACGTGGAAGCTAACGAACACCCGTTGGAGCTGAGACGTACAAGATTGTCACTGAATTACTATTTAAAATTAAAAACTGATCCCATGATCCCCGCTTATGACTGTGTTTTCAACCCAGATTTTGTTCAGAAATTTGAAGCCAAACCTAACACAATACCTCCGTTTGGCATCAGAATGCAGGCTCATTTGGAAAAAGCAGCCATCGATGTTGCTTCCATCAACGATGATGAGCTTCGGACTGAAGCTCCTCCATGGAAATTATGTACCCCAAACATTAATTGGCAGTTGTCCGCTTTCCTCAAAAACAATACATCTGAAACCGTGAAACCGTAAATAACCAACTTTATTTAGAACAGTGTGCCTTATACCCAGGATATGAAAAACTTTTTACAGACAGGTCAAAGAAAGGAGATTCAGTTGCTGCTGCGTCGGTCTCCGGTAGACACTTAGACAAGCCTTTACAACAGCGTTTACCTGATTTTTGTTCTGTTTATACAGCTGAGCTCAAGGCAATTCATCTCGCTCTGAAACAAGTTTATCAATCCAAAAGAACCTCGTTTTTAATCATGTCTGATTCATTGTCAGCACTTCAGGCTCTTTCCACGAGAAAGATATCACACCCTTTTCTGGCAGAGATCCATGACCTCCATACACAACTTGTCTCTGATGGTAAAAAGATAGTTTTTATGTGGGTCCCTGGTCACATGGGCATCCGCGGCAACATTGCAGTGGACAAAGCGGCTAAAGATGCTCTGCATCTCGATTTCCCTTCAGAGATTTTCCAATTTGCTCCTTACTCTGACCTGCGTTGTATGACTGGATCTTATTGTAAACGGCTGTGGCAGACTGACTGGTCTAACCATATCAACAACAAATTATTTCAAATTCTTCCCGATTTGTCAGCTTCTTTGCCTAACTTTGCATCCACTCGCAAAGAAGAAACAGTTTTGTCTCGCCTTCATATTGGGCATACTTATGTCACACACAGTTTCCTTTTAAAAGGAGAAGAACCACCATGGTGCTTTGCATGTGATCGATCTTTTTCTGTTCGCCATTTCATGTCTGAATGTGCTGATCTGATTGAGGAAAGAGAAACATATTTTGGTTCAATACTTTCAAAGAGATTTTTAAAGTATGTAATGGTCAACACCTGTTTCAATTTTTACATGATGTTGGTTTGTTTTATCGCATATAAATCATGTCGTCATGTTTTGTTTTGTTTGGATTTTATTTATAGGACTGAATTTAGTGATTTGATTGAAGAAAGAGAACATATTTTTAATACATAAGTTTTAAAGAAGACTTTTCAAGAGGTGTCATGTGAAAGTTTGTTTGGGTATTTAAGAGTAGCAGGCTTGTTTTTTAAGTTTTGAAACATTTTATAATATTTTAAGATAACGTCTCTCTGGTCCTGATTTGGCTCGGAAGAGTCCGCTGGACCTAAAGCAATAATCATGTAATGTAATGTAATTTGGCTACGGTATACTTTGTTAAGATGAGCATAATTATTATCGACCATATTTAATAGTTGCGTTCCTTGATTTGCATTTTGTTAGTTGTTTAACTAATGTGTAACTGTAGATTATAGTCACACGACACCGAAGCGTATAGGCGACTACTGGTCAAATTATTCTGACACCAGCGAACCAGTTGATGGTAAGGGGAAAATAATATGGTCACACATTGGCCAATCTGGGATTCGAACCAGGTACCTTTCGGTTACTAGTAAGACGCTCTATCAATTTAGCTACCCGGCCCCTCTTTGTTAGTTCTCAACAATAGGCTAATAATAGCATTCCCCATTTCCTGCCTAGAATCAAGTAGACACTGTTATATATACATAGGGTTAAGCTATATTATATAGTGTAAGTCAGTCTGCGCACAGCGAAGAAGCGTCACTAGCTGAATATAATTGTTAGGCCTGTATTGTTTGTTTTATACGTAAATAAATGTATAAACTATATATACTCTAATTAATAATATTTAGGCCTATACTTTATAAGAATCTTTAAATTTCCAGAAAACGACAAATAGGCTAAGCGAAATCTTTTTTTTTTCGTAACTCGAGATCAGAGTTAAATTAATAGTTAGTTATTCATTGCTTACAGGGTCCAGCGGACTGCAAAGAGCCGAATCAGGACCATAAAATCAAGATTATAACTTCGCTAGTAGTAGTAGTAGTAGTAGTAGTAGTAGTAGTAGTAGTAGTAGTAGTAGTAGTAGTAGTAGTAGTAGTAGTATAGTTATTTAGGAAAATCTTTAATTTATTTATTTATTTTGTTTTGTTTGTTGTTGTTGTCATTATTATTATTATTATTATTATTTTTTTTTTTTATTCTTCTTCTTATTATTATTATTATTATTATTATTATTATTATTATTATTATTGTTGTTGTTGTTGTTGTTGTTGCTGTTATTATTATTATTATTATTATTATTATTATTATTATTATTATTATTATTATTATTCCTATTTGTTTTTAAAAAATAGTGTGCTGCTGTGCGTGTTCAATGGTGTAAATTTGGTCAGTGACGTTTTGTTTGTTTTTGCTGAAGTTGGGTGTAGCCCGAAATATTCAGATGGTGCTACTGGTTATTTTTTCTTATCGATTTACCAAAGTTTTTAGATGATTAATGGCAATTTCCGCCTGCCACGCAACACTTTTTAATACGCGTTTCTCATTAAAATACATATTGTTAAAATACATTATAACAAATTAACTGCATCGGTTAAAAATAATAATATTAGTTAAATAAATAATTGCTTTGCTGCTTGCAAGAAAAATGTCATTGTTTTTTTAGACCATTATAAACTTGCTTTGCCTTGTTTTGCTGAAGGGACATCAACGTATCCATAGCGCTTTAAAATTTTGTCATGGTTTTATTGTTGATATAGATGTGAAATATCGTTGTATGTGTGCATTATATGTTATGTATTATTTTTACTCTTTATTACTAATTGCGTCAGTATATTAATCATCATAAAATAATAATAATTCTAACTGCTTCAAAATGCGAATCTCGACTTGACTTACAGCTTGAAGCTGTGCAGATCGAAACAGAATTAGATCTAGAAGCAACAGCGGCTATTTTTATGCAAGGATGTTTCACCACAGGCTCTGAAGTCTTTTCTTTCGTTTTTGTAAACTCGTGGGCCTCCTACATACGTACGTAGTATAATCAAAGAGCTTATGATAGAATTGAGGCCTACGAAAGACGAGACTTCCCAGCCTGTGGTTTCACGTAGTCCTGCATGCATTCGTTCGTAAAACAAGTTGCATCCGGAACACTAAAGCAAAAACGTCAATAAATGCCTCGTCAGAAAAGAAAAACACAGGTTTTGGCATGGTTCAATTCATAAATAATTGAACTATGATCCTGTAATAAAGATTGAAGGCAGGTCTTGAGTGTAGCTTTGTCAGATGAGTTCTAAAATTCTTTGAAATTGTTCTGGATTGCACCCCTAGTAGGGAAATTTGGAACGGTGGGAGGTGAAATAAGGAACACTACCATACTGTATATTGAGAGCCGGACCTGGGAAAAGTCAGACAGGGTGGGGGGGGGGGGGGGTGTTACAGATTCAGCGAAGGCGCAAAGCGCCGAGCCTTCTAGGGAGGTCCGGGGGCATGCCCGCCCCCCCCCCCCCCCCCCCCCCGGAAATTCGGAAATTATTTTTTTGAAGGATGCAATATGGTGCAATCTGGTGCAATCTGAACCTTGAAATAGCCATTTGAGATGGTCTGGGACTTTGAGCTTTTTGAACAATTGAACTGACAAACTCTGGGGTACAAAAATTATCCTCTGCCCCTCCCTTAAAAAACAAAACAAAACACACACATACACAAACATTTATTTATCAGCAGCTTTTTGTTGATCGTTAACGGTATAAAGCTTTACCTTGTAGTTTATGAACATCACCGCCCCGCTTTCACTTTCAGTCTTGCTGCACTAGGTTCCTCGGCATTAGAACCAGTTGTGAATTGTATCTTCTGGCAAACCTTAATTACGTCAGACGTCTTTTCACTGATCTTTCTCGGAAAGAAGTGCATTGAAAGAGAGCAGCTCTTTTGGGTACCTGGTCGATTCAACGGAAATCCATTTCAACGATGTTTTTGGACGATTCAGCGATGGTCGTTTCAACGGATGTTCGTTACAACGAATTGTCTAATTATCAACTTAGCATCTTAATTAATATTTCTAAAAAAATCGTTTTTGGGGGATTAGGGCAGGATCAAGGTGAAGGTGCTGGAAGAGGATTGCGACCAGAACAAGAAAATATGGCTGCATTTACTAATTTAGGCTTAGGGGTTGGGTTACTTGGTCGTTTCAACGGGAAAACGCTTTGGACGTTTTAACGGATCCCTTGAAATGGATTTCCGTTGAACTGTCTATAAATAACTCTTTGTACCTTGGACCAAAACTGACTAAAAACTGCAATGTTTTAAAAACAATGTTTAAAAAAATTGAAACTCTTTGCATTAAAAAAATTATTTTTTTTAAAAGTTTGGAGGGAGGGGGGGGGGGTGTTCCGGAACCCAGGTACCCCCCCCCCACCCCCTTGGTCCCACCTTAATATTATACATGTATAATGTTGAGCAGTTTGATATTTGCACCGGTGCAGCGGTGCTTGCTTGTATGCGAGTGTGAGCGTTGGGGAAAGTATGCTTTGTGTGTTAATGACTGGCATTTTGGGATAGATTTTTACTTTAACAGCAAACCAAAATTCCGTGGTAATAAATTATATTATCATATCTGTCTCTCTTGCTCAAAATTAATCGCAATTCTTTTGCAATTAAAAAAATTAATAAAAACAAAGGACTGCCAATTGCTCATCAGGACAGGTTACGCTGCGGAAAAAACATCTTCCACCAGGGTTTGTTTTTACAACTCAGTCATTGCTGAAGGCTGAGACTGGTGAGGGTAACCTCGTAGCATGGCGTGGTTGACGCCGTGGGGGCAAAGGAGGAGGGTGTGTGGACTCCACAGATTTTGCCAGCTGTTGTGGAATGATAATTATGCATATTCTTGGATGAACAAGCAGCTGTGTTTGATGGACGTGGTAGAATCGGAGGTGGCGTTGATAACGTGTAAGTAAGCTTACGCGGTGGATGCGGTGGGATGGTTGGAGTATTTTCTGTCATTAGCTGGAGGATCAGGGGCAGCTGACGAATCAGACACATCTGGCGGACAGGACACAACTGGCGGATCAGACACAGCTGGCGGCTCAACTGTCAGATCAGGGACAGTTGACGAATCATGGACACCTGGCACATCAGATCGCGATGAAGTTTTCAGGTTGGGGAGGATCCGAGGTCTGTATGTAGGTAAGATGACTGGTTCAGATGCAGAATGGGAGCAGGTCGTTGCAACATCATTGAAATCTTCATCACCAAAGATGTGTCTGTCACAAGGCCAAAACCCGCACTTGGCAAATCCAGATGCAGCATTAGCCAGGGTAGCTGCCTTTGAGAAAGCTGTGTTGAACAGTTGACAAATCTGGAATGCCGTGATTGCTCTCCCCGCATGGTTTCTGAGCCACGACTCTTGTGCCTGACAATAGAAAGTCTGGATTGGTCTGAAAAACGACACGTCCAGCGGCTGGAGTCGATGGGTTGTCTGCGGAGGAAGGAACACCATTACAACTCCATGCTTTCTGGCCAGGTCAACTGCTTCCAGGCTTCTAGTGTGGGAAGTGTGGCCGTCAAGGACAAGCAAGACGTTTTTATGTGGTGTTGGTTTCACGGTGGAAACAAAGTAATGCAACCACATCAGAAACACGGTCTTGTCCATCCACCCGCTTTCATTCCCTGTCACAAGACTTCCAAGTGGCGCGCGGACTCTCAGTACATCTGGCAGTCTCTTTCTCTTAAACAGGATGAGTGGCGGAATCCAATGACCTGCAGCACTGGTGCAACATACCATGGTTGTATTGGACCCTTTCTCGGCGCTAGACGCACTGTCTTCCTTTATGCTTTCCTTTTTTCGCTATCACTCTTTGGCATTTTTTCTGCACGGTCGAAATGGCTGTTTAATCCATATTATAAATGGAAGTGGCGGTAAAGCCATGCTCATCAACCAGCTTTTCCAGGATGTCAAAAATCTCCACACGCTTTCACGGTTGAATCCTGTTGCTCTGGACAATGACGTAGCTTCAGGCTGCCTCAATGAAAGTTGTGGGTGCCGTCTGAGGAAAAGTTTCAGCCAGTCCTTTCCTGCACTTCTCTTCTCCTTATTGAACATGTGCGACAAGCCGTTTTGCTCCGTCACTTCAAACGCTAAGGATATCTTTCCGATTCGAGAATGTGGGAACAAAGCTGTTCCTCCAGCTCTTGTGGTAATGTTGATGGCCTGCGCAGCACTCTATTGCGTATTTGTTCCCTCCATCCAAGTGTCTGTTCAGAGTCATTACAGGTATCCCATAGGATCGTGAGGCAGCCCGGAGACCCATGTCCATATTTCTAAGGGCAGGATGTAAAAAAGCACACCCAGTGCTTAATCTTTTACCCTTGTTAAATAACATTGTTATCTTATCTTATCTTATCTTATCTTATCTTATCTTATCTTATCTTATCTTATCTTATCTTATCTTATCTTATCTTATCTTATCTAACTGATGACAATGCGTTGCCAATAGCTTGTAGTGTCCATTTATTTGCAGCGCAGAAAAAAAGAAGATTTTAAAAGGTGGGAAATAAGGAACAGTGCGGGTAATTTGGAGCACTGTTCCACTTTAGCATCCTTTTGGTGTTCCGATTTGTCCGCACTACGAGTAGCTGAACCTTTCGCCATGCAGTCTGCAATAGACTTTGATCTAATTTTAACAGAACTTGCAATTGAAGGAACATAACGTATGCTTTAAAAACAATAACAAGCGATGTTTCGAATGAGTTGGTCCTAATTAGAAACCACAACACTTTATCAAAAGTCAATATAAGAAGACAAATGGAAAAAAACAGAAAATACTCACAGCTTTAGTCTCTTTGGAGGCACAAACGTTGTTGTCACGTGGTTTGTTTCAAGGGATATCAATGTTACCAACCATGGAATCAACTAAACGAAATTAGCTCCCTTCAGCTAGAAATTAAGGTGTTCCGAATTACCTGACTGAAGCGAATTTACCGACTTTCCCTTAAATCTGAAATTCTGCTGTATCATTTTTGCATTTTGTAAAAATGGTTAAAACTACTTTTGTCCAGAAACGCAAAGGACCTTTTTAAATGACAATCTTACCGATTGCTTTTTAAGTGCGCTGATAAAAACATAATTTGCTATTAAACCCCACTTTTCTCTTCTATGCACGTCTGAACCTTTTCATTGCTATTTCAACACATATTCCAGGTTTGGGTTATTTCTGCCTCTATACATCACTTTGCACTTCTGGACGTTCAAATAAAGTTTCCTGCTGTTTGCTAAAATCCTTCGGTGTAACGCTCTATATGATCTCCAGCCTTACCATAAGTTGTTGTGTATCGTCAGCAAAATATTTTGCTGCTACTTTCTACACATTCTGGTAAATCATTTGTAAAGATCATGAGTAAGCAAAGTTTGCACTTGAATCTATTGAACTGAGTCTGAATTGTATTGTATTGTATTGTATTGCATTGTATTGTAGTGTAGTGTAGTGTAGTGTAGTGTAGTGTAGTGTAGTGTAGTGTAGTGTAGTGTAGTGTAGTGTAGTGTAGTGTAGTGTAGTGTAGTGTAGTGTAGCGTAGTATCCATTAATACCGCCTAATACTCTATTCTAAGGGAGATTTACTGCTATAGCAGTCTGACACGAAGTCTAGATTTAATTAATGTTCACACTTTGCACACACATATACACACGCACACAACATACACACACAAACACACCCACACACACACACAAACACACACACACACACACACAACAGGACTCAAATCTGAATAGTTGTTAATTTTGGAAGGCAAAAATATACGTATACATCTGTTTAGCCTTATATTTTAAACACAACAGACCCTTCCTTTCAATAAGGAAGCAATCATTTGTAGGTATATTGTTAATAAAGCAAATATAGATAATCAATTCATAAAACAGCTACTTTGTGCCAAATACAAACACAGATTAATTGTGGGGCCTGACTATGCAAATATAACTACAATCGAATACAAACGAACTCATGGGTTAGTAAAACGAAAAACAAAATGATAATAAATGTAGCTAGGAAGAAATTTTTAAAAAATGTTATAAAATCTTAGAGCTGTCATGTCATGTTGTTATCAAATATATAAGTGATATCATGCCATGTTAGCAACTCTGTGATAGTACGCATTGTTAGTAACTCTAGCTGATATGCCATGCAGGGTCTCATCGGCTGCCACCAGCTTCTTCTGGACCCACAAATAAGGGAGAACAAAACCAAACCATGCTTTGAAGGAAAATAAAATTATGTTTTGAAAAGGAAAAACACAGTACAAACAAAACATACATTAACATTCTAAAACACAAAATAACACAAAGATAGGCTCGACTTACCCTGGCCATTCCAGAACCGAGACCAGGACTATGAGGGATGGGGTAGTCTTGCCAATTGGTCAGCTCATCCTTGATAGACTGCTCCTGCAGAATGGCGGCAATCTTGTTGCAGAGGTTCCGAATTTCGCGCAGGACCAGCTTTCTAAGCGTCTTCATAGTGTCGTTGGTCTTGGACTGAAGAGCTTCCAGCTTGACGCGGGTCCTGTTGAAATTGTTGATGAGATCGTCATCCGTCTGGCTGCAGTTGTACAGTGTCGTCTGCAGCGAGCTCGTGCTGTGATGCAACAGATATTTCAGCCATCTGAAACATAATTTTGAAGGAAAAGGGTGATAAAAATTGAGGACAATGCACGCAGACATCTGGAGTGCTACTTCAACTGAACAAATATAAGAAATCTTCAAGAGACATCTGAACAATAATTTAGAAGGCAATTGTGAAAATTATGAGGAAAATGTATGCAAAACGTCTGAAAGGTATTTGTAACAAAGGAATGTGGAGGTAGTAGTAGTAGTAGTAGTAGTAGTAGTAGTAGTAGTAGTAGTAGTAGTAGTAGTAGTAGTAGTAGTAGTAGTAGTAGTAGTAGTAGTAGTAGTAGTAGTAGTAGTAGTAGTAGTAGTAGTAGTAGTAGTAGTAGTAGTAGTAGTTGTTGTTGTTGTTGTTGTTGTTGTTGTTGTTGTTGTTGTTGTTGTTGTTGTTGTTGTTGTTGTTGTTGTTGTTGTAATATGTGCATGCTCTGGTGCTAGATTTTAGTCTTCTAAAATTAATATCTTGAAAGACAGAGATGTGGGATTACACAGACCAGAACTGAAGAAGAACAAGGCAGACAGAGAGACCGATGGACACTAGAGTATTAATTTGTTTTGGTTTTTACCTGTAGTGTTGGTTGATTGCGTTGTGCCTGGCTTTGTTGAAGACATCTTTCAGTCCCTTCAGCACGCACTCCAGATCCGCCGTGACGTATCGCTCGTCAAACGCCATGTGCATGGCCGCGTTAACGGCGGACACGAAGTAGGCCTGTCGAGGTTCGAACCTAGGCCAGGCGTCCTTGAGTTTCGAGAGAGCGTTGTTCCTGACCCCTTCCTGCTGGTCCTTGGGCACCTGGTCCCAGCGGTTGCAGACGAACATGGTGGCTGAAGGATCGAACACCTCGCAGGTGTTGTCCTGGCCCTTGTGGAAATCCAGGATCGCTCTTAGGAACTCCAACAACTGAAAGGTTCACAAAGAAAGAGGTGCCATTACAAATTGAGCATTTAAAAATGGTTGTGCGATGTCAGTAGGGTAAAGGAGAGGAAGAAGATAGTGGCTGGGGAGACAAAGACAGAGGAGGAGGGGAAGGAAAAAGGAAAAGAAGGAGGAAGCCGAGTAGTTCATGGATTTTAATTTGGTAATCTTTGATTTGGGAACAATTGCCTGTCAGTATGAGTCTTCTAATAATGTCAACAATCGTAAACGTCTAAAAACTTACTCTGTCGTCATGCACACCTCCTGCATTGTTGGTTTTGATGACGTAGATATAGGCGGCAGCGCTGTTCTGCTTGACGTACTCCATGGTACATGACGTCATAGCCTCGTTCTCACCAATCCCAGGAGTATCGACTAATGTGACTCCGCTCTGTATTGTCCAGTAAAATAACAGATTTCATTACACGTCACATCCAATATTTCAACACACCCACACAAAATAGAACGCCTGTCAAAAATCGAACATACACATGGGCCTTAATTTCTTAATTTATACACACACTGTTCTTCTTCTCTCTCAAACACACGTACACCCATACATACAAATAATGCCAATACCATCACTACTATCACAACACTCAACAGTAAGAACAGCAACATCCCCGGACTTAATTAGAGAATGTTTGGGGAACACTGCCTGCGAACAGACGTGCGCCTGTTGCGACTATCTACATAAGTTGGGCTAAGCCTACTACTACTGGGAATCTATGAGTGAAACCGGCCTATTTTAGTTCGGAACTATATCACCATTTTAAAAATGGTGCGTCATGGCAGACGATGCCTTCTCATAACTTGGTCATCATTAAAACTTTCCAATGGATGCTGTTCTGTCGCGAAAAACGCGATTTCGACACAGTACAGTCATACTGTTTTCGGCTTTAGTCCGCAACTCAAGCCGGCAGTCCCAATCGGAGAAGGACTAAATTCAGGGCAGTTTAGACAGTAGCCTACTTTAAGACCGAACTATTCGCAAGCCATTTCCTTGCATACCGGACTACGGCCAAAAGACCCGAACTAGGCTAATGTACGGAACTAAAAGTTTAGTTTTTTTCATGCATAGATCCTCAAGAGCTGCATTTTAACGTCTGGAAGAAGCTTTTTAGCGCAGTACATGCATACAGAACCTTTTAACCTGGTGCGTTTTAACTCCTTTGGCCTTCAGTCTTTTCTCGCGATTTGTACACCACAGGTAACACCAGTCTCAGAGTTTTGCACTTGGCCTCGCATGGCATACTGATGATTGATTGTACAAGCGCCTGCTTGATGGACAGTATAGTTTCATCTGATACACATTTCTATATGAAAGCATGTTTAATACTTTTATGCTTTGAGTTGACTCTGTGAGGAATTGCGCTATACAAATTTTGTATATATTATTATTATTATTATTATTATTATTATTATTATTATTATTATTATTATTATTATTATTATTATTATTATTATTATTATTGTTGTTGTTGTTGTTGTTGTTAGATTTTTTTAGATTTTAGATTTTAGATTTTTAGATTTTAATGCTTTATTGTCCCTTTTTATCGGGAAATTCTGGGCCGCCTCCCCTGTGGAAGGCGTAGTCGCAGCCTGTGGCGCGCCCAAACCCAACCTACCTAACATTATTTGTGATTTTTGAAATTTAGAAATTCTTTAAATTTTTGATTTTTTTTTTATTTTGCTTAAATTTTGCTGAGGGAGCAAACCGGAGTACCCGGAGAAAACCCCCGAGACGTTGCCCGAGTCGAAAGTAAATAATATTCGGAGAAACATAACGCCCCGATGCAGGATCGAACCCACACCTGTCAGGCGCCATTGGTTTCTGGCCTGTGGACAAGGCAAGTTAGTCCCGCCTTAGCCCACTTGGCCACAACGCTCACAGTTATTATTATTATTATTATTATTATTATTATTATTATTATTATTATTATTATTATTATTATTATTATTATCATCATTCTTATCATTATTGCCCCCCCCCCACCCCCCACGTGGGGATCCCGGGGGTTTCAGTATAAATAGTATCCCCACTTTCTGGAAATTTAGTGCTTTAAATTCCCACTGTCGTTGTCTTTCTCCTTTGTTCTTTCTCATTCCTCTCTGTTCTGTCAATATACTATCTCCTTCTTCGCTAGACCAGTCACCTACCCTTTCTCTTGAAAACTCGTCTGGGACAAAACTTCTCATTTGTGTGTGAGGTCTGTTGGATCAGCTTGGGAATATTGGACGCTTTCTGCCAAATGGTCACTGGGGCTTCCTCTGATGTTATTATTTGGCAATGTAGGCATTTTATACGTATGTGTTTTGTTGATATTTTATAATGATGTTTATATTCTATTTTGTTTTTGTAAACGGGGGTTCGAGACATTAAAATATAGCCTCAGCGTCCCCTCCGTTGGATGTCTTTATTGTAACGTGACTGGCTGGTAGATTGCCTTCAGTGTTACCACTGGGGTTGTTTCGGCAGATCGTTTATGCGGATCAGGGGTGAGTCCTCTTTGCAGTCCGCTGGACCCTGTAAGCAATGAATAACTAACTAACTAATTATCATCATTATTCATGTATTATACCTGAAGGATGACAGCCGGCAGACTGATGTGGATGGCTTCCATATCCAGCCCTATCTCTCTCCTCTCATCATCCTTTTCGGCCACGATGGAGGTAAGCCAATCTCTCGCTTCGTCCACGCCAGCGAACTCTTTAGTGGTGGCCCTGCGGTCTCTGTACACGATGGTAGCGCTGTACGTCAGGGAATAGCGAAGCACGCAGATGCAGGCGGTGCAGCTGAATATGTGGACGGGCAGAATGTCCATGCCCAGAAGCAGGTTAAGGAAGGTGCTCTTGCCTGCGTTCGTCTCTCCTGAAAATATAACGTC
The DNA here is from genome assembly GCA_036898135.1 of Oncomelania hupensis. Classification (NCBI taxonomy): domain Eukaryota; kingdom Metazoa; phylum Mollusca; class Gastropoda; order Littorinimorpha; family Pomatiopsidae; genus Oncomelania; species Oncomelania hupensis. The sequence goes on along the minus strand of CM072511.1, from coordinate 120,308,616 downwards.
GTGCATTAAGGTTTTATTTTATATTAGTTTAGTTTATTGTATTTCTTATTTATTTGTTTACATTTTTACAAATGTGATTTTGATTATTTTTTTGTAAATTATTATTTTATCTTATCGTCCTTGGATATAGCGCTTTTCCTGCTCAAGAGCTGCTCAAGGCGCTGGCCGATGCAGGGTTTAACTCAAGCCGACCGAGGCGCCAACTTGCAGCCTGTGAGCGCAAAGTCTGAGGTCCAGACAATCTGAGCACAACCGAGGGCGACCGGGGATGGGGGAGAAGGGACCTAGTGCATGCTGGGTGTATTTGTGTAGCTGGCACTAAACCGTCTAGGACATAAGCGTCAGGATCTTTAAAGTCCGTGCGATAGAATGCGTGCGTAAACCGACTAGACCTCAGTTTATACTCTCATCTGAAGGAGTAAGTTACAAAATCAACACAGAGGACGAAGTGGAGAGAGGAGAGCAAGAAGGAGGTGAAGGAGAAGGGGAAGAAGAAGAAGAAGAAGAAGAAGAAGAAGAAGAAGAAGAAGAAGAAGAAGAAGAAGAAGAAGAAGAAGAAGAAGGAGAAGGAGGAGAAGAAGAAGAAGAAGAAGAAGAAGAAGAAGAAGAAGAAGAAGAAGAAGAAGAAGAAGAAGAAGAAGAAGAAGAAGTATAAACAACAACAACAACAACAAGGAGGAAAAAGACAAAGATAATTGGAAAAGGGGGGGAAAGAGAAGAGGAAGGAGGAGAAGAGAAACAAGACAATAGAAGAGTAGAAGAACGATGACAAAGAAGAGTATGAGGAGGAAGATGAGGAGGAGGAAGAAGATGTCCCTATAGGAAATCAGTGTGCTTGCAACCCAAGCTGTCAGTCCAACAAAGGCTGATAAATATAATAAGATGTGTTTTAGGTCTACTTATTATAGGAGGGGAAAGGTCGTATGCATGCAATGTGCAAATGTAAATAGGATGGAGGAAATGAACAGAATCACCTGCGCTCCCCCCTCCATTCCCTCTCCCCCTCCCCACTCCCTTTAGCCTATTCAACGGCCTAGCTGTTCCTGATACTTGATTATATCTACACAGTGCACGGAATGTAGACAATTCAGACAGAAGAACCCACTGGGGTCAAATTCACTGAACATTCATCAGGTGATCGTGTACTTCAGCAAACGGCATGCAAAGTTTACATTTAGAAAGACAAGTCATCTGACATTAGCATTATCGTACTATCAGAGAATGTTCAAACAACAATGAACAGACTAAATTTAGAAGGATAAAGTTATCTAAGGTTAGCACCAATCCACACAGAACTCCCTAAATTTAGAAGATAAAGTCATCTAAGGTTAGCATCATGGCAGTATCTGACAGCATTATACAGTAGAAAAGACGTAAACGAGTCATCTGAGGTTAGCTTTGTCACAAAGCCAAAGTAGAACTGTCTGTAATGATCGGTCTCTTGCGTCTTCGTATGTAATTAGACAAAAATGACTGAGGAGAATTCAACATTATTGTATATTTGGCAAGGGAACACAATTGTTGTTGCAATAATATAATTTATACTTGTTGTAACAGTACGGAGATTATATTTTTAACTGCGTAATGCTCTTGCTCCACTTAAACAACAAACCCTCTCCACCTCCTCTTTCTCTTCTTCTTCTTCTTCTTCTTCTTCTTCTTTACCCGATACACATTGGTCGAAGGCTACTAGAAGCATGCTGTAGTAGTCGCCTCAACAGGCCATAAAGCATGCTTTCATGCTTCAGAGCACTGCTTCCTATACGCTTAAAGCCCTAGGAGCATTGACCAATCAACTCATGAAAATAGAAAATGTAAGTTTCGTCTCCTCTAGGGGACGAATTAGGTCAAACTGTATTTGGTTTCTAGGTCAACTGTCTTTTACGAACCGTTTGAGAATGTTTTTGAACCGTTTGTTGACGCCGGGTAGTGTCCTCACTTGGTTTCATACAATTTTAGAATCCAAGAAGGCAAATTAGTTTTTGAGACGAAAAACCGGAATTTTGTAGAGCAACATTCTGTATATATTTACAGTGAAATTGCGCTTTTTCCGTCAACATGGAGCTTGAAGATTATAAGAAGCAGTGCTCTGAAGCAAGAGATATGAGAGCATGCTTTATTGCCTGTTGAGGCGACTAGTAAAGCATGCTTCTGGTAGCCTTCGATCGACCAATTACCGGGTGTCTTCTTCTTCTTCTTCTTCTTCTTCTTCTTCTTCTTCTTATTCTTCTTCTTCTTCTCCTTCTTCATCTTCTTCTTCGTCTTCTTCGTCTTCTTCCTCTTCTCCTTCTTCTCCTTCTTCTTCTTCTTTCTTTCTTTCTTCTTTTTTCCTTCCATCCTTCCTTCCTTCTTCCTTTTTCTTCCTCTTCTTCCTTCTCCTCTTCCTCCAGTTCCTCTTTGTGCGTTGTGTTCTTCTTCGTGCCAGAATCAATCCATTTTCGTGACTCTGCATGAAGCTTAACACTTGTCAACAGCGACATAAAATCCTCGATAGACATCTCTAGTAATCCTAAGCTTAAAAAGATTGGAAAGATTTCGGATTGTTCGAATCCTCTACGCTAAAATGTGTTATAAGTTAGTTACTTCGAATAGACGTGAATGCGTCTCGGTCTTTCTATATTATGCGAGAATTGTGTTCGTGTCAGTGATATGATCTCTCTTATCTATAAGATCGATATTCATTGTTCACGAGACAAAACTTCCACCATGTCAGCAGGGGATATACAAACTAAGATAGACATCTCTGCAGTAAAGTTAAGCTTACATCCCTTGGCTAGATCTACTCTTTTAGCCAGACAATATCATTCTTCAGAAAACCCAACTTGGAGTTTGAAATATAAGACATAAGATACGGGAATATTTATTAAACCAACTAAAACATTTACAGGATTTGGGTGTGGCTTCCTAAATAGTCAGTTGGTGTTTGACCCTAGGTATAGGCTAAATCGGTCCTGTCTTAATACTTCAGAGAAATAAAAATGAAGGAGAAGAAAAATACATTTATAGAAAGAGAGGAGAAGAACACATAACTTCCTGGGATGAAAGGCAGAAACTGAAGGCCGCAGATTGTGCAGGCAACCAAACTATAAGAACGGCGCGCGAACCACTGTAGGAGTAATGTTCTCTAGCTGAGACGTCTTTAAATTGATTGATTGATTGATTGTTGCTTTAGGTCCAGCGGACTCTTCCGAGCCAAATCAGGACCGGACAACCCCCGATCCGCATAAAAGATCTGCTGAAACAACCCTAGTGGGAAAATTGAATGCCCTCCACAGGCCAGTCACTTTACAATAAAGACATCCCACGCAGGGGACGGCTGAGGCTTTACCCCAACTAATCGAACCCCCGGTTACAAAAACAAAATAGAACACAAACATCATTATAAATTATCAACAAAACATATACATATAAAATGCCTATAGTGCTAAATAATAACATCATAGGAAGCCCTAGTGACCACCCGGCAGAAAGCGTCCAACACTCCCAAGCTGATCCAACAGACCTCATACACAAACAAGGAGTCTTGTCCAGGAAGAGTTTTCAAGAAAAAAAGGTAGGTCATTGATCTAGCGAAGAAGAAGATAGAATAGCAGAGTGATAGGACAGAGCAGGAATGGGAAAGAGTAAATGAGGAAGACAGCGACAGTGGGAATTTAAAGCACTAAATTTCCAGAAAGTGGGGATACTATTTATACTGAAACCCCCGGCATCCCAACGGGGGTACGTCTTTAAATGAATACTGCACATCTTTCTTATATATTTTAAAAGGGCAGAATCTGGTATGCTAACAGGACGCAACAGAACGTATTCTGTCCACCAACTGAGTCGGCTTTTAAATGGTTCAAAAGGGCTGAATCGGATAGGTTGACAACGTACCCAGGCGGTTACAATAGCAGCGACAACCATTGATATAGGCCAAGTTCTCAGGTGTCCTATCAAAGAATACTAGACTGCGTAAACTGCTGACACTGACAAAATGCAAAAGTCTGGTAATATGCTAGCAAACCTATGCAAACGCAATAATAAAAACGATAATCATTTTATTTGCACTTAGTCCTCTCCAACTGAACTGTCTTTAAAATAAATACCAATACAGAGCTAACTCAAGACGCACGAAGCTTGAGATGTAACGAATACTACATAACATTGTAAGTTGAGACATTGCAGAATCTGATAATCATATAGGCAATGCATGCAAACAATTTAGCAGACGACACCCCCTTTAGGCCTATGCATTTCAAGTGTGCCCCAGTAATTGAACGCATTCGATGTCAAATTTAAGATTTTTTATCATAAAGGCGTTACAGTATGCACTCCAGCATCCCTAACTGTGGTGTTTTGGATTTTAGATTTTAGATGTCCGTTTTAGATAGATTTGATTCATTGTACCCGAGCCGTATAATTTGAAATGTTCCACTCCTGTTGAGTTCGACACCTGTGACAATAATATTTTCCTTATACAATTATGAAAAAACAAAAACATTATGCTAGATTTTAATCTAACAACGTAAGTCCATTCTCGAATGTTGTCCTGCCACCTCTTTTTCGGTCTCCTTCTTCTTCTACCTCCTTGCACTGTGCACTGTGTATAGTTCTTTACATACGACGGTATTTTCTGGAAATACAATTTCTGAATAAACTGGTTTCCTGCAAATACAACTTCTGTTTTCGCGACATGACTGGCCAAATCCTGAGATATCCTCGCCTCCTTTTTTTTTTCTTCTCCCGCTCACCTGCCACTTCTTGCTGACGGTTCTTGAATCGAATTTACACGGTCACGCATTTTCTGAGTGAAATCAGACCTTCCGTATCATTCCGTCCTTTCCAAATCCCCCCCCTCCATCCCCATCTCCTTCCCTCTCCATAAACACTCTCATCACCGTCACCATACAACCTTCAACTACCCCTTTCTCTAGTGGGTGTTGTATACAATTTTAATACCTATGCACTTTCTTGTTCGCACACTCTTATTCCCCCACCCCACCCCGAACTCTCACCCCATAACCCCCAACCCTCAAACGTCCTTACTTTCGACCTGCTAGACACGCTTCCTATCTCTCAAGGCTAATTAAAGCTAACGCGAATTAAAATTTAAAAAAAAAATCTTGCAAAAGAACTTATAAGATTCAACAAACCTCTAGCTTGTAACACGTTTCATCTTGTAGATAATGAACACAGTGTTCCAAAAAGAAGATTGCCCATTCAAATTGACAATTTCACCTTGCACCACGTGTAGAAAAAAACAACACACAAGCTAACTCTATGTTTCAAAAAGATTTTCCCAGTAAAATTAACAATATCACACTTATGATTGGGTCATATATGGGTAGTGTGTATTATTGTGAATATCATTATTAAGCTTACTAGTGTAGCTTGCGTTGTACGTATAATATATACATGTATGACATACTGAAACATCGATGGTACACCTGCACCTTTTCACCTTACTGAAAGCAATCATCACCCCTCTACCACCCACTGTTAATATCCTCCACACACACACACGCACACACATTTACACCCACGTGTTTGAACACATAAGCAAATAGTCATCTGTTAGGAGATTTAGACATTTTATGTTTTTGGCGTAACTTTAATCTCGACCTAACAAACCACAACACACAATAGCACAATACGCCACAACACAGCACAAATATATTGTCCGATAAAATGTAATTTTAAAAGATAATAACAGAAATGTGCCTTTAAATTCTGAATTTACATCATTCCAAATATTTGTCCTGCATTTTGTTGTCTTCTCTTCGGATACAACACGCACACACACACACACACGCACAAACCCACCCACAATCACACACACACACACACACACACACACACACACACACACACACACACACACAGTGCGCGCGCACACACATTTCAAAAACCTCCCCCTTTCAGGATGTCCTTGATTAATAATAATAATAATAATAATAATAATAATAATAATAATCATAATAATAATAATAATAATAATAATAATAATAATAATAATAATAATAATAATAATATTTGTAAAACAAAGATATAATAATAATAATAATAATAATAATAATAATAATAATAATAATAATAATAATAATAATAATAATAATAATAATAATAACAATAATAATAATTTTTAACAAAGTTGTAATAATAATAATAATAATAATAATAATAATAATAATAATAATAATAATAATAATAATAATAATAATAATAATCATCATAATAATAATAATAATAATAATAATAATAATAATAATAATAATAATAATAATAATAATAATAATAATAATAATAATAATAATAATGACGATGATGACAAAATTTATCTGCCTCGCTTTCCATCATCATCACAATTACAATCATCATCATCATCATCATCATCATCATCATCATCATCATCATCATCATCATCATCATCATCAACATCATCTTCATCAGCAGCCACCTCACCACCACCACGATGATGATGATGATGATGATGATGATGATGATGATGATGATGATGATGATGATGATGATGATGATGATGATGATGATGGAAAACGAGGCAGAAAAATTTTGTCATCTGAAGTCTTGACGTGTGTGGGTGTGGGTGTTGGTGTGGGCGTGGGTGTGTGTGTGTGTGCATGTGTGAATGAGTGTGTGTGCGCGTGTGTGTGAATGTGTTTAAAGTTCCATGCTTCTTGGTTTTTGAAAATGCTTCGAAATCACAAATGAGTGACATGAAAAATGCGGCGTTCAAGGTAGTTTGTTCCTGTTCATATAAATAAATCTTGTCAATGAAATGATTCCATAATTTTCTTGTAAAGATTGAAAACCATATTAGCTTAAGCCTATATACATACAACAGACAATTACTCACTGTATTTTTTTAAAGTTAATTGCCGGTTTAAGAATGCGCCCTTTACCAGGAAATGAATGACCTTAAGGATTGAGCACACGGCAATTATAAAATTGTAAACCTCCCCCTCACGATAGCTTCCGCTGTTGTATGCAATAGGTTACGGATGCGTGGGACCGCATGTAATAAAAACGTCTGTTGCCTTAACGTATGTGGCTTCTTTGGATATTTGCAGCGTAATTGCATTCAGTACTGAAAAACCAAACCGCCGTTGGGGTGCCGAGGATTTCCGTATTAATAGTATCCCCACTTTCTAAATATTAAGTGCTTTAAATTCCCACTGTCGCTGTCTTTTTTCTTTGTTCTTTCTCATTCCTGCTCTGTTCTATCAATCTACTATCTTCTTCGCTAGCCCAGTCGCCTATTTTTTTAATAACTTTTTAAATAATAATAATAATAATTTATTTTATAAAGCGCAATTCCAAACTAAAAAGTCTGCTCAAAGCGCTCACACGCATACTCTCACACAAGCACTCGCACAATAAGAGACTGTACAACACACTAAAATATGGTGTATATAAAATGTAAAAAAAAAACTACATACATCTAACACCACATGCCTACAAACAAACACACACAGAATCATTATAAGCAGCCAAACCAATAAGATAAAATTCGTAAATATACACATGTCCTATAAAATTAAACAAAAGTATTTTTTAAAAAAATAAAAAAACAACAACATACATATATACCTATATTTTAAATCTAAAAGATGTAAGAAACATTAACACAAAACCAAACATGGCTTAATGCAATCAAATACAATATAGAATAAATACAATGACATAAACTGACAGAACTTAATCCTCGTCCTCTGACTGACTGAGCCAGTAAAAAAACAAACATGCAATAAGACAAGGTATGATTTTATGGAATAAAATAGTTGACTTTGCCAAATTTCATAAACCCATTACGTGAAGATCACAACAATGTAAAAATGTAGGACCCTGGGTCCAGTGACCGACAGACCAGGGCTAAACTAAGAAGCAGCAGGCACCCCCCTCTAGTCAAATTCGGGGGTAGTGGACGAGGTGGGAGTTGGGGAGGTGCGGGACCATCCAAAACTGGGAAATGTGAGCATGCACACAAGCGAAATTCCTCCACGTGGGAGGTTAAAACGAATAAATAGAACTAAAAGGGGTTCCTCACGCCGGTATAACCCAGGTAAAAAGCGCTTTTAAATAAAATGCTGAAATTGGGATGGGAGCAGGCAACCAAGGGGTGCATACTACCTTTTAACACAAATTCTTCTTCTTCTTTTTTTTTTTTTTTTTTTTTTTTACTAATCCTTCTACTGACATCACCACCACCACCACCGCCACCACCGCCACCACCACCATTACGACAGCGAACGACGACCATCACAAGTATCCACCACCACCACGACAACTACTACCACCTCCGCCACCACCACCACCACATCAACCATCACCATATCCACCACTGTCGTTAATTAGTTACTTCTGGTGGCAAGGACTTTGGCGAACTTTCAATGGCTGAAATATTTGGAGAAGAGGTGGGTTTTTAGATTCTTCTTGAAAGCATCATGCGACTGGATGAGGCGGAGGTCGGAAGGCAAAGAGTTCCACAGAGTGGGAGCAAAAACAGAAAATGACCTTTTCCCAAAGGAATTGAGGGAATACTTGGGAACAGTGAGAAGAGATGAATTTTGAGAACGAAGTAATCGGGAAGGTTGATATAAACACAACAATCCTGAGAGGTAGGAGGGAAAGGAGTCAGTGTGGAGGCAATGGAAACAGAGGGAGGCAATTTTGTACTCACTACGAGCTTTGACAGGGAGCCAGTGAAGGTTTTTTTTAGAGCAGTGCTTGCACTAGAATGGCGCGGTTGACGAAGAACGAGACGGGCAGTGATGTTTTGGATGCGTTGGAGTCTATAGAGTTTATTTTCCGGTAGGCCGGCCAACAGAGAATAATTGCCGTAGTCAAGTCGTGACAGAATAAAGGAAACAGCAAGTTTGTTAGTGGCTTCAACTGTGAGGTATCGGCGTATTTTACTGAGTCTTCGAATATGAAAATTAAGAGATTTGCACAGTATGTTGATCTGAGTTTCCATTGACAGGCTTTCATCAAGATAGACTCCCAAGTTGCGGACAGATTTTGAGAACTCAATCTGGTGACCAGAAACAGTCATTGAGTGTGCAGAGGCCCGCCGCAACTTGGACTTTGAACCAATCAGGATGAGCTCAGTTTTATCATCAAAACTCCTCATTTGTGTATGGGGTCTGTTGGGTTAGCTTGGGGATATTGGACGTTTTCTGCCAAATGGTCACTAGGGCTTTCTAAGGCATTATTATTTAGCAATTTAGGCATTTTATATGTATGTATTTTAAAATATTTATGTTCCATTTTGTTTTTGTAAATGGGGGTCCGATAAATTAGAATACAGCCTCAGCGTCCCCAGTATGGAATGCCTCTATTTTAAAGTGACCGGCTGGTGGAGTGCCTTCAGTGTTACCACTAGGGTTGTTTCAGCAGATCTTTTATACGGATCGGCGGTGAGTCCTCTTTCAACCAAGTTATGGTCCTGATTCTGATCTTTGCAGTCAACTGGATCCTATAAACAATGACTAATTAACTACCTAAATGAAAAACAAGGTCGCCTTTCATAGGGCGATTTAAGTACATTTCTATCGGTTGTTGTTATTAAGTATTAATAAAATTCAAAAAAGGTTTAGATTCAAAGAAGAAGAAAATGAAGAATACGAAGATCCACTCCCGAATGAAAGTCATTATATTAATTCCACTGTTACGTATGATGAATTTTTAGAACCTTTGAATTCTTTTAAATCAAATAAATCTGCTGCAGTTATGATAGCATTTATTACCAAATGTTGATCCAGTTGCAGACCGATAGCATTAACATCACAAGTTGGCAAATTATTGGAAAAGGTTATTCTTAATAGAGTGCTTCATTCTTGTGAGAAAAATTCGATTTTCCCATTAAATCAAGCAGGTTGTAGAAAAGAAAGATATACTGCTATATACAAGCAGGATTCAAGGCAGGGCGAAGTACCCTGAAAAGATTTTCAATCTCAGAATAATCTGCGAAAAATACCCACAGCAGCAACAATATCTATAACATGTGTTTGTTGACTTCAAGAAAGCGTCTGGCCGAGTCGGGCATGCAGCTCTGTGGGCAACCAATGAGAATGTACAACAGCAGCCCTAACATTATTGAAGTCATCAAAAGCCTGTATAATAAGACTACCAGTGCAATCCTCCACAACAGCACCATCGGAAACTGGTTCAGAACAACAATCGGCGTGCGTCAAGGATGCCTACTCTCTCCAACACTCTTCAACATTTTCCTAGAGCGCATCATTTCAGATGCCTTTGCAGATCACGAAGGCACAGTCAGCATAGGGGTAGAGCAGTCTTCAACCTCCGTTTTGCGGATGACATTGATGGATTGGCTGGAGAGGAACAAGAACTTGAACAGCTGGTACACAGGCTTGACACTACCTCCAGGGCCTAGGGAATGAAAACAAGTGCAGAGATGACCAAAATGATGACCAACAACACCAATGGCATCAATACGGACATCAAAGTCCAAGGTCAATCCCTCAACACAGTGAATAGCTTCAAATATTTAGGAGCAATTGTATCAGACAATGGGTCCCGACAGGAAGTCCTCTCCAGGATCGCACAAACAACTGCTGCCCTGACAAGGTTGAAGCCCATTTGGAAAGGCAGGACCATCAGTCTACATTTCAAGGTAAGGCTGCTGCGCTCCCTTGCCATCTCCATCTCCATACGCTTGCGAAACATTCGAGTGGACTGGCTTGACACTGAGCCAAATCATGAGGGTTGCTGAGGATCTAGGACAGAGAAAGATGGAGCACTCTGGTTAAACGATTATTTTTTGTGCCCCAACGACCTTCGAGTTACGGGATAGGATAGGATAGGATAGAATCCAGAGCATTTAGTTAAATTAACATCACTTTTTTTAATCGTTTTTTCCCCAGAAAGTCTAATGTTAGCGACATTTTTTTGATGTACGGAAAGCGTTTGATAGTGTTTGGAATGCACATTTACTTCACAAATTGAAAAAAAAAGAATATCTGGAATAATGTATACATATTTTAAATCATTTTTATCTCAAAGATATATATGTACTCCTTACGTTGGTAAGGTATATTACTCTTTTAAGAAGATTGACATGGGTAGTCCACGAGGTTCCAATTTTATTTCCTATTCTTATATATGATCTTCCGAAAGTTGTGTCAAAACATACTAATGTTGTGCAATATGCAGAATAATGTAGATATTTGGATTAATATTAGTTTAAAGAAAAAAAAACGTGCAAGAGAGTTGTAAACAACGTACAAAAGCTTTATCAGATCTAAATAAATAAATAATTATTTATAATAATAATAATAATAATAATAATAATAATAATAATAATAATAATAATAATAATAATAATAATAATAATAATAATAATAATAATAATAATAACAATGTATATTTAATATAGCCCGTTTTCATACTCATGCTCAAGGCGCTTTACAATTACATCCAGTTACACAAACATGCAACACATAGAAAGCACAATAATTAAAACCAACATCAGCAAACAAGCAAAGCATACCCAAAGCAAGACATCAACAACATAGCCATGCATACAAAGCGCGAAAGGACATACAAGCACACAGTTAAACCACGGCAGGACAAACAACAAGGTCATAAAGACAAAAACACTAAAAACATAAAAGCAAATCATAGTACAAGTGCATACAGGGCATCAGCAAACCAGCGAATCAAACTCGAGGCCATTAAAAGCAAGACATCAGCAAACCAGCAAAAATGAACCCAAGTAAGACATTACAGTCTACAATAAAACCATACATACATCATGATACACAAACAGAATATACAACTAAATAAGCAAAAGAGCGTGACCAAACATATAATATGTAATAGATGGCAAGACATCAGCGCTCAAGCAAAACATAATCAGAGCAAGACAATTAAACAACATTAACAATGAAACCATACAAACAATTAGCATATCACACATAAATAATCAGCAACATACATGACAAAACACAAGCAGGGCATACTCGCGGGCAAAGTAAGTCACTGAGATGCAGTCATGGGGGTGAAGGGTGGAAGGGTGCGGGGGGGGGAGGGGGAGGAATGTTTATGTGTATGCAAGTGGGAAAAGATGAGTTTTTAGGCCTGTGCGGAAAGAGTCAGGGGAGGGAGAGTGACGAAGACTGGCAGGGAGAGAGTTCCAGACGAGAGGAGCAGCAGCGGTAAAAGAGCGTTCACCAAAGGATTTAGTGTTAACTCTAGGGTTGGAAAGAATGGAGGTGTCTGCTGAGGAGCGGAGTGTTCTGGATGGTGTGTATGTCTGAATCATATCTGTGAGGTATGCGGGTCCTGTTTGTGTAAATGCACCAAAAGTAAAGCATGCGATTTTGTATTTGATGCGTGTCTCTATAGGAAGCCAGTGAAGTGCTTGAAGGTGGGGGGAAATGTGCTCAGACTTGCTGATTCTCAGGATCAGGCAGGCAGCATTATTCTGAATTTCCTGTAACCTGTTAAGGAGGTACTGGGGACAGCCATGCAGCAGGGCATTACAATAGTCCAGACGAGACAATATGAACGCAGAGACAAGAGTCTTTGCAGCTTGCTCAGACAAATAGTGCCGAATCGAACCAATACGGCGGAGTTCAAAGTTGACAGCACGAATGATGCTCAGTACCTGTGCATGCATAGTAAGGTGGGAGTCTAGCGTGACGCCTAGGTTCTTTACTGTATCAGAGAAAGGGACAATAGCATTGCCTATGGTAATGTACTCTGGGAGTTGAATGGAGGAAGACATGCGTGGAGAAGAGACAACCATGACTTCCGTTTTTTCGTCATTTAGTTTTAGCTTGTTAAATGCCATCCAGGATTTAACGTCCAGGATACATTCTTGCATTGAGCGCACCAGAGTGTCAAAACTCTTAGGATCGGCAGACTTCTGTAGCTGCGTATCATCTGCATAGGAATGATGAAGAACTCAGTGGGCAGCCATGAAATAAGCGAGAGGCGAGGTGTATAAAACAAACAATACAGGGCCCAATACGGACCCTTGAGGCACGCCATGGCGCAGCAGAAAAGGATCAGATGTGCTATTGTTTATGGATTGTTTATGTTTATGATAGAAAATGGTCTTCAGTATCTGAAGAAAAACCCTACCTATTGTTGTTCAATAATGGTGCAAAGGGTTTGCCGAAATTAGAACTAAATGGGAAAATTCTAAATTATAAGCAAAATGTAACCTTTTTGGGTGTATATCTTACTACAAAATTTAACTGGAACTATCACACTCAATACTTCATATCAATAGCTAGTAAAAGATTTTTTTTAAATTACTTTGTTTACAGTCATGGAGTCAAGATACAAAAATATCACTTCATTTGGCAATATCGTTAGTGAGGTCAGTACTTTGTTACGGGCAAGAAGTTTATTTTTCTGCACCAATTTCATTGCTGAATAATCACAAAGTATTGACAGTAAAGCAGTGTGTTACACGCCTTTACCAATAGTTGATTCAGCCCCGATGCTTAAATTTTGATATATGTAACTCGTATTAGTTTATCCACGCAACCTGTTTGCTCAGCAACAAGACAGGAGCCGTCGTATAAAGTTTTCCAACTTTATTCAGCAAACCTCATCCCCCCCCTCCCGCTCTCCTCCCCAACATACTCATAAAATACAGAAGAACACACAAGGGGGGGGGGGGGGGGTTAAACTAAAACAGCCTCCCCGCCACCCACCCAACAAACTCATTATACACATATGGGGATTTAAACTGGATCATGGAACAGGTCCAGTACAGCCCCAAGCACACTTATGAAACACGAAAGAGAAGTTAAACTGGTCCAGAACAGTACCCCTAAACATAACTGCTAATCACTATAGGGGAGTATAACTGGGACAGGTCCAGAACAGCCTCCCCCTTTTAAAATATAATTGTCAAGCCCAATACACAGTCGATGACCTGCTCACAGTGGTGAAAAAACGGAAACTCCGATGGTATGGCCACGTCACCAGAACATCAGGTCTTGCAAAGACCATCCTGCAAGGCACAGTGCAAGGAGGTAGAAGAAGAGGGAGACCGAAAAAGAGGTGGGAGGACAACATTCGAGAATGGACTGGTTTGACACTGAGCGAAACAATCAGGGTTGCTGAGGACAGGGAAAGATGGAGTACGCTGGTTAAACGATCATCTGTGATGCCCCTACGACCTCCGAGTAACGGGATAGGATAGGATAGGATAGGAATACATGAGAGTTAAACTAGGACAGGCCCTGGTCAGTCCCCAGCACACTTAAAGCCCCGACACATTACATACACAAAAGGGAGTTAAACTGAGACAGGTCCAGAACAACCCTTCCTCCACAACAAACAAAACACAAAAGGGGAGTTAGACTGGTACAGGTCATGAACAGCCACCTTAAACAAAACTATCAACCTACAAGGAGTTAAACCCCAACTTAGATATTAACCACTATGCCCTTCACCATAGGAATTAAACTGGGACCAGTCCAAAACAGCACTACCACCACCCCCCTTACTTCACCACCATCACCACCACCACGCCCCAAAACACTCATAACCAATTAAAGGGAAGTTTAACTGGAACAGATCCTACCCCAACACATAAAACACAGAAGGGGAATTAAACTGAAATAGGTCCAGAACAGCCCCACTCCCCCCAACACACTCATAAAATACAGAAGAACACAGAAAAGGAGTTGAACTGAAACAGTCCCTTCCCCTCTCCAACACAATCATAAACCACCGAAAGGGAGTTATACTGGATCAAGGAACAGGTCCAAAACAGCCCACATATATTATATTATAGTATGTGTAAATTAAATCATAGAGGTATGGGGATAGAGAGAAAGAAATAAAGAGAGTTATTTAAGTTAATTTTATTTTTTCCTAGCGGTTCTTGTTAATGAGTTGATTTTTTGATATAGTTAATTATTTACATTTGTTCAGTAATATGTTCGTTTTCATATTTTCAATGTCTAAATCACTGAGGTGGATAATAGACAAAAATTGAGTAACACACCCCAAACAGCCCACAAGCACACTTATAAAACATAAAAGGGGAGTTAAATTGGGACAGGTCCAGAACAGTACCCCTAAACATTACTAGGGGAATTAAACTGTGACAGATTCAGAACAGCCCCCACGCTCCAACTAAAGAAGAGTTTAACTTGCTCTGTGGGTTCGGGCATTAAATAGAATAGACCCAACGTTTCCCGGCGTGTCGTAAGAGGCGACTAACAGGTGTGATGTTAGCACGGCATCACTGGGCGAAAGTCTTCTACACAGATGTCACCGGCCAGGGCGGAGGAACCTCACGTTACTACAGGTTCAACGACCATGTGCTCAGAGCCAAGGCGAGCCACACTGTATTCGTGGATTTCGGCTGTGGCCAACACCCTGGAGAGGATTGGGCACCGCCAGGTCTTATTTGCCCAAGACACACTACATGATGACACAATCCACTAATTCCATACCGGATCGGTCGTCGCCCGGCACATGGACTGCGCCTTCCGTTGGCCACCAGGACGGAGGTGTTAAGTATGCTACTGATGGACAATTTAGCAAGATCCGCACGAGAAACAACATCGTCATAGGAACCTGGAATGTCAGGACCCTAACCGCGGAAGGAAAATTAGAAGAACTGGCCCACGAGTTGGACCACTATCGATGGAACGTTCTAGGCATCAGCGAACTGCGCTGGAAAGGCCTAGGTGAAACAACGACCGACAAAGGCCACAAGCTCTATTTCAGCGGTAGAGATGACAGGCACGAACACGGCGTTGGATTCTTGGTCCACAAGAACATTCTAGCCACTGTCATGGGTTGCCGCCCAGTCTCCAGTAGACTCATTACCATCCGCTGGAGAGCAGCCCCTTTCAACATCACCATCATCCAGGCCTATGCCCCAACATCAGACTATGACGACAGCAAAGTGGAGGATTTTTATGAAAATCTACAGGCGGTCCTTGACCAAGTGCCGAAGAAGGACAAAGTCATAGTGCAAGGCGACTGGAATGCCAAGGTTGGCCAAGATGCGCACCACAACTGGAGAGACACATGTGGACCCCACTGCAACAACGAGACAAAGTACAGGGGTCTGAGACTCTTGGAGTTTGCCAGATACAACAATCTGGTACTGGCAAACACGCTTGGTCTCCACAAAAACTCCAGACGATGGACATGGCACAGTCCTGGCGGGGAGCATTACAACCAAATAGACTACATCATGGTCAAGAAACGCTTCAGATCAAGCATCAACATTGGCAGGACACGCACTTTTCCAGGAGCAGACATCGGAAGTGACCACGAACTCGTGATGATGTCTTTCCGGCTCCACTTGAAGAGAGTAAATACAGCAAAGTGCACTAGACTGAAGTTCGACCTGGACAAACTGCAAGACCCGGAGGTGGCAGAACTATTTCAGGCCACAATTGGAGGGAAATTTGCACCACTGCTCATTTTGGGGGCTGGTGAAGTAGATGTCAACACCATGACCACCACCTTCAACTCAGCTGTGACAGATACCGCCACTGAGATCCTTGGCAAGCACCGACCAAAGAAGAAGCCGTGGATCACAAATGAACTTTTGGATCTGTGTGATAAACGAAGAGAGATGAAAAAGAAAAAGAACACCTCACAGGGAGCTGATGTCTACCGAAAAATCAACAATGACATACGAAAAGGCATGCGCACAGCAAAGGAGAACTGGATAGAAGATCAATGCCAGGAAATAGAGAACAGTCTGAACAAGAACAACAGCAAGAAGGCCTACCAGACTGTGAAGCGGATGACAAGTGTCAAACAGCCCAAAGTCTCCATGATCCAAAGCAAGTCTGGCATATGCCTTACAGAAGAACAAGAAGTCTTGGACAGATGGACAGAGTACTGCTCTGACCTTTACAACCATACACCAAATGGAGACCCATCAGTTCTAGCATGTCCCGAGAACAGAGAAGAAGAAGAAATCCTCCCAATTCTCTGGGAAGAAGTTGAGGCAGCAGTGCAACCGCTAAAGAAAGGGAAGTCAGCGGGAGTGGACAACATACCCGCGGAACTGCTACAAGCAGGAGGAGAAGCGATGATTGGTGCCCTCACCATTATCTGTAACAATATCTGGAAGAGTGGGGAGTGGCCTATACCATGGACCCAGTCGCTTGTCATCACTCTTCCCAAAAAAGGTAACCTTCAGGAGTGTGAAAATTACCGGACCATCAGCCTCATCAGCCATCCCAGCAAGGTCCTCCTGAAAATAATACTCAACAGGTTGAAACCCCAAGCTGAACAAATCATAGCTGAAGAACAAGCAGGATTCAGGGCAGGGCAAAGTACCACTGAGCAGATTTTCAACCTCAGAATAATCTGTGAGAAATACCTACAGCACCAACAACATCTATATCATGTGTTCATAGACTTCAAGAAGGCGTTTGACCGAGTCTGGCATGCAGCTCCATGGGCAACAATGAAAGTATACAACATCAGCCCTAAAATTATTGAATTCATCAACAGCCTGTATGACAAGGCTACCAATGCAGTCCTCCACAACAGCGCCATCGGGAACTGGTTCAGAACAACAATCGGTGTGCGTCAAGGATGCCTACTCTCTCCAACACTCTTCAACATCTTCCTAGAGCGCATCATGTCAGATGCTCTTGCAGACCATGAAGGCACAGTCAGCATAGGGGGTAGAGCAATCTCCCATCTTCGTATTGCAGATGACATCGATGGATTGGCTGGAGAGGAACAAGAACTTGAACAGCTGGTATAGAGGCTTGACACCACCTCCAGAGCCTATGGAATGGAAATAAGTGCAGAGAAGACCAAAATGATGACCAACAACACCAATGGCATCAATACGGACATCAAAGTCCAAGGCCAATCCCTCAACACAGTGCATAGCTTCAAATATTTAGGAGCCATTGTATCAGACAATGGGTCCCGACAGGAAGTCCTCTCCAGGATCGCACAAACAACTGCTGCCCTGACAAGGTTGAATCCCATTTGGAAAGACAGGACCATCAGTCTACATTCCAAAGTAAGACTGCTGCGCTCCCTTGTCATCTCCATCTTCCTATATGCTTGCGAAACATGGACCCTCACAGCAGATCTCCAACGAAGAATACAAAGCATGGAGATGAGGTGCTACAGAAGATTTCTGGGCATTTCCTATACCCAACACATCACCAACGACAAAGTCCGACAGACCATCACACAAGCCATTGGACAACACGATGACCTGCTCACAGTGGTGAAGAAACGGAAACTCCGATGGTATGGCCACGTCACCAGATCACCAGGCCTTGCAAAGACTATTCTGCAAGGCACAGTGCAAGGGGGTAGAAGAAGAGGGAGACCGAAAAAGAGGTGGGAGGACAACATTCGAGAATGGACTGGTTTGACACTGAGCGAAGCCATCAGGGCTGCTGAGGACAGAGAAAGATGGAGTAAGCTGGCTAAACCATCATCTGTGGTGCCCCTACGACCTTCGGGTTACGGGACAGGATAGGATAGGATAGGTCCAGAACAGCCTCCCCTTTTAAAATATAACTAATTAACCCATTACAGGAGAGTTTAACGTTGTACAGATCTTGTTCCCTTCAAGAGCTGCTTAAAAACCAGCCTGCAGAACAACTTTGAAAAAAAATCTCTGAAGTTTGGACGGGGTCTAGGGGCCGCCTAGGCCCCTGTGGGGTCCAGGGGCAAAGCCCTGGTGGGGGGCTCAGGAAACGAAAAATGGCACTTTTTAAGTCCATTTTGTTGTATTTCCTGGATGGAAATACTGCAAAATGTATAGCTATGTTTTGGGGAAAAAAGGTTGTTTTTTTTTTAGTATGAACAAGTTTTAAGAAAGTGCAAATTGCCTTTTTTTTTAAATTTTAAATCATTTATTGGCATAGCTCAATTCTCTATCGCATAATATACATCTCATCATCCCTGCACAATCCACCTTTCGCAAAAACGCTGAAAACCTCTGCTCTTCACCTCCAACTTTCGTTGACTTCTCCATCCATTCGCATTTCCATTTGTTCTGGATGCTGCTTTCATTAAATGTCTCGCCACGACTTACAATTCTAGAAGCACACGACATTTTCAAAAAAAAGTTACTGAAGCGTGTTCATCACAGAAGAAGCGGCTTAGTCTAACGCACAAAATTTCAATCACAGTTCTACAATGTCTCCGTTGATGTTCACAGACTTAGCGCATAGACTAAAAGAGAAACTCGGAGAGTAGCATACGCGAGCGGCGCACCTTTCTTTAAGTAGGTCAACAATATGCGCGAAATGTACAGCATAAGAGGCGCCCGCTAAAGTTGTCGCCTATAACAGTGAAGCAGTATTAGCGGGCGGCGCACCTCTCTGTAAATAAGATGACATGAAAATGTGGATCGGTACTCGGTAAAAAGATATTCTCGGGATTTTTTCTCTCAGAATTTTATTTCTCTCAGAAATTTTTTTATTCTTACTCGGAAAATCGCGGATCCGTGGAGAGTTCTGCAGCCTGAAAAACGCACTTGTCCCACAAGACGTTTTCTGTGTAAATAGTAAGAACGCTAATAATACTTTCTGAATGATGCTGTACATGATGTAGTGCAAATGTTGTGATGATGCGAATGATAGACGTGTGTAAGCGTATAGAGTTGTTTTTCTAATGAAAAATGCGTTGTATAAATTCAATTTATTATTATTATTATTATTATTATTATTATTATTATTATTATTATTATTATTATTATTATTATTATTATTATTATTATTATTATTATTATTACGATTATTATTATTATTATTATTATTATTATTATTATTATTATTATTATTATTATTATTATTATTATTATTATTATTATTATTATTATTAACTGGGACTGGCCAAGGTCAGTCCTCATGCACACATAAAAGACCGACACGCTAAATACTCAAAAGGGGAGTTAAACTGAGACAGATCCAAAACAACCCCCATTTCCACACCACCACAACACATCACGCAAAACACAAAATGTGAGTTAGACTGGTACAGGTCCAGAACAGCCCCCTTAAATTAACCTACAGGGAGTTAAACCACAACTTAACTTTCAACCACTGCACCCTTCACCAGAGGAGTTAAACTGGGACAGGTCCAGAACAGCCTCTCACAAAACACTCATAAAATACCGAAGGGGAGTTTAACTGGAACAGGTCAAGAACAACCCCTATGCCCAACACGGTCTTAAAACAGAGAAGGGGAGTTAAACTGGAACAGGTCAAGAACAACCTCCATCCCCAACACGTCTTAAAACAGAGAAGGGGAGTTAAACTGGAACAGGTCCGAAACAGCCCACTCTCCCTCCTCCCGACACATAAAATACAGGAGAACACAGAAAGTGAGTTAGATCAAGCACACTTATAAAACAACAAAAGGGAAGTTAAACAGGGACAGCAACAGAATATCTTAACATAAGTATTAACTACCACAGGGGAGTTAAACTGGGACAGATCCAGAAAAGCCCCCACTCTCCACCCTCAACTGCTGAGTTCTGAACCTTTGTAGTTTGTCAGTGATGTGTTTTGGGGAGTCAGCGAGGAGAGAGTTGCAATAGTCAAAACGAGAAAGGACGAGAGCGCAGACTAGGGTTTTGGTGGCAGTGACTGTAAGATAGTGGCGAAAGGAGCTGATTTTGGCGTATGGCCTTGTATGCAGAGCGACAGACGTTGGAGATATGGTTGTTGAGGGACAGATCGGCGGAGAGAATGTAGCCGAGACTTCTTGCTGAGGATGAGAACTGAATGTTTGTTGTCCCTACTGTGAGCGATGTTGGGAGAGGCGAGAGTGAGGAGGAGGTGTTGTGCTTGTGAATGAGGAGGGCTTCGGTTTTATCGTCATTAAGCTTAATCCCCTGTAGTGCTTTTTAAGTGTGTGTGTGTGATGGGAAACTGTTCTGGACCTGTACAGGTTTAACTCCCCAGAAGTGTTTTATAGGTTTGTGGAGGATAGTAGGAGAGATGGGCTGTTCAGAACCTATCACAGTTTAACTCCCTTATATTGCTTTGAAAGTGTATATGATGGGAGGCTGTTATTGACCTGTCAAAGTTTAACTCCCCTTAAGTGTTTTATGGGTGCATTTGTATTCGTGGGTGGGGGTACTCTGGACCTTTTGCAGGAAGTGGGGGAGCTGTTCTGGATTTGTTCCAGTTTAATTCCCATTTAGAGCGTTTTAAAGAACCACTCACTCCATACCGGATCGGTCGTCGCCCAGGTCACCAAGGACCACGCCATCCGTTGGCCACCAGGACGGAGGTGATAAGTGTGCTACTGATGGACAATTTAACAGGATCCGCACGACAGAAAACATCGTCATTAGAACCTGGAATGTCAGGACCCTAACAGCGGAGGGAAAATTAGAAGAACTTGCCCACAAGCTGGACCAATATCGATGGAACATCTTAGGTATCAGCGAACTGCGCTGGAAAGGCCTAGGTGAAACAATGACCGACAGAGACCACAAGCTTTATTTCAGCGGTAGAGATGACAGGCATGAACACGGCGTTGGATTCTTGGTCCACAAAGACATTCTAGCCACTGTCATGGGTTGACGCCCAGTCTCAAGTAGACTCATTACCATCCCTTTGAGAGCAGCCACCTTACAACATGTTACACTCAGTTCGATGTTGGTGTTTTCTATCAGTATCTGATTCAGCCCCAATGCTGAATTCCTGATAGGGTGTAACTCAGATTCGTTTATCCACGCAGCCCGCTCAAGCAGCATACAAGTCACAAAGTCGACGTATGAAGTTTTCCACTTTTATTCAGCACACATCAACAACTGCATACAATCGCTCAATCGCCTTTCCACTCTCAAGTTTACCTTCCAACTTACTATCAACAACTTTACTATCTCTCAACAGCAACTCGGCACACGATTAAATAACCTCTCTCTCTTCTCGAACAATTTGGTACACGGTAGAAATGACGCACTGCCACCAATCGAACTAAAGATCGTCATCACTGGCTTACGTCATACACATTTCCTCTACTTCCGGGAACATTCACGACCTTCGATATCCATCGGGAAATTTCTATCGACAGTAATAAACATGCAGATCCCGAAAATTCTCCAACAATATCGACTAACGCAAATCATCAACGTTATACAAAGCCTCTCCTAACAACAATGCAAACTCAAATCAAAGGTAAATAAACTCCATTATTGAATACTTTGCAAAACGAAACGATTAGATCTATCGTGCGCGCTTTAGACACACTTTCGTTCGTTTCAACGTAACATAACCCCCCACTCAAGAAGAAATTTACTTAATTTCTTTCAACAACGTTGAAACGTAATGCACAAACAATGTACAGAATTAAAACTTACTTCAGACTGTCTCATTTACTGTCAATGTTCTCAGTTTATATACACAGAGTCCATGTTTTTCATCCGCAAGTCTTTCTGGATACTGTCAATGTTCACCACACAGTCAATGTTCTTTCAACCGCAAGGAAACGACGCCCTCGTCAGTTGCGGTCGTCATCGGCCCAGGGTCAAAGACAGTGATCTCGTGGGCTTTCCTGGAGTCAGTGCATCCTCCGTTGTCTTCCTCTCCCGTCGGATGTCCGACGCAGTCGACGTTGTCAGCTCCCAGAATGCATTCGCTGGGTCTCACGGTCAGGTTGGCTCCTGTGGGACGGTGGAACAGCTCCCCCAAGGTCTGCAGATGCTCCTTCCAGGTCTGGGTGTGGACTTCATGTTCGACCAAAGTCGTAGAGCCTGGGACATCGCTGAAGCTATGGGGAAATTCGCCCATAAGGTCCTTGAGCTCCAACTTTTGACCTTCCGTCAAGCCTGGTCCTAGCTTAACGTCATTGATGCCTTTTTTGCTGTGGAAGTCTCCCAGTTCCAACAGTTCTTCGCTGTCAAAGCTGTCGTCGGTCACAGCTGCTGTAGCTGCGTGCACAGTCTCTGATGGCCTTTCCATGTACAGCTTAAGGAGGTTGGCGTGGTATATCTTGGAATGCTGGCCGACCTTCACCTTGTAGTCGTTGATCCCCACCACGGTCTCCACTTCGTACGGGCCTTTCCACTGCATCAGCAACTTATTATGATCGGTATGTAGCAGCACCAGCACTTTGTTGCCAGGTTTGAACTTCCTGTTCACAGCCCTACGATCATAGTAGTGCTTTCCACAGTCTTGGGACTTCTTCAGGTTTTCTCTGGCTATCTCGAGAGTCTGCTCCAGCTTCTCCCGTAGCTCAAACACGTACTGGTAGCTGTTCTTCACCTCTGGGGTGTCTACTTCTTTCGTCCACAGTTCTTTCAGGATGTGCATCGGCCCTCGGATGGTTCTTCCGTACAGCAGCTCGAACGGAGAAAAGCCGGTGGACTCCTGCGGTACTTCTCTGTAGGCGAAAAGTAAGGTGTTGATGTAGCGATGCCATTGTCTGGGCTGCTCGCTGCACAGTTTCTTCAGGGTGGACTTCAGCGTAGCATTGAACTTTTCGACAAGCCCGTTGCACATCGGATGGTAGGGTGTCGTAGTTAAATGCCGGATGCTCAGCAGTCTGTTGACCTCCTTCATGCAGTCAGAGACGAACTGCGTCCCGAGGTCTGTCAGAATTTCTTCAGGCACTCCAAGTCTACTGAACATGTCCACTAGTGCCTCTGCTACAGATTCAGTGTCAATCTTCTTCAGTGGCACTGCTTCTGGGTACCGAGTCGCATAGTCCACTAAAGTCAGTACCCACCGATGACCTTCTTCACTCGGAGGTCTTATTTCGCCGATTAAGTCTAAGGCCACCCTCTTAAAAGGTCGGTCGATCAGAGGCATCCTCTGCATAGGCACTTTCGGGACCCTTCCTCGAGGTATGGTTTTCTGGCAAATGTCACACGATCGGCAGAAACGGCTGACGTCCGCATGAAGTCCTGGCCAGTAGAACACCGCCTGGATTCTGTCTGACGTCTTCTTGATACCTAGGTGACCTCCCATAATTGAGTCATGCGCTACTTCCATCACCTGGCGCCTTAAGGGTAATGGTACCAGTACTTGACGTAGTGGTTTACCTCCGTTGACCCTCGGGTGCTGGAAGATTCTGTACAGGATCTTGGCCTTCACCTCAAAATAGACCGTGCCACTGCCCTTGGTCACGTGGTCTTGGCGGTTCCTATACTTGTTTAAAGTGCTATCAGCTTCCTGGAGCTGGATCAGCTTATCTCTGTCCACGATGGCAGCTTTGGAGTTGTCGGCGACCTTCAGTGGCGTAGACGTCTTGTCTCTCTTGGCCTGGGCCCTGGTAGTAACAGCACCGACGATCTCTGGTCGGCAGGGCTGAGCCGGAGTAACCACATTGTCCCGTAGCAGCTCTGTAAGGTCTCCATCGGGAAACGGCAATGGATCCTCCTCCACAACTTCGACGCGTTGGGATCGGGGTCGTCGGGTCGTCTCGCGCCGTCGATATTCCCGATCATCAAATCATACAGCGGTTTCTTCAGGCAAACCGCTTCTACTTCGCCTATGTAGAAAGGGGTGTTGACATGAATCTTCGCAACTGGCGCTCTCACACATTTGCTATCGGCCATGAGTGTCCATTTAGAATCGCCAGTGAATTGTTCTTTAGCGATTAGGTCTTCTCTGACGATGACCCCACTGCAGCCAGAGTCTCTTAAGACAGTCACTTCATGATTTCCGACGCGTCCCTTTGAAACAGGCATGTTCTGGACGGTCACAGCTGCGCTGGCGACGACGGGGATGGATTTTCCGTTGGCAAGGAGAAGTTGGCCATCAGTCATGCACTCTTGCACGTCCGCAGGGGTAGCTGTGCGCTTGGTCTCACTCGGAAGAATGACGCTCCCGCCGCACACTTGATGGTCAGATCTACTGGTTTGCCGTTGATTGGAGAACCGCCTCTGCCGGTTGCCCGCCGCTGCGTTGTCCGTACTGCTCCGCTGTCCGCTACTTTTGTTTTGAGGACAATTAGCCGCCCTGTGGTCTGTAGCGTTGCAGGTGAAACAGCCTCTTGAATGCCCTTCCCTGGGAGGAGGCGTGGAGTCCGTCTGTCTCTGGCTCGTCTGGCTCCCTTGGATCTGGTTCCCATGGTTTGCAGTCTTCTGAAAATGTTTCGTCGCGCTGGGTGGCCCCAGGGTTTTCCCATGAGCGATAAGATATCTTTCAGCAGCCTCAGTCACATCTTTAAGCGTCTGCAGCTTTTGTTCTTCTAAGTGGGTCGCTAGGTCCTTGTGACAGGCATTGAGAAATTGTTCCTTCACGATCAGGTCATGGAGACTGTCGTAAGACTTCCTTTCGCCTGATAACTCCACCCACTTGTGTAGATATGACGACAGGCGCTCCACAAACTGCTTTGGCGTCTCGTCTGACTTAGGCCGGCATTCACGGAAGCGTTTACGGTAGCCCTTCTCTGTAAAGTTGTAGCACTGCAACAGGGCCTCTTTCAAGACGTCGTAGTTTTTGGCGTCATCGTTCGACAGTCTGGTGTAAACTTCGAGAGCTTGCCCCGTCAGAAGTGCACTCAGTCGAATTGCCCAGTCTTGAGGTTGCCAGTTAGAGCTTTCGGCGAACCTTTCGAATCTCGCCAGATAGCTGTCGATCTGGTCCTTCCCGTCGACGAAAGCTGGCAATTTAGGAGCCGTATGGTCGTTGGTGACTTGTGGCGCATGCTGATTGTTTTGGATACGCGCCAACTCTAACTGGTACTGACGCTCACCTTCAAGACGCTTCAGCTCGAACTCTCTCATACACATTTCCTCTACTTCATTCACGACCTTCGATATCCATCGGGAAATTTCTATCGACAGTAATAAACATGCAGATCCCGAAAATTCTCCAACAATATCGACTAACGCAAATCATCAACGTTATACAAAGCCTCTCCTAACAACAATGCAAACTCAAATCAAAGGTAAATAAACTCCATTATTGAATACTTTGCAAAACGAAACGATTAGATCTATCGTGCGCGCTTTAGACACACTTTCGTTCGTTTCAACGTAACACAACATCACCATCATCCAGGTCTATGTCCCAAATAGCAGACTACGATGACAGCGAAGAGGAAGATTTCTATGAATATCTACAGGTTGTCCTTGACCAAGTGCCAAAGAAGGACATAGTTATAGTGCAAGGCGACTGGAATGCCAAGGTTGTGCAAGATGCGCACCACAACTGGGGAGACACATGTGGACCCCACTGCAACAACGAGACAAATGACAGATGTCTGAGACTCTTGGAGTTTGCCAGATACAACAATCTGATACTGTCAAACACGCATGGTCTCCACCAAAAAAAAATCCAGACGATGGACATGGCACAGTCCCAGCAGGGAGCACCACAATCCGATTGACTACATCATGGTCAAGAAACGCTTCAAATCAAGCATCAACATTGGCAGGACACGCACATCTCTAGGAACAGACATCAGAAGTGACCACGATCTCGTGATGATGTCCTTCCGGTTCAACTTGAAGAGAGTAAACACAGCAAAGTGCACCAGACTGAACTTCGATCGGAACAAACTGCAAGATCCGTAGGTGGCAGAAATGTTCCAGGCCACAATTGGAGGTAAGTTTGCACTGCTCATTTTGGGAGCTGGTAAAGTAGATGCCAACACCATGACCACCACCTCCAACTCAGCTGTGACAGATGCCGCCATTGAGATCCTTGTCAAGCACCGCCAAAAAAAGAAGCCGTGGATCACACTTGAACTTTTAGACCTGTGTGATAAACGAAGAGAGTTGAAAAAAGAAAAAGAATACTTCACAGGGAGCTGATACCTACCGGAAAATCAACAACGACATCCGAAAAGGCATGCGCACAGCATTGAAGAACTAGATGGATAGAAGAGCAATTTAAGGAAAACAAATAGAGAACGGTCTGAACAAGAACAACAGCAAGAAGATCTACCAGACTGTCAAGCGGCTGATAAGTGTTAAACAACCCAAGGTCTCCACGATCCAAAGCAAGTCTGGCAAGATGGATAGAGTACTGCTCTGACCTTTACAACCACAAATCAAACGGAAACCCATCAGTTCTAACAAGTCCCCAAAGCAGAGAAGAGGAAGAAACCCTCCCAATTCTTCGAGAGGAAGTTGAGGCAGCAGTGCAATAACTAAAGAAGGGAAAGTCAGCGAGAGTGGACAACATTCCCGCGGAATTGCTGCAAGCCGGAGAGGAAGCGATGGTTGACGCCCTCACTATTATCTGTAACAAGATCTGGCAGAGTGGGGAATCGTCTACACCATGGACCCAGTCGCTTGTCATCACTTACCAATAAGGGTAACTTTCAGGAGTGTCAAAATTACCGAACCATCAGCCTTATCAGCCATCCCAGCAAGGTTCTCCTGAAAATAATACTCAACAGGTTAAAACCCAAAGTTGAACAAATCATAGCTAAAGAACAAGCAGGATTCAGGGCAGGGCGAAGTACCGCTGAACAGATTTTCAACCTCAGAATAATCTGTGAGAAATACCTACAGCACCTGCAACATCTATATTATTGTTTGTAAACTTCAAGAAAGCATTTCACCGAGTCGGGCATGCAGCACTGTGGGCAACAATGATAGTGTACAACAGCAGCCCTAACATTATTGAAGTCATAAAAAGCCTGTATAACAAGGCTACCAGTGCAGTAATCCACAACAGCGCCATCGGAAACTGGTTCAGAACAACAATCGGTGTGCGTTAAGGATGCCTACTCTCTCCAACACTCTTCAACATCTTCCTAGAGCGCATCATGTCAGATCCCTTGCAGATCACGAAGGCACAGTCAGCATAGGGGGTAAAGCAATCTCCAACCTCCGTTTTTTCGGATGACATTAATGGATTGGCTGGAGAGGAACAAGAACTTGAACAGCTGGTACACAAGCTTGACACCACTTCCAGAACCTATGGAATGGAAATAAGTGCAGAGAAGACCAAAATGATAACCAAAAACACCAAAGGCATAAACATGGACATCAAGGGTCCAAGGCCAATCCCTTAACACTGTGCATAGCTTTATATATTTAGGAGCCATTGTATCAGACAAGAAGCCTTCTCCAGGATCGCACAAACAACTGCTGCCTTGACAAGGTTGAGTCCTTTTGGAAAGACAGGGCCATCGGTCTACATTCTAAGGTAAGGCTGCTTGCACTCCCTTGTCATCTCCATCTTCCTATACGCTTGCGAAACATGGACCCTCACAGCAGATCTTCAACGAAGAATACAAAGCATGGAGATGAGGTGCTACAGAAAACTTCTGGGCATTTCCTTTACCCAGCACATCACCAACAACGAAGTCCGACAGACCATCACACTAGCCATTGGACAACATGATGACATGCTCACAGTACAGTGGTCAAGAAACGGAAACTCCGATGGTATGGCCACGTCACCAGAGCATCAGGCCTTGCAATATCCTGCAAGGCACGGTGCAAGGAGGCAGAAGAAGAGCGAGACAGAAAAAGAAGTGGGAGGACAACATTCGAGAATGGACTGTTTTGACATATATATATATATATATATATATATATATATATATATATATATATATATATATATATATATATATATATATATATATATATATATATATATATATATATATATATATATATATATATATATATATATATATATATATATATATAACACCACAGATGATCGTTTAACCAGCGTACTCCATCTTTCTCTGTTCTCAGCAACCCTCATGCTTCGTTCAGTGTCAAACCAGTCCATTCTCGAATGTTGTCCTCCGCTCCTTTTTCTGTCTCGGTCTTCTTCTAATATATATAGATATAGATATTTATATAGATATATTTAAAATATATAGGACCAGTATAGATAAAGCTATATATTGTGTTTGCGTGTGTGTGTGTGTGGGGGGGGGAGAAGGTGAGGAGCTGTTCTGTGGATTTGTTCCAGTTTAACTCCCATTTATAGCGTTTTAACTGTGTGTGTGTGGGGGGGGGGGGGAGGTTGTTCTGAACCTGTCGTAGTTACTACCCTGTAGCGTTTTATAAATGTGTTTATGCCGGGGAGAGTGCTTTTTTTAAAGTGTGTGTGAGTTGGAGAGCCTGTTTTAACGCCTGTCACATTTAACTCCCCTGTAGTGTTTTATAGGTGAGGTGTGGAGAGGAGGCCGCCCTGGACCTGTTCCAGTTCAACTCCCCTGTAAAGTTTGTATAGATGTGTGTGGGAGGGGTATGGGGAGTAGGCTGTTCATTTGAATTCTCCTGTAGTGTTTTTATAGGTGTGCGTGCGTGCGTATAAGTGCGTGTGTGTGTGTACGTGTGGACGGAAGGGGGCGGGAGGGGGGCCGTTCAGAACAAGTCCCAGTTTAAACCCCTTGTATTGGTTTATAGGTGTGTGTATGTGTGGGTGGGTGTGTGTGTGTGTGTATGTGTTTGTGCGCATGCTTACACGGCGTTCTTTGGACAAACTAGTGCACAACTACATACGTTCTTGTTGGGACGTCCATTTAATGATCCGTTAGGGTTAGGGTTAGAACACTTAAAAGTACTTAAAAAGGGGGTCGTAGAACGACCCATTGTCCACACAACGTATGTGGCGTTTGAGGAAAGTCCAAATAACGGTGTCTGTGCAAGTATATGTGTGTGTGTGTTTAGGTGTGTGTGGGTGTGTGTGTGTGGAGGGGCTGTTTAAACCTATCCCAGTTTAACTCCCTTTTAGTGCTTTATAGGTGTGAAGAGGACGCTATTCTAAGCCTGTCCCAGTTTAACTCCCCTGTAATTTTTCATGGAGGTGTGTGTGCGTGTGTGCGGTGGGTGGGTTGTCACGTGGGTTTATGGGTTTTAGGGCTCTGCACAATGGAATGATGTAAACCTCACGCTTTATCCTATGGGAACTGCTAGTTCGTCACCCTGTGGAATACTATAATAAATTTATTTATTTAGCTCGGTCTGTGTAAAGACTGGGTTACAGAGATAGATAGAAAAATGGTAAAAGATTACTGTCACACTAGCTTTCACACGGCTATGAATCATATGTAGTCCAGCCACTCGATAACAGTTAAACATCACACATTTATTTCTTCTACTCTATACAAGATTCTCTAAGTACTAATCTATCTTAAACGTTATATAGTCACTGTGAATAATTCGATCGCTGATAGTCTATGCAGCTAATAGTTCATCCTCGGGCACTGGATGTAATTGTTCATGAGAAGTGGACTACTGTGGTCCTGTAGCTCTCAGTTTTGTGTGCACACACTGCTATTGACTTAACTGTGAGTCTGGCGTGATGTGCTGTGGTCGGTTTGTTGACAACTTGTGTTGTCTTCTTCTGGTTTTTCCCTGTGGGTAGACTGGTTGGCTTTCCTCGCACAATGCTGGGGATACCGTTGCAGCCAACGAATGCGTCGACGAGGTTTCGTCTGAGGCTGTGTTGGGCACACTACAGAACGCCTGTTCGTCTGTAACATATGAGACGAAATTCTGCACAACCTTGAATGATAGGTGTGTGCAGAGCGTCTCACTGAAGGTCGTAATAGCCCTCAGTGATTAGCTCCACATCTACATATATAAGCGACGAACATTCTGCTAAGTCCGTGGTCCACTGGAATCTCCACTCTAATTTCCTATACATTCATAAATATACAACATGGCTACTTATACACATCAAGAATTAATAATAATATACACATTCATTTGTACAGCCACTGGTTGGTAAGCATACATATAAGTTAAACAACAGTGGGTCCGTACATAATTCAAGATGGCGTCGGGCCGGTCGTCTTTTTGCCTCGTGGTCAGCTACGCCACGTGTTCGGCAAAGTTGGGCTAACAATTCAATTTTATGCATAGTAAATTTCACAAACATAATTCAATAATAATATAATACATCACGATGAAATAGAAATATGTTCATTTACCTTCGTGACAATATCAGGCCAGTGGCTACTGGAGTGACTTCGGAGTTTCACCAGTACTGCGTCCTAGTCTTTTTTGAAGAGGTCTCCTGCTAACTGTGTAGCGGTGGAGCTGTTAACCCTTCCTCGGTTTAAACTCGAATGCCTTAAGCTAAGCTAGGTTTTGACATAGTCAGAACTGGCTCTAACCACTCTGCCTGCGTCTCATTGGTTACAACTTTCTCGCCTATCGTAATTACGTTGATGTCATTGCTTTGGCTTACCGTCCACTACCACTGTGTGTGAGCGGCAGTAGGCTATTACTACGCTTGATTACTTTCATCGTCTGCTGCTTAACATTGAAATTCTAATCTTACATAGGCTAACCAAGCTAAATATTAAAATAAGCAGAGTAAAACTAGTCCTAACGCGACATGGGTGGAGGGAGTGGGAGGGGGAGGGGGTGTTGTTGACCTGTCGAAGTTTAACTTCATTTCGTCCTAGATTTTTTTTTTTTGGGGGGGGGGGGTAAAATTTACGTCCCCGGACACACTAAGCGCATAGGGGACGGGTGAACCACCACCTATGTCCTAGTTTAACTCCCTTTTAGTGTTTTATAGGTGTGTCCGGGGAAACTATTCTAAACCTGTCCAAGTTTAACTGCTCTAAAATGTTTTATGGAGGTGTAGGGGTGAGTGGATATTTTTGACCTGGGCCAGTTTAACTCCACTTAGTTTTCATAGAGGGTAGGGGGGCGGGGGAAGGTGGCTATTCAGTACCTGCCTTATTTTAAATATCTCGTAGTGTTTTAAAGTTATATATGTATGTGTGTGTGCGGAGAGGTGGAGTGGGGAGGGGCTTTTCTGAATCTGTCCCAGTTTAACTCCCCTGTTATATTTTAACGGGGTGTGCTGTGTT
Source organism: Oncomelania hupensis (assembly GCA_036898135.1). NCBI lineage: Eukaryota > Metazoa > Mollusca > Gastropoda > Littorinimorpha > Pomatiopsidae > Oncomelania > Oncomelania hupensis. The sequence goes on along the minus strand of CM072511.1, from coordinate 120,276,897 downwards.
AGTGGGGGAGGGGGAAGGGAGGAAAGTAATCTGGAGACGGACTGAAACTATTCCTGGGAGTAAAAGTTGTAAGGGAGTCATTTCAGCACGTTACACCGGCAGTTTTTGGAATGATGTAGTTGATACATTGGCTAAACAAGGAGCATCGAAAGTCTACAATAATATTACGTATAACAATGTAAAACCCTCGATATTTTAAATATTATCATTATTAGAAAACTGTATATATTCTAAAGGTTGAGAATTTTTCTTGTCCAAGACATTTGTGTAGAATAATTAATAAACTTAAGCTAATACCACGGAACACCAAGTTTTCAAAAGATGTAGTTTGTATCTGTTGACATCCAATATCTGTAAAACATATAATACACGAATGTCCAAGTTTTATTCCATTATATAAAAGAGAGATATCAATATTGAAGAATCTACTGACATTTTATGGCCTAGTCCTGCAATAATAGATATTGCTCGTATAATTTACATATCCCCCGTTGGTAAGTGTATGTAGAATTATTACTTTTCATGGTTATAGTTCAACTTTAATTTGTTAGATTTGCTTTTATGTCTGTATGTCTATGCGTGAGAAAGAGTGTATGGTCTAAAATCACACGTACGTGAACAGACTCTAAAAGAAATTATTGAATTGAATTGATATCGGTTGTTGTAATTGTTTGTGTACTTGCGGTAGCGTGCGCACGCGTGTGTGTGCGTCTAGCGTGGGGTCGCACGCGGGGTTCCAAATGTTAAATAGTTGCAGGAATATAAAACACAACAGTTTACGGAATACAAGGAACTGGTGTGCTCATCTTTATATACCATATAGTATTTTTTTAAACTTCCTATTTGACTATATGCGTACAGCTTCCCACCCCCCCCCACCCCCCCACACACCCCCCCCAACATTCCCCAGCCTCATCCGGATTTAGAACAACATTACATTATTGAGTAGAAATTACCTATATTGTAAGATTTTCTTATTAATTTCTTGTGTCTTGTTTGGGGTACGGAGTCACTCGGCGGATAAAGGGTAGTAATTATTCGCGTAATGTTCAATTGTTCAGCAAAACAAATCTGAAATCTTGTGGATCTTTCACACACCAATATACCCGCACTCCATATTAAGAAAAAAACACCACGCACTCATTCCACCACACGGACTCCTGACGTTCATACCCTAGACGGGTGAATTCCAGCTGCATAGGATACAAACTACAAGATGATTTATTGTCCTAATTTTTCAGAAGGAAATTTGACATTTGACAAATTTGATAAACACACCCAACAAGCATTAGGTTATTTCTCCCCCATTCCAGGCCAGCCATTACTGTGCTCACTGGCCTGGGGAGTCAACTATGCGCCTGAAGGCAGCAAATGGGCGTCTCCTACCTCCCTGCCCTCCCTCTCTCCTTCTCCCACCCACTTCGCATACTAACTGCCCCCCGTCAGTCCATACTGAGTCTTCAAGGAGTTATGTCCCTGTAGTAATCTTTCAGTGCTAAGCAGAACGGTCCCATCCGAGTTAGTAACTGGATTAGATTTGATGATGCTTAAGTTCCAAACAGGAATGTGTGGACTTAATTAAGCCCCGCAGCTACTGCAACACTCAAAGCGTTTGAAGCGTAGGCCAGAGGAATATCTAGCTCAATATGCACCATGAATCGGACCTTCGCATAATACCAGGAAGTGCTGATTTAGAATATTGTGAATCGAAGGAGTATTTTATATACCTGCGTGCTTTTTCGAAGGTTGATCCGGCCAGTCTTATGTTAACAAAGCAAAATAAGTTACGGACTAAATATTGCGAAATGGTAGAAAAACCAGCACTAGATGTTTAATGTCGGAAGTCCTTTACATGTATGATTATTTATAATAATACAGAACGGAACCTGGTGTGAATCCTCAGTACAGTATAATACTTTTGTGGAAGGAAAGCAACATCTATTTTCCTTTTTCCCGAAGATCATATGTTTTAAATTTATAATAAACGAATACCTTGAAGGAATTACTTATTTATTATTATTATTTAATCGTTCTTATATAGCGCTTTTCCAGCTCAAGAGCTGCTCAATGCGCAGGCCAATACAGGATCTAACTCAAGCCGCCCGAGGCGCCAACTTGCAGCCTTTGGGCGCATCGTAATAACGCTCCACGCAACTGAGCACAATCCTGGGCAGCCAGGGATGGGGGAGAAGGACCTAGGTGCATGCTGGGTGTGTTCTTGTCACCGGCACTCACCCGTCTAGGACATGAGCGTCAGGATAATTAAAGTCCCGTATGATGGAATGAATGCGAATTGCGAATACATAAATCAATAAATATATTAATTAGAGAGGGAACGGGTCATACAATATCTAGTATGTCATCATCATCATCATCATCATCATCATCATCATCATCATCATCATCATCATCATCATCATCATCATCATCATCATTATCGTCACCATTATCCTTCTTCTTCTTCTTCTTCTTCTTCCCCCCCTCCCCTCTCCTGAGTTGAGTTTGTGTGAGCATACGTGTCTCATATATATAAATTCTAAATGTAGAAGGTGGAAATAAAAATAAGTGTACATTTTAAAGTGTTTTTTTAATTGTATTTTTGTTGTTGTAAATATCCTTTAAAATGTGTATTTTATTGTAAAGAATGTTTAGTGTAAATAGGCCCAAGCCTCATGCATTTTAATGAAATAAAACAACAAAAACAACAACAACAACAAACTCCTCCTCCTTCTTTTCCTTCTCCTTTTCCTTCTTCTACTTCTTCTCGTTCTCCTTCTTCTTCTTCTTCTTCTACTTCTTCTCCTTCGTCTCCTTCTTTTTCTTCTCCTTCTTGTCCTTCTTCTTCTCATCCTTCTCCTTCCTCTTCTTCTCCTTCTCCTCCTTCTCCTTCTTCTCCTTCTTCTTCTTCTTCTTCTTCTTCTTCTTCTTCTTCTTCTTCTTCTTCTTCTTCTTCTTCTTCTTCTTCTTCTTCTTCTTCTTCTTCTTCTTCTTCTTCTCTTTCTCCTTCTAGCTTTCTTTGTTTCTTCCCTTATTATTTGTAAATGTTCAAACATTACAATAAAAAAATAATATAATACGAAATACAATACAATACGATACAATACAACGCAATACAATACAACACGATACAATACAACAGGATACAACACAAGACAAATGATATAACACAATACAACATAACACAATAAAATACAACAGGATAACAAAACAAAACGATACAATACAACACGATGCATAACAACACAACACGATACAATACAATACGACACAGCAGACGATACAGAATAATGCAGTGACAGAGCAGGGCGTTGATCATGGCAATTCCAACCTCTGCATGAGGAAGAAACGGTGACAGATTTCATAAATTTCGAGGGTAGACTTATTTGGCCATGGTTACTTGCGCATGAACGTGACATACTTACTTTCATCTTTAGTCGACGATGGCAGTCACAGACATTTTCTTTGGAGTTGTTTGTTTGACACCCTTTTCTGCGAATAGTTCCAGGGTTTTTTTCTTCTTCGTCTTCTTCTTCCTTTCTTCCTTCTTAGGTTCTTTACGTTGTTTTCTTTAATTCATTTATTAATTCATTCATTCATTGGTTGGATCATTTGTTTATTAACAATCAGAGTAGAGACTTTATTGACCACGTGAAGTAACCAAGGCCTACACTAATTTATTCATTGGTTCCTCCATTCCTTTGTTCGTTCGTGTACTCATTCCTGTATGTTTGGAATTCTGTGCTTTTCTTCCTTTTCCCGTCTTTTTATTTCTGTCTTTTCTTTTCTGTCTTTTACCTTTTCTTTCCTGTTCTTTTCTTTTATATTTCTTTTGTTTTCATTGTTTTTCTCTCTTTTTTTCTTTCTCTTTCTTTTTTTTTTACTTTTTTTTTTACTACGCTATCTCTCTGTCTCTTTCTCTCTTTATCTCTTTCTTTTACTCTAACTCTTTCTCTCTCTCTCTCCCTCTTTCTCTCTCTCTCTTTCTCTCTCTCTCTCTCTTTCTCTCTCTCTCTTTTCTCTTCCTTCTTTCTGTCTACTTCTATTCTCGTCCCCACCGCCGTAGCTCAAGTGGTAGAGCGTTCGCCTGGCACACCGATGATACCAGGTTCGAATCCCGGGGGATGGGCGAAATACAAAAGTGGCCATTTTCATTGTCCATTTTAGCAGTATGATAGCCCTGGTGGTACAGTGTTGTTTTAGGTCCCTACCCCTTGTTCCCTGGGAATATTGCCAATGGTGGGTGTAGACGTTAAACCTCAATGTTCTCTGCTCTCGTAAGGCTTGCTGTGGTTTTTAATTTTGTCCGGAGGAAGTAAGCAGAGCTAAATATTCTGTTCATTCATTCAAAACCTTTGGTTTGCTTGAGTAACACACTAGTCCTACTTCAGACTGTTCAGCCATATCTTGGAAAGAGCAAACCCCGCAGTACCTGACCAGCGAGTCGTGACGAACTGCTTTTCTTTGCTACCGTTGTCGAAGTTGTCGTTTTTAATTTAAAAAAAACAACAATAAACTAATTTCATCTGAATAACTCACCGGTAGAATTGCTACGAAATACACATACACCTACAGGAAATCCCTACTTTCTTTACCCTCACCCCCACCCCCACTCCATCGTTCACCTCCCCACCTCTTCCGACCTCCCACCCCCCTCCTACCCGCCGTAGTCCCGACGCTTGACCGCAGTGTCGCGAAAAGGAAAGTAAGAAGAGGCCGTTAAGTAAAACACTAACACATTTTTGTTGGTATAGGCCTACTCTTCGAGGGTTCAAAACACACATAAAAAAGACCTTCCTATTATAGTTGCTATTAGGCTGCCTCCCCAATTTCCTTGTTTTAAAACCTCGTCAGCAAAACTTCCGGACTGTCTCCTAGTCTCGTTTCTTTAATTAACTTTAACGTCAGTAGGCATTGATAGTAATAGGCGACGGACATTTCTCTTGCAGTCTCGCTCTCTGTTGACGTTATCACAGATCATTGATATTATGTTCGGGTACATAGGAATTAAGGACTGGAATTTACACTTTAATTTCTTACAAAATGCCTAGAAAGTACCTTTTTATTTCTTTTTCTTTTCCTTTTTTTCTGGGGGTGGGGGGTGGGGGGTGGGGGGTAGTGGTATGGGAGGTGTGATGGATGGGTGAGGGTAGGGGTGGGGGGGGGTTACGAATTAGACTTAATTGTCCGAGACAGAAAGTTTCCTTTCAGCACAGACAACACCCGTTGCATCTAATTAAATATTCGTGTAATAATTTCTTCAAAGGATCGAGGGTTGACAATGAGCTCACCTGGGAATGTGCATAGTTGTCGCATTGAAAGATGATATAGTGGGTACTCGCTAAGCGTGACATTTTTCGGCTTCTCTTCCTCAGTATGTAAACAAAACAAGCTGTGCTACGCTGTACAAAGTTCGGTGCTATTTTTAGAATGAACCTTGTTGCCGTTAATAGGCTCATAAACAAAACGAAAGTATGCATTTATATTAAAGTCGTACTTTTGAAAGAGTTGTTTAAAAATTGTGAACGTTATCTTGTTTTATTCTGGTGGGCTAACACTCACTGTGAATTTAAACAAGATGTGTGGCGCCGAATGTATGATCTTTGGGGCTCCTAGAGGCCTGTCTTAACTGGAATGTTCATGGAAGTTCGACGTTCACTAACCTTTTTGTAAGATGATCCCGATCCATACCAACCCGATCAGCTCTTAAGGCCTGACTCAATTGGAAGATTCGTGGAGGTCCAGGAACCTTTTTTTTCGAGGTTCTCATATCCCGAACCTAGATTCCTAAACAAAACTCTAGGGTCCTGAATCTGTTGAGTTCCCCAGCGTAAAGAACTATTGTTTTTGGCATTCTCCTTTTCTTTTGTTTGTTTGTTTGTTGTTGTTGTTGTTTGTTGTTTGTTGTTGTTGTTGTTTTGGCCCGAAAGGTTCAGAAATTTAGGTTCCTGGAAATGAGAATCTAAAACTAAACAAAAAATAAAATGGTTCGTGAACATCCTCGAACTTACCAATTAAGACAGGCCTTTAAGCAAGCACAATTACAGAAAGCCAGTAAAAAGGATAGGCAGGTCTAAAGGTATTCAGCGCTGGGATCACGCTTTTTGTGTGTAAATGTACATGCGCTTAATACATTTTCGTTCATGCATGCATTCATTGATTCTTAAAAATGCTTTGGTAAAAAGATACTGTGATTCCTCTTGGCTATAGCACGTTGCGCATGGTGTTCGTTTGCTGCACACAAGTAGCACAAGATTTTGGTTTTCTTCTAAAGGGTTGTCTTACTATACTGACTCGTAACAATTTTTCTATGAACATTGAGGTTAAACGTCTACGCCCACCATTGGCAATATGGCAGACGGGGATAACCATCCCAGGGAAAGAGGGGTAGGGACCTGAATCAACACTGAACCACCAGAGCAATCATACTGCTAAAATGGACACTGGAAATGGCCACATTTTATATCGCCCACCGCGGGATGGATTCGAACCTGGATCGCTCTACCATTTGAGCTACGGCGGTGGGCTCTTCTATGATCCTACATTCCTTCCATTTATCCACCTTGTCACCTCACCCATTCACTCCTCCCCCACCCTCCCACCTACTTCCACCCCTATACTCTGGCATCTTTCGTGCACTTCACTGCCTACGCCTATGCCTACTCCTTGGGATAAGAGTATAAGTCGTGACCTAGGGCTGTGTTTTAGCATGGGAGCCGATCCCTCGTACCTGTCTGTCTCTGGGACAGGGTCCGATTACGCGTTGTCCTGTCCACTTGGGCCTGGCCCAGATGATATGAATGCAACGTCGCTGCCCGGAGAGAGACCTGGTCTTCCACTGGTGCAATAGGCCTACGCCATCCGATACAATCAAAAAATCCAAAAATACATCCTTGATGACCTGAGATGATCTCAAAGAAAATCGACCCCTACCCCCCACTACCCCTTTTTTTTTCTTTTTTTGTTTGCGGTCGTAGATTGTAGATATTTTTATCAACCCTTTATAATTAACGGACAAGCCCTTGCAGGCCCCTTTTGTCGTTTTAATCTGGTCTTGAAAGGATTTTTTTAACATTCTCTGGATCATGGGGGTTCTTAACGGAATATCTTATAACATAATAACCTCTTAAACGACAGTCCCTTATATACTATGTGTCGGGGACTATAATTGTACTAGAAGAAGATAAAGAAGCCATTACATCACACGGATTTTCAAGAGCTCGACTCTCATATGTCCTCGAAGGGTGAGTACAGGCTACATAAATACTCTTAGCACGCACTAGGTCCCACCTCCCCCATCCCCGGTCACCCAGGATTGGGTTCAGTCATCTGGGCGTCACACAATGCACCTAAGTCAGCAAGTTAGCGCCTCGGGCAGCTCGAGTTATAGATCCTGTATCGGCCAGCGCCTTGAGCGGCTTCTGAGCTGGAAAAGCGCTGTTTAAGAACGACGACACCAATAAATAAAGACAGGTCGTTCGGAGAGCAGTGTCTTACGGATCTTTGGTTTCTTGGGTGATCTAAGGTTCAAGACTTTGACGACAGCCTTAAAACCCCGCTCAATTAAAGAACAGTGAGCCTAGTTTAGTTTAGTGTCAGTCCAGTCCAGTCATCGAAAAGAACCTACCCATTAGTTAGCTACAAAGTCACTGTTTTCTATATTGCTGTCTGCCGCTCACACTTCTGACATCATAGTCAGCAAAAATGTCGTCGCCGGTCTATTCCGGTGTAACTCAACCTGTACGTACAAGTCTTATCAGTAGTTTTAAATAAGTGAAGCTGACTTACACTCAGTTATTATCTAGGTGTGCACACACGCACACAAACACACACACACACACACACACGCGCGCGCACGCCGCGCTCTTGCACGTTTGCACAACACACAACCTTCGCATACACATACATATACATATCCACACAGCTTCCCACTCCGGACCAACCTCCCAGCTGACTAAATAGGCCAAACCTGAAACCCGAAACCGGGAAAAGAAAGGACAAATATGTGTTCGTCCCATTCAACTGACGTTAAAGATGTCATCATCAAAATACATAATACGTAGACACGGGACAGAGTGACTGCATCTGTGCTAGCTACTTAAATATACTTTCCGGAAACTATCCCTTTAAATTTCCGCATATTGTTCATAGTGTAAAACGGTACTCTTATCTGAAATATTCGCAGCGAATAAAACATGATTTAATATATAGCGCGCATTGGGTATGAACACATCTAGACAATAAAGTATAATAATAGTTAGACTCGGTCAAAATGGATATGTACTTTTTTTTAAAACTCAGAATTTGACTCGATTGTTTATTTTCTTTGAAATTAATGATGTGATTGTTATTGTTTTGTGATTGTTTTTTTAACGGATGAATGCTGTGCGCTTGTTAAATAACAAACAAACGGAACGTAACATTGTTTATTGCAAAGAAAGATGTACATATAATGTGCAAGCATGTGTTTGGTTTTGCGCTTTAGAAAATAAATTATTATTATTATTATTATTATTATTATTATTATTATTATTATTATTATTATTATTATTATTATTATTATTATTATTAAAACCATCGTTTTTATATTAAATAGCGCTCTTTTTTTCACCATTGCTTTTAATTGTAAAAAAAAAAAAAAACTTGACTTGAATCAGACTAGTACAGGATCCACAAATCTTTCGGATTCTTTTCATAGCCACCGGTTCGTGTTTTGTAATAAAGGCAAATATTTCAATTAAAAACTAGTTACAGTTTGTTAACAAATTACGTTTAAGGAAACGTGTTTCCCAATATTATGAAACAAAAAGGCAACTTAATTTTAAAAATGTATAATCTTTCCCAAATCCGCAATCTTTCCATCAAAAGAATGCATTTAAATATACAAAAAATAGTATACGTATTACTCGCACAGATGATACATAGTATTAATGATAATAACTTGATCGTAATTTCGATAAACCAAACACCTAATTGGTATCGAAAATGATGTCTTCTGGAAACCAACACATACGTACACACACACACACGCACACACACACCCACACCCACACACAAACACACACACATACACACGTTCTCGTTTGTTATGATTATAACTTCCATCATTACGCCCAAAATGTGTAAAGGATTGTAAATAATAATAATAATAATAATAATAATAATAATAATAATAATAAATTAATTAATTAATTAATTAATTAATTAATTAATTAATTAATTAATTAATTAATTAATTAATAATATTGATGTTCGCCTACGATTAATCTCCTCTAAATTCCAAAGTAGTCATTTAAACATAAATAGATCTGTCTTTCTGTGTGTATATCAGAGAGAGAGAGAGGGAGGGAGAGAGAGAGAGAGAAAGAGAGAGAGAGAGAGAGAGAGAGAGAGAGAGAGAGAGAGAGAGAGAGAGAGAGAGAGAGAGAGAGCCGCAACATGCACCCACACGTTTCGGAAGTAAAAAGAATAATAAACCCAGCAGTTCTTTTTTAAATCAGTCTAAAAACCGGGTAGTCAATGTGGTGAATATTTTTGAGACGGGCAGTACACTAAGCCTTAGTAAGGTAACCGTAATAATAAATAGGAGAGAGAGAGAGAGAGAGAGAGAGAGAGAGAGAGAGAGAGAGAGAGAGAGAGAGGGAGGGAGGGAGAGAGAGAGAGAGAGAGAGAGAGAGAGAGAGAGAGAGAGAGAGAGAGAGAGAGAGAGAGAGAGAGAGAGAGAGAGAGAGAGAGCCTAGTACCTGTCAACAATGAATAGCCTACTAACCACATGCTTGTCGTTTGATGCAAGCATGTAATGTCTGTGAAGTGGCGCAAGCGATCCCGCGCGCGGGTCTGCTGAGAAGCATTATGCCTACGTCTTTTTTTCTGAATGGATTACAAAATTGTATATGCTGCTTTACTGTGGAGCATTTACTTCCACCCCCGCCGAGGAACCTCCATTTGTGATTTTCCCACATCGAGTCTCGGAGACTGCTGTTGGAATATACTCTAAAAATAGCTTCTTCTATCTTCCAGGTAGATCAAATTGATGATGTATTTTGGGAAATGTTGGAATCTCTGCAAAAACAGTATTTAAGAAGGTAAGAATTCGAAATGTAATCAGATAATTTCAATACTAACTCTCTGAAGTTCAGTTTTACAGTGTGTTTGGATTTCTACACCCAACTGTTCTGTTATAGGTTCAGTCTACAGTTACTTTCATTTGCTAGGAATAAAACGTGACTTTAAAACATAAAAATAAAAAAGCACATAAAGCAACTTTAAAACATGAAAATAACCCAGACTGTTCAGGGTAAGTGAATTGTTTACTACTGTGTATGCTACACATCGATTAATTTTGATTTGTTGGTAATTTTCAATTAGATACTTTTATCTTTGATTGGAAAAGAAGCAAATGCTATAGAAATTCGATGTGCTACAAAATAAAAATAAAAATAAATAAATAAATTGCTTGATTGTTTAGTTACATAAAGAATTTAAAAACAACTGATATGTACGTGTTTGTTGTTTGTTTGGGAGTGGGGTGAGGTTGGGGGTGTTCTCCATCAAACCTAACAATCTTCCGTTGTCGTCAATTCTTACCACTGGTTGTATTTGGGATTATTCTCTATTCCTACTGATGATATACTTTTCGAATGTCCTGTGTTATTGTTATTTTTATAAAGATCGCGGCTACATAACAGAACAATATACCGAACAAAAGTTGATGCATGGTATCATTCACACATAGCTACAATTATTAGTGTTTTGATTAGATCGTGTACGTTTAATTTAATTTGTTTCTGTTAAATTGTTTAATAATTAGGATGGGATTGTTGTTGTTGTTGTTGTTGTTGTTGTTGTTGTTGTTTGGTTTTTTGTTTGTTTGTTTTTAGAAGCGTGTGTCAGTGCGAGCGATTGTTACGGTGTATGCGTGTGTGTTTAAAATCAGTTGTGTTAATGAATGATAAATGAAATGCTGAATTAACATTTTTTCTTATCTATCTATCTATCTATCTATCTATCTATCTATCTATCTATCTATCTATCTATCTATCTATCTATCTATCTATCTATCTATCTATCTATCTGTCTGTCTGTCTGTCTGTCTGTCTGTCTGTCTGTCTGTCTGTCTGTCTGTCTGTCTGTCTGTCTGTCTGTCTGTCTGTCTGTCTGTCTGTCTGTCTGTCTGTCTGTCTGTCTGTCTGTCTGTCTCTCTCTCTCTCTCTCTCTCTCTCTCTCTCTCTCTCTATCTATCTATCTATCTATCTATCTATCTATCTATCTATCTATCTATCTATCTATCTATCTATCTATCTATCTATCTATCTATCTATCTATCTATCTATCTATCTATCCATCCATCCATCCATCCATCTATCTATCTATTTATATTTATATCTGTCTTTCTGTTTGTCTGTCTGTCTAGTTTTTAATTTCACTCGCTACATTCCAAAATCACGATTGTCTGTAATTTTATTGAACTTGTGTTTAACGCAATAATGTGTAGCCTAGCACCGAGAAGTTGCATACGAAAACAGAAAACATTTTCATCGTGGTTCTACTTTTCTGTTTCACTACTTGACAGTGATATATAGGCCACATTCCTATTTTTTTTCTTTTCCCCTTCTCGGTCAGCAAATTTTTCTAGATTATCTTTGGAAAGAAATCCGAAATAGGTAATCTTTCCAGCAGAAATCCGAAAGTAGAACTGAATATGTAGGCCTTCTTCAGTCGCCTGTACATTACACCTCTGAGAGCAGGCTATTTAAAAGTTCCACTCATAATACCCTAAGTTAGGTACATGTAAGACTCCAAACTGTGACAATAGATACCGGCACATGTTTAAGATAAGTCTGTATAAGCTACATGTTCCCGTAATTTGTAAGTGTACGGGTGAAGACGATTGTCGCCCTTTAAACTTTCGGGTGGGCCCGCAGGCCTAAACGAACTGGGAGAGTAGTAGGCCTATGTCCTGGATTGTTATGTTTTTCCCCGTTTTCCTAAGTTTCTCTTTCCCTCCCTTGTTTTATCTCTGCAGCTGATCTGAGTAAGGTTTTGGAATCCACCTTTCAGTACTAAACATTCTTTTTTCTAATTATGAGGTTAGTTCATAAGCTGCTGATTGAATGACCACCAGTTTCGCTCTGGTCAGCCGTAACTATGGGCAAAACTTTTGAACTGTACAAGAAGCAGGTGGATAGTCATACACTATAACCTCTTAAGTACGTTACAGAGTGAAAGTACCTGTGTGTAATCTTTGGAAGTGACCAAAATTATTTCGGTTGACAATAATTAATTGAGAGAGAGAGAGAGAGAGAGAGAGAGAGAGAGAGAGAGAGAGAGAGAGAGAGAGAGAGAGAGAGAGAGAGAGAGAGAGAGAGAGAGAGAGAGTAATTACATTATAATTTGAATACACGCACGATGGGTTTCAAATCATATAGGCTACTAAACTCTCTCTCTCTCTCTCTCTCTCTCTTTCTCTCACTCTCTCTCTTTCTCTCTACTTCCATAAAGATCTCTCCCTTTCTCTATAAAATTCTTTTCTTATAGGTTTTAGTTACATCTTCAAAATCCTTGTATAATATAAATCCTTAATTATTTTGAACTAAAACATGTTTGATTTCTGTTTGTTGTGGGCAGTTTAGTGGTATACCATGTTTGTTTGTTTGGTTGGTTTTGTTTTTTTGGTGTTGGCGGTTGACAGTCTGCCATTCAATCATCTTATGTTTGTGTTTTGCTTGTTGGCAGGGAGTTTGGTGTTGTGGCTGGTGCTGTGTTTGGTGCCGCTCACCACGCCAAAGCGACCCAAGGGCAAGGGGTTGTCATTTGAGGTGCAACTCACCTGCTTGGACAATAACTTAAACTCTATTGAGAAAAAGGGCGACTCTACCGGAGAAGATGATCTCAAGGAGGCTCTGAACAAAACTCCCGCCCTGTTCCAGTTTCTGAACAATACAGCAAAGAAGCTTCGTGAATTACGGGATTTGGTAAGTGTTAGATTTATTGTAAGGTTTTACTTAGATTTCTTTGGTTTAGTAGCTTTCATCTGTACAATTTCTACGAGGCTTGATAATGTTTCCTAAATAATTACATGTTGTATAAAGTTTCAACTACGTTCCAGGTAGAAGAACGGCTCATCATAAAACCGCACTATGCGTGTTATACTAGCGTTTATATTTTCGATAAATAAGATCGATTGCTTGTTCATGTATTAGTTTAGATCTTTATCTGAACAAGGTTTTATTTAGATCTAGATTGCGATGCTGCATAAAGTTTTGACTAGTTTGGATTATATTCCATCCTTGTTTCTTTATTTCCCGATAAAAATGACAATAAAGCATTTAAAAAAAAGGTTCGATCATTTTTTTCATGTACAGTTGTATTTATAAGATTTCATCTAGGTTTCTAGATGTGATAAATATTCATCGAAAGTTTTATCTAGGGTTTTAGATCGAATAAGGCTTTGTCTACATTTCTAGGCATTCTAGCTATGATTTGAACCAGGCCAATTAAGGTTCCATATAGATTTTTAGGTTTTTGAGGCATTTGCATGTATCAACCACTCATTCTTGTTCTTATGTCATGTTTCAGAGTAAAGATTGTATAGACAGCAGTGAGTCTTTGGAGGTATACGACAGCATTTCTGGCATTTCTGAGCTGACCCCCATGCTTGCAACCTTTCCCCTTACCTCAGATAACACTACACACGAGGTCAGTACTAATTTTCCTGTTTGCGCTGCTGCTACTGCTGCTGTTGTTGTTGTTGTTGTTGTTGTTGTAGGTGGTGGTGGTGGTGGTAGAGATGGTGGTGGTGGTAGGCTGGTGATAAGAAAGAGGGGGAGGTGAATGACGACGACGAGGAGGAGGATGATGATGACGACGACGATGATGGATGATTACAATGACGACGACGACGACGATGACGATGATCATGATGGTGGTGGTGGTGATGATGATGATGATGATGATGATGATGATGATGATGATGATGATGATGATGATGATGATGATGATGATGAGCTCTGCCACAAAATGCCTCGAAAATTAAGACCAACTTATTTGAAATCAATATTTCACTAATTGGGGAGACACAAAAGCTTGGGTAAAATACAAGTGATAAAAGAGGCTCGGCTAAAGAGATGGGCTGGAGTGTATTGATAACATTTTGGAAAACATCCTTATCATTTGCTGTCCTCCGTGGAATGAGGGCATGATAGGAAAGATTTATCTCCCCTTCTCTGTAGCCAATGGTTTGAAGTAGTGGATGTGTGCCATAGATACAGATGGCCATTTCGATGTTTTCTGAGCTCGTCAGTGTATCAGCTGGGCTTGGTGAAAACAAAGGGACTTATTTTCCAAAGTATATGAGAAGACGTTGGAATGAAGTTCTCCACACACACAAAAATCTTCATGCGAAAAAGTATCCACAATCTGGCTTTTCACAGTGATATTCGACGTTACAATGTTACAATTAAATTACAGTTAACCTTAAAATGTCTTATTCTGTTTAAAAGAAAGCTCATCTTCCGATAATCACATCTACCCTTAAGAAAATTTCTATTAAACGGATGAGTGGATAAAGTGTGGTGGGGATGAGAAGGGGGGGTGGGCGGAATGTCGATTCGATGTTATGGGAATTGAGAATTGTTCTTTAGTTAGCAGTATAGTAGACCGCTGTCAATCAATAACTACATCAATAAATCAATCATTAAGATATTTCAAGTCTAAGCAGTTCAATAAGTTATTCTATAGAATAGGACAACTTGGTTGCCGTAGGTACAAGCAAAGTTTGACGAAAATGTGTCTAAGCCTGTGTACCAAAGATCACCGTTTCATAAGAGGAATAACACGCACAGCATACCAATCAGTACTTAGAATATATAGTAAATAAGACTATGTTTATGTAGTATAATATTAAAATATTAACGAGGCAGTAAGTAGCAAACGATTTCTTTCGGGTCGCTAAAATAGTACAGTCCAGTGATGTTCCTCTCTGTGGGATAAAGAGTTTAGCATAAAAATGATACAAGATCAGAGTATTAACCGTCAAAGTAAACGTAGGACTGACATCGCAGTTGAATTGTGTTACACTACCGTCATGATCAAGGAAGCAAACTGTATTAAATTAACTGGGAAAGAGCTAACTACATGTATAAGGCAAGCCCACTACTTTGGTTGATGTTGCAATCAGAGCTTTGCACTTTAAAAGGGATTAACTTTCACATATTTCAGCGTGACGGGCCCTCTTCAAATTCACTGTGAGAAATTAAAACATGCAGAGAGAGCGCTGCTCCACTGGAATTATAAGATTAAACAAACAATCAAAAATCTTATTTTCAAAAGTATGTTTTTAATATAAATAGATACATTCCTTTGTTTATGAGCCTGTCAATAGCACCAGGTTTCCTTCTAAAATAATAATAATAATAATAATAATAATAATAATAATAATAATAATAATAATAATAATATTAATAATAATAATAATAATAATAATAATAATAATAATAATAATAATAATAATAATAATAATAATGATAATAATGATAATAATAATATTAATAATAATAATAATAATAATAATAATAATAATAATAATAATAATAATAATAATAATAATAATAATAATAATAATAATAATAATAACCTTCCAAGGAAGTGTGTAGCACGACACGACTTGGTTCATCTACTAAGGAAGAGAAGCCGAAAAATCAAAGCTTATAGCAACGAGTGCCGACTGTATCATCTTTTAATTTGACAACAATGCAAATCTTAAACCTTAAATGTGTGTTTTGAACTAAGCGCTTTAATAAAGCAGCCGTTTGAGACGGCACCGCGACAAATGAGAAGGATCCATTATTATTAATACAAGTCATAAACCAAATGCTTTTGTTGGCGCTGAAAATTCGTACTAACTTAATTGTAGGCTGGTATCTACAGAACCCCAAAAACCAAGACATTATAGGTTGGGATCTGCTGGATGACATTTAAACAGCAGTTGTTCTTTGACGCTTTCTTATTAATGTAGAAAAGGAACTAATAGACCTCACTCGGTGTTCACAAAGAAGGTTTCGCGCCAAAGCTGACAGTATCACACTACCTTGTATTTTAAAAATAAGGTGACATTCTTTCTGGAATACTGTCCTCCACTCTGTATAGGAGGACCATTGTTTGAGAACAAAGTGTGTCACAGCTAGGTCATCAACATGCACACTCTGGGCTACTCTGCTGCCGTGGTGTACGGATAGTCCGACATCAAATAAATACTGTTCAAAAGTAGTTATAGTAAATCTGCATGCAGAGATATAGCTTGGTTCCAATTTAAAGGAAAGAAGATGTTTCCTCATAAAACGAGTTAAGATGATTTGCTACGCGTGTATCTTT
>CM072511.1:120188029-120255529 GCA_036898135.1 Oncomelania hupensis | reverse complement strand
GTAACCTACCTGTACCCTCCTTGATACTTCCCCGTTGATCGTTTCGCAGGTATGGATGAAAGGAATCGACCAGTTCAGGATTAAGTTAGCGTCCCCAACACCAAAGCGTATAGGGGACGACAGGAATCGACCGGTTGGTTGGTGGTTAGATTTTCTGTCCCCGGACACAATGGCATATAGGGGACGATATTAAGAAGTCATGATTAAAATTTCAGGACCACATTTATTAAAAACAATTATGTACATTATAATTTAGGCTCTCTATGATAAAAACACATTAAGGAGTAAGCGGAGAAATAATTTAAAAGGGAACATTAAAATACTGGTTAATATGCACTAAGACAATGATTCACATGAATCTAAAGAAAAAAAAAGAGTTTGGACCAGTAAAGCAAAGTATTTCATCAACCAGTCGCAGCTGGAGATGTCTAAGAGGGACTCTGGGCTCATTAATGATAAACGTAAGATCAAATGTATAGGTTGGGAAAAATAGGCGCCCCGGTACATAATAATATAGCTTAAAACTACTGTTAACTTAATAATAAACAGGGGAAACACCCGCCAATACATATGATTAATTAGTAGTTTCCCACCGTACATAATATCAGGCTATGGCCTGAAACGTGAAAGTAGATAGGCACCAATGGTGCAAGACTCAATGAGCAATCCGGAAATTAAGATACCAGCAAACACTAAAAAGAAGGTTAAAATCAATAGGCTGTGCTATATGGGCAGGCACTGCCCGACCGGCCCGGCAACGTGGCCATCGTAAGGCGTCGGGTCTGGCCAAGGCACCAAACTAGCCACAACCAAGTAATTTACAATTTCGGGAAGCAACATCTGGCTATGTCGAGCCCGATCACACCCGGGGCCCAGCAACTGTGCTGTACGGCCACCGGGTGAGAGAAAAAAAAAAGGGTTACCGCAACGACAGGAGGGATAACATTCCAGGAGTGCGGAAAACCAAAAAAGCAATAATTTTTACAATGAGGGCTCAACGACCCATACACTTAAAATCTAGACAGGGCACAATAAGACCCAATATACAATTGGTCTATTTTAATACTTAGGTTGGTAAAAGGCACTAAGAGTGCAGACCAGGGACATAGGTCCGCTGGCCAAGCACAAAAGTCTAATTAATAAGTCAGTCCATAGTGCGCTCCACCGGGACAAGGTCAACCGGGATAGCGTCTTATACGGGATAATACCTAAGTCAGTCCATAGTGCGCTCCACCGGGACGAGGTCAACCGGGATGGCGTCTTATACGGGATAATACGTCAGTCTACGAGAAGTGCCGCCAGGACCCTGGGTCACTGAAGCAAGGCACTTATTAATGGTACGTCAGTCAATAGGGCCAACCATAGCAATACCCCCAGGACCAAGGTCAACTGAAAGAGTACGCACGGTGGTAAAACAGTGAGAAAGTGTAAATCAGTCATGGGAGTAGGGCGCACACATGGGCCCCGGAGGACACCAGTGAAGCGCCATGCCCAGAGAGCCAGTCAATAATGTCCTATCAAGCGGTGCACCCAGGGAGGATCCCTGCGGGCACACCACCGGGGAAGTAAGCAAGATGGTCAAGAATCAGGCCAGGCTCAGGTCCTTGACCACAGGACTGCTCAGAGAAGATGGGCCACCAAGGACCCAACAACGAGCTCAGAGACCATGAGCAAAACACCAGGGCCACGAACACCCACCGCAGCGTAAAGACCCTCCATGGTCTCTGGAAGCCGGAGCTCCAAGCAGAGGGCCCGCAGGGGGTTAAACTGGTGAGATAGGCTAGAGCAGGAGAACAGACAATGGGAGAAACTCACAGGAGTACCACAAATGCAACGAGCATCAGTCCATCTGGAGCGCCAGTGACCCGACGCAAGCCTCATAGCAAGAAGTCGTGAGGCTACAGGGGCGTTAGAGTACAGAAGTACGGGGCAACGAGATGGTATCTGAAAAAGATGGAGGCGATCGGCACACCAGGCCTCATACTCAGCGGTCCACTGGGACCAGACCCTCGCCTTAATAATGCCGCGGGCCTCAGAAGAGGAAGGAGGGAGACGGAGAGACACACAGGCCTCACCCGCGGAGCCGACCGCTGCGGCTCTGTCAGCAGACTCGTTGCCAGGTATGCCAGCATGTGCTGGCACCCAGCACAAGGAGATTACGGCACCGCGGGCAGTCAGGGACCTAGCGCAGTCCCAGATATCGTGAACCAGGGAGGGACGGGCGCGAGAGTAGCCCTCAGCAAGACTCTGCAAGGCAGAGAGGGAATCAGAGGCAACAACAATGCCAATAGGGTCACCCGAGACCGCTTGACCAACGGCACGAAGTGCCTGGCGAATGGCCAGGAGTTCCACAGAGGTAGAGCATGAGCCAGGCGGGGCACCACAGGACCAGTTCCCGACTCCAGATATGAAGAAACCACTTCCAGCCGCGCCATCATCGCGAACTGATCCATCGGTATAAATCACTAGGTCGGCAGGAAGGGAAGCAATACGCTCGCGAGCCAATTGAGCCAGGGCAGGGAGATCCGTTTCCCGCGCCAGTCCGGGGAAAGTCAAGTGCACAGCAAAAGGGGGGTCTGTCCACGGAGGGAACGGGACAGTAGGCTCGGACTCGACCGCACGACTCCCACCCAAAACACCCTCGAGCAGAGGGTCCGAAACTTCACCTATGCCCGGACGATGCCGGCGGGTCCCTGGACCGCTGAAGGACTCAAGGAGCTCTTCCGACGTGGAGTTAGGTACTCTGCCGGCTCTGCAAATATAGCTCGCACTCATCTTCCTAATCTGGAACTTCAAAGGAAGTACGCCGGCCAGTTGATAGACCATGGGGCCTGGCACCGACCCGGGGAGCGAAAGAAGGCTACGTAGAATAGTACAATCTGCCCCAGTCATGCGTTGTAACTGGTGGTCACTAATGCCGTACAACAACTCGGCACCAAACAATAACCGAGAGCGGACCAGGGAATGGTAAAGGGAGATGAGAATCTTGGGATCCCTGGCCCAAGCCTCCCTGCGCAGCGCCTTGATGACATTGGCAGCCCGGTGCGCCGAAAGAATGGCTCCCTGAATATGCTGGACAAAGCCACCATTCTGTGAAAAAGTGACACCTAGATACCGGACCTGCCGTTGAGGCAGAATTACTGAGTCGCCCACGCGAACGGACAAGTCCGTAAAGGCGGGGTTCCAGCAATGGGAAAACGGGATGAATACCGTTTTGCCCGGTGAGAGGGAAAGACCTGTCAGGGAAAGTGCGTCAACAATCGAATCAATATCTTTCTGGAATTTTGCAAGATCCCTAGCAAAGGAGGGGTATGATTTACCTACTCGTCGGTGTCTGGTTGTCCGCCATAAGGCGATGTCGTCAGCATAGGTCGTGGCGTAAGTCCCCTCTCCACAATTGGAAGTAACTTCGGAGACGGCAATGGCAAAAAGCAATGGGGCTACAACCGACCCCTGCGGGACCCCCATCACAAGCCTCCCCTCGCCGGAAACAGCGCCACGCCAGGTGACCTGTATAACCCTATCTCGAAGGAAGGAGGAGACGAAAGAGAGCAACGCCCCATCCAGACCCAGCGACTGCAGGCGCCTGAGAAGTCCGACGTGCCAAACCGTGTCAAAGGCTTTGGCCACGTCGAAAAAACAGGCCAACAAGGTTCGCCTTCTCCCCTGAGCGCGCCGAATATGCTCATTGAGCTTCACCAAATGGTCTGTGACAGAGCGGCCCCGTCGGAAACCCGCCTGAGAAAGTGGGAGGACACCCTTCACAGTACAGAAATGCACTAATCGGCTCTTCATAATTCTTTCCTAAATTTTGCACAAATGAGAAGTGAGCGCAATAGGGCGGTAACTAGAAAAAGATTTTCGAGGTTTATGCGGTTTAGGGATGGGTATAACAGAGGCTCTGCGCCAGGTAGCCGGTATGGTTCCCGTCGCATGACAAGTGTTGAAAAAAGCAAGAATGTCACGTTTGAATGAGAGAGGAGCTTTTTTGATCATTAAATAGTGCACTCCGTCCGGTCCAGGTCCCTTGCTAGAGCTACAGCCACGGAGCGCCCGGGCGAGCTCAATCATAGTAATTTCTCTGACTCCCATGGGAGAGGAGCGAGGGTCCGGAGGGTCAGGCAAAGGGTCACAGGCAGACCTACGGTCACGCTCAGCCTGCGGGAGCTGAGCCTCGGTAATAACGAATTGCCTAAGGAAGGCTTCAGCCTTATCTTGCTCGCTGGAGTAAGTGCTGGCACCATCAGTCATATCAGAGGTAAGTGGCCTATATCTGTTCCTAATCTTTTTAACATTATCCCACAACTGGGACACTGTAGGAATCGACCATCACCATACCCCCTTATATATACCCGTATCCCCGTTATGCCTACCCATGCCCCTTTAAACCTACCCGTAGCCCCCTTTTACCTACACGTACCACCTCATCCCGATCCTTGATAATAATAATAATAATAATAATAATAATAATAATAATAATAATAATAATAATAATAATAATAATAATAATAATAATAATAATAATGATAATAATATTGAATAATACAAATAGAAATCATAAAAAACGACAAGGTTTTAAAATAAAATTTGATATAAGATATTATAATTATAATAATAATAATTATTATAATTAGTTTATAAATAATAATAATAAAAATAAAAATAATAATAATAATAATAATAATAATAATAATAATAATAATAATAATAATAATAATAATAATAATAAAAATAATAATAAAAATAATAAAAATAACGTACCACCATATCCCGATCCTTGGTAATAATAATAATAATAATAATAATAATAATAATAATAATAATAATAATAATATTGAATATAGAATAATACAAATAGAAATCATAAACACCAAGGTTTTAAAAGAAAATTTGATATAAGATATAATATTATAAATAATAATAATAATAATAATAGTAATATTAATAATAATAATAATAATAAAGGTAAAAAGCCTAAATTAAAAAGAAAAATATCCATATTGTAGTGGAAAAAAACATTAAAAAAAATATGGCCCGCGACAGATTCGAACTTGGGTCGACCTAAACGTTAGGCGAAAGTATTACCAACTGAGCTATCAATGCTTTGTACAAAAACAATAAATTTTTTGGTCTATATGGGAAAACATGCTGAAACCTCAATTTGATTTTTAATGGAAGTGCGCGGAATGAGGCTATTGCAGTTTGTGGACATTTTGTTTATTTATTTATCTCAGAAACGGTTAAACGTTCGGTAAGGAAATGTCGGCTATAACGATTTCGCTGGTTTTGAGCACACAACAGGCCGATTCCCAGCGGCCAGTACCTGCCCAGATCAGCGTCCATACCGGACAAACTTTATAGTAGTGGCGAAGAAGGACTTCCGGCTAAGCAATTTATATATATATAGATGGCCCTGCTGCATAAAGTACAAATCAAATTCCCCAATTAGCAGCCTTGCTGAACGATAGTTTACCTCATAGCGTTCTCGCTTCGATCACAATAAGCGAAAATAAAAGTTGTGTAGTGAGTGGATGTTCGCCTTGACAGTAACCTAGCAAGTTCAGTTAATATTACTGAATGTTATTAAATGTTGTTTATTGAATGTTTATCCTGTTCGGCCCCCAACCTTACGTGTGATTTACCCCCGCTTTTAAAGGAAAGCATAATAAATAATACATTTTTGAATGAAACAAACTTTCATTCAAATTAATGTACATCAGGATTCTCTCAGATCTCTCTCAACACTTTCTCGTTTGTTTTCAAATACGATAACAGGACCTAAAGCAATAACCTTGTATTGTATTGTATACGATAGCATCAGAACTACTACTAATACATGTACTTGTCTAGGTGCTTACATCATAAACTCACCCTTTTATCTCTCATCAGACACAAAGAAACGTAACATCATATAAGCTTACTATGACGTGTTGTTACACGCTGTACAAAAACACAGCCATCACTTACAAATGTGGTGTACAGGCAGAAGGATCACTATTAGAAGGCGCTCTTTTCTTTCCCTGTCCCTGAAACTCCACGAAGACTTTCGGAAAGGCAAGGCAAATTTATTCCAGAAAAAAAAAACCATTAAGGGCACATGGACATCGTTAAAATGATATACACACACATGCAAAATAATTTCATAACATTTTAAAATTTTAAAATAAAACTATTTATGTACACAAAGGGATTGCAGAAGGGTGGGGAGGGAAGCGATTGAGAGGGGAAAAGAAGAAAAAAGAAATTTATCGGGGATAGCAACTAGGAATCATAACTAACAATACAATTCAATCTAAACACATCAATGACAAACTACTGAAATTGTTTTTGTTACACACAACCTGTAAATATCAGAACTAGATTAATTTTTGACATGGAATAACCACATTAAAATTGTTTAATAATTAATTTTTGACATGGGATTACAACGTTACAATTGTTTAATAACACATTTTTGACATGGGATAACAACGTCACAATTGTTTAATAATTAATTTCATTAGCCTTACAAGCTTTAATAATATTGACTTTTTATTAGATGACAATAATTCTTTAAATTTGATGGCATTGGGGTATCTATAATAATATGATTTTAATAATTCTCTTCTCGAGTTACAAAAATGTGAGCACAAAAATAAATAATGAAAATAGACGCGTAGTTTTTTTTTTAAACATTCAAAAAAGCCGCATCCAATGTCATGATTAAGGAGATGGATGTATCTGGACCCATCCCTCGGTGACCTGATAGGTTCCATTAGCTAATCTGGTTGGTTGGTTACTGGGCCCTTGGTACCGGGTGGCCAGCCAAATATTATATAAAACGAGATGTAGAGTCTCCTCTCTGAAAATCCTTACGGGAAGAGAGGGGACTATAAACTGATAAACACACATACGAGATGTGACAGACGTGTTTTGTTAGAGACCATGCCATTCATCATTACATCATGCAATAGTCCTTCCTTTTCTTTTGCTGACTTCATGTAGCTGTATTTAGACTGGATGGAAATTTGGGCTACATGTAAAAAGCGCACTTTTTCGGGTTTTTCACATGCGCACTTCTTTTTTTTCTTTTCAAAATGAGCACTATGTTCTATATCCAGATGCACCCACATTGTGAGCACTCCAAATGCGCACACACTCCCGTGTCACACACATACATACATAAACACACACACACAAACGCACACACACTCTCTCTCTCTCTCTCTCTCTCTCTCTCTCTCTCTCGTCTCCAGCGTGTCAGCGCCACGGGTGTTTTGGATTTCTAGACGAACCAGCTTCGACAGTCTCTCGTAAAGTTCCTCTACTCCACGATTTCTGCAATTTTGACGGAGGTTTCTGGCAGCACTTGACTTGACTTGTGTAGATTAACGTCCCCGGACACATAGCCCATAGGGGACAGAATCTGGCAGCATGCTCTTCGTCGTCCTTTTCTACATGGTCGATGGTGTGTTGATTTGTGTAACCTAACATTATACTGTCTTCCTGATTGGTTCTACACCGTGCCGGACATGATGTATGGGTACATCTCCATGATCGCCTTTTGCATGTTTTTTCTCTGGAGACGATAGAGAAACCCGTTTACCAGTAGCGCTGGTTTCACTTTGTTAATGGTTGTCTTCTCGATTTGCTCCAATCCTTATACACTGACACAGTGCGAAATGACAACAAGTAAGACTAAACGAAATTAGATTACAGCTCAAGATTTTAAAGACCAAATTTTGATTTGGGCCTTCCACAAGGAATTCTGCTCCTAGAGAAATAGTGAATGTCTTCTTTTGACAGCTAAGTGAGATACATTCACAAAACATAGAATTATAGGTGCGCACGTCGTATGCTAAATTTGGTTGACATGGGCGCGTATGGACGGTTCAATAGTGCGCATATTGACTGTCCAAAAGAGCGCTTTTTCTCGTGCGGAAGTGGAAAGCGTGCGCTTTTGGGGTGCTTTCGAAATTTGATAAGGGATTAAAACTAAGAGTAAAGTTGTGTGTGTGTGTGTGTGTGTGTGTGTGTGTGTGTGTGTGTGTGTGTGTGTGTGTGTGTGTGTGTGTGTGTGTGTGTGTGTGTACTTGTGAAACGTCACATTTGGGGAACGGAATTTGCCTTTTGTAGTACTAAATGAGGTAATTTTGTCGTTCCCCATTTGTCTGGCGTTGCTCATTTGTTCTAAGTACATGGCAGTGTAGTTGTAGTGCATGTGCACTACAACTACACTGCTGGCAGTGTACTTTAAGTGCATGTGCACTACAACTACACTTCACGAAGTGTAGTTGTAGTGCATGTGCACTTAAACTACACTTCACGAAGTGTAGTTGTAGTGCATGTGCACTTAAAGTACACTTGGCCAAGTGTACTTTAAGTGCACATGCACTACAACTACACTTCGTGAAGTGTAGTTGTAGTGCATCTTCCAGACGGGTAGGATAAGGAACTTTCCTCGACGATTAGGGTAAGGCAGTGCCTCGACGATTAGGGTAAGGCAGTGCCTCGACGATTAGGGTAAGGCAGTGCCTCGAAAGGGTTAGGGTCAGGGCTAGTTGCAGCGCTGCAACTAGCCCTGACCCTAACCCTTTTCTAGGCACTGCCTTACCCTAATCGTCGAGGCACTGCCTTACCCTAATCATCGAGGCACTGCCTTACCCTAATCGTCGAGGAAAGTTCCTTATCCTAGCTGTGTTTTTGAACAAACTTGACCTACTTCGTCTCTAATAGGCGAGGAATTAGGTCAAACTTTTTGCGAAAAATGTGCTTTTTTGAAGAAAATTGACCTACTTCGTCTCTTAGGAGCGAGGAATTAGGTCAAACTTCTTGCGAAAAAGTGTCTTTTTTGAAGAAATTTGACCTAATTCGCCGCCTTAGGGACGCGAAGTTGGTGAAATTACCCCATTTGTACCTCGTACACGCATGTGTGTGTGTGTGTGTGTGTGTGTGTGTGTGTGTGTGTGTGTGTGTGTGGTGTTATGTACTGGCAGTAACACCATTTTATGAACAAAACGAGTAAACAGATACTCCTTACTTGTATTAATAACTTTACTCTCGGAGTTTTGACATACTTTTACGGGATTTTTATTTTCTTTTTTTTTTATATCTCTCATCCGACCCAATGAAACGTAACCAGCATACACTCTGTGACGTATATACACGATGTACACGCACACAGTCATCACTTATACCTGAGGTATACAGGCATGGAGACCACTATTAGAGGTCGCTCCTTGCGCTCTTATCCTTTCCTGTCCCTGATTCTCCTTCAACACATTGCAGAAAAAGATCATTCTCTTCATTTGCCCAGTCTCTGTGGAATCCTCTAATTGCTCAGCACTAGCTCTGTTACTTGCAGCGGCTCGACTCTTTTAAGAAAAATCTGTTGAACTGTTCATCAAATACTCATGAACCTTCACTGCCTCTGAGTATATTTTCAATCGACACCCATCACCCCTCCCGACCCTATCCCCATCTCCTACCGTTTGGCCGGCGTTGTGGTTGCGGAGATTCACAACTTTCCGGCACCTCTCATAAAAACTCGTGGGTATCGCCATTATAAATTAAAACGAGGTTAGAATGAAACCAAGTTCCGGTCTTGCTTGTTTTGCTTTTATCAAAGCTTGATGCGTGACTTTTAAATATGGCAAATTGCCGAAAACGACGATTGTTAGAGCCAGAAAACGAGTGGGATAAGTATAAAAACGGTGGAGGAAGTACATGCTCAGTGAAAGGATGCAAAAAACAATCGTAGATGCCTGTATTTGTGGCGACTTCGGAGGTGCGTCGATCATCGACAGAAAGTGAAACAGGACCTGAAGACTCTTGTAGTTTTCCATAGCTTCGCCGTCGCAACCTTCACAAAACACGAAGTAGTTGACTGTGTTAGGCGAGCGTTGTGGCCAAGTGGGCTAAGGCGGGACTAACTTGCCTTGTCCACAAGCCAGAAACCAATGGCGCCTGACAGGTGTGGGTTCGAGCCAGCATCTGGGCGTTATGTTTCTCCGAATATTATTTACTTTCGACTCGGGAAACGTCTCGGGGGTTTTCTCCGGGTACTCCGGTTTGCTCCCCCAGCTAAAATTTCAAAAATTCACAAATAATCTTAGGTAGGTAGGGTTTAGGCGCGCCACTGGCGATAGAAAGGGATAATAAACTGCAGGAAAAAAAAGTGAGGGTACGATACAGGTGGCCAGTGACACATGTTGTCTTCCCACTGTAAAACTTCCCATTGTACAACTTATGTTAATCTGATGATTAAAAATTGATGCAACAACAACAACAACACTGTAAACTTGACTCTGTCACAACTGGTACTTCAAATCCATCAGGCATTCTCTGCAAAACTTTCTCTTTATGCTCCCACCAACGCTTTCTCATGTGATTCGACGTATTCTTGAATATTTGGAAATAACTCACTAAAACACTCGGATAAACAATACGCGGAGAAAGAACCCGGAAGTATGTTTCACGGTAACAGAAAGAGTTACCGTTCTTACATGAGGGGATTCCCGTTGGTGCATAGGATAGCAGAAAATTGTGAATAGGTGACACTGTGTTTTGCTAAAAAGTGTAAGTGTAACTGTAGATTATAGTCACACGACACCGAAGCGTATAGACGACTACTGGTCACATTATTCTGACACCAGCGAACCAGTTGATGGTAAGGGGAAAATAATATGGTCACACATTGGCCAATCCGGGATTCGAACCAGGTACCTTTCGGTTACTAGTAAGACGCTCTACCAACTGAGCTACCCGGCCCCTCAACGCAAATGTGTTTTGCTCCGTTAGCAACAGGTTTTTAAGGAGCTAGCTGCGTAGAGTGTTTACATTCTTCTGTTCGTGACTTCAAAGTCACTCAACGGTAGAGGATGTCGTATGGAATATCTTGACTGGTGCCTGGTTTTTCCGTTGAATCTAAATAGAAATGCAGAAATAATAATAATAATAATAATAATAATAATAATAATAATAATAATAATAATAATAATAATAATAATAATAATAATAGATTTCACAATCACGCTTTTCCCTCGCAATAGAGCTCCGAGCGCGTTACATCAACATAATTTTTAGATAATTATTTCAGTCACAAAGGGCCATGCAATTATACAACGCATCACACATAGATCAAGCCTTGCACAATTAGGCCAACACAAATAAAGAAATGAAACTAACAAATAAGAAAGGGCGGGAGGTGGGGATTGGAGCCTGGTTTAACAATACAATGATCGTCCTAATACAAAATAAAATAAAGAGATGTCGATGAGAAGAGAGAGAGGCCAAAGAGAGGAAGTGGGGAGGAAGAAGTGAGAGAGAGATGGAAGAGAGAGAGACAGGGGAGAGAGAGTGAGAGAGAGAGAGAGAGAGAGAGAGAGAGAGAGAGAGAGAGAGAGGAAGGAAGAGGGAGACATGTGTCTTAAGGAAAGCCCAGGTACCTCTTGAGCATGGGTGCGTTCATCTACGCCAAAGTTAAAGTGAGTCTGAAGTCATAATTTTATTTTCCCCTTTTTGCACCTGACATCATAGGACAGTCCACCAATCCACACTATTGAAGTCAAACCTCTCAAATAAGAGTGTGCGCAGCCTAAATAACTACTTTTGTCACCGTATAACGTCACCTGGTAAGCGTCCTACTGGACAGTTATTATACGCGTAAACCGATACAACAGGCCGAGAACCAGTCGTATCGAAACAGCCAGCAAAAACACCTCCATCACATGCAGTTAGACTTGATCGAATCACGACCAGGTGTTGTTGTTTCCCCCCTCCCCCTGTATAGTTTTCCTAATGGAGAGAAGTTTCTCAGGGCCTGCCTATAGAGCAGACGAATGATCAGACACGAGCTCTGATTCAATTTTCTCAAACTCTAGCCACACACGAAAATGTACGAATAATATATTATGACTATATAAACAACTGGTCATTTCTTTAGCGTGAAATTTTATGAGGCCTACACATGTTATAGCGTTTTTGCGCAGTTTAGATCTCGACTGCTGACACACTTTAATAGTAGAGTGATCCACAGATATGCACACGGGGACTCGGGGAGAAAGAGTCGGGCAAAACAGCAAAGGAAGGCTGGGGGCTGGAGGGGGTTGGGGAAGGTATAGGGCGGGTAACAAACACACGAAGCACACAACTTGTAAACACGGAATTTCAAAAGCGTTAAAAGGCATGCACAAGTACACAAGTACAATACGAAAAAGCTTTCTTGCTATGCCTACAATAGGCATAGCAAGAAAGCTTTTTCGTGGAATCCCAGCTAGAGGCTAAGAAAGCCACAGAGACCTAAAACCTAACCGCGCTTAAACCACAGGTATGACGGCCTACTAGCGCCAAAACCGAGAGTTACCATTATCACGAGATAATTAAAATTATCACGTGTTCTGTGTAATTTACAGAGATATCGGTAATCCGCAGTGTTAATTAATAATTATCAGTATTTGCCACGCTTTCCTAGCGCCAAAACCTGATAATTACAAATATCATGAGATAATTACAATTATCAAGAGATAATTACAATTATCAAGCGATAATTACAATTATCACTGAAAATTATAAATATCAAGATGAGCATGCGCGGCCCGATACGCGATGCGCGGCAAAGGCACTGTTCCCAGCACGCCTGGGGTTTTGGCCCTAGTAAAGAATGGCCAAAACTGAAAATTAGTAATTAACACTGTGAATTACCGGTATCTCTGTGAATTACACAGAACACGTGTTAATTACAATTATCACTGATACATGTAAGTTTTGCAGGTTTTGACGCTAGTAAGCCGCCTTACCAGAATTAAGCATGATCACGTGAAAATTATAATTATCAAGTGAAAATTGTAATTATCATGTGATAATTACAATTTTCAGTTTTGGCGCATTTCCAGGCGGATTGATAGAGCCAAAACTGAAAATTAAACATGATCACACGAACATATTTGTAATTTTCAATGATAATTGTAATTGTCTCTTAATAATTGTAATTATCCCATGATATTTGCAATTATCACATGATAATTGTAATTATCAGGTTTTGGCGCTAGTAGGCCGCCATACACAGGTGCTTTATATCATAGGAGAGAACGGCCTAGCTCGGATACTCAAGTGCGAGTTCGCGAACACAATTCTTGGAACGACTGTCATTATTGCCCTTATGTCACGATCAAGTAGGAACTTAATACTCAGCATGAATGGGTGTAACCAGGGGGTATGCGCTAAAAAAAATAATAATAGCATTTTTAGGGTTTTCCTGAGTAGGAATGTTGGTTAGGGCTACATGGAATGTTACGTTTACGTTCATTGTGATGTGCATATTGTGTAGGCCTACATTTTCGTGCTTATTTATTTTTAGCATACGCAGGTTTTCCTCCAACACGTCCTTGAAATTATTACAACCGAGCGACATGAGGATTGTATCATGTGCAAATCAATATAATAGTATAATAATAACAATAATTAGTTGTCCGACGACTGGTTTCTCCATCCCCCCCCCCCCCCCCCCCCCCCCCCGCTCCACGACTCTAAACACTAGGCCTACTCATAGTTTGAATTACAGCACGAGTTCATGACTGACTTGTTGCTTCGTTGATTAATCGATTGATTGATTTTAGTAGTGAGTGAGTTTGTGAGTACTTGAATGAGCGAGTGAGTGAGTTGTTGAGGTCTTATATATATATTTAAATTATGGGGCATATATAATATATACAATTATCTTAAATATTACCTTTTGTGGGTATATATGCACCAGAGGAATACATGTATACCCTACAATAACTATTGCTTGGTATGGGATTTTCCATTTGTCATTGGTGTATGAGCCAAAGTATACAATATTATCCCTCTGTAACAGCAAAAATAGTGACGACAAAATGTAGGAAATTAGCTTAGCGCAAAATAGATAGCATCGATTAAAACTTGACGTCAATTCACCGGTTACCTAAGGGAAAGCCCACACATGTTAAATTAACCTCCTTCAGACAGTCACGCCGCCAGCCTCTCCAGATAATAGCTAACAGACTTGTGGGTTCGGGCATTAAATAGAATAGACCCAACGTTTCCCGGCGTGTCGTAAGAGGCGACTAACAGGGGTGATGTTAGCACGGCATCACTGGGCGAAAGTCTTCTACACAGAAGTCACCGGCCAGGGCGGAGGAACCTCACGTTACTACAGGTTCAACGACCATGTGCTCAGGGCCAAGGCGAGCCACACTGTATTCGTAGATTTTGGCTGTGGCCAACAGCCTGGAGAGGATTGGGCACCACCAGGTCTTTTTTGCCCAAGACACACTACATGATGACAAAATCCACTAATTCCATGCCGGATCGGTCGTCGCCCGGCTACACAAGGACCGCGCCTTCCGTTGGCCACCAGGACGGAGGTGTTAAGTATGCTACTGATGGACAATTTAGCAAGATCCACACGAGAAACAACATCGTCATAGGAACCTGGAATGTCAGGACCCTAACCGCGGAAGGAAAATTAGAAGAACTGGCCCACGAGTTGGACCAGTATCGATGGAACGTTCTAGGCATCAGCGAACTGCGCTGGAAAGGCCTAGGTGAAACAACGACCGACAAAGGCCACAAGCTTTATTTCAGCGGTAGAGATGACAGGCACGAACACGGCGTTGGATTCTTGGTCCACAAGAACATTCTAGCCACTGTCATGGGTTGCCGCCCAGTCTCCAGTAGACTCATTACCATCCGCCTGAGAGCAGCCCCTTTCAACATCACCATCATCCAGGCCTATGCCCCAACATCAGACTATGACGACAGCGAAGTGGAGGATTTTTATGAGAAGCTACAGGCGGTCCTTGACCAAGTGCCGAAGAAGGACATAGTCATAGTGCAAGGCGACTGGAATGCCAAGGTTGGCCAAGATGCGCACCACAACTGGGGAGACACATGTGGACCCCACTGCAACAACGAGACAAATGACAGGGGTCTGAGACTCTTGGAGTTTGCCAGATACAACAATCTGGTACTGGCAAACACGCTTGGTCTCCACAAAAACTCCAGACGATGGACATGGCACAGTCCTGGCGGGGAGCATCACAACCAAATAGACTACATAATGGTCAAGAAACGCTTCAGATCAAGCATCAACATTGGCAGGACACGCACTTTTCCAGGAGCAGACATCGGAAGTGACCACGATCTCGTGATGATGTCTTTCCGGCTCCACTTGAAGAGAGTAAATACAGCAAAGTG
Source organism: Oncomelania hupensis (assembly GCA_036898135.1). Lineage (NCBI taxonomy): Eukaryota > Metazoa > Mollusca > Gastropoda > Littorinimorpha > Pomatiopsidae > Oncomelania > Oncomelania hupensis. Next base: position 120,240,334 of record CM072511.1, on the reverse strand, counting down.
CACTAGACTGAAGTTCGACCTGGACAAACTGCAAGACCCGGAGGTGGCAGAACTATTTCAGGCCACAATTGGAGGGAAATTTGCACCACTGCTCATTTTGGGGGCTGGTGAAGTAGATGTCAACACCATGACCACCACCTTCAACTCAGCTGTGACAGATGCCGCCACTGAGATCCTTGGCAAGCACCGACCAAAGAAGAAGCCGTGGATCACACCTGAACTTTTGGATCTGTGTGATAAACGAAGAGAGATGAAAAAGAAAAAGAACACCTCACAGGGAGCTGATGTCTACCAAAAAATCAACAATGACATCCGAAAAGGCATGCGCACAGCAAAGGAGAACTGGATAGAAGATCAATGCCAGGAAATAGAGAACAGTCTGAACAAGAACAACAGCAAGAAGGCCTACCAGACTGTGAAGCGGCTGACAAGTGTCAAACAGCCCAAAATCTCCACGATCCAAACCAAGTCTGGCATATGCCTTACAGAAGAACAAGAAGTCTTGGACAGATGGACAGAGTACTGCTCTGACCTTTACAACCATACACCAAATGGAGACCCATCAGTTCTAACATGTCCCGAGAACAGAGAAGAAGAAGAAATCCTCCCAATTCTCCGGGAAGAAGTTGAGGCAGCAGTGCAAGCGCTAAAGAAAGGGAAGTCAGCGGGAGTGGACAACATACCCGCAGAACTGCTACAAGCAGGAGGAGAAGCGATGATTGATGCCCTCACCATTATCTGTAACAAGATCTGGCAGAGTGGGGAGTGGCCTATACCATGGACCCAGTCGCTTGTCATCACTCTTCCCAAAAAAGGTAACCTTCAGGAGTGTGAAAACTACCGGACCATCAGCCTCATCAGCCATCCCAGCAAGGTCCTCCTGAAAATAATACTCAACAGGTTGAAACCCCAAGCTGAACAAATCATAGCTGAAGAACAAGCAGGATTCAGGGCAGGGCGAAGTACCACTGAGCAGATTTTCAACCTCAGAATAATCTGTGAGAAATACCTACAGCACCAACAACATCTATATCATGTGTTCATAGACTTCAAGAAGGCGTTTGACCGAGTCTGGCATGCAGCTCTATGGGCAACAATGAAAGTGTACAACATCAGCCCTAAAATTATTGAAGTCATCAAAAGCCTGTATGACAAGGCTACCAGTGCAGTCCTCCACAACAGCACCATCGGGAACTGGTTCAGAACAACAATCGGTGTGCGTCAAGGATGCCTACTCTCTCCAACACTCTTCAACATCTTCCTAGAGCGCTTCATGTCAGATGCTCTTGCAGACCATGAAGGCACAGTCAGCATAGGGGGTAGAGCAATCTCCAATCTTCGTTTTGCAGATGACATCGATGGATTGGCTGGAGAGGAGCAAGAACTTGAACAGCTGGTACAGAGGCTTGACACCACCTCCAGAGCCTATGGAATGGAAATAAGTGCAGAGAAGACCAAAATGATGACCAACAACACCAATGGCATCAATACGGACATCAAAGTCCAAGGCCAATCCCTCAACACAGTGCATAGCTTCAAATATTTAGGAGCCATTGTATCAGACAATGGGTCCCGACAGGAAGTCCTCTCCAGGATCGCACAAACAACTGCTGCCTTGACAAGGTTGAAGCCCATTTAGAAAGACAGGACCATCAGTCTACATTCCAAAGTAAGACTGCTGCGCTCCCTTGTCATCTCCATCTTCCTATACGCTTGCGAAGCATGGACCCTCACAGCATATCTCCAACGAAGAATACAAAGCATGGAGATGAGGTGCTACAGAAGACTTCTGGGCATTTCCTATACCCAACACATCACCAACGACGAAGTCCGACAGACCATCAAACAAGCCATTGGACAACACGATGACCTGCTAACAGTGGTGAAGAAACGGAAACTCCGATGGTATGGCCACGTCACCAGATCATCAGGCCTTGCAAAGACTATTCTGCAAGGCACAGTGCAAGGAGGTAGAAGAAGAGGGAGACCGAAAAAGAGGTGGGAGGACAACATTCGAGAATGGACTGGTTTGACACTGAGCGAAGCCATCAGGGCTGCTGAGGACAGAGAAAGATGGAGTATGCTGGTTAAACGATCATCTGTGGTGCCCCTACGACCTTCGGGTTACGGGATAGGATAGGATAGGATAGGATAGACTTGGCAATTCATGACTGTAATTAGTACTTGCAAAACTGACCGGAACGTGGTCCTCCTTAATTAGCTTACTTTAGCCAAACGTCATCCCCGGTAACTAGCCAGACACCGCTTATCGCTAGAGAATCTGTCCTACGCCCGGTCACTGATGTTCCAAGTAAGACATAATCGCACGTGCCCCACTATTAGGGCAGGTAAAGGGAAATATTCAAATAAAAACGAATAATCCCGTATAGGCGAGATTAACTAAAACGAGAGTTACACGATTGGTCAGAAGACTACTAGGAACCCTTGCATATCTGTCACGTGGGGTTTATGGGTTGCTGGGCTCTGCACAATGGAATGTTGTAACCCTCACGCTTTATTCTATGGGAACTGCTAGTTAGTCACCCGATGAATTACTTTAATAAATTTATTTGTTTAGCTCGGTCTGTGTTAAGGCTGGGATACAGAGATAGATAGAAAAATGGTAAAAGATCACTGTCACACTAGCTTTCACACGGCTATGAATCATATGTAGTCCAGCCACTTGATAACAGTTAAAATCACACATTTATTTCTTCTACTCTATACAAGATTTTCGATGTACTAATCTTTCTTAAAAAGTCATGAGTCACTGCAAATAATTCGATCGCTGATAGTCTATGCAGCTGTTATGTCTTCATAGGGCACTGGCTACTAAAGTTCTTGAAGATTGGACTACTGTGGTCCGTTTTACTACAGTTCTGAAGAGTGGACTACTGTGGTCCTTTTGCTATCAGTTTGGGTGCACTTCTTCCGTGTCACTTAATTGCAGTGTGGTGTGTTTGAAGCCCTTCGTGGAGGTAGCTTCTGGTACACGATGTGTCGTCGTGTAGTTTGGTCCCTTGCCACGCTGTGGGGTCTTGCAGGGTGTTTTCCAGGGTTGCTCCCTCAGTCTTGTGCTGTAGAGGCTAAACAGCCAACTTGTCTTCCTGTGGAGTTGGGCGCACGTTATAGCTCGCCTGCTCGTCTGTAACACAAGAGACGATATTCTGCACAACCTTGAGTAATAGGTTTGTGCAGAGCGTCTCACTGAAAGCCAAAGTAGCCCTCAGTGACAGCTCCACATCTCTATACATAAGCGACGAACACTCTGCTACGTCCGTGGTCCACTGGAATCTCAACTCTAATTTCCTATACATACATAAATCTAAAACATGGCTACTTATACACATCAAAAATTAATAATATTATACACATTCATTTGTACAGCCACTGGTCTGCAAGCACACATATAAGTTAAACAACAGTGGTTCCGTACAAAATTCAAGATGGCGTCGGCCGGTCGTCTTTTTGCCTCGTGGTCAGCTTCTCCACATGTTCAGGCAAAGTCGGCCTAACAATTCAATTCTATGCATAGCAAATTCCACAAACATAATTCAACAATAATATAAATATATCACGATGAAACAGAAGTATGTTCATTTACCTGTTTTACAAAGTCAGGCCCCGTGGCTACTTGATTGAATTCTAAGATTCTCAAGTCCTGCTTCCTGGTCTATTCAGTGGAGGTATTGCTCTACTCAGGTGTAGCTGTGTACTCTCAACTGACCTAATGCCTGGTTTGGACTGAATCAGCCAGAACTGGATCTAGCCGCTCAGCCTGAGTTCTGATTGGATAAAACGTTTCGATCCCACACACACAGTGCTGACGTCACTACACTGTTTGCGTCAAGCTCGCAGTGTGTGTACCTCTGTATACTGTAATCGTCTGTTGTGTAATACACTAACTTTCTAAGGTTACAATGACTAAACAAGGCTAAATAGTAAATAGGCAGGGTAAAACTAGTCCTCTCGCGACAATATCCTTGGGGGCCCACGCTCAGCTCGTCAGTCGATTTTTACCTACGAAACTGCGAGGGTCAAACCAAGGAACAAGCTGCAGTGAACGCTTATCCTCAGCCTTATCATCAAGATAGACTAGAGACGGTTTCACGGATCCCAGAGTCTAGAAGTAAGATAACATTAGTAGTTTTGATATGTGTATGTTTATTTTATATTGATGGCCATGTATTAATAATATGTTCTTTATATATATATATATATATATATATATATATATATATATATATATATATATATATATATATATATATATATATATATATATATATATATATATATATATAATATATATATATATATATATATATATATATATATATATATATATATATATATATATATATATATATATATATATAGTTACAGAAACAGATTATTGTTTCTGAGACAGTATGCATGTGGGTTGATGTATCTTAGCCTTAAGATTCGAATCGAATTGTGCATACGGGAACCTTGCGGGTGTCTGATGCTATGGACACTTTGAAGAGGAGACCGCACACTTATATCTAACGAGAATATTGTAGCCAGAGCTCCGACTTTTACAGGTCAGCTCTGGGACGGTTTGTGGGGACAAACGCATAACGCTTGCTCCCATGGTACAGAAGGAGAACAACTAAGATTCTACCTCTCCACGTCCTAACCTCGTAGCTACAAGAGCTAAACGACTCACCCGCTCAACCTGAGAGGCAAAACTTCTCAGAAGGACCCAAGCACTCTCAACGACAGAGCAGCTAAGTCACCCACAAATGCAAACTGAGTTCTACCCTCGAGAAAATATTATCGACCACTAGATCATTTAGTGAACTATGAATATATTCGCGTAGCATATGATGAAAAAGACCTGCTGACAAACTTTCCCAGCACATCGAACTCTTAGAATTATTAATTTACCTGTTTAATGAAGTGCATGTAAAAGTTGTGTTGAATATATAAAATGAAAAATTACATACATACGACTGGTGTCATTCTATTTGTATTGTTGTGTAGCTATTAGTTTTCTTCTCTCGAGACATAATAATCTAGTCTTTTGATTAGTAATCAACGGTTCTCAAGTTGAGCCAAATGATACTAAAACGCCCGAGAACAAATATAAATTTTATGTAACCAAAGCGCAGTGATCAGTCTCTCACACAGCTTCGGAATTCTGGTAAAAGAACTATCGATAGTGGTAGCCCATCGCCCATCTATCAATAAGTCTTACCTCCTAGTAAGATAAACGTATCTTCCCCAGAATATCATCACACCCTCCATGTTCGACATAACATGAGGTCCAGCAGGCTTTATCTGTGTGCGTTGTTGTCTTAACTAAATTGAGTGCGTGTTGTCGAAGGTCGCCACACTTTGTGCTCAGAAGTGTACAATTGGGTGCACAATTAAAGGTGCACTAAAGGTCAATTATTCGATCCTAGTTGAAGAGAGTAAACGTCAATAGTAATACGTGAAATCATATATTAGCAACTTAAAACTAAACATAATTTTTATGCTCATGACTCCAAAGATTTTAATGTATTTGCATGCCTCCCAACCTTATAGATGCTTTGTTGAGCTAACAATATCCAAATGGAATAAAACCTTATAGAGTAAAATCGTCTACCCTACCAATGTGAACAAAGTTTCATTCTATTAGCGTGTTGTTAACAGCGATCACGGCGTAGCAAGTTTTTTTTTATTTTTTCTTGTTAGATCATCTTAATCGTTCACTCTGGATTTTTTTCTCTCACTTTGTTAGGTCCTCGCAGTTGTGGCAGAGTTTGGTCAGAATAGTGCTATCGATCCAGCTCGCTCAGTGGATAGCGGGCCCTTTCGCACAGCGCTTAACCGCAGCTGCCTGACATAACAGAGTTTACCTTGGGGTTTTGTTGTTGTTTTTACAAGGGGCTGTGGGACATAAACTTATTTTCTTCTTGACAAATTTCTAAGGAGAGAGCAGGTGCTTCTTGACCAATGTGAACATAGACGACCATAACTTGGGTTTTTGAAGTAAACACTCATCAAGTAACCATGTCTGTTGACGGAATATCCCGACACTGGCGCGATAGAGAAAGTGTCGGGATTGTTGCAATACCCGCTGTTACCTTAGGCGCTCGGCGCTTTAGTTTATTCCAACATGTACGCTCACAGGGTGACATTCAGACAACACAATACGCAAGGATAAGACACGCGTATCATCGTATTGATTTAATTCAAGACAAAACAACCAAAAACATTCCTTCATTTCGTTTTAAAGCCCTTGAAACAATAAACAAAAGGAATATGATAGAAATAATATGCCAAGGTCTGGAAAATCAGTGCTGAGTTTTATTTGTTTTTGAATGTATACCGTTAAAAGTGACAACATTCAATTCCAATATAGAAAAAAAAAGAACATTGACCTTAAAAAAAATTGACACAATTAAAAAAAACAATCCATGAATTAATCTGATGATGGAACTTTACATCACTTCTCGTATCCCACAGTTTAAACTTATATTTAAGCCAGATACTCAGGTTGCACCAGAACTTCATTTTCAAATGCAAACAACATGAATCGGAAGTGATGTCAATGAGCTATGTTTTGGCTGCCAAGTGGCAAACGCTAGGTGAAGCGATAGCTACAGCGTGAAAATTGCATTTGTCATGTATAGCCACATTGATGCAGATTGAAAATTAACTGTTGACTTTACTTCCAGAGTAGTGTTAACTTTTCATACTGACAAAGTCCTGCTTCTACAAGAATATGGACTGACACAATTTGAACTGTGAAAAAGGATAAGTTAGTTAGCTATTCATTGCTTACAGGGTCCAGCGGACTGCAAAGAGCCGAATCAGGACCACAAAATCAAGACCACAACTTGGCTGCAAGAGGACTCACCATCCGCATAAAAGATCTGCTGAAACAACCACAGTGGTAACATTGAAGCAATGACGCTGAGCTTTCCCTCTGCAATGCCATGAAAACTGTTGCTTCCAGCCTGGCGCCTAGGGCGCCCGGCCGCCAGGCTGGCGTTGCTAAACCCTGGTGGACGGACTCCTGCCAGGATGCCGTCCGCGCGAAACGTCAGGCTTACATCGCATACAAACGCATTAACTCCCCTGATACACACTCCCTTAGGAAGACTACCAAGTTAGCCGCCAAACGCGTCATTGCAGCTGCCAAACGTGACCACTGGCTGTCCAAATTGGACGGCAAGCAGGGCGTGGGGCAGCTCTGGTCCAACCTGCGCCGATTAGGCGGGACCTACAGGCCCATCGACCCCGACTTAAGTGACGGGACTTCTGTCTTTACTACTAGTGAGGCTAAGGCCTCTGCCTTCCTCACCAAATTTGTCTCTGCCAGCGACGGTAGCCTCCTTTTGGCCGAGGAGGTCGATCGGAGGGTTGCCGCCGAGGTGCAGTTTCCTCCTCTGGCCCCTCCTTCCTCTGCTAGCTGTCCACTGACCATGGTGGAGCTCCTTCGTGCCATGCGAGCCTGTCCCTCGGGTAAGGGCGCGGGGCCCGACGGAGTCCATTATTTAATGATTAAGAGAGCTCCGGCCTCGTTTAAAACTCAGCTCTTGGTTCACTTTAACCACTGTTTCTCAACCGGCACGGTTCCTGACTCTTGGCGCTCTGCCGTTGTTGTTCCCATTCTCAAGTCCAATAAATCCAGAAAATCTATCGACCACTACCGCCCTATAGCCCTTACAAACCACAAATGTAAGATTTACGAACGTATAATTAAGGTTAGGTTAGAATATTTCTGCTCCTCTAGGGGAGTTATTCAGTCTGCCCAGGCCGGTTTCCGCCGGGGGCGGGGCGTTGCCGATCATCTTGTCCGTCTCAACGAGCACAATCGTCGTGCTCGCTCCCGGAGACGGACCGTCTTGGCCTGCTTCTTTGATATAGCTAAGGCCTTCGATTCGGTATGGCACGCTGGCCTGTTGGAGAGGCTCCGCTCTCTGGGAGTGGATCAGTCTATTACAGCCTTTGTTGCATCTTTTCTCCGAGACCGCCACATACGGGTGTGTTGGGGTGGAGTTCTCTCCCCCGTCGGCACCCTGTCCACGGGCGTACCGCAAGGGTCAGTCATAGCCCCTCTTCTCTTTACCATTGTACTCTCTGAGGTGGGGCTGGATGTTTCTCCCGGCACCACCGCTACTCTGTATGCTGACGACGTGGCCCTGTGGCGCTCCACGCGTGGCGGGGTCCTTCGGGCCTCTTATCATCCGCTTAGACAGGATCTGTTGGCTTTCCAGACTGACATCGACAGGGTAGCAGCCTCTTTGGCCTCTATAGGTCTCTCACTTGCCCCCTCCAAGATTATTTTCGTCCCTTTTCACCACTACTGGAATCCCTTCTTTGACACACTCACCATTCAGGTTGCGGGGGTTGCGGTCCCCCCTTCTCACCGTGTACGGTATCTTGGCTTTTTGTTCCAGCAGAATGGCGGCTACCGCTCTCATGTCTATTCTAACGTTGCTAATGCTAGTAAAGTTATTGGCATTCTGTACTCCCTCCGTCGGGAATCTTGGGCCCAGGAGCCCCGTTCCCTTGTCACCCTGGTAATCTCCCTTGTCCGGTCTCGAATCCTCTTTGGTGCGGAGTTGTTGTATAATCTGCCCCCTTCGCTTTTGGTCTCGATGGTGAGGATGGAGTGCAGGGCTCTCCGCCTTGCGCTCTCCCTCCACGGAGCCACCCCGCAGGTGCTGGTTTACCGGCTTGCAGGCGTTCTTCCCCTTGATCTTCAGATCAAGAAACTCTGTGCCGGGTACGTTACTCAAGCGTCCCATGTTCCCAACTCTACAGTCAGCGAGATTGAACCCTCTTTTATGTGGCCGGTGACCCCTCGGTCTGTGCCTGGCATTGGTTCGGTGGTAGGGGACCTTCTGGGTTCCGGTGCAGGTGGACTGTGCCCGGTGGAGCCCCTTCCCCCCCGTCCCCCCTTGGGGTCTCCCTATGCCTCCTGTCTTACTGGGTTTCCCAGGTCTCAAGCGTACTTCTGACTTGCCTCTGCTTACGCAGTTGGCACTTGAGCGTATGGGGGCCGCGACTGGTTCCCTTCGCGTTTTCACCGACGGTTCTGTCGGTCCCGACGGCCGCCCTGGGTGCGGTTTCTACATCGAGGGGGTGGGTGACTCGTCCTACGCCCCCCCCCCTCCCCCGGCTCGTGTGTGCTCACGTGCGAGCTCCTTGCTATCAGGGAGGCTCTCTATATTCTTTCTAGATCTTCTCTCCCATCTGGGTGCTCTATCTCTGTTTTTTCTGACTCGCTCTCTTCCATTTCTAGTACTGAATCTGGCTATTCCCATTCCAGACCGATTTTGGTCTTGGATATTCTTCGATTGGTTACCTCTTTGGGTGCTCTGGGTCATATGGTCTCTTTTCTTTGGGTGCCCTCGCACGTGGTCATGCGAGGCAATGAGCTGGCGGACCGCGCCGCGGCCGTTGGTTCCTCCGGCCTTGCTCAGATCTCTCTTCTGCTTGATCCTTCCTATCCTCAGGCCAAGGCTGACATTAGTCGGGTCTTGTGGTCTTCCTGGGATGCTAGGTACTCTTGCTGGCTTGCGGAAGGGACCGGCCGTCCGTTTCTGGAGGGGCGTCGTCCTTTTCCACTTTCCTGTACTGTGTCCTGTCATATTAAGGCCATTGCTCTTCGCCTCTGTTCGGGCTCCTGGCGTACTCGATTTGTCGACCATCACTGCGTCTGTGGTGCTCCCATTGACTTTGAGTATTGTCTTTATGTCTGCCCCCACCTTGCTGGCGACTTCGATTCGCTTCGCCTGACTTGTGCTCGTAAGGGTATTGGTCCTTTTCTTGCCTGATTTCATTACGTATTCCACTTCCTCCGAGCCCGGCCTGCTACTTCTGGCCGCCCGCTGTATTTATCGGTCTGCTGTGGCCTGCTATCTATAACCACTTAGGTTGTCTATGCTCGATGGTTCCCCCCTACCTTTGCCGTCCTTAATTTTGTATATTGGCCGACGATAGGTTATTTTGCCATGGCTACCATTGCCGAGGGGATTTTTTCCTAGCCTTGCGCTAGTTTCCCCGGTCCGTAGATCGGCACCCCCATGGCCATGTTGCCGTGGGTGTATACTTATCGCCTGGGAACATGGCCGTTTTACATATTTTTATACATGAATCGTATTATTATGATGTGTTTTATTTTTGCGATCCCATGGCGCTTTTTACCGTATATCGCCGGGAGCTCGCAACATGGCTTTGAACTGCCGGGAGCTCCCTTGTTATAACGTTTAGACTTGCTTTTTAATAATGTTTTTTTTTTCCTCGGGCTTTTGCCGTTTATCGCAGGGGAGCCTGTATCATGGCTGACAATTGCCGTAGGCTGCCGCCCCCTCTTAGTTGCTTTGTATTTTAGTCTTTTACCTCAGTTTTAATCTTTTATTTGCCGATCGTATCGGCTATAATAATTTTACTGCCGGTTTGCCCGGCCCTCAGTTGGCCTCAATTTGGCCCGCTGTTAATTTCATACTGTGCGTTTGGTTGCGTGTTGTGTGTCTGAGCCCTTTCCCCTAGGTGGCTTTTATCCTCCCCCGTTTTATAGCGGTCCTGGAATTTTACCTGTAACATTTATCTTCCCCTTCCCCCGGGGTACCCATGAGACTTTTTAAACTACTCGTCCCCTATACGCCCTGGTGTGCGGGGACGTAAATTTTAATCTCCAGGGGACGCTGAGGCTATACTCTAATTTATCGAACCCCGCGTTTACAAAAACAAAATAGAATACAAACATCATTATAAAATATCAACAAAATACATACATATAAAATGCCTACATTGCTAAATAATAATATCACAGGAAGCCCTAGTGACCATTTGGCAGAAAGCGTCCGATATTGTGGAAAGTGAGAAGACATGTGGTGAAGTAAGTATTAGATGTCATCCATAAATTATTTTCTCTGTTCATTTCAATATTTACTGTAGTAACTGGAAAATGAGACACAATACATATGGTTGAGTGACACCCGGAATAACACCCAATTTATATATTTTAACCAAAGACCGACGCAAAATTGTTGCCCAACATCTATCCTATCCTATCCCTAGCTCGGAGGTCGTAGAGGCACCACAGTTGATCGTTTAACCAACGTACTCCATCTTTCTCTGTGCCCAACATCTAATTACACCATAATAAATTGTCACTTAAGGTTGAAATATATATTGCAGCCTAAGACGGAATCTGAAACACCTCGGTGGATGTATATTAATTTGGCTTTAACCCTCTTTCTACCGTGAGTTTTAGCTGAGTTCAAGAGTTTTCTTACCGTGTGGTAAAGATAATACTGGCCCCATCCACGATTGCTGGGCCAACGCATGGTCCCCTGTCTCTAGTGCGTAAGCCGCTGCCTTCAGTGCATCCCAGATCTCTTTCCTACCTTCAAAAGCAGGTGCTGTGTTCCCAAAATTCATCTCGCTTGCTTCGTAGCTGTCCCTGTGTTAATGGATGGTCGCTTTTCCACTTTGATTTTTCTGCTTTCAAAGGTTGAATTCGACCTATAGAAACTGAAACAGTGCAAGTTACCATTACGTATAACACAACTATGATTTAATACAGCACAGACTTAATGAACAGACAAACAATCAATATAATACAATACTAGGATATCACTAGTGGAGTAGTGCTGTCACGACATTGCTGTACCTATTTAAGAATGATACAAACCTAAACATATATATCAATAAATACTCACTCTTGATATGCTGCCTTATAACAGTCCCGTGGGTATTAGTTCACACAATGATGTAACATTGTGAACGTTATGATCTTTGAGATTTCAGCTATATTTTTGTTGCTATCCGCCATCTTGTCAGCATAGGCTACTTCCGCCGCAGTCAGTTTACGTAGTACGAGTAGACAGAGGATCCTTTCCTGAACGATTTAAACTGTGAAAATATTGAAAACATCGGATAAACTGAATATCAGTTATTACATACAATGAAAAGGCGTAGTTGAACTCAGTCGCTACATTACATTACATTACATTACATTACATTACATTACATTACATTACATTACATTACATTACATGGTTATTGCTTTAGGTCCAGCGGACTCTTCCGAACCAAATCAGCTATGTACTACCAAAGAATATGGGTATACAAAGAAGAATCATCCGATCTGCTTCCTAAGTCTGCTCCGGAGAGAGATTTCTGCTAGAGTGTAACTGTGTACTGCTCGGCGTTTCAATGTAGACCGACTTTCTACCTCTCTGCTTGAATCAGCCAGAACTGGTTCTACCTACTCTAGCTGTGTTCTCATTGGCCGGAAAATCTGGTCGGCTGTAAAATCGAAGCTCTATAACGTTAAGCTGCGATGATGTCATTATTCTGAGCTCGCGTCAAGCTAGCAGTGTGTGTACACATCAGTTATACCTTCATCGTCTGTTATAGACTAACAGTAACCTTCTAAGTCTACACTGACTAAACAAGGCAAAAGCTCAAAATGTGCTGGGTAAACGGGGGCTCTTGTTACACATTGCTTAAGGTCCAGTTTAATTCTTTAGAATTTAATCAGGACCGTTGGACAGAACAGAGCAATACAACACAGATGACATCAGCTTCATGGCACTTACACGGATCATGTTTACAAGGTCATAAAATTAGGAGGCGCTGAAGGCGCAGAGTATTCACCTCAATTTTTCGAAATCCAGGTATAAAAAACTATAAAAGGAAATATAAATATCTTAAATAATAAACATAAGAAATTAACAGGCAGAAAAAGGCAAATACTAGTGCCATATGGCAGAATAAAGCCACCATCACCTTCACCACCTCACCTATCCCGTAGTCTTGTGAACCGTGGAGGCACCACTGATGATTCGGCAATCAATTCTCTCCATTTCTCTGTTTTCTGCCTCTCTTAGGGCATCACTCAATCTCAGGCCTGTCCACTCTACAATGTTACCTTCCCACCTCTTCTTCTGTCTGTCTCTCTTCCTCCCACCTTGTACTGTCCCCTGTAAGATTATTTTGGATAGTGCATTTAATCTTGTGACATGGCCACATCAAAGCCACCATACCACCAACTAAAATACACCCTGCTTGTTAATTACTTATGTTTAAGTATTTAAGATTTTTAAATTTCCTTTTATACTGTTTTTTAAACCTGGAGTTCAAAAAAATGGAGGTGAATACTCTGCGTCTCCAGCGCCTCCTAATTTTATGACCTTGTAAACATGATCCGTGTGAGGTGCCATGAAGCTGATGTCTTCTGTGTTGTATTGCTCTGTCCTGTCCAACGGTCCTGATACAGCTCTAAAGAATCAACTGGACCTTAAGCAATGTACAAACAAACAAACAAACTGTGGGGCGGACTATAAGACAACAACAAGCGTTAAAGAAAAGAAAAAAAAATAATCAAACAAAAACAACAAGGAAAACCAAACCAAAGGAAACAATAACATATTTACAAATTGAACTGAATTTGACGATAATTATGACTATGCAAAGCAGTGTTAAATTTTCACAAGTTCCCTTTTGTTCAATTGACAACCAACGTTCTTTTGCCCACTAATCATTATTCAATGGGAGATATTAATTTATGAATACAATTTAGCACTCTAGCATGCTGCAATAGTTTTGTTTTATGATTCAGTCACCAACAGCACAAACTTGAATATCATAAAAAGGCCTCATGTTTGTATGAATTAAAAAATAATAATAAAAAAAAAATAAGTAGAATTGAATTGTTTTCATTCACCATTTCCATGTATATTGTAAGCTCTGTATAGCACAATGTTGACGAAAACCAAATGTGCAAAAATACCAGCATTATTGCAGGGAGTCATTTTCCTACACATTACACAGTAATTTTGTTGACATATATGTTCGGGATTAATCAAAAACACGCCGATACAGTCGAGCAATATCGTCTGTAATTACATGTTGCTATGTGGTCTGTTTACCTCCCTTGACCTGCTTCGCAACGCAGCCGCTTGACGGCGCTGCTCTTAAAACGTCTTTACTTTTTATATAGGGAAAGCCTCGGATGATTCTTCTTTGTATACCCATATTCTTTGCTGACTCGCAACAGCCAAAAAGCGCTTCCGGAAGCTTGATGTATTGTTGGCTAATTTTAGCACTATGATGTAATAATCTAAAATTAGAGTTTTTGGCCCAGGCAATGTAAGGGAGCTAACCATTTTGTCAGTTTTGTATACAAATCGATGTGAAACATTGTTGTGAGCAAAAATGCTCTTGATGAACAGATGACTCAAAGCAATGAGATCAAGCATCAACATTGGCAGGACACGCATTTTTCCGGGAGCAACAATCAGAAGTGACCACGACCTCGTGATGATGTCCTTCCGGCTCCACTTGAAGAGGAAACACAGCAAAGTGCACCAGACTGAAGTTTGACCTGGACAAATTGCAAGACCCGGAGATGGCAGAAATATTCCAAGCCACAATTGGAGGGAAATTTGCACCACTGCTGATTTTGGGAGGTGGTGAAGTAGATGTCAACACCATGACTACCACATTCAACTCAGCTGTGACAGAGGCCGCCACTAAGATCCTTGGCAAGCTACGGCCAAAGAAGAAACCGTGGATCACACCTGAACGTTTGGACCCGTGTGACAAATGAAGAGAGATTAAAAAAAGACCAAGAACACCTCACAAGGAGTTAATGCCTACCGAAAAATCAACAATGGCATCCGAAAAAGCATGCGCAGAACAAAGGAGAACTGGATAGAAGATCAACGCCAGGAAATAGAGAACAGCCTGAACAAGAACAACAGCAAGAAGGCCTACCAGACTGTTAAGCCGCTGACAAATTTTAAACAGCCCAAGGTCTCCACGACCCAAAGCATGTCTGGCATATGCCTTACAGAAGCACAAGAAGTCTTGGATAGATGGACAGACTACTGCTCTGACCTTTACAACCACACACCAAACGGAGACCCATCAGTTCTATAGCATGTCCCCAGAACAGAGAAAAAGATGAAATCATCCCAATTCCCCGAGAAGAAGTTGAGGCAGCAGTACAATTGCTGAAGAAGGGAAAGTCAGCGAAAGTGGACAACATACCCGCAGAATTGCTTCAAGCATGAGGAGAAGCGATGATTGACGCCCTCACCATTATCTGTAACATGAGCTGGTAGAGTGGGGAGTGGCCCACACAATGGGCCCAGTCGCTTGTCTTCACTCTTCCCCAAAAGAGTAACCTTCAGGAGTGTAAAAACTACCGCATCATCAGCCTCAATAGCCATCCCATCAAGGTCCTCCAGAAAATAAAAATCAACATATTGAAACCCAATCTGAACAAATCATAGCTGAAGAACAAGCAAGATTCAGGGCAGGGCGAAGTACCACTGAACAGATTTTCAACCTCAGAATAATCTGCAAGAAATTCCTACAGCAGCAACATCTATATCATGTGTTTGTAAGACTTCAAGAAAGCGTTTGACAGAGTCTGGCATTCAGCGCTGTAGGCTACTATGAGAGTGTACAACATCAGCCCTAACATTATTGAAATCATCAAAAGATTGTAATACCAGGTTACCAGTGCAGTCCTCCACAACGGCGCCATCGGGAACTGGTTCAGAACAACAATCGGCGTGCGTCAAGGATATCTACTCTCTCCAACATTGGTGGGATAACAACATTCGAGAATGGACTGGCTTGAGCGAAGCCATGGGGATTGCTGAGGACAGAGAAAGATGGAGTACGCTGGTTAAACGATCATCTGTGGTTTCCCAACGACAAGTTACGGGGTAGGATAGGATAGGATAGGATAGGATAGGCCATTATGGGCATGTCTTTCTGGCAATAATATTTACTAACACTTTATCTCTTGTTTTACCCATAAATCTTACAAGTATGACGCATCGATGACGACGACGACGTCGATGATGATGATGATGATGATGATGATGATGATGATGATGATGATGATGATGATGATGATGATGATGATGATGATGACGACGACGACGACGACGACGAGGATAATATGCAAGGAATCGTTCCCTCTCAATAATCTGCCATTATAGTTACATAAACTTCCAGGGGCCTGTTGAGTGATAGGAATTTTTACTACCACTACTACTACCACTACTAGTACTAATCGTCATCATCAATTCAATTGTTGTATCGATTTTTATTCATCAGATTAACATAAGTTGTACTGATCGTCATCATCATCATCCTATCCTATCCTATCCTATCCTGTCCCATAACCCGAAGGTCGTAGGGGCACCACAGATGATCGCTTAACCAGCATACTCCATCTTTCTCTGTCCTCAGCAGCCCTCATGGCTTCGCTCAGTGTCAAACCAGTCCATTCTCGAATGTTGTCCTCCCACCTCTTTTTCGGTCTCCCCCTTCTTCTACCTCCTTGCACTGTGCCATCATCATCACAATAATAATAATCATCAACAACATCATCATCATAATCATCATTATCATAAATTGTGCGTATGGTACGACACTCTATTTCAGTCTCTTACCCTTCCTAATCCCCTTTTACCCCCTCATTCCTGCCTGCCCGAAATTAATGTCAAACTGTTATATAAAGGAGATGATGGGAGGCAACTCATGCAATGCTTACAAACCTGCATTATATTGGATTGCCTCCCATGCAACACGATCCTCAAATCGAAAATTTTCAAATTGCAGAATTCTGCTGTGTTATTATTTTATGAATTGCTTGTTTGTTCTGATTCCTTAATAATCTAAGCCGACAAATACTAATAGACCCTAATATTTTATTATTTATTTTGTAAAACGCTAGTTTTGACGAAGGAAACACACAATTTGATTGGTATTTGAAATTCCATCCTTTTTACTCGCCCTTGGCCTTTGTTGACAGTGCTGTGCGTGTGACGTCATTTGCTTTTTTGTAATCAAGAGACTAGAGAAGAAGGATTCTGGCTAGGATATCATCCCCCACCCATACCAAACGATTATGGGTGGGTGTATAGGCAGCCACAGAGACCATGGACCTCCTTCAGGAGAGTCGTCAGACATTACAGGTATTTGGCATTTGTAGAAAAAAGAAAATTAATTTAGTTCCGCTAAACGCGCACCTGTTTAATTCTTTGGCGTTTGCTGCTCTTTTTTGTGGTTGGGATAGTGAAGTGGTTCTTTTGAGAGGAAATAGACACAATCGCACGAGTGTTTTCATTTGCGTTTGGAGTTATTATGTATTTCCATTATTATCGCCGATTTTTCATACAAATATTGTGACGTGCAATGCCACCAAAGTGAAGAAACTCAGACACATAGTAGTTGCTCTGTCAGCATTGTTGTCCTGTCATGATTGATTGATTGATTACTCCAACTTCTTGTCACGTACTGACGTAGAACAAATAGGAAGACCTCTATAGCAAGAGTTTAGCACGTACCCCCATACATCAATATGCATACAGCCCTACAGTGATGAATAGTTTTGAACATAGAAATGTTATTTCATTTTTTTTGTAATCTATACATTTTTATTCTTTCTGGAGTTATATATGTAACAGCACTACTCCACTAGTGATATCCTAGTATTGTATTATATTGATTGTCTGTTCATTAAGTCTGTGCTGTATTAAATCATAGTTGTGTTTTAAGTAATGGTAACTTGCACTGTTTCAGTTTCTATAGGTCGAAACCAACCTTTGAAAGCAGAAAAACCTAAGTGGAAAAGCGACCATCCATTAACAGAGGGACAGCTACGAAGCAAGCGAGATGAATTTTGGGACACGGCACCTGCTTTTGAAGGTAGGAAAGAGATCTGGGATGCACTGAAGGCAGCGGCTTACGCACTAGAGACAGGGGACCATGCGTTGGCACAAGCAATCGTGGATGGGGCCAGCATATCTTTACCACACGGTAAGAAAATACATTCAGTTCTTGCCGTATTGGTGCTTCTATCTCATACTGATCACCTAATATTGCTGACTACTAATGTACTATATTAATCAGTGATAATTATTCTTCCAGTCTGTAGAATTGCTTTTATTATTTCAAACAAAGTTTCTGATTTTCTGCAGCAAAGTAGCAGGTGACATTGTTCTGTAAAGTGATGGCTGTCCATTTTCTTAAACTTGCTAGTCATATTTAGAGAACATTTCAAGTGTGTAAATGTGATGTTTTCTTATTTCAATATGTGTGTACCTGTTAAAGCAAAACTTGGAGAGAGAGAGAGAGAGAGAGAGAGAGAGAGAGAGAGAGAGAGAGAGAAGGAGACAACATTTGAATTTTTCCTTCTTGTGATGTGCATGTTTTCAAACTATCCTGCATAGGCAGTGGGTATTAGCTTAAAAGCTGGTTCAATTACAAAAGATAGATCTGCGTTTAACACCTGTAGGAGAGCCTTTCGAATTATGTGCCTGCTGACACTTAACTCTTTCCCTGCCAGGCATGTTTCCACGTTTGTGCCAGACATTTCTCTGGCACCGGAAAGAAAGTTCAGTACCTTAGGCATTTAAGCTACTGTTCTTTCAATAATAGTTGTTAAATAGACATATTTCATATCAAATTAAAGGTAAAAGAGTGAAGAATAAGAAAAAAAAAACACAAAAATGTTAATTTGATTATGTTATTGAAATATGTGTTTTGAAAGCATGTTGATCTTTTTGAAATGATAAAATAAAATAAAAATATTTCTACATACCACAGTGATAAAAAAAATCTGGAGGAATAATTCCAATCACTGAATCAGCTTCACACACCAGAAAGAAAATTTATTTAGGATCAAAATACACTTTACAGTTTGAAATTATATTGATTATTAATATTAGCAGAGGTTTGACACTTTGTCGATTGTGCCCATCACAATGCTTAGTAAAATGCACAAAAAACACTATAAAAACGAATCAATTTGAAGAAACCACGCGCGTGTCGATCGAGAACGAAAGTAGAAAGAGTTATCTCTCTTTGGTTAAAATAAAACTTGGATTGGACTGCGCAAAAAAACGGAATGAAACGGAATACTGAAATCGACGATCGTCGATTGGCACAAACATGGCGGCTCAGATCGACGATATATCGTCGATTGGCAGGGAAAGAGTTAAGTTATTGAGCATTTCAAGCATATTATAATTTATAGTTTACTTGAAATCATTTTCTTCTTTTCTACAGGCACCTTACTGGACTGTTATGATGAACTGGGCAACCGTTATCAACTGCCTGTGTATGTGCTGAGTGCACCCACCAACCTGATAGAGGATAACAGTGAGAGCGGTGAGGCTGGCGGTGACACAGATGCAAATGGGTCACCAGGGACTGAAGTGCCGCTCAAACTGCGGCTGTCCCACACCAGCAAGGACATGAAAGTGATGGTGCGCACCACAGACACTGTACATAAAATCAAACGCATGCTGGCAGAGAAGGAGGGTGTGGAGCCAGAGAGGCAGAGGTGGTTTTTTGGTGGAAAGCTGATGAACGATAAGCTGCGTTTTGAGGATGCTCACATCCCCAAAGGGTTCATCGTGCAAGTTATCATCACCCCTCCAGCCAGCGACGCCAATAGCTAAAATCACCTCCGGACACGACTCTGCTGGTGTTCGCTACATCCCACCTGTTCCCCATGCCTCCCGTTTCTTGTCTTCGACGCTGTTATCTCTTTTCTTTGATGCTTCATGACAAAAGAAATGTTCATATATACAGAGTCTTTCAGCCAGCTAAGCGGCAGGCCAAGGTATTGCTTCAGTTTGCATTACAAAGAGCAGTTGTCATGGCTAAGTATTTTGAAGAATATTTTATCAGGCAGAAGTTGTGGTGAGGCCTAATGCAAATTGGAACTTGTCTGTTGTAGTGCCCTGAGTTGTGGTGTGTGTAGTGAACTGAGTCTTGGTAAATGATAAGTGGTAATCTCATTTTGCACACACTAACATTAAATTGTATGCAAACCATGTATCATAGTCCTAAAGCTTTCTGACTTTTTTAATTTCTGTAAGGTGATTTGAGCTGGTCATTGTTTTAGTGTAGTGTGGTGATATTGGCAGATGCATACACATTGTGGATCATTAATGATAAATAATAAACAATTGATTTAATGCTAAACACTTTTAATATTTAATAAAAGGTACTGTTATTGACCAGCATATATAATGCTTACTTGAAGTGACCTTTTTGTAATTTATCATCCTTTTATGTGTGCTACTGTGTAGTGTTATGTTGTACTTGAAGCAATAAAATCTGATAACATATTTTATTGATAAAAAAAAGCTTTTTAATCTTATTCTTTTTTTGCCGCCATGGCAATAGGCCCCCAAGTTATAAGAAATGCCCACATTTGTTGCAGGATATTTCATTGCTTTGAATCAAAATACCGTTACTAATGTTATAACGTATAACCTTTTTCTTCTTCTTCTTCTTGTGGTTTCTGAAGTAATCCCTATTGTAATAGTACATTGCAAAACGTCTACATGTTATGTTATGTTTGTCTTATCTTTGTTACAATTCTAGGAATATATCTTGTAAACATGTATATTTATCAGTGAGGAATTCCAGCTCAGATTAGTTAAAGTGATTCAGGGTCTTTTTTTTTTTTTTAAAACTATTACAACTAAATGGAATGATTGTAGAAGAATTTATTAACCCACGTTATTGAGCTGAAATCTCGCAGATGGGTGTGTAAGCAGCTTAAGAAGATGTTGGGATCACTGATAACTTCATGGCTCCAGAGGGCCCACGATCAAGTCTTTACACCTCACTTAAGACTATAGGCACAGCGTTGTTGAACTTTTCTAGTACACAGCAACTGGTTGGGTCTCACGCATTTGTTTGTGGTTTGCCTATGCCTGTATTCTAAGGGAGATATTGAGCCAATCAGCAGACACTTTTGAATGCTGAAAAAGAATGTTTAGATTTAAATGTCGCAAATATTAGTCACGCAAAAACATATTTAAGTATATAAATGAATAGTCATCTCTTAGCATGAATTATACGTTTTCTACATTTTATCAAAGTGTTTATCTTGACCTCAGAAGCCCTTTACATTCCTGTTGTTGCCAAGGCAATTGCCAGAACTAGTAACAACAGGTACCATAGGCAGGGAAACTGTATTACATACTTTATTAACAATCAAGCCATGTGTGTTCAATGGCCGTTTAGTGTAACCTAAAAAAAATGGTATGAATCTTTTGGAGTTTTGCCGTTGTATTAGTTACTAGTAAGTTATAATCATGCTTCATAGATGTGGGGTCTCAATATCTGTGGAAATCTGTGTGGGATGGGAGATGGGTTACTGGTGTCGAGGTGATGGGTCTAACTACCTATCCTATCCCATCCTATCCCGTAACTCAAAAGTTGTGGGGGGGCACCACAGATGATCGATAACCAGGGTACTCTGTCTTTCTCTGTCCTCAGCAACCTTCATGGCTTAGCTCAAGCCAGTCCATTCTCGAATGTTTTCATCTCACCTCTTTTTCTGTCTCCCTCTTCTTCTGCCTCCTTGCACCGTGCCTTGCAGGAAGGTCTTTTTAAGGCCTGATGCTCTGGCATCTGTTTCTTCACAACTATGAGCTCATGTTATGGTCTGTCGGACTTCATTGTTGGTGATGTGCTTGGTATAGGAAATGCCCAGAAGTCTTCTGTAGCATCTCATCTCCATGCTTTGTATTCTTAATTGTGGGTCTAACTGGCAGCACGATAATATTAATAATTATGATAGTAACAATAATTATTTAGTACTTTAAAAAGCGCGATTCTAAACTGCTCAAAGCACTCAGTCACTTGTGTATTCTCACACAAGCACTAGCAGGATAATAGATTGTACAATACAATCAAACATGAAAAGAATAAAAATACAGATACTAAACTACATAATATCACTTCTGGCAACTTTTTAGAGGATATATATATACTGAAAACACCTTGTTTCTGGGAACATGCTAAAACACTTGTTTAAAAGTGATGGAAAGAGCGCAATTGTACTATAAGGGTTCGGGTAAGGGTTAGTTGTAGATCTAGCCCTAGCCCTAACCCTTTTCTCTACAAAATTGCGCTTTTTCCGTCCCAAAAACCCAGTTGCCTTCTTGGATTCTTAAATTGTATGAAACCAAGTGAGGACACTATCCAGCGTCAACAAACGGTTCGAAAACATTCTCAAACGGTTCGTAAAAGACAAGACAGTTGACCTGGAAACAAATACATCTTGACCTAATTCGTCGCCTAGAGGAGACGAAACTTACTTTTCCTTGCATTTTCAAAGTTACCTTGGATCTGGGAACATGCGCATATTCCCAGATACCAAACTGTGTCCCCAGATAACCGTACAAAAACAAATATACGTTGTTTCTGGGGACATTTTATAAGGCTATATATATTCATGTAGTGGCAGTAGATATTCCATTTGAAGTTAAAAGAACGGAAATGTTAAAATCATGATAAATATAAGTCATGAAATACACACAAAAAATGAGAAAATAATTGGTTTTGTATTTAAATAGAACTTTGATGTTGTTGATCATTTATTAGTCCTGCAAATTAGGTAATTCGGTAAATTAATAAGAAATTGTGAGCAAGTTTCTATTGCGTCTCGTTTCCAACTAAAGAAAGCTCGGAGTGTGCACTTGCGCACAACATAAACTTATGAACGGACTCACGAATGTTTTATTGGTCCGTTTCCAAGTCTAACCTTTTTGGTCAGCCCTTTCTTACTTTTGTTGTCATTTGATATAGGGTTACTAAACAGTCTTAAAATGTTATAATGCGTGTGTTGGCCTAGGATGCCAACTCGTGCAACAAGTCCTGCTGCACTGTGTGCATTGGTTCTTGTGTAGGCAGTTTACAAAGCACTTTCGACTGTGTTTTTAAACAAAAACTGTAGTTTTCTTCTTCACTGTTTAACTTGTTTGCTTTTAGATGTGGTGTGTGTGTGCGCGCGCGTGTGTGTGTGTGTGTGTGTGTGAATTCTTTATGCTGCTTGTTATTGTTATATATAATGTATATGATATTGATACTGTGTGGCTGAATGTCAAGTCAGATGCAGTGTTCAATGCAGTGAATGTGAAAGAGAGGTTGGGCAGGAGTGGGGGAGAGTGCTCAATATGTATTTTTCAGCCTGTGGATGTGCACACTTAAGCTCTGTATATGTGGGGCAGAGGGAGAAGGTGAGGGGGGGGGGGGGGGGTGTTCTTCTGAGCTCAACTATCATTCAGGTGATGCATTTTTGAGTTTTGCCTGCATTGTTAAGTACTTTTAGGAGACATCTGAGATATGAATGGGTTTCATTGTTTGTGTTATTTGACTAAATCTGTATTCAACTGAGATTGTTTGCTATACATTGCCTGTTTCACTGTAAAACAAAACATGTGTGAAATGGGAATAATTTCCATCAGTCTGTTGTTAATTGTCCTTCAAATTCATTTAGGTTTTTCATTTGAAAAATTGTATCTCAAAATATAATATCTGCATCACTGCACAAATGTAATGCTATTCTGCTCATGTGAAGATTTCTTTTAGTACATGCTCAAACACAGTTTTCTAGACATAACATCATTTTGCTTGGTGAAGCCTGTTTTAAGTGTAGTTATAAGAAGAGGAATTTCTGTTTAAAGACTGGAGCATTTTTGTGGAAGTGTATGTTTGGGAAGCAGACAAGTGAACGGGACAGGAGTTAGAGCAAGAGGAGAAGGAGGGAGAGGAGTTATAGATTCTTTAATTTGCATCAATACAATATATTTTGAAAGCCAACCCCCCCCCCCCCCTACCACTGAAACCAAGCCTTATCAGTCATCATTATGACTTGTATTTATTATTTCATATAATGTGTTATTCTGGATAAATATATTGCTACCTACAATTAACAGGCATAGGTGCAACTATAATTATTAATTGTTTGCTGTTGTTGTTGTGTTTTTAAACATTTATTGTTATTGAATTCTGTTTAAATTAACTTTGATTTTCATTTCGAGTTCTTGACAACAACAAAATTGTATTATGATCAGATCAAAAACATTCCACTTTTGCAATGATCCATTGTTCATTCATTCGTACAAACATTCATTTAGTGGTTGTTCTTGCACTCATGCACACAGTTATAGCTAGATAGATAAATAATTTAGTACTGGGTAATCCAGGC
This sequence comes from Oncomelania hupensis, assembly GCA_036898135.1. Lineage (NCBI taxonomy): Eukaryota > Metazoa > Mollusca > Gastropoda > Littorinimorpha > Pomatiopsidae > Oncomelania > Oncomelania hupensis. The sequence continues at coordinate 120,216,318 of CM072511.1, read as the reverse complement.
AATGGGATCAATTACAGTTGAACACACTTCCAAGTATTGCCTCAGTGTCATAGAAAAGGGTTGATGCTATGATGGTCATATTAGCTAGTGGCCACTTTTGGGCGGTTGTATAGTGATGCCTATCAATCCATTCATTAGCCTCTTTTTTTCTGATTCAGAGTTTCAGATTTTATTAAAGTAGCCACTTGGAAGGTTGTAAATTACTCGTATTTCATTGTTACTGTTCCATCGGAGTAGCCATGTTTAGTTATCATTAACATGGCAGTCTCTGTCTATATGAGGAAGTGAAATGAAAGTCACGAACATGAAACTGAATAGGTTGGCTACAAACATTGCTTTCAATGATATTCGTTTGATTATAACTTTTTTTTTTAAAAAGCACCATTCCACCTGCTCAGTAGGCGTTAAAAAATGTTTGGTTTATTTGACAAAAACCTTCAAAATCTGAATAGTATTAATTTAATGTTTGTTAATGCAAAAATACATGTGGTAGGTACTGAAATTAAACTTCCTTAAGTGCTATCAAGTGATGCCTATGCATAAAAATGTATTTTTTAAAAAATACATTTACAAGTAAATGATCCCCCCGTCGGGATGCCGGGGATTTCAGTATAAATAGTATCCCCACTTTATGGAAATTTAGTGCTTTAAATTCCCACTGTCGCTGTCTTTCTCATTTGCTCTTTCTCATTCCTGCTCTTTTCTATCAATCTGCTATACTATCATCTTCTTCGCTAGACCAGTCTCCTACCTTTTTTCTTGAAAACTCTTCCGGGACAAGACTCCTTGTTTGTGTATGAGGTCTGTTGGATCAGCTTGGGAATATTGGACGCTTTCTGCCAGGTGGTCACTAGGGCTTCCTATGATGTTATTATTTAGCAATGTAGGCATTTTATATGTATGTGTTTTGTTGATAATTTATAATGATGTTTGTATTCTATTTTGTTTTTGTAAACGGGGGTTCGATAAGTTGGGGTGAAGCCTCAGCCGTTCCCTGCGTGGGATGTCTTTATTGTAAAGTGACTGGCTGGTGGAGAGCTTTCGGTTTTACCACTAGGGTTGTTTCAGCAGATCTTTTATGCGGATCGGGGGTTGTCCGGTCCTGATTTGGCTCGGAAGAGTCTGCTGGACCTAAAGCAATAATCATGTAATGTAATGTAACAAGTAAATGAAATGGCAGGTGAAATTCACAGTTGTCATGTAAATTAATAATTAAGTTAGTGAAAGCATTAGTATTATTTTTTATTTACAGTTATTAACTTGCAGTAGCTATTTGAACAATCTAATGAACATAGTGTCATTAAAAGAGGAATTCCAAAAAACAAAAACAACGCAGGGTTTATGAATTTGATAACTTACAGTTACGAAGTGGTATCAGAGTGTGTTGTGTATTCATGTGCTAACAAATTTGTTTGGTTCAGTATTGTCATTGTGTAACACTGTATTCCTGTCTGCTTTTGCATTTCGGTTGTATTACACTGTTCATTGACGGTAATTCCATTTCATTTTGCTTGTGTTATATAAATGTTTCAACTGTTTCATGTATATATTTTTTTTTTAAATCCATAATTCGGTATAAATAGTGTCATGCTAGTTAATCAGCGTTTTGTTGCTTGAACAGACATAATCATGGAAATGTCACATTTCTACAGTGGCAGGCATTTTGAGAATGATCATGAAATGGACATTGGCACTTGGTAAATAATGACTTATGAATTGTGCTTTCTAATATGTTTTGATATGCTTTGTTTCGTTGTTGATTATGGTACATTCTTACTTCATCTTCCCTCAGTTTATGAGTACATTTGCTGCTAGTATATATAGCCAAAGTGTAATATTAGAGAATGTTTGTATTCTGTCTAGTTTAGTCGTTTATATGTTTTCTGTGTTCATTGGTTATTGTTTTGCCCCATCTCGTTCTTATATAAGAGAGCAGACTACTCTGAAGTAGAAGTGTTCAAATTGTGGAAATGAGATTTATTTGAAAGCGAACATCCTGAGGAATACATTAAACTGCAACAGCAACAAAAGTAGATCCCACTTTTTAGATTTGGGAAAAAAAAAAATTCGGGAAGAATTGTTAACTCTGTCACAGACTACATTACATTACATTATTATTGCTTTAGGTCCAGCGGACTCTTCCGAGCCAAATCAGGACCGTGTCACAGACTAACATTACAATAAAGTGTTACATCCTTGGTATGTATAACTCAATAGTTTCTGTAATGCACACTGTCAAAATGTTATACCTTTTGAGCAGACTTTAAATAGTAGCCGTGCTTCTCACAGAGTGGCCAGATCATGACTGCCGCTTTCACCATCGCGGTTCAGAAGCACTTGGTATAGCATGTTTGTAAATCGTGTGACCTTACGCTAGCACCTGTACCACCTGTATTACACTCTCCTCCCTCCCTCCCCCCCTCCCTTCACTTTTATTTTAAATAGTTGTTGCTGCAGCACATTTGAATTATTTTTAGATTTTTATTTTAATCCCCAATTGACATGAACCCCCACTGCCAGGACTACTTTGATTTTAAGTTACCTCTTTAACATCCCCCTCATCTCATTTCCATTTTCACCTCCTTTTTGGGAGGATCCTTCTAGGCTTTATATCATTTATATATATTTTTTTAAATTTCCCCTTTAGCATCAATAATGAAATTCTGTTGTTGGCATAACGAGAGTTGAAGTACAGGATAGTGTGATGCTGTCACTTTTGATAGAAAAAGTTTATTGGGAACACAGTATCATAATATCCACGTGCAAATGACATTTTAGATTTCTTGGGTTTTTGTTTTGTTTTGTTTTGGTTAGTCTTTCTAGTTTTAAATTTTTCATAGTTATTTAGTTGAGTGTTAGTTTACTTCTTACCTTCTTACCTTTGAAGGGAGTGGTACCTGGTCGATGTTCTAATACAGATACACTGAATGTTGGAATACAGATAACACAAGAGTTAGATATTTCCTTTTTGTAATAGCTAACTCCGTCCAGTGTTTGGGAGTGAGGCCTCTTCCTACATAATGAGAATTATGCTGCTTAGGTCACAAAGTATGTCCTGTGTGGTTGTGCCCTTAGAAAAAGGTCTTTTCCAATTCTCTGCGGCAAATTATTCATTAATTTTGAAACATTGGGAAATTGATTTTCTAAAGGCAATGCCCTACCAGGTTTACATACTTAAATGGCAACCTCAGGCCAGCAGTGGAGCAGGCAAAAGTAGTTACAGGCAGAAAGGGTTCATAATCTAGAGGACAAAACTAAAATTTGATAATGATGATGATTACTGAGGATAATGGTGCCGATGATTGTGGTGATAATAATGATAATTATTACAATTATAATGATAATAATAAGAAGAAGAAGAAGAAGTAAAAGAGGACCAAATAATAATAATTATAATTTTTATAATTATAATTAATATTAGAAGATAATAATAATAATAATAATAATAATAATAATAATAATAATAATAATAATAATAAAGAGGACCAAATAATAATAAGTAGTAATAGCAGATATAATAATACTAATAATGATAATACCAATAGTAGTCATGTGGAATATCTGGAAGCTCACAAAACAATATTTTGTATAGTCAACGTAAAGATGGCACTTTTATTGATTGATTAAGATTTTGTACAAGGCTGTCAGCGGTGCACATTTTATGGCATTGTTCATTATGTCTAGGGCGTGTCAGGGATGTAGGCGTTCTATTTTTAAACCCTGGACTACACTTACTCTGCAATTCTTGTATGTATAGAAACAGACGGTAGCTAAAACTTTGCATTTTGTGGACAATGTCATGTCCGTGTACTCGGTTTTATTTATTTATTTTTTTTTTTTTTTTTTTGTACTCGCACTCTGCAGCGTATGTAATCAGTAGTAATTATTTTAAATTATTATTTTATTATGTAATTTGTTTGTCCCGTTTATATGTAGTTTTAAGTTTATATCCAAAAATTACTATTGAAAGAACTGGATTTCTTTCTTTCCTTTTTTTTTGGGAGGGGGAGGGAGGGGGAGTAGAAGGGGAGGGAAGTGCTTACTCGTCAGCATAACAACAACAAAAAAATAGCCTAGAAAACAGAAAAATCGTGAAAGTCAAAAGATTTTGAAATAACTGTGATAAATGCTATTTAATTGGTCCAATTTAGGAATGTAATCATCTGAAAATAATTGCAATAAATTGTAAATTAATAAGAAAACATAATCGATTCTGTTTGCATCTATCTTAGCTTTGGCTGCTTGAGTTTCATTAGCTGCTGTTGTTTTTCTGCTAGCGTAATAGAGAGAAGAACAAAAAATCTCAGACAAACCTGATATTATTGTTATTAATTGGAAAAAAAGGTTGCACAAGACATTTGCAAATTGATCATTTCTTTCTCTCATCATTTACTGTAGTTTTTAGAGTGTTTTACATTTTAACATGAACTCTGTACGGTTGATGTGACGATATTCTGTAGAAATTGTGACGGCAAGATAAGTATTTGTACTTATCTTCCATGATGCTTTTTATTGTTGTATATGTTAGCAAGTGTTTATGATGGCTGTTGACATTGCTAATGCTTGTGTTTTACGAGTTGTTGAAAGAGATGTTTACAGTGCTTGTGTGGTTTAGGATTAATGGAATAACGCAGAGAACTGCTTGCATTCAAACGTTACAATAATGAGAAACGATTGCCAGTTTACGATTATATGACTGTGACTGCAATTCCCCGTTGGTATCACAAATCTTGAGATTTTGTCATTGTACTTGCACATTAATCGTTTTACCTTAGCACTTGCATCAGTCACATGCATATCTCCTTGTGGTCTATGTGTAACTGTATGTATGCTGTGTTGTGAAAAGATTTATGATCATGTAATGAAAGTATTATGAGAGAAATATCAATAACACACACACACACACACAAACCAGAGTTTTTTTGTTTTTGTGCGTAATCAAACAATAATAAAGGCATGACATAAGAGAGAATGGCTTGTGTGAGTGGATGGGATTGCAAAGATTGTGAGTGGCTGTTTGTATTTGAAACCTCACAAGCACAGACAACAGCGATGATAGATTGAAGAAGTAGGACGTAAATACCAATGAAATCATGGTGCAGAAACAGCCATTCACTATCATTATTATTCTGTATGCCCACAAACACCAAAATCACATATTTGTCTTTCATCCATTCAACCTTTATTTTTAACATGCACTTAACACCAAAGACCTTGATTTAAATATCACAAACTTAAATCAATGTTGCAAACCATGCAACCTTTAAAAAATTACAGCAAGTTCTGAATATATTTAACTCTTTACAACCCGATTCCACTTTAATTGACTAGTACCTGAATTGCCGATGTAATATTTTGCAGTAAAAAGAATTCACTAAATAAATTTTATGATTTTGCTACGGAAAATTAATAATGGAAACATAAAATAATTGCAATGATACTGCTCTGTTCCACTGAAAACACTGAAATATTCCTCACTGGTTACATTTTTAATTATGGATCAGCTTTAACTAAATTTTGTATTGCTGCATTCCAATGAAAGGGAGATAATCATTAATCATACATTCTTCTTGGATGCAGGAGTTCCATACTTTATATTTTCGGTCATTAGAAATTAACAAAGCCATAAGAGTACACAAAAGTTTTGACACTATCATTAAAACATTTAAAGAAAAAATTATGATTCTTTCAAAGATATTATCTGGAAACTTTCATTTTATGATCACACGTTTTTCGCTAATACTGTTGCTATTTAAAAATATAATTAGGAAATGGTAATTTCATTACTGAATTCGTGTTCACCTTTATAACAATGGAATTGAAAAATCGTCATGTCATTGTTGGATTTAATATTCCTATTTAAAAAAAAACAACTATACTTTGTAAAAAACAACAACTATACTTTGTAAAAAAAACCACATAATTGATTAGGAGAAAATAATTCAACATAAATATTGCACATTACAAATTAGCACGGTAGACCAGACATGATAAAACACAAACTCTGATATGAAGCATCAACTGGAATGTGTAAACGAACCATTCATAGCTGAGCAGTCAAAAAAATTATTATTTTAAAACCAAAGATGGCGAGCCATTCAAATGTATTTCCAGACACACATAGCCAATTAATTTTCCTGGGAGTGTTGTGACTCGGCTTTATGCTAGAGAAGCAAGAGGAAAACAGAATGAAAGGCCACAGTCTCAACTATTTGCAATAACAATTATCAAAATCGACTTCAGCCAATTTTTAGATACAGTGCAAAACGTGTTCCCAAGATTTTGTTAGTTAATTAGACATATTATAGGGTCCAGCGGACTGCAAAGAGCTCCCGATCCGTATATAAGATTTACTGAAACAACCCTAATGGCAACACTGAAGGCACTCACCAGCCGGTCACGTTACAATAAAGGCATCCCATTCATGGGACGCTGAGGCTGTACTCTAATTTATTGAACCCCCATTTACAAAAACAAAATAGAACATCATTATAAAATATTAACAAAACACATACATATAAAATGCCTAACTTGCTAAATAATAATACCATAGTAAGCCTTCGTGACCTATTTGGCAGAAAGCGTCAATTATATATATATGTAAGTTTGTTAGTCATTGTTTATAGGGTCCAGCGGACTGCAAAGAGCTGAATCAGGACCACAACTTGGTTGAAAGAGGACTCGCCCTCGATCCATATTAAGATCTGCTGAAACAACCCTAAAGGTAACAATGACGGTACCCCACCAGCCAGTCACTTTACAATAAAGGCATCCCATGCAAGGGACGCTGAGGCTATACTCTAATTTATCTAACCCCCGTTTACAATAAAAAAATAGAATACAAACATCATTATAAAATATTAACAAAACACATATATATGAAATGCTTAAATTGCTAAATAATAATACCATAGAAAGCCCTAGTGATCATTTGGCAGAAACCGTCCAATATCCATAAGCTGACCCAACAGACCCCATACACAGATGAAGAGTTTGGGGAGAGTTTTTAAGAAAAAAGGTAGTGTGACTGGTCTAGTAAAGAAGAAAGTAGATTGATAGAACAGATTAAAAACGAGAAAAAATAAATGAGAATGACAGAAACAGTGGTAATTTAAAGCACTAAATTTCCACAAAGTGGGGATACTATTTATACAGAAAATCCTGGCACCCCAAGAGGGGTGGTCAGAAAATAGTGAAGCATAATGACCCTGACCTTCAAAAAAATACAAATGCAAATATGCTTAGGACTAGTTAAAGTATGCACAATTAACAGTAAAGTATGCACAAAGTAAAAATTATGAAATTTGGTTCACTTATTCTACAAGATGCCAAAAGTGTTTTGAACATTAAAAAAGTCAAATTTGGAGCAACGGACCAACCGCCTGTCTGATAACCAGGTTGCTACTTAATGATGGTTTGACGTACCCGTATACCAAAATTCAATAAAATTGCTTTGGCTGCTTTTTGAGGCATTGAGCAAAGCATGTTTAGTAAGAAAATAACTCCAGCGACCTTGACCTTTGCAACAGATTGCACAGGAGGAAGGCCACTAGCCTAGGTTATGTTCCTATGAAGTTTGGTCAAAATCCGTTAAGTGGTTTTTGAGATAAGGTTTCCAATGGGCCAAGAGACAGACAGACACACCAACAGACTGACATTGGCTTGTTCTGATTCCTCTGTTTCAAGGTATTTCCAGATAGGTCTGGAAAGACCAAAACACGCACACAAAACATGAAACAAGTTAGACTCGCATACATGCATACACTTTAGTTTTGTAAAACACTTCCATTATATACAAATTATTGTCTTTCATTATTAAAACAAAACACCGCAACATTCAAAGCAATCTACACCTAGAATTTACTGTCATAACCACATGATCAGAACTGACTACACTTACCACATACATTATAATGGACAACAATCACAATACAAATGTAGTCACGCTAACAGTTACATCGTGCCTGAATCAATTGTAACCATTACAATTTTGATGTTGTTATCAATATTTTTCCTGCTACGTCTGTACGTAATTCTTCTGAATCTAATATCTCGCAGCCAAACGAAATAATATGCAAGTCTTTAACCAAACGCTATGTATTTTATAATGCTGTGGTATGAGGAACGATGATGAACTGGGTGCCTGTACTGTCTGTGTTTACCAACATCAGAGGAAATTTTCTTGTGCAATGTCACTTTGTGGAATAAATTCTGTATTCTGTATAAAATAAATATGTTAAAAAAATACTACATTTTCTATTGTTTCTATCTGTAGTTTCTTGTTTACTAATATGAGAGTCATTTGGCACAATAAATCCTGTGTTCTGTATTTTATTTAAAACGATCATCAAAGAACTTTCAAATTCAACTAAAACAAATTTAGTCAGTCCACAACAATTATGTACATACACTCTCTTCCCGCTTTTCTTACACCTTTATCTCGCACAGTGTCGTACACATATTGCACTGACGTTTTGTAAGAGGACCGGACACACAATTTCTTACACAGCAAAACCTTTTGACAAAAAACTGCGCTGACATTTTACAAGAGACCTGTCCCACAGTTTTGTGAGGAAAAACATGTATTCAGACTATAATACATTGACATGGTTGTAAAAGAGCTGAGCAACAATTTCCGGTAACCGATAGATACTCTGACATCCTTAAAAAAAAAGAAAAAAAAGAAACAACAATAATGCTGACTGTTATTATTGCAAAACCAGCCCCAATTATTGGAAAAGAAGTGTAAAAACTTTGAGGCGCCCGTCTTTAGCACCAGTCAGGCAGACAGGAGTGTCCACAGCAGGTGACCAGTCCACTGTTGTCAAGGCATCGTTATGAGCGTTGAGATCAAGTACACGCTGCATGCCACCCTTGGGCTGACCTTCACCAACCTGTTAAAAATACAATAAAAATAAATATATAAAGAAATAAATTGATGTTATTTAATTGTACAAATCAGCAGCCACTAAAAATGAAACCAATCAGAGAGGTGTGAATCGGGGTCGAAGGTCACTGTCAACGTTACTTTGTAAACTGAGACTAACAGGCCTATTCTATAAAGTTTTACTATTGTTGGGTAACGCATGCACCAAGTTGAGTGGAGTGTGCATGGTGTGTGTAGGGTGGGGTGGAGTGGGGGGTGAGTGTGCATTTCTTCTTGTGAACAGTTCTTTTAGCAGGCTTATTGCCGTTGTAATGGTAGAGCTCTGCTTTTCACGGGTGTGAATGCAAGTTTGCATGCTGTGTAGAAGCGATTGCTTACATTTAGACTACTTGTTTATTTGCTTTTTGTCTTGTTGCCTCATGTACCAGGGCCCTTTCCTTGTAAAACATTTACTTGGCAATAAATGATGATGATGACTGATGATGATGATAATCAGCCCTGAATTTGGGGGATATGGGGAATGATAAGATTTTACTTTACAATATAATTTCAGGGATCTTTTGAGCAAATCTTCGAGCTTATATGCATGCTATATAAGAACAATCCTTTTTTTTTTTTTTTTCATGAAAAGGCTGGTTCATCTTTCACTAAACAGCCTATTAAAAATGAAATTAAATCAATCTTAATCCGACATTTTATTGAGAGCTGCCATATTGTCTGTGTTAACCACTTCTTAACACCATTGTAACTGACTTGTGTAATGTTCATTGTATCTGATCATTTATGTTAATTTTAAATTAATTGCATTGTGAGTGTGGAAACTGATGTTCAAGGGCCAGTGTGTATGCACATAATTATGTATACATGTGTGTGTGTGCATGGATGAGGGGAAAGGGAGAAGGAATTGAGAGAGAGAGAGAGAGAGAGAGAGAGAGAGAGAGAGAGAGAGAGAGAGAGAGAGAGAGAGGGAGAGAGAGAGATTTTTTTTCAGCTGAGTCTATGATTGTTGTATGCAGGGAAAATTTTATTATTGTTCTTTTTTTTTTTTTTTAATGCAAAGTTTTGCGCCCAAGTCAAAAACAATGTTTCCCTTTTATGTATGTAATATGAAAGTTGGACAATAAAGATGTATTGTATTGAATTGTGTTGTATTGTATTCTATTGAAAATGGTATTGTATTGCATTGTATGGACTTCAAAATCAAACAACACTAAGAACAAAATGACATGCTTCTTTCAAACTGAAACATACCTTGCAGATGATGCCTCTGCGCACCATACTACACAGCATGTAGGATTTGTCCATGTTCATGCTGAACGCCTGCCCACAAGGCGTTGTGCTGTCGCCACTCTGGGCTGTAGAGGCTCCACTCTCACCCACTGCCACTTGACGTAATGGCTGGGAAGAGTTTGTCAGGCTCCATTCTTGTATCTGCATAATCATTTGAAAGGTCATTAGAAAAAAAATCATGATTGCTTGGAAGCTTACAAATAATGGAAATCCAATCACTTGCAACTGGCACCTAGGGAAGTGTTGGTAAAAGTCATTGAGAAAGGAGGGAAGCTAACTTCAATGGCTTTGTTCATGCTTGAAGATGGAATGTAGCAAAACCTGTATGTTAAGACGTACAACAATCACATATGCAACATTTTCACCAAATACGGTGATGCCCCAGAGTTCTAGCCGAAGGACACAAGAAAACCAGAAAGATTAAGTATAGTTATAACTTGAAATTTCAAATTTTTCGAAGCAAAAGTTTGCCACAGGGCATACATAAATGTATACTTTAATGGAAAGTAATATTGTTGTGTTATTTACCACTCCATTCGCTTGCATGGCAAAGAAGGTGTCTTGCTGGGTGAACTGGATGGTCTGAATGGGCCTCTGTCCACAAAGCCAAGTTCTCACACACTGGCGCTGAGCAAGATCTTTTGACAAATAAAGGACACAGAAAGTCATGGTCACAATACAGCCCAAAACAACATGAACTAATCGCAGAAAATTTTCAACTTTATTTCTGTAACTCTGTTGCTCTGCCAAATACTGTACAACAGAACTTGGATTCCGCCAGGCAGCGAAAAAGAATCACCTGTTGTGCCCCTTTTTACAGCTTTTAAGAACTCTTCACTTCCAGCAGATATAATCTAGCTGATTAGAGCTACCAATAACATGCAGAGGAATGACAGACTACAGATACAAATAATGAAACACTAATAAATATGCACTGAGCTATTATTACTACAGCTAAACTTACATCCAGTAAATCCACAAAGACATAAACCCACCATACATCCTGACAACTCCATCCACTCCTGCCGACAGCAACAATTTACCACCAGAATTGAAAACACAGCAGTTCTGCACTACCGACACAGGTTCAATGGGCAGATAGCGCTGAAATCAAACAGAAATCATGAAGGAACTATCTATGGGTTAATACAAAACGATTTGTCTTTTTCATTGGTTCTACACCAGGAATCCACAGGTAAATACTACAAAACTTCCCTGACAAGATCGGTCATCAGTAATTATTGAACAATAAAATGGCATAATTTGGGGTTCATCATAGATTCTACTCTCTCTATGAGACAGCATATCACTAGAGTCTGTCGGGTTTGCTACTTTGAGTTGAAGAGAATTAGTTCAATTAGGAAATTTCTATCAGAAGACGCCACAAAGACCTTGGTTACTTCCTGTATTCTATCTAGATTAGATTATTGCAATTCCCTTCTCATTGGCTGTCCAGATTCTATCCTCTCTCTGCTTCAAAAAGTTCAGAACTCTGCTGCCCGTCTTATCTTTAAAGTAAATCATCGCCAACCCTCCACACCTCTCCTTGTTAAGCTACACTGGCTTCCTGTCGCGGAACGTGTTAAGTATAAAACTGCCTGTATCTGCTACAATATTGTCATCGGTTCTGCTCCTTCTTATATATCTGACCTTGTCTCCCTTTACACTCCATCTCGTTCCCTTCGCTCATCCACTGACTGTCGTCTTTTCCGTCAGGGCCGTTACAAAAGAAAATCGCATGGTTTCCGCTCTTTTGCTGTCCACGGCCCTCACCTATGGAATTCTCTCCCCTTTCATGTATGATGTTAGACATTCTATCTCCTGTGAATCGTTCAAATCCAACCTTAAAACGTATCTTTTCTCAAAAGTCTTTCAGCAGTATCTGTAGTTGTAAAAGGGGTTTGGAGGGGTGGGGGGTTAAGTAGTAATTTAGTATGTTTTTGTCTTATTGATTTACACAGCAGTAGTATGTACGCGTGAAAGAGTAACTTGTCTTATAATTATAGTATATGTATAGTGTGTATATGTGTTTGCGTAAGAAAGTGTGCGTGTATAGCGCTTAGATCCTTAGGGTAGGCGCTTTATAAATGCTAGTTATTATTATTATTATTATTATTATTATTATTATTATTATTATTATTATTATGGGGACAGTTGACAGTTTCTGAAGAGCACTTTCCTAATTTTTTCTTTGTGTTTGAAAACCAAAGTATTCTGGGTGATTATTTTTCCAACAGCAGCAATGAAGAAGTTTACCATTATGGCCATGCATTTTGTCTTTATATTAACGTATTATTTTCTATGAACGCAGAGGTTCTGCACAGGTTTTCAACAAACCACTTGATTTTCAACAATGTACATGCATTACAAAAATTGTACCTCTAATCTGACAGTTTTGAGGTCCCACAAAGCCAACTTTCCTGATGGAATTCCTGGGTCTGAAAGTGCTGATGGACTTGCTGACAGGCACGAGGCAAACGTCAAAGTAGATATGGAAGTAGAGAGGTAGTTTACTCTAAAATTAAAAGAACAAAAAAAAAATTGTGAAAGCATAAATGTGCAAGCGCATGTGGAGAGGTTTTTGTTGTTGTTGTTTTGTTTTATTTAATTGCATGAGACTTGCATCTATTTACACTAAACATTATTTACATAACGACATATTTACCACTATACTAAATGTGAAGAAATGGTTTATTCTAAATAAAACCAAAGACTAATAACTTTATTGGTGCCATAACGCATTTCTCTCTCTCTCCTTTCAGAATCAGAATCCCAATTAGAAATTGTATTGTCCTTATAAAAAAACAAACACAAACCTTTGGTAATAAGATGAGAAGTAACAGCAATATTTAACCAAAGTTTTTTTTATACATGAAGTGTATCTGGAAAGTAGCAAACTAAAATACTAGAATACCTTGAAGGAATAAAACGCATACCTTAAAAAGGTTGTGATGCGGTACGTTGAAGGATAAATTCTAAGTGTCTCATCCAGATTAACACATTTAAAATATGTCAACTTCTATCTCCTAAAATATTCAAAAAATATTTTGACATTGACACAATGGATTGGCCTATGGCATGATGAAGTTTACTTAAATTGCAATATCAATAAATACTAAATATTACAAAAATCAAATTGCAAACCTATAATGTGGGGAATCCACTGAAGCCTCTCTGAATGTTTTAATCTCACGAATGTCAAATAGCCTGATCTGGCCACTCTGGTTGCCAAGCAACAACTGTAAACAAAATAAAAATATGTAAATGTACTCTTCTATTCGATCATTTCACATTCAATCCAATTTAATCCAATGTTCATTTGTATGGCGTGCAATTCCATGTCACAGAGGCCTGCTCAGGGGTTCTGGGGAGAAAACATCGTATAGAACACAGACATTTTCTTTGCTATGGGGAGAGACTTTAAAATTAAATACTGAATTGAATTTAATTGATTTTCCTTGAATTTAATAATTTTGTTCAACAGGATGTTAAGAAAAGCAGGCCATCTGTGATCTTCATCAACAAACTCAACCTCTGCCTTCTGCCTCATCAACTGTCACGGACCGATATTTGTGTATAAGACATTGACAGTACGGTTGTAGTAATATAGGCCTACTAGTCAATGACGTCACGGATTTTTAGTTGGCAGAAATTAGTGAGCTGGATTTTGGTCAGTCGTCGTACGTTTTGAGTGGAGAGAGGGTGTGTGCTCTCTGGCGACAGTGTTCGCTGAGAATTTTCCTGTAGAGAGAGAAGAAGAGGAAGTGAGAAGGAGAACAGGAAGAGAGAAGAAGAAGGGAAAGAAGAAGACGAAGAGGAGAGCTGACGAAGAGAAGAGTTGACGAAGAGAGAAGAGCTGACGGAGTGAGAAGAGTTGACGAAGAGAGAAGAGCTGACGAAGAGCGAAGAGTTGACGAAGAGAGAAGAGTTGACGAAGAGAGAAGAGCTGACGGAGTGAGAAGAGTTGACGAAGAGAGAAGAGCTGACGAAGAGCGAAGAGTTGACGAAGAGAGAAGAGCTGACGAAGAGAGAAGAGCTGACGAAGAGAGAAGAGCTGACGAAGAGAGAAGAGCTGACGGAGTGAGAAGAGCTGATGAAGAGAAGAGCTGATGAAGAGAGAAGAGTTGACGAAGAGAGAAGAGCTGACGAAGAGAAGAGTTGACGAAGAGAGAAGAGCTGACGGAGTGAGAAGAGTTGACGAAGAGAGAAGAGCTGACGGAGTGAGAAGAGTTGACGAAGAGAGAAGAGCTGACGAAGAGCGAAGAGTTGACGAAGAGAGAAGAGTTGACGAAGAGAGAAGAGTTGACGAAGAGAGAAGAGCTGACGAAGAGGAGAGCTGACAAAGAGAGAAGGGCTGACGAAGAGCGAAGAGCTGACGAAGAGAGAAGAGCTGACGAAGAGAGAAGAGCTGACGAAGAGCGAAGAGCTGACGAAGAGAGAAGAACTGACGAAGAGAGAAGAGCTGACGAAGAGAGAAGAGCGACGAAGAAGAAGAGGAAGAGTAGAATGAGAGAAGAGCGATGAAGGGGGAAAGACGGTGTATAGAGATATTATGACAGTGGGAGTCGTAGATTTATGATGTGGTGAATCGTGGACTTATAATATTGTGAATGGTTCCTTGGATTTATAATATTGTGTGGTATAATGCAAACTGTGAGTATTCGTTTTTCTACTGTTCTGTACATGATTATTTTAAAATATTTGTGAGGTGGGTTTTGAAGACGAGTTTGTACTTGTGGAAATATTGATTTGGAACGTTTGTAAGATAATATTTATGTGATTGTCATATTTTGTATTATAAGAGGGTGTGACAGATAATTGGGGTCAGAGTTAGTTGTATCAGAAGAGGGAACGGGAGAACGTGCACATGCAGAACAGACATTCACAGCATTAAACAAATACCTTGTTTCTGAGTGAAGGACTAGATAAGATAGTTAGTGATTCTTTCGTCTTTTTGTTTTCTTTATCCATTCACTTAGATATAGGTATAGTTAGACCAAAGAGGAGCTTTCGTTACATCACCCCTGTCCCAAATATTTATAGAATAAATTTAAAAGACTATCTTGAAAAAAAGTATTCCGTAAGGACAAGACAATCCGTCACAAAGAGATAACATAACATGGACATTTGCTGTATATACAACACTAATCAATCTATCTGAATAATACTAAGATCTTTCACAGCACTGAACAATCTATAAAGGCATGACTTATTGCTGTACCTAAAGACCCACCCCGTTCCTATAAACACTGATTATCTATCTATCTAAAGACCACCACCCCCCACATTCTCCCCCCTCTCCCCACAATTAATACATTCATTCAAAGCATCAGGTATGAAACACATTTCAGTACTGACCCATCTGTCTGACTTGCTGGCCCAGTCCAGCGCCAGGAATGGTGCCCGCGACATTACAGTAGCCACAGTGCTAGGCTGTGGGCTCCAGGTCCACACTCTACACACATGAACACAAACATCAAACACACTGAAATTAGTATGTAATAAGAGCAACAAATCACCTGGTTGAAGAGATATAATCTAGTCATATTTCATGTGATTTGATTGAGAATCTAACCACACACACACACACACACATTACATTTGTGCTTGAAAATTTAAAAAAAGGAGGAGGGGGGGGGGAAGATGATGGTGGTGGAGGAAGGGGGGCTATGTTGCCCTCACTTGAAAAATGAATGCCACAAACAAAATAAGCATAAACAGTAAGGACATACAGATGTTAGTTATTTTCTTCAGGAGGAGGGAGGGGAGAGTGGGGGAGGGAAGGGAAGTGGGTGGGTGGGGGGTCATTCAAAAACATTTTTCGTGGAAAGCAGTTGCTGTTTGGGGTAGTAAGAGCTATAAGTACACCGAACTATATCTTTATTGTTCACTCACTTCACAATGCCATCAGCATCCACACTGGCTATATGCTGACCACTGATGCTGAAGCGACTGTAGCATACTGCTGACCGATGCTCCAGGTATTCATCCTGCAAGAAAACGCCATAAACCGATTTCACTTCACAATGTATTGACAGAAAACAAAACACTAGAGTAATAAGACCACTACTTAAAGATCTTACATTTTTTCAAAGCTGTACAAAAACAAAACAACATTTTTGTACATCCTCAGGAACCTAGGATGGATTTTAACATGAAAACATTAGACTCCAAAGCAAAATGACACATTTCAAAACAATACTTACATCACTCAAAACCATGAATGGACACTGTTTCCCTGCGCAAACACAAATACACACACACAACAATTTTCTTAATGGAAAATTATCAAGAACAACTACAAGAATAAAATGAGTAAAATAATTTTTAAAAAAAACAACAACACACATTTCAGTCTTAATTCAAAATATATGTAGTGACAAACTAAGTTTTTTCAACCTTTACAACTGAAAAAAAGTGTATGCATTTTTTTTTACCTAAGATTTTGGCATAACTATTAGAAATAGCACTGTTGTGCTCAACAGTAAAACAGATCCTAACAGATCTAACACGTTGACTCAAGATCCTAACTCTACTCACCTTCAACAACCGGTTGTAGAGAATTCACTGGCCCATAATCAACTGTAACAGCAGGAAAGGAACTTCCTGTCCTTGACCCCACCTCTTCCGTAGCTGTCAAATCTGTCTTTGACCCTGACCTGTCACCTTGACCCTGAGTAGAAGATCGACCAACCCTTGCAGGTGCGGGCTCCGTTCTTTCAGCCTGGGGACTGGTGTAGGGAGGAAAGCTGGTGAGTTCTCTGGGTGCCATTTTGCGGGTGGAAGCTGAAGATCCAGACGCATATGACATATCGCTAGAGGAAGAAGTCTGAATGGTGTATGTTGGTCCTTCTGTGCTTCTCACAGAGCTTCCTCTATGCCCTATAATCATATAATCAGAAGGCAGCTTGCTTCATTTATTTACATCCTATACAAAGATTATTAGAGTACACTGTCTTAGCCTGGATATTAGCACTATTTTGTCAATATGTTGTGAGCTAAAAACCTGATCAAAATCAAATTTTAAAACTAAAAAACTTAATTTAAAAAAACAACACAAGGTTAAATTCAACCATGATACGAGCTGAGAAAGACTCTCGGAGAAAAACTAAGGTAAGTGGATGGAAACAGACAGACAGTAAGTTATAGAACAAACACACACAAACAAACATTTTCATGTTAACGTTTGCCTGCCCCAAAACTCTATTTTCTAAGATTATTGTTCTTTTTAAGCACACCAAGGATTTTAATGTATTAAAAAAGGTTAAAAAAAAAAAAAAGGTAAATGTAGTCCCATAGCCTTGTGGCTGTAGGGGAGCGTAATGTTGGAGATCACACTTATCTTGGGTCAGCATAATGAGGGTGATGCCCATCTCTCTTCCTCGCTGCTTTACCTTCCCCAACCTTAAGAGAGTAGGTACTCAGTCACAGCTGAGTCAACTGGGGGCGTTGTTATTTGTCGCTTCACGTTTTGCGGTCACCCATCCAAGTGCTAACCGCACTGGATGGTGCTTAACTTGCGAAACAGTAGCGAGTGCTCCAACCACTGCGTTATCCGACACCCCAATGTAGTATGGAATGAATATGTAGTCCATAATGTGGCCAAGATCAACATTAGACCAAAACAAATTGTTATAAAAAAAACATACTAACCACTTACTCCCATCACCATGGTGCTAGAAGTGGCAGAAGATGCTGCAACATTTGACGCTGTTGGCAAGGCAATGCCGGACCCTGAAGGCATCGAGGAGGAGACAGAGGAATGTGACTGATGCACAGCTGACTGGTCTGTCTCTCTTCCTGTGTTAGACTGGTTGGTGTTACTTTGTGACTGACTTGCTGCGGTGGTTTCTTGCAGTGGGGGTTGGGCTTGCGTGGCCCCTCGGTTGCGTTTCAGCTGCAAGGGAGCTGGGAGGTTGATGGCCGGGAAGCGACGTGACGTCTTCTGTCTCTCGTTCACTGGTGCTCCCACTGCTTCCAGACTGTTGGATGAGAACAAAAATCTGTAATCTAATTGTCATTGTAACTAAATTTCAACACCATGACTTCCTTTGGTAAAAAAAAAAAAAATTCTTAAACGCCCACATGCTCCTTCTGGAACTTGCAATATTTAACATGAAAATGACTATCCAGAAAAAGAAAAAAAAGAAAAAAAAGGAAACAGTAGCATTAAAATGCAAAGTAATACCTACTTTGATCACTCTATGCTCTTGACCTCGAGATGACCTTGACCTCTGGTTACAAATACACTCATTTAATATCAAATAAACTACAGCAAAAGTTGTATCAGTGGTGTTCCTAGGATTAGAGGGCAATAGGACAAAATGTCCTAAATCATAAAACTAATCGGACATCATGTCCTGACTACATAAAAGCAATAGGACATTCAGATTGTGAAGCGAACTGATTAATGGTGCTTCTTTAAGATCGTTGCAGAGGAAGTATGGTGTCGGTTATTTCCCTTTCAAAAGTGTCGTGAGTTGCGGCCCTTTTGTTGTTCGACGGAATGTACTAAAGAATGATAATAGTCTAGCATTGTCCACTATTCAAACTCGTTTTAACGGCTTTGACACTCCAGTTTGTACAGATGTTTCTTGCAGTGACCGCTCTAGTCATAATACCATCGGACAATGACCGCTTATTTCGCAATAGAATCGGACATTTGACGGGACACAGGTGTTTGCATTCGGTCATTTTTCAAACGAATCGGACCATGACCGATGTCCGAGGCCTCGGGACATCACTGTTGTATTATACAAAACAGTGACATTGGGATGACCTTGAGCTTCCATGACCCTGACCTTGGGATGACCCTGACCTTCATGTGACCTCTCATGCTCATATATGACAAAATAACCCAATGTTATTATAGTTTAAATAGAGCCATACCACTGTACAATTACCTATTTTTTGTATGTTTTTGCAATGCCTAAATGACCTAGACCTTCAAGATCAATGCAAAAATGGAACATATATGAAAGATCAATCTACCATCTCTAAATACAACAAGTTTGAACTTTGGACAGCTCCAGTGACCTTGACCTTGGAGTGAGGTTGACCAAACGTGCATAGGATGTGTGTTTCATTGATATATATCATGCATCAAAGAATCATCAGTTCAATATTAATAACTTCGAAACAAAAATGAAATGTTAAAAATTATAATTTGTTGACCCTGTGACTTTGACCTTGAAGTGAAGTCATTCATTCACAGATCATTTATGAGGTCTCATGGATATACACCAGCTTACCAAATTTGGTTGTGACAGTTGAAATAGGTTTTAAGATATTAATCCACTTGCAAGTTTTGCACCTCCAGTTGGCTGACGGTGGACAGACCGACAGACAAAAAAATTAGCGCCATTTTTGGACTATCTTGCACAGATTTGCAAAACCCTGGAAATTTTGGGGTGAATATATAGACACATTGCTAATTGCTATGCATGTGAGCCCAAATGTGGTTAATATGCATTCAATTAAAAAATACAAGCCTTTCCAAATTATATATACATTGTTTTACAAAACGGACAGAAGACAGTACAATCGCAAGACAAACAAAATGCATTCATACTTACTCAGCAAGCCCTGAGAAGTCATAAATGAGATCAGGCAAGGGCTGAGGAATAGGAGTCTGCTCGAAGCGTTTTCCCATAGGCTTTTTGTCTGAAATGCTGATGCCAGCCTGAATCTGATAGTAAAATATTTGTATAGTTTAGGTTTTTAAAAAAAACCACAGCCACTTGAAAAAATTTTTTTTTTTAAAGATAGCAGACATTCAAATGTATTCCAGATAATCCCATACACAGCTGGAAAGAAAGCCTTATTTAAAGTGCTAAATTTGTGGAGCTCCTCTGTCTCAGTTTAATCCAAATATATATATATACATATATTATATATGAAAATATGGAACCATTCTAATGTATTTTCAGACACACATATATATGGGTGGGAAGCATTTTCACACTGTTACACTCGTTTGATGTTAGTGTTTTTCTATCAGTAGTTGATTCAGCCCCAATGCTGAAGTACTGATGAGTGTAGCCCAGATTCGTTTATCCACGCAACCCGTTCAAACAGCCACAAGGCACGGAGTCGTATAATGAAGTTTTCCACTTTATTCAGCGTTCATCAACAACTGCATACAATCACCTTTTCACTCTCTCCCAACCCACACACAGAGCATCCATTTTATAATTTTTCTCTCGATCGAGATAACGTCAGAATGTTCCCGATGACACTTTACCACCAATCAAAATAAAGTTCGTCATCACTGACTTACGTCATACATCTTTCTACACAATCCAAGAATGTTCTCAAATATTTACATTTATCGTGAATCTTCGATCGACCGTAAACACGCAAATCTAGAGAATTCTCCAATAATATCGACTAACGAAAATTATCAACGTTATGCAAAGCCTCTCCTAACAACAATGCAAACTCAAATCAAAGGTAAATACACTCTATTATTGAATACTTTGCAAAGCGAAACGATTAGATCTATCGTGCGCGTTTCAGACATACTATCCTTCGCGTTTCAACGTAACACACACGTTAATTTTTTGTGCAGCTGTTTTGTCAGTTTTATCCTCAATAATAATAATAATATTAATAATAATAATAATAATAATAATAATAATAATAATAATAATGGATACTAAATAGGGGCTTTTCCCAAAATCAGCAATCAGGTTCAAAGTGCGTCGATCTTTACCAACATACATACTCACATATTTCACCCACTATCACTCATAGAACAAATAAACACTTATCACTCAAACATGTGGTGTAAAGGCATGGAAATTAGACGGAAAGAAAATCGAATGCTAATTTTTTACATTTTATATTGATTGTATCCAACACCATTATTGAAGGGAGGGATGAAACCGGAGTACCCAAGAAAACCGTCAGTGACCTCAATAGTCTCATACCTAAATAACATAAGTTTGCCCCTTGCAGAAATCGAACCCTCGATCTTTGGCATAGGAAACTGGCAGCTAATTCAATGCACCACGAGACCACCCTCAAGGACTAATATGAAAATATAGAACAATTGACCTTATTCGGAAATGGGAGGTAACTTACCTTTATTTAAATTTTTAGTTACCTAGAGTTATCCAGATGAACATCTCGTCTTAGAACACTATGAAAGCTACCCCCGAGCTGAAAGCTTTTCTTTGGGAAAGGGGAGTGGTGGTTACTTGGCATAGCAAGGCCAAACCAGCGGAGCTAGCTAGGATTGCAAATGAAAACAACCTTTCGGTTGATCCAGAAAGTTTGATGGAGGACAGAGCAGAAACTGTAGGTGAAAAACTGTGTTTGTTTGCAAAGAAAGTCTGCCCAAACATTAGACAGCCTTGGCGCAACATGCGGGCAAGCCGGCCGAAGTTGTTACCCTATGTGTTTCCGAGCATGGTCTATTGTCCACTATCTCAATCTGAACTATTTGCATGCTAAGAATCAAAAACATTGGTTCAGCTAACTGCTAAGTGACCATAATTACATTCACACCTATGGATTATGTCATGGATCTATATTCAAAAAGAAAACTGTTCAGAACATATTGCTACTGTTTACCTGACTTTTCAAAGCTTCATTTTCCTCTTGTAGTGTCAGCAGCTTACGCATGTCTTGCTCAAAATTCAGCAATGTTGGAACAGGTATACAAAAGTTAAGAAATAAATGAAGCCAATAATAAATCAAAAAACGATTGAATAAATACATTAAATAATCATTAAATAAAGCATCCTGTTTCTCTGCAGCTACCTCTAATCTCCATCCAAAATCTTCCTCCATCCCTAGCACCAAATTCTGACTTGTAATCAGGAATCCTGCCTAAAGCTAAAACACATTTTTAAATGAAAAATACTAATAAAATCTCAAATTGTTAATTATTTGCAGTGTGAAAATTGCCAAAAACGATACGTCAAAGCATCATAATGTAGCAGTGATGGGGGCGCGTGGAGAGGCTTGAGTTAGATCCTGTATTGGCCATCGCCTTGACCTGCTCATAAGCATGAAAAGCTCTACATAAGAATGATTAAATAATAATAATAATAATAATAATAATGATGATGATGATGATGATGATGATGATGATGATGATGATGATGATGATGATGATAATAATAATAACAATAATAATAACAACAATAACAATAATTATAAATTGTAGTGGTAGTAGTAGTAGTAGTAGTAGTAGTAGTAGTAGTAGTAGTAGTAGTAGTAGTAGTAGTAGTAGTAGTAGTACACATTCATGTTGATTTTAGAATCTGTGGAACATTTTCTTTTTTATAATCTGTGGAACATTTTCTTTATCTATTCCTTTTCATATCAGACTGTGCTTGTCTAACTTCTTGCACAATTCCCCAATTACCCTCCCCCCCCCCCCCCTCTCCTCCCCTCCCCCTTCCACTTGGGTTTTGGTAATGCATTTTGAGTACGGACAATGGAATTGGCACTATAAATTAGCTACACCAGTCATCATCATCATCATCATCATCATCATCATCATCATCATCATCATCATCAACTGTGCTATGTTTGAAAGGATATGCATTGCCTGCAGTATGACCTGCAGAAAGTTGTAGATGGAGAGCTGTACTGTTTCCTGCCACTGGCGTGTGAAGTAAAGGGCATAGGCATTGTTGAGCTCTGGGTTAGGTAAGAACTGGAAAGCTGCCACACAGAATAAAAAGTTTTCAAAAACTAATGCTTATACAAAGTTGATATATATATATTATTTAGACTACATGAACATCTTGTTTTTATGTCACGTTAGGAAATGAAGAGATGTTTGTAAAATCTTTGAAAAATAGATACCTTAATACAAGTATCTGTTAAGCATTAGAAAATTGATATTTTACCAAACTTACCAAACCAATCTCTGAATTCCACTTGGTTTTGCAGATCAGGACCAATCTTCTCAAAGAAGTCTTTAACACGATCTGGTCTGCTGCTCTGATGAGCACAGACCACGTAAAATTTGAGAAGACTGACCTCCAGCTTTCGAACACTAACATTGTAGCGCTGCTCTAGGCGAGAAAAGAACCGCATAGAAAGGTGGGCCCAGTATTCTCTCAAATGTTGTAGGTCATGAGTGTTGATGTACACCATCAACTGCTCCACTATCTTGTCTGCCTGTTGACATAAAATACTGGATTCTCGTCATCTTAACTATAGTAATAATAGAGAATACCTCTAACTCTAGAAAGACACATATGCCGATATGGTAATAACAGATCAGAGTTTCCAATACATTAAGATTGATGCATTCTGTTTCCTATCCTGTCCTATCCTGTAACTCGTTGGGGCACCAAAGATGATCGTTTAACCAGCGTATTCCTTCTTTCTCTGTCCTCAGCAACCCTCATGGCTTCGCACAGTGTCAAGCCAATCCATTCTCGAAATTTGTCCTCCCACCTCTTTTTATGTCTCCCTCTTCTTCTGCATCCTTGCACCGTGCCTTGCAGGGTGGTCTTTGCAAGGCCTGATGCTCTGGTGACATGGCCATACCATCGGAGTACGTTTCTTCACCACTGTGAGCAGGTAATCGTGTTGTCCAATGGCTTGAGTGATGGTCTGTCGGACTTCGTCGTTGGTGATGTACTGGGTATCGGAAATTCCCAGAAGTCTTCTGTAGCACCTCATCTTCATGCTTTGTATTCGTTTAGGTCTGCTGTGATGGTCAATGTTTTGCAAGCGTATAGGAAGATGGAGATGACAAGTGAGTGCAACAGCTTTACCTTGTAGTGTAGACTGATGGTCCTGTCTTTTCCAAATAGGCTTCAACCTTGTGCTTGTCAGATTTGTGCGATACATTATGTTTACATTACCTAAATTAAAACTGAACAATGAAACCTAAAACATCATAAGAGAAAATAATAGGAAAGGATCTTGTGATGTGCAGAGGCATATAATTATGCATTATTTTAGGATGCTAATTTAGTCATTAGTACTTATGCAAGTTATGGCAGATAGCTTATGTAGATAATGGGGGCGTATTGATTACGTGTGTATTTCTGATCATCATACTTGTAGTATAATAAGTAAGACCTACCCTAAGACCCTTGTCTTTGTCATGTTTTATTTCCTGGTCGAGGGATCTTGCTGTAACAGTAAACCCACGGAATAACAAGTAATCTTTGACCAAGTTGTCAACTTTCTCACAAGCAGCCGCCATACTTGCAAGGGATGTAACTCTCTAGAGAAACCGAAAGTAGGTTAGGCCTACCAATCTTACTTCATTTATTTATTTATTTATTTATTTATTTATTTATTTATTTATTTATTTATTTATTTATTTATTCCTTTAGTCGTTTTATATGGCACCTTACCAGCTCAAGAGCTGCTCAAGGCGCTGGAAGATTTTATCCTATCCTATCCTATCCTATCCTATCCAATCATATCCTATCCCGTAACTCGAAGGTCGTAGGGGCACCACAGATGATCGTTTAACCAGCTTACCCCATCTTTTTTTGTCTTCAGCAACCCTCATGGCTTCGCTCAGTGTCAAGCCAGTCCATTCTCGAATGTTGTCCTCCCACTTCTTGTTCGGTCTCCCTCTTCTTCTGCCTTTTTGCACCGTGCCATGCAGGATAGTCTTTGCAAGGCCTAATGCTCTGGTGACGTGGTAATTCCATTGGAGTTTCCGTTTCTTCACCACTGTGAGCAGGTCATCGTGTTGTCCAATGGCTTGTGTGGTGGTCTGTGGGACTTCGTCATTGGTGGTAGGCTGGGTATAGGAAATGCCTAAAAGTCTTCTGTAGCACCTCATCTCCATGCTTTGTATTCTTCGTTGTAGATCTGCTGTGAAGGTTCCATGTTTCGCAAGCATATAGGAAGATGGAGATGAAAAGCAGCCTTACCTTGGAATGTAGACTGATGGTCTTGTCTTCTCAAATGGGCTTCAACCTTGCGAGGGCAGCAGTTGTTTGTGCGATTTTAAATATTTGAAGCTGTGCACTGTATTGAGGGATTGGCCTTGGACTGTGATGTCCGCGTTGATGTCATTATTGTTGTTGGTCATCATTTTGGTCTTCTCTGCACTTATTTCCATTCCATAGGCTCTGCTATTTTGGAGTCCTTCTTGCTTATTTGTGCCCTTTTCGTCCCCTTTTCGCTCTTTTCGCAGTCCTTTTCGCTCTTTTCGCTCTTTTCGTAGCCTACTTTCTGTACACCGTTGTCAAGCCTCTGTACAAGCTGTTCAAGTTCTTGATCCTCTCCAGCCAATCCATCAATGTCATCCGCAAAACGAAGATTTTAAGATTGCTCTACCCCCTATGCTGACTGTGCCTTCATGATCTGCAAGGGCATCTGACATGATGCGCTCTAGGAAGATGTTGAAGAGGGTTGGAGAGAGTATAGGCATCCTTGACGCACACCGATTGTTGTTCTGAACCAGTTTCCGATGGCGCTGTTATGGAGGACTGCACTGGTAGCCTTGTTATACAGGCTTTTGATGACATCAATAATTTTAGGGCTGATGTTGTACATTCTCATGGTTGCCCACAGAGCTGCATGGCAGACTCGATCAAACGCCTTCTTGAAGTCTACGAACAAATGATAGAGATGTTGTTGGTGCTGTAGGTATTTCTCGCAGATTATTCTGAGGTTGAAAATCTGTTCAGTGGTACTTCGCCCTGCCCTGAATCCTGCTTGTTCTTCAGCTATGATTTGTTCAGCTTGGGGTTTAGTATAATTGAAGTATCATTTCATTAGCGTTTTGTTTTAATACTTTATTCCAAACTTTGTGATTACACTATTTTTTCATTTTCTTTTTCGAAATTTCGTTCTTCTTAATTATATAATTATATATTTCCAGCAGTTGAGTAGAATGTAATCTCTGTCTGAATATCTTTGCATTTATTTTTTTTATTGTTTTTAAAATGTATTCCGAATATTGATTATTAGATTAATTTCTTGTATGCGTGGGATTACATTTTGTAATTTAAAAAAATACAGACAGAAAAAAATACGAAAGAAAGAAGGAAATTTAAAACAGGTTCGAACAATGTAACACTTCACTCCATGCACAAACTGCATACAACGAAAAAAAAACAGAGATAATGTTTATTCTGATCTCATCATTAATTTTTGACAAATGATCCAGGAATCCTAATTTTTAAAATGAAGTACTGCAATCGTTAACATTTTATTGTAGAGCTTAATTTGGACAGTAAATACACAAAGGGTATATAAACAAATGTAACAGCATACTCAAATAAAACAAATGTGTCCATAACTCACATTAAAAACAAAAATAGAATCTTAAGAAAATAAATTGTGAAAAAAAAAAGAACACAAAATATACATATATATTATTTTTCCAAAAAAGAAAAGCGTCAGGTGTTCATCTATACGTTATAAGAATTTTAAAAATTGTAATCATTAATAATTTAATTCAAATTCGTTGTAAGTAGCTGGTAATTTATTAACAATTTCTTTCAGCGTGGGTCAGCTGATCTTTGTTTCTTCTTCTTCTTCTTCTGCTTCTGCTGCTTTTTCTTTCAGTCGACCATATATGTCTGTCTCTGTTGTTACAATAATCAGTTTCAATAATGCAAAATAATGCACACCGCATATGTAGGTCAACGTGTATCATTAGACTACAATGATTTTCTCAGTTTTAGTCTACTGTAGGGAAAGGTCCATCTGGTATTCTCCAAGCACGTAGTCTCCATCTTCTGACAGCTGGAATGCCTTCAGCTGGGTGATGTAGTCCGTCAGATCTTTGATCACCTGTACCTTGTACGCCAGATGTTGGTCTTCCAGCACATGAAGGAGCTGGGAACAAAGACACAAATCAGGTTGGCTTATAATTTAATTTGAAATTTTTTAAGGAATCTGATACTCAAATTTGCCATTTGACCTGGCACTTAAAATGTGTAACCCTTAAACCTAAGTGTTTATTGGTAATTTAGTATCAGTTTATTGTCAATTCACAACAGTAAAAATCGATGCGGTTGTTTTAAGATGGCGGACGAGACACTTCACGCTGAATATTTTGGGTACAGAAAATAATTAGTCTGTATCACTGGTTTTGAATTGGACGCACAGCGTCGATTTTGACGACACTGCGAAGAAAGGTGAATACGGACAGTTTTGCTCGTAATAATTATATAGAGGCGTGATTTTTTTTTTAAATTCACGGCAATAGGCTAATATTTGTTTACTTCTTGTTTTATTTAGAAAAATAATGCTTTCTTACATGCGGGTCATCCATTTTTGTCTTCTCTACTTTGTCAACGATGTCCAGAGCCAGTTCTTGTGATTCTCTCTCCATGTCCAGGGCTGTACTCATGGCCGTTAGACCGGCGTGACCAGCGGTATGACCCACGTGCAACTTCTCCGCCAGCATTGGTCGAGGCTGGAAGCATACAAAAAAGTAAATAGATAAATAAATTGATTAATTAAATAATTTATTGATACATTCACATTGATACATTTATTTGTTCATTCATCCATGCTTTCAATAAGTATTTTACAAATAAATAAAAACTGCGTTGTAGGCAGTTTATTTATTATTTTTTTAAATTAAATTTTAATTATTTTACAGTTTAAGTCTGGGCATTAGCTTTTTTCATTTTCATTGCCTGCACCGTTTTAAAACGTCCATCGTGTGATTTTTATTACTCTGTGAATCTTCATGAAACAGTTTCATCTAGAACCTCGGTGCATAACTAATGGTCATACGTACCAGCTCTGGGAAATCAATCCAGCCTCCTCGTTTGTTGATGTAGGACATGATGTCCCGAGCCATGGATGTCGACTTCTCCCACATGCCCAAAAAGTATTTGTGAAACCCAGGCAGTTGTACGTCAGCTCTGTCGAAGAAGAATGCCTGCACACACTTTCATCTGTAATATAGTTTGCACTGATAATTCCTTTGCGAAATGACAACAATGTGGTGAGACTCTTTCTAGGTTTCATATCAAGGCGGTGTTTCCATTTTTGACAACACCATCATCCCTTGATTTCCCTCTAAATATGGGGCCCTGTCTGGTTGGGATGGGGTATACTTAATTTGAAAGTCTAGACAGCTGAGGTAACAAAACATTTCTATTTTGTATTTTAGTTTTGTATTTTGGACCCAAATTACATGACATTACAT
>CM072511.1:120145529-120185529 GCA_036898135.1 Oncomelania hupensis | reverse complement strand
TGGCACAGATCGTCGCGCTTTGAACCCGATTGGCGATTTGGGGAAAGCGCGTAAATAGACAGCATCTAGTATTATTATATTATTTTGATCCAGTATTTTCAGTGTTTTACCTTTGACGGCCTTCTTTTTCTGTGAATGTTGCTGCGCGCTGTCCTGCAGCATTGACATGGGGATGAATAAGGCCAGAATCAGCATTATCCCGCTCATGAACAGCACCATCCGACCATCCATTCTGACAGTTGCAAGTCAGATCAATCACTCTTTGTCACTTTGTTTGAGGGAAGATGACTGCTGATGAGAATTCACAGACAAACACTGGGTAATGTCTGTGGTCCGACATGTCTTTGATCCCACACACAAAATTACAGTGGGATTAAACACATGTGGACCAAAGAGCGGACCACGCAAAACTGTTATAAAAACACATAAGGCATCGCAGTATATGATCTAGCAAGATGTGTGTCCTAGACACTGTTATTTCTGGGTTTGAAACTAACCTATTCAACTGACCACAAGATTGTGACCCTTTCAAACACAGTTAGTAAAAATTAAACACACGAAAAGCATTCTCCTACCTTTTTCTTCAAACCTTCTGTTATGAAAAGCACTAAAATTTCAATATCTTCGATTATTTCATTCAAATATATAGGATACTACTTGAAAATACTTAAAATATTCAGCAATACATCAACGGACACTGCTCTTGTTTGTTAATCATAAAAAACAATAATGTAATATACTTGGAACACACCAACAGTAGTTTTAACGAACGCTACATTAACACACTTACACTTAAGGTTCAACTATCGAATGATGTAGCAGTGGTTGTTATTATCAGCTGATACAATGGGCTAACAGGGACACTGACTGATAGGCTACCACGTTATACTGAATGCGTTATCAACGAGGAATAATGATGCTAACTGTGTAAATGTACTGTAAGTCTCTACTAAAGAAGCCTGAGCTAGCAATAGCATACACGCGTATGCCATAAAATCAGATTGAAGTATGGCGATAATAAAACAGGAGGGGTCGCTTGAAAAAAAAGAAAACTAACGAAGGAGCAATGAAATACATATGAATAAATTAAGGAATTAATTAATTAAAATAAACATGAAAATTAAATAAAACTTTAATAAAATTGCTTGCAATAGCTGGTAATTCAGCATTGAAATGTCTGTCTTTTTAAGTGTACATGGTAAACTATGAATTCTAATGCGCTTTACGAAACTATTACTTTGCATCTAAATTACCACCTTTTTGTGAGTATCACCTACCTACCCACTGTTACTTTACAAAACCAGTTCATGATTATTTTAAAACGTACACCGCAAGTATTCATTCTTTATCATTCATCTTTCCATTATACCTGCAACATATTCTTCAATAATCAACCTCATTACACAAAGGCTCTCTCTGTTAACAATCACAGTGAAAGTTATCAACAGCTCTCCTTGATAACAAGGGGTAAACAGGTATTTGCTTGTACCTGTCGTCTTACTGTAATAGTACACTAACAAAATGACCTAGTGAACAGTAGAGATATAAGATAATTTATAGAACAACATGGTGTTAGAGCATGTTGAACTAAAAGTGGACTTTAATCACTCTTAAATCGTGTCAGTTGAATAACTGTGCGGTTACGTTTTCGGGATGCTTTATTTATAAAAGAAACAATGAGCACGAAAATGTCTGCGGCGAATATAGTTGTTTTGATTTGTACGTTGTCGTTGCTGCCAGGACGTATTGACTGTTCTCAAAATGTACAACAGGTGTTTCTTTTAAATCAAGATAGAGGCTTGTAGGTCAGAATATTAGGCCTATTCTATAGGTTATAAATAGTAGCGGAGAATACCTTAAGACGAAGTGAAAGGAGATAAAACACACCAGATTTAAACATTCTTTTATACATGGATTTCACTAAAAGCTTCAGGTGTTAAAAGCCAAAATAATGCTTAAGACTGTTTTCTGTTCCCTTCTCTTTCAGAAGTACAGTAGCGCTTGCTTCAAGCAGCTCTTGAGATTGGAAAACGCTATATAAGCACACTAAACCACAAAATAATGCTTTAAGATTGGATTTTAAAAAATATTTTTCCTATTTGATGACAGAGCAACAATACTGTGGTGATCCACATCGGAGAACTGAGAGTGGAAGTAAGCAAGTCACCATGGCAGCTGGATATTTTCGACAACGTCACAGGAGAACTCGTCATGCATCAACCTTCATCCTTAGTACCGGTTAGTCCTTTTTAACAGGAGTAAATAAACAACGTAAGACTCACCGCCGTAGGTCAACGGTAAAGCTTTCGTCTGGCACACCGATGACTCAGATTTCAAATCTCGTGGTGAGCAAAATAAAAAGTGGTCACTTTTGTACGCTGTGTACCTTAGCAATGGTAGTTCGGTGTTGATTTAAGGCCCTATTCCCTCTTTTTTTTTTTTACTTTTACTACAGTTTATTATCCCTTTCTATCGGGAATCTCTGGGCCGCCTCCCCTGGGGAAGGCGTAGTCGCAGCCTGTGGCGCGCCCAAACCCAACCTACCTAACATTATTTGTGATTTTTTGAAATTTTGCTGGGGGAGCAAACCGGAGTACCCGGAGAAAACCCCCGAGACGTTGCCCGAGTCGAAAGTAAATAATATTCGGAGAAACATAACGCCCAGATGCCGGATCGAACCCACACCTGTGGGCGCCATTGGTTTCTGACTTGTGAACAAGGCAAGTTAGTCCCGCCTTAGCCCACTTGGCCACAACGCTCGCTCTTCTCTGGGATGGTTATTACCGTCAGCCGTATTCCCAATGGTGGGTACGTTAAACTTCAATGTTTATTCTTTCAAACTGCTAAGGTATGGATTTGTTCTTCTAAAGTATGGATTTTGGTTGTGATTAAGTTTTGACGTAGTAGGCTATTTTTGAAGAAAATGAAAAAAGATAGAAATAAATTCAGAAAATATTTGGAGAGTGTCTAAAGTAAAGTCATTTAATCGTAATTTTACTAATGTTTCTCTAGAAAGTTTAACAATCTGAAGGAAATGTGACTTTTATAATTGTCAGACATCTATGAACACATTCGCCATCCTAGTATTTCTTTCACAGCATCAGTAGTAACTGAATACTATTTACTTTAGCGTTAATATTATCTATATGGTGAAGGTTTTGACAAGGGGGTTTAAGAGACGCGTTCCAGAGAGAGAGAGAGAGAGAGAGAGAGAGAGAGAGAGAGAGTTGTAGTATATATAGCAAAACGGCAGTTAGCGGTCTTACGAAAGGTTCCTGCAATAATTGTTTGTCTGCTATATAGCATAATCCTTATTTAAGACAATATATGAGCTGGCGTATAAGTAGTGTAAGTAAGGCTATGATTCGACTTGATTGTTTGTTTCCCAGGGATTCGGTTATTGGGAAGGAGTGTATCTCAACTTCTATCCGGGGTATTTGATGAGACTGGGAGACATCACAGAATGGCACCAAGCGGATCAGGTGGTGGACGTTACCTATCTCCCCAAGGGCAGAGCACTCTTCACTCTCAACACCACATCCTCGAACACAACCATGTTTCTGGAGATCGGAGGCCCGGATGGTGTCAACACTCGTCAACTGACGATCAGTTACTTCGTTAGACCTGCATTCTCCTGGTGAGTTTTCTGTCTTCTGTGTCTTCTGGTTTGCTGTAGGCTATACTGACGACTTCATTGTGAAGATTTACCTATGACTTTGAGTAATGAAAAAAAAAAGACTTGCTCTGTTTAGTGTTTAAGACTATCATACGTCATGAGATCGTAGCCTTTTAAGTGAGGGCAAACGTACCAGTGTGGCATCTGTGACGTGCCAGTGTGGCATCTGTGACGTGCCAGTGTGGCATCTGTGACGTGCCAACCTCAAAGCTACGCAGCTGAACTTTCTTTGGGTTTAGTCAGTAGTCTGCCCCTTAATTTGTGTTTTATAGACCTGTATTCGCGCTTCTTTAAACTGTTGGAACTTACATGTATTTATATATATATATTTATCTGTTCATTTAAGTGATTTTGCTGTTCTTGTGCATGTTATGCAGGAACCGTTTGCAATTTGCCTTCAAACCACTGTCAGATAAAGAAGGCTTCTTTGGGTTTGGTGAGAGGTGAGCAACCATTATAAATTCAATTGTTTGCTCCAGTTTGTTTTTTCAAACCATAATAGTTCATAGGCATTTTAAGTACTTTGAGTTCCGTGGATATTATTGATTTTTTTTTTAAATATCTCTTTTAGACTAAAGCTAGTGAGAGAGAGAGAGAAAGAGAGAGAGAGACAGAGACAGAGACAGAGAGACAGACAGAGACAGACAACGGTAGAGACTCACCGGAGCCGTCCAGGCATAACTTCATTCCAGTTATAAGATGGATGTGAGGTTTAATTTAAAGTAGAGCGCACAGTTGGCTCAGTGGTGTGTACACAATTGCAGAACAACTGAAGCATAGGATTTTGCTCCGTTGTCTGGGCGTCCGATGATGCGCCCAAAGGTTGCAAGTGGGCGCCTCGGGCGGCTTGAGTTGGATCCTGTATCGGCCAGCACCTTGAGCAGCTCTTGAGCTGGAAAAAGCGCTATATAAGAACGAGTAATTAAATACATAAAATTAATAAACATTTATAACTTACAAAATGAATTTGCTATTCTCAGGTTTGATAGTGTCAACCAGAGAGGCAACGTAGTAGGGAGTTGGGCGGAAGACGGCAGCTGGGAGATCCCCGGACCATTCGAGCCATTCCGGGTTTGTGAATGACGCCGCCGCTGCCGCCGATGATGATGATGATGATGATGATGATGATGATGATGATGATGATGATGATGATGATGATGATGATGATGATGATGATGATGATGATGATGATGATGATAGTAGTAGTAGTATGCACACATATCGTGGCGCTCCACGGGCAATTGTATTCGCTATTAATGGTTTTTGGCTTTTAATAATTCTTATAAGTATTGGCTGCCTTTAAAGCGTTTTTTTATAATTATAGTTTTAGTTGCCTTTTTATGTTTTTCAATGTAATATCTTTATTGAATGTTTTTAACATTATGTTGTACATTTTTAGTGAATTTATTCAGATTGTATATACTTACTGTTGTTGTGTAGTATAAATGGTGTATGAATGTGTCAAGCGCAGAAAGCACAGTCACTTGTGGCTATGATGCGGCGCTATATAAATCTACATGTATGATGATGATGATGATGATGATGATGATGATGATGATGATGATGATGATGATGATGATGATGATGATGATGATGATGATGATGATGATGATGATGGCTGCAATCATGCTAATGATGATGGCGGTTAATAGTGGTATTGATTGTTCTAAAAACACTAATAATGAACACGATTTTTAAACAAAGAAAATATTCAGTTTCCAGCTGGAAAGACCAGCACCTACGTCCCAATGCCGTTATTTTTGTCCAGTCGCGGATATGGCTTCCAACTCAACACAACTTACAGGTATCAACCGTGAATTTAAAGTGGTCTTTCTTTGTTTACATTAGTCGTAGTGTAAGTTCAAAGAAATCGTAGGCTTATTTTACAGACTGAACAAAAGTAACAAATGGATAGAAACAACATCAACAACAACAACAAATACATATACAAATACAAATACATATACAAATACAAATACATATACAAATACATATACAAAGGGAAATCAAATATCCTGGGATGTTTGTGAGCGCTTTATATCTGCAGGACATGACAAAGCGTTCGAGAAGACGTTTGCACTAGAATGCGTGTTAGTAGGGTATCAACCACAGTAGCAAAGAGGTAGGCTCCTTGGGATGAGAGCATAAACCGAGGTCTAGTCTGTGTAAGCACGCATTCCATCGCACGGACTTTAAAGATCCTGACGCTCATGTTCCACACTAGGTCCATTCTACTCCATACCCGGTTGCCCAGGATGGTGCTTAGACGCCTGGGCGTCAGACGATGCGCCAAAGGCAGCAACAGGGCGGCTCGAGCGCCTTGAGCAGGTCTTGAGCTGAAAAAACACAACTATATAAGAACGATTTAAAAAAAAAAAAACAATTAAATAAATAAATAGGCGTTAACAACGACAGCATCCGATATTAAAGAAAGAGGCCACTGAAGTTTTATAATCATTTTTGTCGAACGGTTGATTTTAATTGAATGGAGTTTTTCTGTTTTCCAGGAGCGAGTTCGATTCGACGGCAAAGGATGCGATGAAAATCACCACAGAGAATTCCCAAGTAGTGGCTACACTCTTTGCTGGCAGAACCGTTAGGGTAAGAATTTAGATTTTGTTATGATTAGGCTAATATAAGTATGCCAGGCACTGTGTTTGCCTTGCTTACAATGTGCTGTTGTAATTCTCCATTACAATAGGCATAATCAAGATTTGTTGACTGTCGACTACGTTTCTCATGTGCTTTGTGTCGAGGGGGGAGAGGGAGGTGGAGTATCCATGCCTAATGAATGCTGGAGAATAGCGCTATGTCCCGATTTCTGAAGGAAAATAACCAGTTATTAATACTTCCATTCTCCTCATTTGACGTGTTATTAATATATGCGGATAAAATGTAACGATAGGCTGCTTTTTAGTTTAACACTCATAGCGCAATGTAATTGACTTTTGCAATACCCGACGGACATTTACAGTATATAACAAAGGATTACAGCCACATTTTTTTGTACTAACATACTTATGACTTACATCTTCACAGTAGCATGAAATCTAAATGCATCATTCAATTAATCAGTTATTTTAATATAATAATAATAATATTAATAATAATAATAATAATAATAATAATAAT
Organism: Oncomelania hupensis; assembly: GCA_036898135.1. Lineage (NCBI taxonomy): Eukaryota > Metazoa > Mollusca > Gastropoda > Littorinimorpha > Pomatiopsidae > Oncomelania > Oncomelania hupensis. Next base: position 120,178,721 of record CM072511.1, on the reverse strand, counting down.
TATTATTATTATTATTATTATTATTATTATTATTATTATTATTATTATTATTATTATTATTATTATTATTATTATTATTATTATTATTATTATTATTATTATTATTAATTATTAATATTATTATTATTATTATTAATTATTATTATTATTATTATTATTATTATTATTATTATTATTATTATTTATTTTTAATTATTATTATTAATTATTATTATTATTATTATTATTCGTTACAGGAAAGTTTCACCATGATGGCTAATGTCAACGGCAAAGCACTCATTCCGTCCCCATGGGTGGTATGTTAAATGAATTGGATTCAGTGGTTTGTTATTGTTGCTGTTGTTGTGAAAGTGGTGGTGGTGGTGGTGTTTTTGGTGGCGATTAATTACTTATTTATTTTTTTTAACGTTTCCAAATTAAATACCAAGACTATAAACTCTGAATACCCACTTTCACAAGCAATATTTTATTTTTCAGACATTTACCGTCGTCCTATTTTTTATTACTACAGAGTAGTTATAATATTTCCCTTCAGAAAATGTAATGTTATTTCGATAATTGTGTGATGCTCTGTTTCAGTTTGGTCCATGGAACCAACTAACTACAGAAGAAGAAGGGGTAAATTACACTCAAAGAGCAAAGTTAGTGGTAGACTTGACCCTAAATAGCTACGTATTTTAATATATATTGACATGATGTCGTTTTTAGACCCTTCGTGTTAAGTTCAGTGAATTCCGTACAAAATACTGCCACGATACATACAAGATAAAAGATTATTTATTGTCCCGATTTTTACTTTCTAGAGTTGTTCAGCAGATCTTTTATACGGATCAGGGATGAGTCCTCGGTCAACTAAGTTGTGGTCCTGATCCGGCTCTTTGCAGTCCGCTGGATCCTATAAACAATGACTAACTAACTTACTTTTACACTGGAAAATTGACATACCATAAAACATAACATTAAAATAAAACACGATGTCCAAAGAACAAGGCATCTCTGTTTAAAAAATGTAACAGACTGAAAACATTCATTGATTGAGAGAAGTCTTACAGCTTGCGGTATGGGACACTTCAGGCGCATTTCAAATGGGCTATCTACATGAATGATCAGAACAGTCCTAGGTCCAATTGTTTCAAGCTCTACTTTTTTTTATAGCACTAAAGTATCCGTATCCTTGCAGGGAACTGTTGATAGAGCAGAAGATTCCTGTATCCGTTGCAATAGAGAATCTGCATTTCTTTCCTGAAGGTTCGGACAGTGGTCAGCACCAAGCATTGCTCATGCGTAACAAGCAGTTACTGTATATGGGACTTCCGGTAAGATACCTTCCATTAATTTAAAACTGACTTTGCTTAGAATCGATTGTTGTGCTTGCAGTATTTTTTTTTGTGACAGTATGAATAAAACAGACGACTTATTTGTAGTTTCTTATACATGCTATCTTCATTTCAAAATGTTTTGTTTGCTGCGATCGGCTGTCGTAGTATTTATTTCCTCGCAGACAGTTGCTTATTTCAACGCTATGGTGGAAACAGCGTGGAACGACACGTGGACATACCTCGCTGACAAAGGTTACTTCACCAAGAACCAAAGTGGCTTACCATACGAGTTTCCCTACATAGGAGCACGGTACATTTTCAGTGATGATGATGATGATGATGATGATGATGATGATGACGACGACGACGTATTATGTACTATGTAGCTACTAAATAACGATCAGTTGACTCTTTGTTGATGATGATGATGATGATGATGATGATGATGATGATGATGATGATGATGATGATGATGATGATGATGATGATGATGATGATGATGATGATGATGATGATGATGATGATGATGATGATGATGATGATGATGATGATGACGACGTATTATGTACTATGTAGCTACTAAAGAACGATCAGTTGACTCTTTCGGTATTCTTACAAATATATGACGACACTTTATGGATATTTTAGGCTGTTCCACGTCTCTCAGATCGACTACACCAACCCCGATGCAGTGAGGTGGTACCAGAGCAAGCTACAGAGTGCACTGGACCTTCAGTATAAAGGGTGGATGTACGACTACGGAGAATACACCCCTTCCGATTCCATCAACTTTCTGAACCAGTCAGGTAGAATAAACAAGAATAAACGGTTATAAAAATTCCTATCCTATCCCGTAACTCGAAAGTCGTTGGGGGAACCACAGATGATCGTTTAACCAGCGTACTACATCTTTCTCTGTCTTCAGCAACCCTCATGACTTCGCTCAGTGTCAAGTCAGTCCATTCTTGAATGTTGTCCTCCCACCTCTTTTTCGGTCTCCTTCTGCCTCCTTGCACTGTGCCTTGCATGATAGTCTTTGCAATACCTGATGCTCTGGTAATATGGCCATACCATCGGAGTTTCAGTTTCTTCACCACTGTGAGCATGTTATCGTGTTGTCCAATGGCTTGTGTGATGGTCTGTCGGACTTCGTCGTTGGTGATGTGCTGGATATAGGAAATGCCCAGAAGTCTTCTGTAGCACCTCATCTTCATGCTTTGTATTCTTCGTTGTGAAGGTCCAAGTTTTGCAAGCGTATAGGAAGATGAAGATGACAAGGGAGCGCAGCAGCCTTACCTTGGAGAGTAGACTGATGGTCCTGTATTTCCAAATGGGCTTCAACCTTGTCAGGGCAGCAGCTGTTTGTGCGATCCTGGAGAGCACTTCCTGTCGGGACTCATTGTTTGACACAATGAATCCTAAATATTTGAAGCTATGCTCTGTGTTGAGGGATTGGCCTTGGACTTTGATGTCCATGTTGATGCCATTGGTGTTGTTGGTCATCATTTTGGTCTTCTCTACATTTATTTTCATTCCAAAGGCTCTGGAAGTTGTGATGTCCATGTTGATGCCATTGGTGTTGTTGGTCATCGTTTTGGTCTTCTCTGCACTTATTTCCATTCCATAAGCTCTGGAGGCTGTGTCAACCCTCTGTAACAGCTGTTCAAATTCTTGTTCCTCTCCAGCCAATTCATCAATGTCTTCTGCAAAACGGAGGTTGGAGATATTTCTATACCTTATGCTGACTGTGCCTTGGTGATCTGCAAGGTCATCTGACATGATGCGCTCTAGGAAGATGTTGAAGAGTGTTGGAGTTGGATGAGCTAAAATGGCAGTGAAGAATATTGATAAAGCCATTCATCCGGTCACACTGCGTAGCTTAGACTAGCCGAGGCTAATGTTCGCCTCTCCGCTAGGCAGAGATAATCAGAGAGTCCCAGCTACGCTGTGTTGCATCCTGTTACGGTGGAGACGCGCACGATAAATCCGATCGTATTGTTTTGCCTTTTCATGCAATCACAGAGTGTATTTATCTTTGATTTGATTTTGCGTTATTGTTAGAAGAAGCTTTGTAAAATGTTGATAATTTTCTTTGGTCGATGTTATTGGAGAATTTTCTAGATTTACTTGTTTACTATCGATCGAAGCATCTAGATAAATCTAGTAATAGCTACGAGATTCTTCTAACCTAAATAAAGGTTATATGACCTAGAGAGAGAGAGAGAGAGAGAGAGAGAGAGAGAGAGAGAGAGAGAGAGAGAGAGAGAGAGAGAGAGAGACTGTATAGAGAGATATATAGAGAATTATATTATAATAGAAATTATGTTATTCCAATCGTCGTTTTAGTGTGGAAAACGTGATTATGATACTCGGCCCCGATTCATGGTCAGTGTCCCGTTATCCTACAGCAGCTTAAATTTCCATTCTTTGTAAGACAACGCACTACGCCTTTACACACGTAAACCTTTGCATTATATTAATAAACTTGCAGGTCTGGAGTCGCATAACGCGTATCCAGTGCTGTATCAGAAAGCTTGTTTCGATCTTCTTACGGCTAATTCTACGTCTTCTGACTATGCTCCTGATGTCCTTTTTTATCACAGGTACGTAGGTCTACGTGCAAATCGTGGTTCTTTCTTGTTCCCTTTCCCGCTTTTTCTGCCTTCTTAGTATTAATTGATAGGACTGCTTATAAAGAGGTCATTTCAAATTAAACGAGAGTGTCTAACTAGCAATTTATGGCTCATCAGTCCTATTTACTCTTGCTAGATGCTAGATGCCGGTTTTCTAGAAAACAGCACCACGTGATCATTCTGCCTAATTTTTTTTAAGGTCGGGTTACCTTGGCTCCCAAAAGTACACTTGGGCACACTGGACTGGCGACCCTTCTTCCGACTGGCAAGTTTCCGCAAACAATTATAACGAACGACGATGAATTTTTATGAATTATTAAAATCATAATAACGGTACTGGTGGTGTTGTGGAGGAGGAGGATGATGATGATGATGATGATGATGATGATGATGATGATGATGATGATGATGATGATGATGATGATGATGATGATGATGATGATGATGATGATGATGATGATGATGATGATGGTGATGATGATGATGATTGCGTTAGTGATAGTGATGAGAATGAGGATAATGATGATGACGACGACTTCGATGACGACTTCGGCTATGACGACAACGACGACGACGATGATGATGATGATGAGGATGATGACGGCGACGGTTTGGAAAATGATGATGAATACAAGCACGATAGCGAGAGACCATGACATCGAAAGCGATGATAATGACGATGATAATAATTAAGCTACAGATGTGGGTGTGGTTGTTTTTCCTCCAAACAGGTCAGAGGAGAGTGGAATAAAGGCACAATTGACTGCTAGCTTGAACATAGGACTGTCGGGTATCCCATTCTCTGGGTCGGACATAGGAGGATTTGAGTGGTACACGGCACCAGATCCGGACCCTGAGCTGTGGATACGATGGACCCAGCTTGGCGCTTTCAGTGGTCTCATGCATGAACAGGGTAACTTGAAACAGCTGTTCCTCTGGAAAAGCAGATATTAGTCGTTCCTTCTGGCTTAAGTCTTAAAAAACCTAAACTATTATTTTTCCACTTTTACATTTAGTCTTATCCGTGCAGGACTGAGAAGAAATTACTTTTGTGGATGCTTTTAGGTCAATTCATTCGCGTTTGTTGATGGCCTAAATTTGCACCTTATTGTTTACCTTCTCTAAAAGCCTATACCAGAATCATTAAATATATTGGGACAACCAGTAATTGATTTCGTCAGTGTTGATTAAGAGTTTAAAAACAGTTGACTTTTTGCCCCAAAAGCTATAAACGCATACAAGGACAACATGATTGTGTCTTTACAGTACAGTTTATTTTGTATTTAGAAAATAATTGTCATTTATCACGCTGTAGGAGGAGGCAAAGGTTTCGGACGCAAAACGCACGTTTTTGACACTCCAGAGGGCACGAGAATGTGGACCAAGTTTGCCAGGTTGCGCACACAGCTCTTCCCCTACATTTACACTGCAGCACATGTTGCTCACCAGGTTGAGTACTTTATATTTTTAAAATTTATTTCTTTATTTAATCGTTCATATATAGCGTTTTCCCAAGCTGAAGAGCTGGCCAATACAGGGTCTAACTCAAGCCACCCGTTGTCCCATCGCCGTAGCTCAAGTAATAGAGCGTTCGCCCTGCACACCTATGAGGTACTAGGTAGGTTTGATCCCCGCGGTGGGCGAAATAAAAAGTGTCCATTTTTCACTGTCAAATTTTAGCAGTAGGATTGCTCTTGGGGTTCAATGTTGATTTAGGTCCCTACCCTTTGTTCCCTGGGATGGTTATCCCCGTCTGCCATATCGCCAATGGTGGGTGTAGACGTTAAACCTCAATGTTTATTCAAGCCGCAGGAGGCGCCCACCTGCTGCTTTAGAAGCATCGTCTGACGCCCAGACGACTGAGTACAATCCTGGGCGACAGAGGAGGATGGAGGAGAAGGGGACCTAGTTCCTGCTGAGTGTATTTGTGTAGCTGACATTCATCCGTCTAGGACATGAGCGTCAGGATTTTTAAAATCCGTACGATGGAATGCGTGCTGATACAGACTGGACTTCGGTTTATACTCTCAGCTTATACTTGTCTATATGCGTGTGAATCAAACTCGTCCGCTTATCCGTCATAATGATTTGTACCGTCTGGTCATCTCACAGGCTAGATCTGTCAAGCGTATCGTCTACGTCGTGTGTTTTTAGTAACACTTACTCATTTATTAGTACATTACATTACATGATTACTGCTTTAGGTCCAGCGGACTCTTCCGAGCCAAATCAGGACCGGACAACCGCCGATCCGCATAAAAGATCTGCTGAAACAACCCTAGTGGTAAAACTGAAAGCTCTCCACCAGCCAGTCACTTTACAATAAAGACATCCCACACAAGGGACGCTGAGGCTATACTCTAATTTATCGAACCCCCGTTTACAAAAACAAAATCGAATACAAACATTATAAATTATCAACAAAACACATACATATAAAATGCCTACTTTGCTAAAAAAAAAAAAACAAACATCTTAGGAAGCCCTAGTGACCACCTGGCAGAAAGCGTCCAATATTCCCAAGTTGGTCCAACAGACCTCACACACAAATAAGGAGTATTGTCTCGGAAGAGTTTTCAAGAAAAAAGGTAGGTGACTGATCTAGCGAAGAAGAAGATAGTATAGCAGATTGATATAACAGAGCAGGAATGAGAAAGAACTAATGAGAAAGACAACGACAGTGGGAATCTAAAGCACTAAATTTCCATAAAGTGGGGTTACTATTTATACTGAAACCCCCGGCACCCCAACGGGGGATACTAATTTATTAGTGCGTCGATCCGAAAGTAAGCTTACTTATGTATCAAGCCTTGTGTGTTTCTAGCGCTAATATATAGCAATGTGTTCTTTTATTTTAAAGACTGGCTTGCCAATAATGAGGCATCACCTGTTGGACTTCGATGACCTCTCTGGATACGATAGCCAGGTAGAACAAGTCTTTCTTTATTTTCGAGTAAGAGTTGGTTAGACCTGAGGAAGCCAAATGCTTGTCTTGATGATGACTACGATGATGACGATAATGACAACATTCATACAATTTGGTTGATTTAATACAGACATAAACTTATTGGTAAATTAAAGTGGCCGTTCGTCTTATTTGGCTGACTAATATTGACCCAAACTTATTGACGATATGTAAATCCGCGCCTTTTGTTTTGCAGTATATGTTTGGGGACTGCTTGCTGGTTGCGCCAGTAACGGACCGAGGAAGAGTGCTACAATTAATAGGACTGCCACAACCCACACAGGAGTTCTGGGTAGATGTCTCATCATTTCTGCAGGTGAATCATTCATATTGATGAGGAGGGAGAGGAGCAGGAGAAGATAGCAGAACTAAAAGAATCGAGGAGAGTGTGGATTATGTTTGGAACGAAGAAGACGCTAATTAATTTTCACTTCGTTTTCGAATGAAATAATCAAAGTGAATCCTCCTTGCTATCACATGGTTTATAAATTGTACGAAACTTTCTCTACGTTGTAGCTATCGGCTACATTTTTTAAATGACTTCAGCCCCGAGTTGCCTATAAAAAAATTTAAAAAAAACACCACAAAAGGTTTGCGATTGCTCCGCACAAATTATTTTTACTTCTGGGCAACCTTTTCCTATAAGCTTTTAAAATGGCGCAGCACATTTTGATTGCACAACGGCCAATCAAAGTGAAGTCGGCTGAAAAATAAAAGTTATTGTCAGTCGCAATGACGACACAACAATACTATCAGATATAAATACTAATTCATACCGATTGCACATAAACTTAATTATTCCGTCAAATAACAAGTACACAAATCTTACCAGGTTGTAAATGACAACCCGCAAATCGAAAGCCCACCACTCTGGCCGCGATCTTGTTCTCTTTGCAAACAACCTTTCCAGACCACTACCGATTGTTCTCTATCGCTGTGGGCGACCATAGAGCTGCGCAGACCATTAGCCAAAATAGTTACATAGCGTTACGTAGCGCTCAGGCTAGGCAACTCGGGGCTGGTGTCAATGTACTTATACAGCGCAGTTTTCAGCTCACAGAACTGCTGTTGTGCCTAAATATTTTGTATTTGTAATCTCTGGTTTTATAAATAGGTAAAATCTGTTGCAGTACAATGACTCCGATGGACAGTTTCGTATCTCGGCAGCTCCGCTTTTACCAGGAGGAACGTGAGTGAGATGGCGCCTGTCTAGTAGTAGTAGTAGTAGTAGTAGTAGTAGTAGTAGTAGTAGTAGTAGTAGTAGTAGTAGTAGCAGTAGTAGTACTAGTAGTCGTAGTAGTAGTAATAGTAGTGGTAGTAAATATTTTTGGGGTTTCACAGTCCATTCCATGCCTCGTTTTACACATTTTTCGTGCCTAGGTCACGTTAGCGCAATTTAGACAAAGCATGACATGTATTTACAGTATTCGTTAAACTTCTGTATTACTTTTGGGTTGTTATCCAGAAAGTTCTTGAAGTCTTGTCATTATCTGTGATTTCTAGGCAAAAGTGGGAGAATATTCCGGTTTGCCAAACCCCTTTTTTAGCATAGGAGTAAGCCTACTTCCGAAATTTTGTCCGGCTATTAACCTGAGTCTTACTGCTTGATACGATAAGTAGAAACTTTATCATTTAGATTTTGTTGTAATAAATTGCCAGTGCAGCAACTAAGATGCTCCAATGTTTTGAGGGAAGAGAGAGTATGCACATACATTGTGCAATTTAAACGAAATTCGCGATGATTTCCACTATTTGTGTTTGTGGTAATATTCCGTTATTAAAGACAACCGTGAAGTCTTGTACAACCACTACCCAATTGTACATAATGACCTATTGAACACAATATTCATCTAAGATGAGAAAAAAATCTAAGCATATGTCGATTTATTGATATTATTTTTTCAATATTCAAATAGTATGACTGGTTTGAAGAACCTCTGATTTCTATAATAAGTTGTGTGTGTATATGCCTGCCAGAATGTCCAGATTATTTATATTTATTATATTGAATGCGTGGAATGATGTGATCACAGTTTTATCTTATTTTTTTCATTTATTTTACTATATGAATTTATGACTGAAAGCCCTCGGTGCTAGAATCTTGAATAAACTTGAAATAATTTTGTGTAGGTCTATCGGCTTCGGCAGGTGTATTCACTAAGTTAAAGCAATATGCGTTGACTACATAAACTGGCCACAATTATTGTAACATAAAATCCTTTCTTGGCAGAATTCAGACTGTCTCTGCCACCCTGGAAAAAGTGCCCCTGATGGTGAAAGCGGGATGCATAGTGCCAACGCTCAGCTCCCGAGTTCTCACTCTTCGTCAGTCTCAGCATCCTGACATCTTTAGTATAGACAGAGAGGATGTACGTAGCCTACTTATTCATTAACACAGTGTTGGTTGTGGGTGTTCTAATGACAGGTCACAAGCCACGAGTTTATACATAAGCAGTGCACGCATAATTATTGGAAACACACACTCAGCCTAGGCTATCGACGTGAGTGCATTCGCTAGGTAGGTTACTATTGCGCGATATTTGATGTGCCTGTGTATCTGACGCATTTCATATTTTTAAGTCTTCAAAGTCTTTTGGAAGGTTACGGCTGAAGCTTCTCCCACTCTAGAAATGTTTTCAACAAAACCTCTTTAATCCACTGAATTACTGCTCCTGAAAATAAAATTACTGTCCCAAAGCTCACAATGTGCTTTAATGTAGAACATGTTATCAATGTCTTCAATAGATTCTCTTTAGTCCTCTATAGTGGGCCAATTGTTGAAATTAAGCGGACTAATATGTCTATTTCAAAGTTTGAAAGTTGAAGTGTTATTCTTTTACTGCAAACATGTGTGCAGACAGGCCTATCAGTTTGCTGGTTTTAATAGGTAGTTGCTTGGTGGGGAAAGGTCATGTTTGTATATTTAGCGTTAATTATCGTAAGTCAAAACTCCATGCCACCAAGCATGTTCGAGTGTGAGAGAGAGGGCAAGGGAGTGTTCTACTCACACCGTTTTGTGTCAAACCACTGGCAGGCATGTTTTGTTGTTGGTGTTGGTAATTTGGTTATGGTGGTTGTTGTTTTGTTGTTGTATTTGTTATGGTGGTGGTTGTTTTGTTGTTGTTGTTGTTGTTTTTGTTATGGTGGTGGTTGTTTTGTTGTTGTTGTTGTTTTTGTTATGGTAGTGGTTGTGTTGTTGTTTTTGTTATGTTGGCGGTTGTTTTGTTGTTGTTTTTATTATGGTGGTGGTTGTTTTGTTGTTGTTGTTTTTGTTATGGTGGTGGTTGTTTTGTTGTTGTTTGTGTTATGGTGTTTGTTGTTTTGTTGTTGTTGTTGTTTTTGTTATGGTGTTTGTTGTTTTGTTGTTGTTTTTTGTTGTTGTGGTGGTGGTTATTTTGTTGTTGTTGTTGTTGTGGTGGTGGTTGTTTTGTTGTTGTTTTTTGTTGTTGTGGTGGTGGTTGTTTTGTTGTTATGGTGGTGGTTGTTTTGTTGTTGTTTTTATTGTGATGGTGGTTGTTTTGTTGTTGTTGTTGTTATGGTGGTGGTTGTTTTGTTGTTATGGTGGTGGTTGTTTTGTTGTTATGGTGGTGGTTGTTTTGTTGTTGTTTTTATTGTGATGGTGGTTGTTTTGTTGTTGTTGTTGTTATGGTGGTGGTTGTTTTGTTGTTATGGTGGTGGTTGTTTTGTTGTTGTTTTTATTGTGATGGTGGTTGTTTTGTTGTTGTTTTTTATTATGGTGTTGTTGTTGTGTTGTTGTTTTGGTGGTGGTTGTGTTGTTGTTTTTGTTATGGTGGTGGTTGTTTTGTTGTTGTTGTTGTTGTGTTTGTTATGGTGATGGTTGTTTTGTTGTTATTGTTGTTTTTGTTATGGTGGTGGTTGTTTTGTTGTTGTTGCCAGCTCATGTAACAGTAAAGAATGGAAGAAGAAACAGTCTGAATTTATATCCTTCATTTATTTCATTTAAGGTCTGTACACATTGTGATTTTAGACCTCCCGCACATACATACGCATACACACACTTACATACATACACATTCACACACACACACACGCATGTACAAATACACGCACGCTTTGAACAATTACATTATTAACAATGTAACAAATGGTAACTATCATTATAAAAAGAAACTCCTAGTCAATTTTACAGAATCCATATATAACTCAGTTTCTCACTTTTTACATCCATATTATTCCTTTCATTCTTTCAAAACGTTTGCCACCTTTAAAAAACAGTGTGAACGGACGTTTGAGACACATCGCAACTAATTATTAAACGTGATTTCACACTTCTTTTCTTAGTTCAATGTAAAAGTTAAAAATGTGTATCGTGCTCATCACACGGGCAGGTGTATTTTTCACACTTTTTTTTAAGTCAAAGAGACAGTTTTGACAGTTTATCAAGGGGCTATTTTTCACAGGTAGATCAAGGAGAAGTTCGTCAATTTTTTTTTGGGTCGTATTTGTCACTCTGCAGAATCTTAAGACGCTGAAAATTAACTCCATTAGTTTCTCAACTGAACGGTGATGCCACTTACACCCCGTGCTGTCATGTAATAATATCACAATCTGAAAGAGTAATGTCGTAAGTTGTCTAGTGGAAATGAATGCTTCCGGCACGATGTTCCTGAGCCATCACCCTCCTCTCCCCTGGCACCCACACACACCTCTAGCCTACTAATCGGGTGTCTTTTCTTGTCGTGTTCAGAGTTTACACTTGTGGGCGTGGACTGATGCCAAAAGACAAGCCAAGGGAAACGACTGGCAAGGAAATACATTCGCAGTTCTTTCCCTTAATTCTCAAGGTAACGAACTGTGTGCCGTTTTCAAGAAACATAATAACGATCGACTATGTAGGCTATGTACTGTTCTTTTCCAAATTCTTTCTATCTAGATTACTTACTACCAATGACTATATGTTAATAGATAGTCTTTGTTACTACTTGTTTTCGGTGTGTTCCGTGTATGATTTTATCAAACAGAGCGCCGTGAGCACGCCTTCATGCGCTGTATAAGCTGTCATTTATACAGTCATTTATTTCTTCTTTCAAATTAGTTAGTTCAGTTAGTCATTATTTATAGGGTCCAGCGGACTGCAAAGAGCCGAATCAGAACCACAACTTGGTTGAAAGAGGTCTCATCCCTGTTCCGCATAAAAGATCTGCTGAAACAACTAGTGGTAACACTTAAGGCACTCTACCAGTCGGTCACTTTACAATAAAGGCATTCCATGCAGGGGACTCTGAGGCTGTACTCTAATTTATTGAACCCCCGTTTACAAAAATAAACTAGAATGTAAACAGCGAATTATTAAATAATAACAAAACACATACATATAAAATTTTTACATTGCCAAATAATAGTAGTCTACCATAGAAAGCCCTATTGACCATTTGGCAATGGAAAGCGTTCAATATCCCCAAGCTGACCCAACAGACCCTATACACAAATGAAGAGTTTGGGGAGTTTTCAAGAACAAAGGTAGTTGACTGGTCTAGCAAAGAAGATAGTAGATAGAATAGAGTAGGTATAAAAAGAACAAAGGAGAAAGACAGCGACAGTGGGAATTTAAAGCACTAAATTTCTAGAAAGTGATGATACTTTTTATAGCTTACAGAAACCCCGGCACCTCCACCTGGGGGATTCTTTCAAATGGGCACTACTGTAGGTTTATGAATATGAACACGTTGCGTTTCTATTGTTTTTCATAATGCATTCTCAAAATCCTGCTTTCTTCATTTTTATGTAGTGTGATATCAATTCGTTGCATGTACAGATATTATTCATACAAATAGACCTAAATAAACAAACAAACCATAATTAGCTACTTGGTGGTAGGAATTTTGGGTTTAAAAAACGTTAATCACTTAATATTGTGTTTTGTCCTTTAACATTGTGGTTGACGGTCTTTTCTTTCAGATTTGGCGTTGAAGACACAGCTTGTTTCCCCTCAGTATCAAAGAACTGTCACTCAGCTGGCAATCAATCCACGTCAGACAGGTTGGCGTTCTTTTCAAGATTAATTTAAGGTGAAAATGTGAATACTTTGAGCACACGGTGTGGTACAATCGTGGCTTTCCCGTTAGCACCATCGCCGACATCATCACTAGCGGTTAAGATCAAAGATTCCCGAGGTAGTTAGTTAGTTAGTTATTCATTGGTTAAAGGGTCCAGCGGAATGCAAAGAGTCGAATCAGGACCACAAAATCAAGACTACAACTTTCCTGAAAGAGGACTCGCCCTTGATCCGCTCACGCGATCTGCCGAAACAACCCTAGTGGTAACACTGAGGGCAATCCACCAGCCGGTCACTTTACAATAAAGACATCCCACGCAGGGGACGCTGAGTGAGGCTATACTCTAATTTATTGAACCCCCAAAGCCAAAATAGAATACAAACATCATTATAAAATTCAACAAAACACATACATATAAAATGCCTACATTGCCAAATAATACTGTAACATCATAGGAAGCCCCAGCGGCCATTTGGTAGAAAGCGTCCAATATTCCCAAGCTGATCCAACAGACCTCTGACATAAATGAAGAGTTTTGTCTAGGAAGAGTTTTCAAGAAAAAAGGTAGGTGACTGGGCTAGCGAAGAAGATAGTATAGTAGATCGATAGAACAGAGGTAGGAATGAGAAAGAATAAAGGAGAAAGACATTGACAGTGGAGGGTTAAAGCACTAAATTTCCAGAAAGTGGGGATACTATTTATACTGAAACCCCCGGCACCCCCACGGGGATTCCCTGGGTAGTAAGCTCAAGCTCAGAACATACATTAACCTCAGAATGCGACGGTATGGTAATTAACTATTGTTTATATGAAAATTATACACTTTTAATTTTAATTATTAAAAACGATATTTTAAAATATCGTACGCTTCATTTTATTTTTATTGCAATACTTACTTTTTCCCCAGACGGTCCCATGGTCGTTCGGAATAAGGCAGGAAACGAGTACATTGAAGCGTCGTCATGGCAACAGGTTGCCAAGGACAATGCAATGTCTTTGTGGTTCTTTGACCGTGACCTTGGGGTGCTTTGGGTTGCTTCCAAAGCCGAGGTCAATCAGGTTGACATTATTTTTAAACAATGAATCAGTAAATAAATAAATAAATTCTCTATTAAAAAAATTGAGCCGTGAACGCGGATTACGTTTTTTTTTAAAATGTCCTGTTATGGAGGTGTATCATGTTTGACTGTGTTTATTTATATGATAATAGTGGCTCCGATTAATTACAGTTTTCGGTTTTGAATTATTTTATGTCAAAATTTGTTGTCAAAATATTCAGTGATATAATACACTGATGTCAATTTGTATGTGATATTGCGTTGTTATAATTTTCATACGTATGATATTTTATTTTCAGTTGTTATGTAATCATAATACCTTTATAATTTTTATTCCACATTGTGTGTTGTGTTGTGATGTAAATTTTCATGTAATTCAAGGTTGTAATGTACAGTAAATGTTTATGTGATTCATTGTTAATGTTTTGATGTAAATGTTCATTTGCTTCCGTGTTTTCTTGTACACTTTGATGTGATTATGTGCAGTCATGTGGATTTAAATGGGAAACTTAATTTCCAAACAAATATTAAGAAAAACACTTGCAAATTATTTGGTGATATAAAAGAACAAATGTTGCTATTTATTTTCATCCACATTGATGTTTACACCATTATCTTGTTTGTGTTATCTGCTGATCCATATTAACAAAACTAAATAAGCAGCAAACTTGTTTTAAATAAAAATTTACAGTCACTAAGTTACAAAACACAAAACTAATTTCCTGTCTGTCTTCTATAAGCAGTCGCAAAGCCTTTATACCCTTGTTTGAGTGATGAACATGTGTTGGTTGTATAAGTTAAAAGTGTGTGATACATGTATGAATGGATATGACGGCCTACTAGCGTCAAAACCGAGTCGCCATTATCACGAGATAATTGAAATTATCACGTGTTCTGGGTAATTGACAGAGATATCGGTAATCCGCAGTGTTAATTAATAATTATCAGTATTTGCCACGCTTTCCTAGCGCCAAAACCTGATAATTACAAATATCGTGAGATAATTACAATTATCAAGAAATAATTACAATTATCAAGCGATCATTACAGTTATCACTGAAAATTATAAATATCAAGCTGAGCATGCGCGGCGCGATGCGCGGCAGCGGCACTGTTCCCAGCACGCCTGGGGTTTTGGCCCTAATAAAGCGTGGCCAAAACTGACAATTAGTAATTAACACTGTGAATTTACCGGTATCTCTGTGAATTACGCAGAACACGTGTTAATTACACTTATCCCTGATGCATGTCGAGTTTCTTTCCGTCTTCCAATAGCGATCTCCCTGCCTTTACACCACCTGTTTGAGTGATTGGTGTGTATTTGGTGTGTGTGAGGGTGGTTGAGACAGGTGAGCGTGTATGTTGATATAGATCGCCGCGCTTTGAGCCTGATTGATTTGGGGAAAGGCGCGTATATAGCATCCTGTATTATTATTATTATTATTATTATTATTATGTAAGTTTTGCAGGTTTTGATGCTAGTAAGCCGCCTTACCAGAATTAAGCATGATCATGATAATTATCAAGTGAAAATTTTAATTATGTGATAATTACAATTTTCAGTTTTGGCACATTTCCAGGCAGATTGATAGAGCCAAAACTGAAAATTAAACGTGATCACACGAACATATTTGTAATTTTTCACTGATAATTGTAATTATATCTTGATATCTTGATGATATTTGTAATTATCACATACTAATTGTAATTATCAGGTTTTGGCGCTAGTAGTCCGCCATAATTGGAAGGAGGCAGAGGTCACAGGTTATGGCATAAGTGGCAGCCCACTTGCATGGATTAGGAGTTTTCTGATTGACAGGACTCAGTATGTGACAGTTAACGGTAAGAGTTCTGACAAAATAAGTGTTACAAGCGGTGTCCCCAATGGAGCGTGTTGGGGCCAACATTGTTTATATACTGTATAAATGACAAGCTAGAGAAGGTAGACTATTATATAAAGATGTTGCGGAAAGTGGGGAGTCTAAAGAAAGAGTGCAGAAATGCATTGATAAGTTGGTTAAATGGACGGAAACATGGCTACTTGAATTTAATAGTGAAAAATGTAAGGTGTTGCATGTGGGCAAAAATAATCATCGGCATGAGTATTTTATGAGTAACGGTAAAGACAGCTTGAGACGACTGGTGCTAATAGGGGCTGGGAGTGATTGTGGATACAGAGCTCAGCTTTGAGACTCACATTGAGAGTACTGTTAAGTTAGCCAACAAAATATCAGCCCTACTTGTAAGAATCATAAGTGATAAATCCAAGGACATCGTGGTCCCTCTCTTTAAGGCTCTTATAGGTCCCATCTTGGAGTACCTTAACCCTGTTTGGTGTCCACGCTTGAGGAAGCATGTTGACTTGATCTAGGGTAGATTCACCAGGAAGATATGTGGAATGTCGGGACTTTCCTACGAGGATAGATTGATGTCACTGAGACTGCCCAGTTTAGAGTATAAAAGAAAAAGGGGTTATTTATTCGAAATTTTAAAAAATTTTGCATAATTTTTATGATCCTATAACCATTTCTATTTAAAATTTTAATGGTGTTGGTATAACACGAGTCCACTCATTTAAACTTACGAAAACTTTTAATAATACCGCATCCGCAAATTTAAGCAGTATGTTACTAACAGAGTCGCAACTCCTTGGAATAATCTGCCGAGGCTGTGGATGCTGAATAACTCAATATGTTCAAGAACTGTATAGACAGGTTATTTAAGGATAGCATCTACTCCACCAATTGGAGTCTAAAAGGGTCTACATTCGTAGGCCTTGAGGCCAAAGGTCTAGATCTGAGACTCTCAGTTAGATTTAATATGAGGGCCAAAGGCTGTTAGCCTATATGCCGAACTATGCTATGCTATGTATACTGGTTACAGATTTCTGCCAGTAGTATTCAGTATAGTAGACATTAGTGTGTGTTAATTATTCATTGCTTACAGGGTCCAACGGACTGCAAAGAGCCCAATCAGGACCACAAAATCAGGACCACAATTTGGTTGATTCACCCCTGATTCGTATAAAAGATCTGCTGAAACAACCCTAATGGTAACACTGAAGGCAATCCATTAGCCAGTCACTTTACAATAAAGGCGTCCCACGCAGAGGACGCGGAGGCTATACTCTAATTTATCGAACCCCCCGTTTACAAAAACAAAATAGAATATAAACATCATTATAAAATATCAACAAAACGCATATGTATAAAATGCCTACATTGCTAAATACTAATATTGTAGGAAGCCTCAGTGACCATTTGGCAGAAAGCGTCCAATATTCCCAAGCTGATCCAACAGACCTCATAAACAAATGAGGAGTTTTGGAAGAGTTTTCAAGAAAAAAAAGGTAGGTGGCTGGTCTAGCGAAGATAGTATAGTAGATTGATAGACCAGAATAGGAATAAGAAAGAACAAAGGAGAAAGAGAGCAACAGTGGGAATTTCAAGCATTAAATTTCCAATAAGTTGGGATACTATTTATTCAGAAACCCCCGGCATCCTTATAGGGGGGGGGGGGGGGGTCGACGTTAGTGGTCTTGCTCGTGGGCCGCATTGTTCGAAATCTCCAACAGGGTCAAAGTAAGTACTATTCCCTGCGAAACTTGGTCTGTATAACATGACCCCGTGAATTTCGTTTACAATGGCGGCCCACGCCACGGTGACAAAGGCGGTAAAAAGAGATGAGAACCACAGAACACAACGTTGATTGTTTATTTAGTCCGTAACTTTCATTGTACGCCAAGAACAGCTATCACAGCGATAACATCTCTCCAGGTGATTTTTCTTATGAAATACAACATCAATAAAGCATGCAGTAAACAAAAATGTACAGTATAATAATTTCAAAGTCGCTTTCCTTGTTAAACTACTTCTTACAACAACCAAAAGGAGCTGATCATAATTCGCTAAAGATATTCCATATCCATCTATCTAAAAACTGAAACTGCCTAAAAACGTAAACCTTAAATGATGCAAACCTGTCATAAGAATAATCTCCGTAAAGTGAGTCAAACTTTTCCACTAAAAAGTACTAGACTATGACCTGACGGTAATCCCCGTGTAATCTGACATCAACTTTTCCCTGTACCATATCGAGAAATGCAATTACGGAATTTACATGAACACTTTGGTGTTTCTTCCATATCTCTATTTTTTTCTTTGTTTTTCCTCCTTTTTTTTCCCTTTTTTTTCTCTTCTGTCCTTTTTTTCTATTTTCCCATCTTCTTTATGTTACACGACCAGTAATCGGAAAACGCGTTTACAGAATGTACAAAAAAACATTTTTCTGTTGTTTTTTTTGTTTGACTTTTAACCTCTTCCTTTGTGTTGCTTTCACCTTCAGTTATATAAGTGTAATTGTGTTGTAATGTTTTTTTTAGTATTTACGTTACTGGATTATATTGAAAATATACAATTATGTTGATTGTATTTACAATTTATTTATTTATCTATATTTTCGAAATTAAAAAAAAACATTTTTTCTTCTTCTGAAAAAGGTAGAAAAATAAACATACATTCATACGCACACACCTTTATTGAAAAGGTACGAAAATATGTCGGTATGTAGCCGTATCTCTTAGACGCAATTGATTTTCCAATAAAGCTTTCCACCACCAAACAAGAAGGAATTGGGAAACCAACATTTTATAGAATAAAATACATTACATATAACAACAAGGACATACAAATGATAAGACGAAGAAAGAGGAAGGAAAAGATCATTATCTATCATCAGAAGAAAAAAAACAACAACAAAACAATTCATATTTGCAAAAATGCCAACATTGGCTCCGGCAAAGTAATAATCATGAAGAAAGAAAAAAAAGAGAAAGAGATTTCTCTTTTACTGTATAGCGCACTTACAAGCTCAGAGAACTTCTCAAGGCGTTGGCGCGTAATATCCAGCAATCGCACAATAGTTTGCTTAAGTCAGTATTCGAACCAACGTCGCCCAAGACGCACTCACCAAGTCGTGCGCTCTGACCACTGAGCTATCCCTGCCCACAAGAAGAAGAAGAAGAAGGAGGAGGAGGAGGAGAACAAGAAGAAAAAAAAGATTATCTATCATAAGAAAAAAAAACATAATTCATAATTGCAAAAATGCGGGACATTGGCTACGGCAAAGTAATAATCATGAAGAAGAAGAAGAAGAAGAAGAAGAAGAAGAAGAAGAAGAAGAAGAAGAAGAAGAAGAAGAAGAAACTCTAAACGAAAGATGACTTTGGTGTGATCTTGACGGGTAGTCTAATACTGACGAAAAAGGGCAAATTACGACAGCGACGAAAAACCAATTACGCTCGTATAGGTTTGAATCCCCACGCTGACTGAATCAATCGTTGCTTCTGTTCGTCTCTATTTCAGTGAATGTATGATCTACTGCCACTGCAAGCAGAGTTGGGAGAGCTGTCACGATTTTAAGCTTTTGTTCAGTACTTTTTACTGTGGTGTTACATTACCCCTAGGTCGAGTTACGCACGCGTATGAAGTGGCCTAGGCTATTTTAACCCGTGAGAGGGCAAGGAAGATGGGTAAAACGGCTATACCCGGGTAGCTGCCAGCCTCTGTCTGTCTCTGTCTCAGAGTCTCTGTCTGTCTCTCTCTCTCTCTCTCTCTCTCTCTCTCTCTCTCTCTCTCTCTCCTTCTCTCTCACCTTCATGTGTCACGACCTGGCCAAAATTTTTCTAAACTCAACCCTATTGCAGTAATAACGTAACGAGAATACAGTTTGACGGGTTCGGGACTGTAAATCCTACATCAAAGCCTCATTTTATATACACGGCGAATATAACGAATAGAAACACCATTCATCGCCTAACAGTTGCCTACGGCTACAACAAATTTTTGGTTATAACGAAAGAGAAAAAAATGTCCCCTGGATTTAGTTGTAGTACATGTAGTGTTAGGACTGTATCTCGCCTTGATCAGCATCTCTTTGCGCTACGGAAGATCTGTTTTTTGTCATTGCTTACTATCATCACTACTTATCTGCTTGTCTGCTCTGTCTTTGTGTAATGTGTTCGAGTCTTCAGGCTCAGGTCGATGGGTACTCGATGGCGATGATGACGGTGGACGAGACGACGACGGCGACAGCAACGCAGTCTTTACCGAAGGGTTCCAAGGCAGGAGAGCGACAGGATTTGGCTGCAGTTGGAAGGGGTTGTACTTAAACATGCTGCTTCCTAGCCATTGTGAGAACAGTGGAACGCCCCCCGTCAGATGACCTGCAAAACAAAATATAATACGCAGTCATGAATATGATGTCACACAAGTAAAACGGATCAATAGAGGGAGGGACAGCAACGGAAAGGGAAACTGAGGCAAAAGGGGGTGAACTATACCGTGTTCGTGCCTGTCATCTCTCTTGCTGAAATAAAGCTTGTGACCTTTGCCGGTGTCACATCCTCCAAGTTCCGGGTCTCCTAGTTTATCCGGGCGCATTTGGGCATGCGCCAGGTTATGTCGGGCGGGGTTTTTCACGACGTTCTTAGGCGTCGTAACCCTAACCCTAACCCAAACCCTAACCCTAAACCCTAACCCTAACTCTAACCCTGACCCTAACCCTAACCATAACCATAATCCTTACTAAGACTACGATAGCACTGTGCGCATGCGTCGAATTTTGTAACGCGTCGACCAATCAGAATGCTCCCAGTCGCTCCCTGCCCAGCTAAGATACTAGGAACTGTGAGGATGTCACACCGGTCGTTGTTTCACCTAGGTCCTTCCAGCGCAGTTCGCTGATACCTAAAATGTTCAATCAATAGTGATCCAGCTCGTGAGAAAGTTTTTCAAATTTAGCCTACAATTATAACATAACTTCTAATTTAGCATTGATTTGAAGAAAACTTAAAGGCGCCACGCAGAATAAAGATAAAAATATTAAAACAAAAAAGTTAAGTTACCTATATTTGCAAACGGAAGAATAGGATGGTATAAGGAGTTCTGAATGGGAAAAGTTCTACCCAGTGGGTTAGTATCTATTCATATCTGTTGTTTTCTTGTGAGATGCACGATCTTCATTCATGGCTTCTATATAAACACAGGAAAGGGAAAAAAATCCAATAATCCGTAGTCAGAAATATCATTAGGAAGACAAGAGAAATACACGGGCGAGAACAGAGCACGTGCGATGATGATGATGATGATGATGATGATGATGATGATGATGATGATGATGATGATGATGATGATGATGATGATGATGATGATGATGATGATGATGATGATGATGATGATGATGATGATGATGATGTCCACTTGTATAGCGCCAATAAAATCTCCATGTCTTTTAAGAATTACAAGCTCAAAGAGCTGCTCAAGGCACTGGCCGAAAACAGAATCTCTCTAACCGCCTCAAAACTCCAACTTGCAGAATCCAGCGCACTGTCAAACGCCCAGGACAATTGAGCCGCCATGAACGACTCAATTCATGTACGCGCCTTTGTTAGAACCTGTCATCTGCCCTCTTTGACAGAACGACCGAGTTCTTTAGCGTTTCCGCAAGGAGTGACCCATCGTATAAAGTGTCATTAATGATTATAGAAAGTCCGACTCCTGCGCGGAAAATCCCCTTTCACCGTCGCCAGGCGATCGTCCTACGTGCCTTTGAGCCCACTCCGATACCCCCGTCCTGACTCCATATTTAATTACTGACACGTGAATCGCCTTCTAATGATCCACAGTTTACTGATCAAATCCGGCCTTAGAGACACTAGGGAAGCTGTATCGATAGATGAGCACTGTGACTTTTCAAACACATTTGTGCACTTGTTACAAATCTTACGACCAAAGAACTTAACTGTAATCATAATAGGTTCTTCATAATAATCATATCCTGTTCCCCCACCCCACCGCACAAAGTATGTCAGATTCTTAAAGCAATATTTTTAAATTACCAACACTCAACTAATAGCCTACTATTACAAGTCACACTCCTCTGTGATCTACCTGTGTTCTGTTTTGTTGTTTTGTTGGGTTTTTTTAATAGATAGGCGTTTTGTTAATATTTTATAATGATGTTTATATTCTATTTTGTTTTGTAAACGGAGGTTCGATAAATTCGAGTACAGTCTCAGTGTCCCCTGCATAGGATGCCTGTATTGTAAAGTGACCGACTGGTGGAGTGCCTTAAGTGTTACCATTAGGGTTTTTTCAGGAGATCTTGTATACGGATCAGTGGTGAGTCCTCTTTCAACCAAGTTGTGGTCTTGATTCGGCTCTTTGCAGTCCGCTGGACCCTATGAACAATGATTTACTAACTAACTAACCTACAAATATTTACAGATGTATCTGTACTTAAATTATACTGATAGTGGTGCATGGTTTGTTATACCAGCTATGAAAGTACAAAAGTCGTATTATGTTGCTAAATGATTTTCTATATTTTCTTGTGAATTATATGCCATTTTAATGACATTACAATATATTCTTGAAACACTCTGGGTATATTGAACTTGCTAGTTTGTGTAGATTCAAAATCAGTTTTACAATCAATTCAAAACTGGGAAAATACTACTATACCAGATCTAATATTTGAAATTAGGCAAATATTACATTAAATATTAACAGAGGGACAAATGTTGATTTTTGTTGGGTTCCGTCTCAGTTTGGTTTGTACTGGAGTGAGCAATCGGACAAACTTGCCAAAATTGGATCTACAAATACAAATTCGATATCAAATTATAATATTAGGTTATCTAGCCATGAGTTTGTTTAATTAGTAGAAAGACATTTTCAAAAATTAGTAATCAAACATGACATCTGACCATGTCGTAGAAATATTGCACAAATCATAGGCTTATATAAAATGCATTTGAATTCATGGAGCTCAAAACCGGTAAATGATATTCATTGTGTATGCCAGCAAACACTGTTTGTACAACATTTATTATTTGAATGTGCAACATTATTACCATTTTTCAAATCAAATAATGTTTTAATAAATGACACTGATAGTATCAAAGATATTTTATATAATCATACACTTATTTTTTTTTTTAAAACCGCTTACATTCACTTGCATACTGACATTTAAAAAACCAACATTTTTTTAGTAAGTACATAAATATGTGTATATAAGTGTATGTTTATGTATGTGGATGTTTGTAAGTCTAATATCATTTTATCAATGTAAAAGACTTTAATTAAAAAATCTCATCTGGTCTGACCTGTGTTCTGATAAGGGAAAAACGGAGGACAGGAAATCGACGGATAATAGGGCATTTCTTTTATGCTGGAATCCAACTTTTGTCTTTTCTCCGGCGTTGCTTGCTTCTCGTCGCCATATCCTACGACAAAATATAAGTCATCATCATGCAGGCAGCATTTTGAAGTATTTGCCATCATCATCATCATAAGATAAGACATAAGACATTTTATTTCGCGTCAACTTTTAAATCGAAGAAATCTTGGTGCGCATGGGGTTCTCAGTTGTGTAGGTCTATAATTATATGTAATTCGCTTATGTTTATACTTATGTTTATACATAATCATCATCACCATCATCATCATCAATTATCATCATCCTTATTATTATTATTATTATTATTATTATTATTATTATTATTATTATTATTATTATTATTATTATTTTTATTATTATTATTAAAAATTTGATTTATACTTGCTATAGGTATAACTTCATATTGAATACATAAAATATATTTCCTTAAACATACAAAAATAGTTTATTTGTATGTTTGTTTTAGTGTGTTATTTAATTTTAGAAATTAAATAGGCCTACAACAACAAAAGACACAGTTTTTCAAAAATAAAAAAACATTGTTACCTGATTCTGTTAAACTTCTTTTTCTTCTTCTGTTCTGACCCCTGAAATAAAACGTGTTATAGGTATTATATTAAAACGTCTGACCCCTGAAAAAACGTGTTATAGATATTATATTAAAACGCCTGACCCCTGAAAAAAACGTGCTATAGGTATTATATTAAAACGTGTTTTCATCATCATCATCATCATCATCATCATCATCATCATCATCATCATCATCATCATCGATGCTACACGCACCTTATTCCTAAATCAGGCTCAAATCGCGGTGATCTGTAACCAAACATACACACTTGCATGTTGCAGGCATTCTTACATACAAAATAAACACACATTCATCACTCAAAAATCTGGTTATGAAAAGGCAAATCGCTATTAGAGAACGGAAATGAAATCAGTTTGTTGTTGCTGTTGAAATTTTAGTTAGACTGCATCCAATGCTATTATTTAAGGGGGTGAGGAAACCGGAGTACTGGAGAAAAACCTCGGTGACTTGAAAAATCTCGTATCTAAGTCACATACGTTCCGTCCCCTGTGGGAATCGAACCTGTGACCCTCGGCATAGGAAACCGGCGACTAACCAACTGCGCCACCGGGGCACCCTTGCGTAAAAATGTACAGGCCAACATAAATCAGTTACGTGTTGTTTTTTAATAATAAATTAATGATAATAACACAGTTTTGTTCCTTTCGAGGATTTGTTTTAGCTGTCTCGTAAATTATTCCACAGCGTCACAAACACATGAACATACACACACCATCGGACAATTTTCAATGTCACATGAACTGAGGAATCACAGGCGCCCATATAAAATTATATCCGAGCGTCTCTCTCTCTCTCTCTCTCTCTCTCTCTCTCTCTCTCTCTCTCTTCTACGATATAAGCCGAATAGAAGAGAGAGGGGCATGTCACGGAATTTCATACCAGGTTCTCACAGTCAGACGCCCGTGTATCCAGATAGGCCTACAGGCGCCTGTGTAAAGACTTTTTTTAAAAAAAATCATTTTACCCTTGGTCAGAAGGATCCCGGAAAGCCTTGGCAAATGGGTTGTTGGCAATCTTGAGGTTGGTGACCTGGTCATTCTGGTAAGCCGTCACTGCGATAAACTTGGTCAGCTCTAATGGGAAACGGAAACAACGTAGGAAAGGATGGACCTGATTCAAGTAGATGACT
Organism: Oncomelania hupensis; assembly: GCA_036898135.1. NCBI lineage: Eukaryota > Metazoa > Mollusca > Gastropoda > Littorinimorpha > Pomatiopsidae > Oncomelania > Oncomelania hupensis. The sequence continues at coordinate 120,153,765 of CM072511.1, read as the reverse complement.
ACCATGTACTTGTGCATAGAGTGAAGCAGCATCTGAAAGTACAGCCACAAGCATGAATAAACTAGAATGTTAAAACTAATGGCAATGTGTACGCACATTTAAAAAGTTACATAAATATGTAGTTACGATCTCCAGTATTTAGTGAAAAAAATACTATTACTACTACTTCCACTACTACTTACTACTACTACTACTACTGCTGCTTACTACTACCACTACTTACTGCTACTACTAGCTGTTTACTACACACCTTTTTGTCTCCATGCAGTATTTATTTTCTATCTACGCAGACCAGGCAAGGAAAGAGAAAGATGTCCTTCCAAACTCAGAACCCTGACAGTGTTTGGTTGAATGAAACCGCGATCTAAACTATTCGCTTCAGCGTACATAACAAAACAAAACTCCAAAGATAATCTAAAGGAAGACGATAAGAAAGGATGAGAAGTAACGTCTTCAAATCTGAAATGGGAAAAGAGGGAGCGATACGAGGCACGTTTGGAGAAAACATTGTTTTAAAGACAGAAGGCAATACTAGAACGATGATTATGATTATGATGATGATTCGGATATATGCAAGTTACAGGTTATATGATCTGACGGACTCTACTAAGCTAAGTCAAGGTAACGACGATGATTAAAATTATACCGATAACCCATTTGTCAAGACCAAAACGTCCAATAAAGACGACTATTTGCAGAAATCTAAAAAGATCAATAGCAGTGAGTTTAGAAAAGATCTGCTGCATTCAAGGCTTCTCACTGATGCACCTTCGGATGTGGAAGAGTTGGCTGAACTTTACAATAATATTTATACTCTTGCTGAATTAGTAGACTCTGTCCAAAACGAGAGTGGTTGATCGACCAGACACGCCTTGGTTTTGATAGGAAGTGAAAGAAGCAAAAGAGCAAAGACGCCAGGCAGAGATTTGCTGGCGAAAGTCTAAGGTAGAGCTTAACAGACAATTATATAAGAAAGCTATACATAACTATATTCAGACTGTAAAGATATGCAAGTCTGCCTACATAAAAGATCAGATTGTTACCACAGCTTGTGATTATAGACACTTATACCATCATTAATTATTTACCTGGAAGAAAAAAAAGTCTTGTCCAGTACTACTTCATATTATTGAACAATCTGTTGAAGATACACTGTCTACAATACTTCGTTGACAAAATCAGCGATGTCGGTGTGAATTTGGACAATGCTTCCTGTGGTATACCCGACTCTGACATCAAAGATTCAGTGACCTTTGCAGGTTCTCCACTTCCACAATTTCAGTGCATTGATGTGAAGCTGGTCCTGCCTCAACAAAACTTGTCATCTAGTTTCTTGGTGTGCTTATGCCATTTTTAATCAAGATCGTTAGGGCAGCGATAGCTCAGTGGTCAGAGCGAACGACTTGTGTGAGTGCGTCTTGGGCGACGTGGGTTCGAATCCTGACTTCAGCAAACTATTTTGTGATTGCTGGATATTACGGGCCAGCGCCTTGAGAAGCTCTCTGAGCTTGTAAGTGCGCTGTATAAGAGAAATCTCTTTTTTCTTTCTTACAAGCCTCATGTCAGGCTGTATCCTTCAGTGTTTTAAATCATCTGTTGTTAAACCTTTGCTGAAGAAGTCTGGACTTGACCCTACAGAATGCAAACATTTTAGACCCGTGTCTAACCTTCCTTACCACAGGCGCTCGTGTGTCCAGATAAAAGCGCCTGTGTTAATAATAATAATAATATAATAACGGATTTTTATATAGCGGATACTCCAGCCTATGACCAGACTCACCACGCTTTACATAGTCATTACATATAAGTACATGCACTCGATAAAACATCGCTTTAGCTACAATACACCAAAACACAGAACAGTAAGGGTACAAATTATTTACATATCTAAACTGCTTGAAAGAGTAGTCGCTGAGCAGCTAATACAGCACCTGAATGTGCATGACTGTCTTGTTCAATTTCAGTCTACCTATAGACCAGGTTACAGTACAGAAACTGCGCTTTTGCATGTTGTAAATAACATTTTACTGATTTTGAATTCAGTTCTCCTGATTCTGCTTGTGTTCAGCGTTTGACACTGTTAACCACAAACTGTTACTAAAGAGATTGTTGCTAGATGCCGGCATTGATGGAACTGCGCTGTAGTGAAATTAATGGTACCTGAAGGACCGTTCTCAGAGAATTATTTTGGGCTCCTCTTTTTCAAGCGCAGCAGCACAAGGATCCGTGTTAGATCCACTTCTCTTCTTCATCTACATTTAACAGTTAGTCCGAGTACAGTACTTCACACTTAGGCAATCGTTTGCAGATGACACACAGTTGGCAAAAGGTTTTTCACCTGACCCTGTGGCTGCAAAAGATGCCATTAAGAGACTGGAGACTTGCTGTGCAGCTGTGAAGTTTTGAATGATTCAAACTCGTTTAAAATTAAATGACGGTGTTGCTGCTAGGCTCTAAGAAGAACCGTCAAAAGATAGGCACCAACAGCGTCCAGGTAGGGGAGGCTACTATTTCTTTCAGTGACTCAGTTCGAGATTTGGGTTTCATTCTTGTCTCTGAGTTGACAGTATCCAAGCACATTAAAGAAGTAGTTAGAAAAAGTTATTTTCAGCTTTGGATTCTCGGAAAATTGCGTCCGATGTTGACCCAAACAGCTGCAAATGCAGCCGACCTAGCAATTGTCATGTCCAGAGTGGACTATTGTAACAGTACCATTCTGTTGGACAAAGTATAAAAGATCCAAAACACGGCCGCCAGGATAGTTAAACGCACAGAGCCCACAGACCGCATTATACCCATCCTTGACTCTCTGCACTGGCTCCATGTAAAAAAAACAACCCGTATTGACCATAAGATCATGTCAATTTATTTCGCATGTAAGCACGAGACTGCTCCAGGATACCTGTCTAAACTGATTCTTATGTATCAGCTATCACTTCTTGCCAGTCCCGTTTTCGCATGTCATCCTCTGAAGAGACAAACAAAACGAGATCTTGTGCTCGAACCCTACAGGATGCAGCCCCAAGTTATGGAACACGCTACTTGTCATAAGGGCAGACTGGGTCGAGTCGTTCAGGAGAAGACTGAAGACTCACTTGTTTACATTGTAGTAACTTAGTGAACCAAGCACCTTTCTCTCTCTCTCTGACTTCTGCAGTCCACCTTCAACCACCCCCACCCCACCCCCCCACCCACCTCTCCCCACACCCCAAGTTCCACCGGACGATATCTTTCCTGTCGTTTTTGTTATTCTTTATTTTTGCTTATCGCGAATTGAGCATTCGAAAATGGATAGAGGCACGCGCGTTATAAGTGGACATCATCATCATCATGACGATGATGATGAAGATGACGATGATGACTAAGACAATATTGACTTTACTCACAGTGCCCTCGCTGGAATCCCTGTTGTTGGTGAGCTTCATCTTGTCAAACTGATACCTCTTGGTCATCAAAGCACGACCTGTCGTAGGGGTGTCCAGGTGTTGGTGGGGACGGTTGAGAGGGGGAGAATCGCCCTCGCCAATGTCGCACCATGAGTCGTTGATGAACTTGTAGCGCCGTCGGTCAGCCGATACCACCTCCACCAACAACTCGTAAATGCTCTCAGGCTCCAAGCCAGACACCGCGACCGTCAATTGGGGAAACATTCTTCTGCCAACAATGAAAAAAAAATATTTACCATAATAACAAACGAATGTTAATTTCTGTAGGTCAGAAACGCGTCCCTATTTCTACAATAGGTAGACCAGACTATCGCCTACAGCTGCTTTTGCAGAACCCGCCTGTTTATAACAGATCTTTTCAGTCACATCGGGATTTTAGCAAACACTGCGGACCTTCATAATCTTCCTATCGAACTCAAGCTATGCATTATTGTTAAAATACCAACTAATTGAAATAAACAATAAGTTTTACTTTCATAAAACACTTCCTTCTAGACTACATTCTTTAAAAAAAGTAATTTTAATTCTAAACACAACTTTGTGAACTTCCACGAGCACAAGTTAATAAACATATTCATGATAATTAAAATGTTCATTCATTTATTTCATTTAAGGTCTGTACACATAATAATTTTAGACCAACAACAACATTAAAAAAATAATTAATTAAAAAGATTTAACATTAACATTGTAACAATTTCACCAGCTTGAACTCCTACTTAACAATTACAACATTCTTGACATCAAACTTTTTTTTTCTTACATGTGAAGGTACTAACAAAATATGTCAAGCTAGCGGAATGGCAAACTCGATTTCCCCACATTATGCACATGAAAAACATCACCTTGATCGCAACCCACCACCAACCATGCAGAATCTGCCAAAACACCTCTATACATTTCAGTATCTTTAGAATGTTCATCACGACGATAATATTATAACTTCAAAATACTGCGAAACATTTGAAATCGTCAATGTTTAATCTATGTAGACTAGAATCAATGTAGGCATTTTATATATGTGTGTTTATAATGATGTGTGTATTCTATTTTGTTTTTGTAAACAGAGGTTCGATAAATTAGAGTATAGCCTCAGCGTCCCCTGCACTGCGTGGGATGCCTGTATCCAGTGCCTTTGTACAGTGACCGGCTGGTGGAGTGCCTACAGTGCTACCACTTGGATTGTTTCAGCAGAGCAGAACTTTTATGAGGATCAGGGGTGAGTCCTCTTTCAGCCAAGTTGTGATCTTGATTTTGTGGTCCTGATTCGGTTCTTTGCAGTCCGCTGGACCCTGTAAGCAATAACTAACTAACTAAATAAATAACTAACCTTCCTTGCCTGTTGACGATCATCTCACAGCCAACATGATAAAAGCGCCGCCAGACATCGGAATGTAGCAGTATGAGTGTGACGCCTTCATATGTCACGGTGAAGTCATTTGGCCCCCACAGGTTGTCAGTCAGCGGCATGGGCTTCATTCCAGCACGGTACCCAGGCACAGGGATGCTGCACTCAGTTGTGAGGTTGGCGCTGCCTGCCTCATTCTTCCTTGCGTCTGCGTGTCGATACGACAGTTCGTCGTGTACATGTGCTGTACGTGCTTCCCTGCTCTCTGCTGTTCCTGGCGACGTCAGTCGTTCAGTGTCTGAGCTCTCGCGGTCTGTTAACTTCCTCGTTGACATGTGCCTGTAGTTGCCTTTGTCCATTTCTCTGTCCCGTGTCTGCGGCATAACGTCGCCTGTCCTGTTTGGGGCGTTCTCAATCAGTTGCTGTCGATTTTCACTTACGCCGTGACTTATTGACAGACTTGCTCTTCCGATGTTTTCTCTTATACATGCGGCTTCTTTTTCTCCTGCGAACTCTTGTTCTTGCATTTTCTGACTATGTGCATATTCCTCTGCTTGTTGTCTTGCCCAACTATGTGCGTGTGTCGCTAACGTGGCATCCAAAGTCGTTTTTACATCCACCCTAAGAGCATATGGCAAATTGTTTTCATAGCATTGGCGTAGAATTTTCTCCACTGGAAAGTTTGACAGTGCGTGGAGCGGACTTGAGCGAAGGGCTCGTCCGGTGGGCAAGTAAGCGTTGTACGGCATAGCGAAAGGGTCCTGTGTATTCCTGTTGTACTCAGCGTGTGAAACGTCACTCGCTCGACGGCCAATGGCATCTTTTCCTACGGATTTGTGTGTCCTTCGAGGCCCGACAGTCACGTTGAATATACTATAGTCATGTGAAGGCAGTCCCGTTGCTTCAAATTCCAGATTACTCTCGTCTGCCAATTGTTTCTTTGCTCCACAGTCGACAGCTTCTTCTGACCCAGCGCCTGCCTCGTCAGCTGTTGTGGTTTGCTTCTCGAGTCGTTGGTCCAATGTTGCATGCACACTGTCAGTCTGAGCAGGTTCTAGAGTCTCATATCGCATTTCTTGATATTTAGCACCCTGTTCCCAAGGCACCTTAGCTTCATCAACTCGGCCCAGTTCATCGCTGTGGTATCCGGTCTCATTCATATCCACTGCAGTCGTGTCCTTCTCAGAGTCTGTGGAAGGACTAGAGGCCTGTTCCTGGTGGTTGATACCTGCCTGTTTATTCGTCTGAGAGATATATGGCAATACAGAGTGTTGTCCGATAGGACTGATGTCACTAACTTGACTATGTGTAATTACACTGTGCGGAGTTGAACTCATACTGTTGTCTTCAAAAGTTACTGCCACAGATAACTCGTTGGCCTCGAGCAGAACTCGGCTGTTCTGTTTTGATATGATACTGTCTAAAGCCCTACTGTCGTCTGACTGATCAGCGTTGTCAGTGATGCTGGTGGTTAATGCATCCACGCTGTCCAGCTTCTGAAGATCTGGAGGAATGTCTCCCCTGGAGTATGGAAAAGGCTTGTTCAGCCCTGTCTGCTCGCCCATCGTCTGTTTGGCGGTCGACTCCAACAAGTCCTGTATAATCCCCGACAGCTTGTCTGAAACCTGGAATATCAAAACAAAATGTTCATTAGTCTGCAGGTCAGATTTCTGCACCCATATCAGAAAAAATCAATATTACTGTAATTCTTGTAGAATTATCGGCATGAATTGTAATCGTGCAGCACATGCAATGGAGCACACGTTGCAAGTCGGACAAGAAATGCCTTCATTGCTAAGTATTTAAGTTTTAAAAAAAAGATCTCACCTCTTTCCCAACAATGTCGTACTTGTGCTTCCAGAGTTGAACGAGTATCTCAACCTGTGAGTTTAAATCTGTCATCATTGGACGTAGGAAGGCGCCTCCATTGTTATTAGTGCTAGAATACACCGCCACGCATTTCTCGCCGTTAGCATCGTCCTCTCCATTCTTCAGCTTCTCTTCGGTTTGTCTTTCCTTCTGGACTGACTGCAGAATTTCTATATTGCCCCCTGCAATCTGGCGTTTCTTGAGAGATGTGTGCTCTTTTCTTAACGTTGTGTCGCCATTGCGATAGTCGTCATCCTTGGTTTCCTGCACTGATACATCTCTCTCTTTTCCGTTGTATAGGACGTTATGATCATGCGTCCATTGTTGTTTCTTGTGCCTGGCCATGCCGTGCTCAGCACCAGTGTTTCCGATCTCAGTTGGCTCCAAATCACTACTTTCATCTTGTTTATGACGAGTGTAGCTCGTCTCTCTGCCGAGGTTTTTGTCAGTCCTTTCTGTGAAAGACACGACACTACCTGCTGGTGTCCCTGTGTCAGTTCGTTCTTTGCAACAAGCTGGAATCCGTTCGTCTAGTTTTCGTTCTCTAATAGTCTTTTCACGTAACAGGTCTTCGTCAAATCTCTGGAAAGTGTCTATAACCTGGGTTTCCTGTATACAGGATTTTGAGGTCCTGTCCCTTCCGTCATTCTTTGCCATGGAAACTTGGTCTGCTTGGCTATCAGTGGCTCTCACCTCAGGATGTTGCTGAGGATGACCTTTCTTTTTCTCAGGGGATGTTCGATCCATGTCTACCTGTGCCATGGTGAAAACAAAAAAGGTTTAGCACAAGAAAAATGTTCCAAACTCAAAATGCCAAGAATATGTGCAGTGACTGTTTAACAAAAGTGTATGCGAAAAAAGAAACATGGGTACACATGATAACAAACTGCATAGAAAGATCCACAATTTTGTCAAGCCACAAAGGGAGCACACAGACGCCAAATCCACAACTATTTAAAAATCAATATTATTTTATAGAAATGCAATTAAAAGATATTAACAATCCAAAATACAACAACCATGCTACAAAGAAAAGAATACGCTGGGCCCTCTGAAGAAACAAGTCGTTTAAATTTTTTAAAAAATAGAAAGGGGGGGGGGTGGTATTGGAGTTAATACAATGCGTTGCATTGAGTGATTGTCACAATAAGTTCAAATCACACGCAATGTAGACAATGTCTTGAACTTTTAGATGACCATTGCTACATGTTTCGGTACTGTGTGGGAAAGGGGCGAGGTCAAGATGCGTAACTTTGAGCGAGAATTGTCCAGATCTCCAAGCGAAATTAAAGTGGGACACCTGTAGTGATAATGAAAGCTGTTTGTATACGCGCGTAACTGCGAGGACACTTGTTGACAAAATATTTGTTCGCGATTTTTCAGATTTGTGCTACGTGCTAATGGCGATCACTGTATGAAGCAATAATGACTTAAGATTTTAGACATTGATAGTGGTGGGTGTCGTCGATTGTGCTATCCAGAGTGTAATGATTTGCTGCCTACTTTATACGCATTTCATGTGTTGGTATAGGTAACGTGCAAATGTGCTGCAATATTTTCAATTATTGAAGAA
>CM072511.1:119993029-120140529 GCA_036898135.1 Oncomelania hupensis | reverse complement strand
GTAAGACTTCTTGAAGCAATTCAGTACCCTGTCATTCCAAGTATGAGTAGGTGTACGCTACGCTGTAACTCGCGGCCGATTGATGACCGAAGCCGACACTTGACTTGACTTGACTTGACTTGCGTAGATTAACGTCCCCGGACACGTAGCGTATAGGGGACAGGAAGCTGACACCCACTTCCTGGCTACCTTTATAGGAGTAGACCCTATGCACACTTTTTTCTAACCAGGTGTGTGCGTCATGTGATCAGTACATCGTCTATTGGGTGTGAAAATCAGACGGTTAGATCATAGTCTGGTTTCAGAGAATGGAAATTAGCGGAGGGTCCTTATTGACTATAAAGGTGATAATGCGGCATTCACACATTTTTACCAATTCACGCTATTTGCTTCTATAATTGACAATTTTGACTCTTTCCTGCGACCTTTTTTTTTTGCCTAGAAATCTTTCCTTTGCATAGTGGGGTCGCTGCACTTAATTATATATATATATATATATATATATATATATATATATATATATATATATATATATATATATATATATATATATATAGATATAGATATAGATATAGATAGATATATATATATATTATTTTCGACCTTTTCCTGTGAAGTCACACGCAAGGTACTACAGACGTCCTGGCCTACCCCCTTGGCCTGATAAGTTTATAGCGAGTCCTGATATATCTCTAATACTATAGGGTTACGACTGGAGCTGGCGACATCTTCTGTGATTCTACTTTGTACTGTATATGGGTATTGCAAGTTTACCACTTCCTAAAAAAATTTTTTAAAGCTAAATCTTTTCCCCCCTTTTTAAAAAAAGTATTTTCGGGGGTGAGGGAAGAGGAGGGGTGTGGGCTACTTTTTACAGTAATTTAGCCAGCGCAGAAAAAATTATCTTGTGTGCGCTCCGTTTTACTGCCTTTCGGTGCAGTTTTGGCCTCTTAGCACCTGACTACACAATGACATGATTAGCAATCTTTGTTTGTTTGGTTGGTTGGTTGTTTGTTTGTTTCATTTAATGCCTGTTCACCAAAGCGATTTTAGATTATGGAAAAAAAGGAGAGGCGAAGAGGAAGCGATGCATTGCCAGTCAAATGGGAAAAAACAAATTAAAGACGTATTCACAAAATTTAATTTAATGTAGTAAAATAATTAAGAAAAATAAATAAATAAATAAATAAGAACAAACCAAACCAAAAATAATTCAATAAGTACATATTAACATCCGGTAACAAAGCAATATTTTCATAATTAAAGTAATTTTTATGCAATGATTGTTTACGAAATAATAAGATTGTCATTTTTAAAGAAAATGTCCAACAGGACTATGATTTTGCTATAATAGTCATTATTTTTACTTTGAACAGTATGATTGTTGAATATATTGTGTTGTTCTACTGCTGTTTTTATAGTTATATTTGCAAATGCGAAACATATCCTTGCTGTACTTTGTCCTCCAATAATTTCTTCTTTTTCGAACATATTGTGAATATTTTTTATTAGGAAAATTGTGTTTTTATCTTTTTTTTTTAATTGTTCCGTATATTTCTTTTTTTTAATAAAGGGGAAATTAATTTGAATAGCAGTGTGTTGTTTCCATGCCCCTTCTTTTGCTTTCCTGTCTGCCCATTCCTATCCTATCCTATCCTATCCTATCCTATCCTATAACATAACTAGGAGGTCGTAGCGGCACCACAGATGATCGTTTAACCAGCATTCTCCATCTTTCCCTGTCCTCAGCAACCCTGATTGTTTCGTTCAGTGCCCATTCATTATGAGTTAAACCACAACGTTGGTACAGAACTGAACAACAAAACTGAACATTCATGTCATACATTCTTTTTTTTCTAGTTTTCTTGAGTTATACTACTAGTATTGCTTGCATTTGCATAATATTTTGCAGAATCCCTCTGCTTTCTCATTTGGAGAAGAAAATGTTTTGTTAGCTATTTTTATGGGACGTTTAGAAAGCTAAAATCCATTTGTAATGTCATTGACTTTTTTCCATACATTCCTGACATTACATGAATTTATTACTCCCTTTTTGCAAAACTCTTCCCAGTATTGTTACTTTGTTAATGCTATTATTTTATTACAATTTATTTTTTGCAAATTTCATGCGTCTGCAGAAACAGATCTACATTTTAACCAAATTTTAAATGTATTTTTTCCTTAACTGCATCTGTACATGCTTCATTCCACCAAATATTACCAGTGTTTTGCTTAAAAGAACATTTTTAAAAATAGGTATAGAATTATATTAGCTGTAATTTAGGCTACAATTTCCTTTAATTTAAAAAATTATTTAATTGCTGTTGTATTATTTATGTCTTTTGGAAAGTTTGTGGTGTGTTTAGATATCTTTTTTTTTTAATAAATGATGATGATGAAGGAGGATGAGTATGATCTGAGATGTACAGGGTCTCTGTAGCTCTTTGTCTCTGTAGCTCTTTGGTATGATGATGCTGACCAACCTTTTTTTTTCTACTCCGTCTTTACCTTGCTGGCGCAGCGACCGTGCTCTTTGGGTGTGGAAATATTTTAGCACGTTACAAGCCATACTTTAAATAATGTATTCAAGCATTCAGACCTGTAAACATTACTTTTATTATTTTATCCGGTACGTGGTCACTGACAAAATTGTGTATCGATAGTCTATCATGTTTTGTTTTGTTGTTGTTATTTTTTGAGGAGTGGGAGGGAGGAAGCTTTGCTTTTGTAAGTCAATTGTTGTTTCTGAGCCAACATACACACACACACACACACACCCACACACACACACACACACACACACACACACACACACACACACACACACACGCACACACACCCACACACACACACACACACACACACACAAATAAATATAATGAATCCAGAAACGGAACTTATATTTTTCTGTACTGTGCATAAAACTCAGTGGCGCCTTTTTTTTCGCCGCATGCGTTGTTTTCGTCACCGAATAATCCACCCAGAGTACCTGCCGATGACAGCGACCGCGTTACTACTTTGCACATTCCGTCTTCCGCAAAGGTCATCAAAGAGCACCGCAACGCCATCCACGGAAGAACAGTTTAGCGTGTCCGCGTAGCAACCAAGAGTGCGCTTTCATGATTTCCTATTCCTTGGCGAGGAAGGGCAATAGCGCAATTCAATAACGTACATGAAACACTTGATGAAACCGCGGTCCTAATAATGAATTTTCTCAGCTTAATGGGTTCTTAAAGGCAAATAATATCGAAGAGCTTTAGCAAGCGATCGAGTGGCTCGTTCATAACGGAGACGACGCATAGCAAGCGTTCAGAATCAACAAAAACAACACTAACAGCAGCAGCAACAGCAATGGCAAGCAGTAAAATTAGAAGCCAAACGCAGCATAATGTTCACAATGTTAATCTTCAGCGGATTCCTTTATAACTCAACATAGAACCTATAACCTCCCCTTGTTCCAGGAAAATCTCTCCTCGTTCCAGAAAAACCGGTGATGATGGAAAAATCTCCCTTCGTTCCAGAAAATCTGCCTTCATTCCAGAAAATCTCCATTCGTTCCAGAAAATCTCCCCTTGTTCCAGAAAAATGGGTGATGATAATGTTGACGATGACTATGATAACGATGGGGGTGGTGATGGGGGTGGCAATTACTGTAGGCTCCTGCTGCCTGCGCATGAAAGCACAACAGTAGCCTGACCTGTTGGTCTCAGCCCCAACCACTACCCATTTCCTTTATTGTGAGCCTGAAGCCAAGTTTCTTCTTTTTTGTTTGTTCTCTAAATAGTATTAATTTATAACGTCACGGCGCGGGACTAGCAAAGGGCTCCTTGATATGGTCATTACGCGTTACGCTCACTGGCACATATTATTCCCGCTTGATTCATTCATAAAAATGCCTTGGAGTATGTTCATGTTCGTCATGCACCGCTGCGTTCATCAGTTGGGCAACAATTACTACTATAGCAGACGACCTAATACCAGTCTACTACTGAAATACATGTGTGTTTAGTTTTTCTTCTCAAATCTGTAGAGTTTGGTTTTTTTTCAAGAAAGGATTAGTTTGTGTGACATAATGTTATTGTCCTGTAGGTTTATACCGCAATATTTTTTTGCTGTGACGTCTCAGGTAGGCCTATTCTCGGAATGCCAAAAATGTAGATGGTGAGAGGATCTGGAACTATCCAATAGGCGCGTAATGCTAGGATCGCTACACAGCTTCGAGCAAATTTGAGGCGCTCGTCGTGCCTCGGAACATCAAGGAGGTCCCTATTTGCTCCCTATAGTGTTTGCTAAACCATGTCTTTAACGACAGTGACGATGAAGCAGGGAGGACGTAAACCCCACTACAATAAACTGAGGAAATTCTAGTCAATCCGTCAGTCAGCCTATTTAAACGACATCTCTCTAAAGACGACTCTGCAGTCCCGCCTTTTTATTATCATGGTGCACGACAACAACAAATTATCCATTGCAGGCTTCGGCTGGGTGTAAGCAACCTTAACTACGATATGTATCGTCGCCATTTGATAAACGACCCGATTTGCCGTTGCGGACACCCGGCCGAAACGTCTGAACACTTCCTGCTTTTTTGTCCTTTGTTTGACGATGCCCGTATTCAAACGATTGGTCTTCTTGATCCTATCCTAAGGGAAGTTAATACCTTACTCTTTGGAAATGCTGAATTGTCATTGCAAGAAAATGCCAAGACGTTTTCAACTGTTCACACATTTTTACTTTCATGTAACCGATTCTGACCGCATATTATATTATATTATATTATATTATATTATATTATATTATATTATATTATATTATATTATATTATATTATATTTTCAAACGTTATTTTCAACGACTTTCCACATACTTCGCTTTCTAACTTTGATCTTCAACACACTCATTATAGTTTCTTCCCAAAAGTATAACTCTCTCACACCCGCCCCTCCCCCTCCACGCCCTACCCCTCTCCCCCACCACCACCATGCACCCCTCCCTTTTTTTTATCTTCCCCTTCACTTGGAAATCTTTTTTTTTGTTTAAAATTTTATTTTCTTTTTATAAAACAATTTCTTTTTTAATTTCTTGTATTTCTATCAATGTTCTGTTGTTGTTTCCTGTCGTCCGCCAGTGATATTTTGACACATTATTATGATTTGGGTAGTACTTATTTAAGCCTTGTGCTTTTGTGCGCCCTGATGTTTTGCATTGTATTAATATCTGGTTTGTTTGTTGAATAAATTTATGTTATGTTAAAACAATAAACAACAAAGACAAAGACAACACGGTTTTCACTTTGCAAGCCTGCCTGCAGTCAGACCACTTTTCATTATCATAGCTCATACGTTCATCATCACTCACTGACGAAACCGGGAAGAGTGATGACAAGCGGCAGAGCATCAGGCCTTGCAAAGACCACCCTGCAAGGCACGGTGCAAGGAGCCAGAAGAAGAGGAAGACAGAAAAAGAGATGGGAGGACAACATTCGAAAAAAAAATCCTCACTAAATAATAATTCAAAAATGGACTGGCTTGACACTGAGCGAGGCCATGAGGGTTGCTGTACTGATAGAGTAGAAAATGAGACAAACCGGAACACACACCAAGGTAAGCTTAACGACTTTTTACAAATTCACATCTATTTTAAAACAGACACACAAGCGATAGCACAACGCACTATAAACAACGATTCAGTATAGTAACAATGATAAGCCCACTGAATTCCATTTGTTTTTATCTCAGTATTGATGATGGGATAGACTTAAGGATAACTTCTGTCCATCATTGAGGTACATAATTATACATAAACATACTCTGGACAATCCCAAACGATAGCGATGCCAATGCTACCAGTCGAATACCTTGAGAGGAGCGCGAATGCATACTCCGTTTAGTACTAATCCACCTATTCCTAAAAAGCCTAGTCCACTAATGCCTACATAATTTATCAAGCGATCTACAGCTGCATAAGAACGTAAAACAGGTCATCTACATTATTTAATAACTTTTATATAGCGCTTTTCCAGCTCAAGAGTTGCTCAAGGCGCTGGCCGATACAGGATTTAACTCTAGCGCCCACTTGCAACCTTTGGGCGCATAGTCTGACGCCCAGATGACTAAGCACAATCCTGAGCAACCGGGGATGGGAAGAATGGACCTAGTGCGTGCTGGGTGTATTGGCGTAGCCGGCATTCACCCGTCTAGGACATGTGCGCCAGGATCTTTAAAGTCCGTACGATGGAATGCGTGCGGGCACATACTAGACCTTGGTTTATACTCTCTTCCGAAGGAGTACCATGTATAACAAATATGTATAAATAAATGTAAACAGTTATCAAGCAGTAGCTGACTAAAGTAATGAAGTTGTGAAAGTTGTCTCGGAAAATTTTGCATAGGCTAGTTCAAATGCAGAAGTTTAAAAGTGTACACTTATTTTCGCAAACAAGAAATTCAATGATTTAAAAAAAAAACTGCGTCATAATCGCAAATGACATTTGATATCAATTCCAGTTCAAGAAAATTACACACAATACTAAAAAAAGGTAGAAAAAATTAAAATTTACAGGCATTAGTTGGTTAGTTAGTCATTGTGTCATTGTTCAGCGGACTGCAAAGAGCCGAATCAGGACCACAACTTGGTTGAAAGAGGGCTCATCCCTGATCCTTATGAAAGATCTGCTGAAACAACCCTAATGGTAACACTGAAGGCACTCCACTAGCCGGTCCCATTACAATAAATGCATCCCTATCAGGAGAAGCTGAGGCTACACTCTGATTTATCGAATCCCGTTTACACAAACAAAATAGAATGTAAACATAATTATAAAATATTAACAAAACATATAAATATAAAATGCCTACATTGCTAAATAATAATACCATAGAAAGCCCCAGTGACCATTTGGCAGAAAGCGTCCAATATCCCCAAGCAGGTCCCATACACAAATGAGGAGTTTTGGGAGAGTTTTCAAGAAAAAAGGTAGGTGATTGGTCTAGCGAAGAAGTAGATTGACAGAACAGATTAGGAATAACAAAGAACACATAAGGATGACGGAAACAGTGGTAATTTAAAGCACTACATTTCCACAAAGTGGGGATATTAATTATACAGAAAAACACAGCACCGGCACCCTAAAGGGGGCATAACCAGCCATGCATTCTGTTACAATCGCATTAAATGGTGATAGTGGAATTTGACTGTCAAATCGATTTTACCCCCGTTTTAAACATAACTAAAGTATTAATTAATTACTACATTCATTAAAGCTAAATAAATAGCGTTAATAATAATAATAAGTTAAAAAATAAATAATTAAATTAAAAAATATTATAAAAATTATGACAAACCTAAACGTTTCAGTTATTTTCTTACACAATCATAAATTGTGTTATATATTTGTATAAACAAAAATACAACTGTTACCAAAGAAGCGATGTTTTCAAACAGATTTCAAAAACACCTTGAAAAAAAATTACATTGGATGAAAAAATGTCTAAAAAAAATAGTGATCATGAGAGCACGTTTAATGAAATACAGTTTAAAATATTCGTACAACTTCACACTACACTGAAATCCGGCCAAAAAGTGACAATAATTTCAAGTAAACAGTACATTTCGTCACAAATACTTTGAAAACTGCAGTAAAATTCATAAGAAGTTGGAAAGAACAATTAATTTACAACTTTAACATTTACAATAATATTCACTAAATTATAAATACTTTGAAAACTACAATAAAATTCATGAAACGTTGAAACGACCAATAAAATTCACAAAACTTAACATTTACAAGAACAAGCAGGATTCAGGGCAGGGCGAAGTACCACAGAGCAGATTTTCAACCTCAGAATAATCTGCGAGAAAACCTACAGCAACAATAAGGTCTATATCATGTGTTTGTAGACTTCAAGAAAGCGTTTGACCGAGTGTGGCATGCAGCCATGTGGGCAACCATGACTGACACACTAGCTCTCACACGGCTATGAAACATAGGTAATCCAGCCACTTGTTAACAGTATCACACATTTATTTCCTAAACTCTATACAAAATCTTCTAATCACTATACTAACTTAAAAGTCCAAATATCACTTCGAATAGTTCGCTCCTTGATAGGTCTATGCAGCTACATTCTCATCATTGGGCTAATAGTGCTTTCGGTTCGACTTTTCAGTCTTCTGGAAGAGTGGACAGTCCGTCTAGAGCAGTTTTGATGCACGGTTTCAATGGACTTAGCTTTCTAGTTAATGAGCGGTGTTGTGGTGGAGTCTCCTCCTGGTTGGCAGACTGTTGTGCTATCGTAGCTCAGTGCTCGATGGTCCAATGCAGGCCGAATGTCAGTGTGGACTCTTAATGGTATTGCTTCGGGCCAACGATGCCTGCACGTCTACAAAATATGAGACGAATTTCTGCAACACCGTGTTGACTAATGGTGTGCAGAGCGTCTCACTGATGGCAGAAATAGCCCTCAGTGATAGCTCCACTTATATATATATATATATATATACCTTGATACCTCCCCATACCCCCTTGATACCTTCCGTACCCCCCTTGTAACCTACCTGTACCCTCCTTGATACTTCCCTGTTGATCGTTTCGCAGGTATGGATGAAAGGAATCGACCTTTTTTTTTTTTTTAATCAGTTTATAGTCCCCTCTCTTCCCGATAAGGATTTTCAGAGAGGAGACTCAATATTGGAATCGACCATCACCATACCCCCTTATACATACCCGTATCCCCGTTATGCCTACCCATGCCCCTTTAAACCTACCCTTAGCCCCCTTTTACCTACACGTACCACCCCATCCCGATCCTTGGTAATAATAATAATAATAATAATAATAATAATAATAATAATAATAATAATAATAATAATAATAATAATAATAATGATAATATTGAATATAGAATAATACAAATAGAAATCATAAAAAACACCAAGGTTTTAAAATAAAATTTGATATAAGATATAATAATAATTATTATTATTATTATTATTATTATTATTATTATTAGTTTAATAATAATAAATATAATAATAATAATAATAATAATAATAATAATAATAATAATAATAATAATAATAATAATAAATAAGTTAAAGGTAAAAAGCCTAAATTAAACAGAAAAATATCCATATTGTAGTGTTAAAAAAAAAAGGCCCGCGTGAGATTTGAACTTGGGTCGCCTGCACGGTAAGCGAATGTTTTACTAAGTGAGCTACCAAGGCTTCGTATAAAGACCATCAATGTTTTGGTCTATATGGGAAAACATGCTGATTTTTAATGGAAGCGCGCGGAATGAGGCTATTGCAGTTTGTGGTCATTTTGTTTATTTATTTATCTCAGAAACGGTTAAACGTTCGGTAAGGAAATGTCGGCTATAGCGATTTCGCTGGTTTTGAGCGCACAGCAGGCCGATCCGCAGCGCTCAGCACCTGCCCAGATCAGCGTCCATAGCAGACAAACTTTACAGTAGAGGCGAAGAAGGACTTCCGGCTAAGCAATTTATATATATAGATAGTGTGTCAGTGAACCTATTACACGTTTCTCCCTATCTTTGTAACACCAGCCTATCACAGACCGAGCTAAACTTATAAATGAATTAAGATTAGTCACCGGGCGATAAACTACCGATCCCCACAGACTAAAGACGAGTGGGTAATAACATTCCATTGTGCAGAGCCCAGCAACAATAGACCCACCGTCACAATTATCAATTTCTTAACTTCCTACTAGTGGTTTTATTTCTTCTGATACTGACAGTCGGGATCTGCTCACGTGATTACATACCACAACACCAACAGTGGTCATATTTGTGTTCTTTTATAAACAAAACCACTTCTTTGAAAACTTACACTGGTAAAAGCAATTTTTGTTGCAAAATATACTAATGGTTTAATATCATGTTTTTGTCCTGGTTTGATTCACTAACAAGTAACATAACAACAAAAGTAGTTACAACATCACGTGATTTTTGCTCTTTCTTTGCGGTTCTGTTTGGACAATGGTGGCAATGTTACAATACAAAACAGTACAACACAATATAATACAACACAATATGTCTTTATTCATCTCTAAAAGAGAAATAATTACAAGCTTGACTATGTGTCTGTAAAATCAATTAATCAAAGACCATGCAGATTCACATCCCATATTGACATCATATCATCACAGGCAAACATTATAACAACATCTTGCTAAAAAGAAGCCTAAAAAATATGCAGTGACTGTATAATAAAGGAGGTTTATAATACATACATTATTAGTATTAAAAATAGATTACACATTTTTATCTTATAAAAATACTTTAATTATAACTAACTATTAATACTGTATTACAGACACGCTATCATTCGCCATCAGTATAACTTAATAAGAAAACTGACTGACAACAAAGCAGTGATGGAGAAAGTTTTTAAGCTAGGGGTATTTATACCCTCAACCAAAACATGTGGGGGTTTTCATACCCTCATTGCAAACATAAGGGGGTTTTTATACCCTCTTTCAGTTTTTTAGGGGGTACACCAACATAGGTAATAAACACTTTGCGTGGAAAGTCTTTTCATCAGTTTGAGTTTCTTCAGCCGGGGCCGGTTGCGGCTCACCCTTTTCTTCTCTTACCGAGCACTCAAAGCCAAAGGCTGACAAAAAAGTTTGTTTTTCTTTTCCTTCATCTTGTTTTAATTTTTTTGAGCAATTAGTTTTGTCTGCTTTAATTTTCCTTTTCTTCGGTTCCCCTCAGATCGCTGCTTGTCGGCCATGTTTAATGTTGGTTTGTCAGTCTTATATAGCCAATCAAAAGCGTCGAGAAAAAATAGTGAATATTATCGTGCATATGATTGGCTGTTTCTCGGAAGCGACAGAATGAATAGGAAGGGGAGATAGGGTGGTAGGCGGTCGCGCAGGACGCACAGGCACACGATCCAAATCGAGCGAAAGCTGTACGCACGATCGAAATAGTTTTACCTGATGATACCTCCCAGCAACTTAGCTTTACGTTTTCATACCCCTTTGGCACTGACTTTGTGCGTGTTTATACCCTTTTATTACATTTTCGTTACGTGATTTCCCAACTCAGTACGTGAAACACGTACGATTGTACGTGATCTCCATCACTGACAAAGTGTAAAAATATGAGCTAATAAAAAAGAAAAAGGCCCAACCCACTAAGACCTTTGTCAGAGTGACAGCACCAGCACCTAACGCCCCACCTGGGAGTCAAATTCAGGTCGGTGTCGTGGGTCAAAATTTTCTGTAACCTGTCGGTCAGTCGTCGTTCCTGTGTTGATGCGTCTTCCCAACCGCTCCACTTGCTTTTTTGATGAACTTCTCTAATCTATCCCTGCCCGTTTGCTGATGCTGCCACTCCAACACACGGATCCAAAGTACAGAATACTATTGCAGGTTGAGATATAAAACATATGGAGAATCTGTTGACTAACATTAAAAGATCTGTTTTCTCAAAACGTACAGGCGAGAGTGAAGCTTCTTCATCATCGCATCAGTTTTGGGTTTCCATGTCAACTTATTGTCTATAATGATCCCCAGATTCTTATACTGATCTACCTTCTCTATCACCTCCCCCTTGATTACTATATCCCCATATCCCCTTCCTCCTATTGTCCATAATCATTTTGTTGGTCTTGCCTACATTGAGTTCTAAATAATTACCGTCACACCAGCCAACAAACCTATCTATGATAGCTGCTTGCTGTCAGAGCCGTCATCGTGGGTCAAGAGTCCAGTCAGTCCAGTGTCGTCAGCAAACTTTTCCATGGGACAGGAGTCTCTAGAACTTCTGAAATAAACTGTATACAGAGAAAAAAAGAAAAGGGGAAAGAACTGTGCCATGTGGAGTACCTGTGTTCGTGTGCACAGTGTCTGACACCAGGTTATCTCCAATCTTCACAAACTGAGCCCTCGTCAAATAGTCTATGATCCAGAGAATGGTAGAAGCTGAAACATTCATCTTTAAAAAGCTTGTCTGCCATCAAATGAGGCTGAATGGTGTTACAAGCACTGGAAAAGTAAATTAAAAAACAAACATCAAACGAATGTAAGAACCAGGCTTATCTAAATGAGAATAAATCTTGTTAAGAACATAAAACACTGCGTCGTCAACACACATTTATCTTCTATAGGCAAACTGACATTGAGTCAATGAAATTTTTCACAGAATCGCTAAGCTTAAAAAAGACAATTTTTTAAAAAATCTGTATGCATAAGAAGTCAGTGCTACAGGCCTCAGATCGTTCATTATCTGTACAGACTGTTTCTTTGGAACAGGCACAATGCATGTTTTCCACAGTGCTGGCACTTTGCTAACACTAAGTGATAGATTAAAAATAACTGAAGAAATGTAACTAAGTTGCTCACCGCAGTTTGCTAGTACTCTATGCTTCCTCCAGTTTGGTCTCCCTGCTTTACTACTAGCATTCACCCTGTTCAATCCTCACATCACCTCTTCCCCTGTCACTACCCTTTCCGTAAGCCCAATATCACCAGTCAACCTCTCTAATTGTTTCCATTGTCGACGAATAGGTGAGGAAAGGTAAGGAATTCTCTTGCATTGATAAGACTCAAATTTCTGCGCATGTGTAGTAGCCTATGTAGTGTTTGGTTTTCTCCATTCGTCAAGGAGTAAATATTCTAAGGTAACAGCAAATATCTTAACAAATGCATGTATGAACCCAGAACTGGCAACTACTTATTTATAAGAAAGAGTCCACCTGTCAGCGTGGTCGTCATCGCATGTAGGTCTAATAGGGCTAAAGGGATCTAGGGACATTCACTGCGCCCTTGGCTATCATCTCCCACGTTGTGCATACTTTCTGGACACGATACTGTTCTGCCATCGACAGTCCGCCAGCCACCTCTTGCCACTCGCTGTATGTTTTCTGCATCCGCGTAGTTTATGCCGGTCTGAACGCCCGGTGCAGAAAAGGAGAAATGCGAGGGTATAGGCTGAGACATTGAAAGGTATGATCTCGCTGCAATATGATCTAAACGAATTCTATCGGGATCTTGCCCGTAGAAAGTGTTGGGATTTAACCGGCTCTGACGCGGAACATCGATCTGAGATTGTCTTGGTGTAGCTTTACGTTGATCAGGTGCGGTGTATCCCCTGTTCGGTGCCTGTTGGTAAATGTGTTGAGCGTTAACGGGATGCTGCTGAGAGTTACCTGGTGGCTGCTGCAGTTCACTAAAGTGTGGTAGAGATAGAGGATATGTCATGACCTGCCAGCCTGGCATGAACGTTGAATCATGACAGTTGCGTACACTGCTTTCTTCCCTCTGTCCGACTGGCGTGATCGAAACGGTTGGCTTTCTATTGTGCATATAAAGAGGAAATACACAAATTTAATAGATTACAGGCTACTTAAGAGAAACAAAAATCCGACATATGCAATGATGCAGACAGGCACGTTCGAACAAAGCTACAAACTAACACACACGACGCATGCATACACACGTGCACACAAGAAGACACTCAAGCATGAACGGGCGCACCCACACACAGAGATCGACCCTCCCCCTCCCTTCTTCCCTCTCTCTCTCTCTCTCTCTCTCTCTCTCTCGCATACACACGTTTCATGTGTACACCACAACACCCAATGCTATTTGTTTATTTTTTATTGGGTCTTAATTAAGTTCTCACCTGATGGATTGCTGAAAGGCTGCTTGTGCTTCGTTCCCTGCATATTGTCCACGTTTGTTCTGCATCAATGCAATACAATACAATGCAATACAATACAATGCAATACAATACAATGCAATGCAATACAATGCAATACAATACAATGCAATGCAATACAATACAATGCAATGCAATACAATACAATGCAATACAATGCAATACAATACAATGCAATACAATGCAATACAATACAATGCAATACAATACAATGCAATACAATACAATACAATGCAATACAATACAATGCAATACAATGCAATGCAATACAATACAATGCAATACAATACAATACAATGCAATGCAATGCAATACAACACAATACCATGCTATCCTTTGCCATACCATACCCTATCTAATTCCAAGGTAAGACTGCTGCGCTCTCTTGTCATCTCCATTTTCCTATATGCTTGCGAAACATGGATCCTCACAGCAGATCTACAACGAAGAATACAAAGCATGGAGATGAGGTGCTACAGAAGACTTCTAGGCATTTCCTATACCCAGCACATCACCAACGACGAAGTCCGACAGGCCATCACACACAAGCCATTGGAAAACACGATGACCTGCTTACAGTGGTGAAAAAACAAACTCCGATGGTATGGCCACCTCACCAGATCATCAGGTCTTGCAAAGACCATCATGCAAGGCACAGTGCAAGGAGGTAGAAGAAGAGGGAGACCGAATAAGGGGTGGGTGGACTGGTTTGACACTGAGCGAAACCATCAGGGTTGCTGAGGACAGGGAAAGATGGAGTACGCTGGTTAAACGATCATCTGTGGTGCCCCTACGAACTCCGAGTTATATGATTGGATAGGATAGGACCTTGCCTACCTTAGTTTTTTTCTTTGCCCTAACGTACCATACTGTGATAATGCAAAATATGCAACACAATTCAATTAGGCAGGCAGAATAAATAAAAAAATAACAGTATTAATTAAGCCTACATTAGGTATACATTTTTACTTACGGCATCATTAAATGCATCCATTTGGTTTGCAATGCCGTATCTAATGTTGCTTACGGTGTCCAACGCTTCATCAGTATCAACGTATAGGGTGACCTGTAATGGAAAACAAGAACAATGAACACAGACGAGTCTGCGAACTCAAGGAGTTACGTTTCTTTCAGCTTTCTTTGTTGTCCTGTGTCAGCGTGAAGTACTCAAGAAGTTATGTCACCTTTTAGGGTTTTTTGTCAGCACTGGACAGTCTTCCAATGGTTTCCTAAATGCTCGTCAGCTTCTTTACCTTTACTTTGTCAAATTCCATTGGAGTGAAATAATGTTAAATAAATAAATCAACATACCGTTTTGTTTGTTTGTACCCCAGACCCTCTCTGCAAGCTTGAGGTGCGACTGTTCTCGGACGACCACGTCTGCTTTCCGATGTTGCAGACGTCGATGCAGCACTGAAAATCGCAGCCGCTGATGCTGCCATCCTCCTCTGGTCTACAAGCTCTCTCTGCCAGCCATTCTTCGCAGCGAGGGGCGTCCTTGGCATGGCAGCATAGCAGCTCTTTCACAGCAAACTCCTGGTGGGCACCAAACAATACCGCACTTTAATTATTCCAACAAAAATATGTCTTTTTACGGTAACATAGGGGGAAACAAATAGGGTCGGGAGTTGTTTTTTTTTATTGGTTCAAAGGGTGCGATTTTTGGAGCGTTTTTCTTTCTTTTTTGATTTGGGGAAACGATCCCCCCCAAAAGTTTATGATCGGGCCAAAAAATTAGGGTGGGTCGGGATATCGTAAACATTTTTTGGGGAGGAGGAGGGAGGGGATGTGGGGCCTTAAATAATTCACTTTTATTAAAACCGCTACCTGTTACACTGCAATAGGCTACTTCGCTACTTGGCCGATAGACCCCCGTTGGGGTGCCGGGGGTTTCAGTATAAATAGTATCCCCACTTTCTGGAAATTTAGTGCTTTAAATTCCCACTGTCGCTATCTTTCTCATTTGCTCTTTCTCATTCCTACTCTGTTCTATCAATCTGCTATACTATCTTCTTCTTCGCTAGACCAGTCACCTACCTTTTTTCTTGAAAACTCTTCCGGGACAAGATTCCTTATTTGTGTATGAGGTCTGTTGGATCAGCTTGGGAATATTGGACGCTTTCTGTCAGGTGGTCACTAGGGCTTCCTATGATGTTATTATTTGCCTAGCAATGTAGGCATTTTATATGTATGTGTTTTGTTGATAATTTATAATGATGTTTGTATTCTATTTTGTTTTTTGTAAACGGGGGTTCGATAAATTAGAGTACAGCCTCAGCGTCCCCTGCGTGGGATGTCTTTATCGTAAAGTGACTGGCTGGTGGAGAGCTTTCAGTTTTACCACTAGGGTTGTTTCGGCAGATCTTTTATGCGGATTGGGATTTGGCTCGGAAGAGTCCGCTGGACCTAAAGCAATAATCATGTAATGTAATGTAATGTAATGTAATGTACTTGGCCGATAGGAATACACTTCAACTTACCAAAGATCTGACAACTGATTGATATTGTAATAGTTCTATAGTGAAAGACAAGATTACTTAAAATTTGTTGAGGAGTTAGCACACTAAGCCCTCCTAATTTCTTCAGAATTTAGTTGGCTATACCAAGTAAAGTGAGGAATTTATTCCATCTGGGATGACCTCCAGCTAAGACCAACCCGCGGACGAACCCAGAACATGTCATGAAACTTCTATGAGCACAACTCGAAGGAAATATAAAAAGAATAAGAGCATGTGTACACGACTTTGAAATTTATTTACCTTTTCTACCGGAAATATGGGATCGGTTGTCCCAGATCTCAATACTAGCGTCCATTTGTCGTCACGCTGACTATCTTCAGTCCCTCCTTGTTCTTCGACGCCAGCCTGGAGACTGAAGGTGATCTTGATATCAGAGTCCTCATAATCGTCCACAAGATGCAAGGTCTGCTTTCCGACAATATAGCTCATATGCATATAGTCCTGAAATACACAAACACGTGGAATACACACGAGGTATTTGTGTTTATGTTGTTGTTTTTCATTTTCTTAGAGGTAAATAAATTTTGACCAATATTCAAGTCTCAAAATTATTATGCCACTTCCTACTCCCGTTTTAAATTTTAGTCACAAAGTCCTGTCTAAATAAACACCGAGTAATGTAGTAGAAAGATGTCCATGTACCATACTGTAGTTTAAATTCAAACCTGTAAGCACAATATTGACAGGCACCTGTGCAAAACATTAGGCAAGGACAACTGGGCGGTGCATCGTATGCAAGAAATAGTTAATAATAATAATACTACTACTACTAATAATAATAATAATAATAATAATAATTATTATTATTATTATTATTATTATTATTATTATTATTATTATTATTATTATTATAATCATAATAATAAGGATAATGATAATTAAATTAATAATAAAAATAATAAAAAATAATTGTATTTGTAATGCGCACGCACACGCGCACATGGATCATAAACAGGAAGGTAAAAGCAAGCATCAAACAGATAAAACGCATTAGATAAATAAATGCATACTTTGGAACATACAAATAGATCTTCAAAAAAAGCTAGTAGGCCTACCTCTTTGTTTATAATAATCAACGAATTCATTAGAGGCTTCAGTGGGCCGGTATATGAAAGATTTGAATTAATAAAAATCACTACTCACTCTTTGAAAATCTGCGATGTTGATAATCCTATCCCAGAGAAGCAGACGGACTTTGACTTGCCGCTTGCTGTTCCGTCGCTTCATTGTCTGTATTACGCTGGCCACCAGGTGGACGTTCGGTTCTGGATTTCTATGACTGCATATCGTACAGATGTACCCACAAAACTGTTTGGTGACCACAAGCAGCTGGCCGTCTGGTTGAAACATATAAAAGCCCAGATCATTTTCTCCTACATCATAATCGGTGTCGCCACTGGGTCTGCTGGACAGAGAAGAAAGCTCACTGCTAAACGACTCATCGTTGACGTCTCCTTCTCTCGTTTGCTCAGTTTTCTCATAAGAGAGGAATTCGTTGAAGCTCCGTTCCCGTTTCCCGTTTCCGAGATAGTCTTTGACAAATGGAAGCGTTTGAACTCTCAGCCCGCTATCACTCCTTGCATTTACGTGGTACACCTTCACGCAGCCTTTGTCAAGTCCGGGCGGAATGGCAACGGGAAGGAAAACGTACACGTTCCTCTTGAAACGGAACTTGTCCAGTCCAGCTGTGAACTCTGCTAGTGGCCCTACCATGACCTCGTCCTCCGCCAGCGACAAGGCCCGACGTAAGTGCATTAGGTTGGTGTAAGAAGCGGCAAACACGTCTATGTCACTTCCAGCAGGCACGGCGCCGGGCGGTACCTCCAGTTTCACGTCGCTGTTGGGCATCTGCAGGGTTCCTCCAGCATGCGAAAACGTGCGACAAGCCAGCCACTGCGGGCAGAATATAGGTCGTGGCATGAGGTTGCTGTGGCTCCAGTCGTTGGTCTGGGTCATGATGGAGCTGCTGTGGGTAGTGAGGGCATTCTCGGGGCCAATGTCGTTATCTTTGGTCAGCCAGTCGCTGGACAACTTCTCAAGAGGAACCCTGATGTGCATTGACACACTGCTGGCAGCAGAATTTGACGAAAACTGTGACTCGGTCATCGATTCGCTCCTCGTTTCGACCAAATTTCTGTCCAAATAAGACTTATCCTGGTCTGCAGTAATAATTCTATGAGCTAACCTTCTTCCATTATCAAATAAATATGACCAACGGCTCTCGGTGTCCGAATCAGACAACAATAAGTCCAACGTTTGGTTTAGACCAGCTGCGATATTCTTCTGCCCTCTATGTATCGTGCACATTGACGTTACTGTTGAAGACTCAGAGTAGGACGAGTAGTTGTGCTTGGAAATCGAGGGCACGCGCGAAGCAACTGGAGAACCACAATGGAATTGTTTGCAAGGGGGCAGTGGTGACATACCCCACTCTTCGTCTGACTCACTCAGGAACTCAAATGACTGATTCGACGAGTTTTCCACTGCAAGATGGGGAAAGTTGATGGTCTCTACTTGCGTTGGAAATGGAAACATATCCCACTCGCAGAGACGATCATTTCGCAAAAGCACCATACTTGAACGATTTTCTATACATGTAGTGTTTGGGCTTGACTCGCCTTCATTCTTGCATGAATCAGTCGACAGCAGTTGAGGTACAATTGAAGGGAAAAAATTCATATTAACTTCGATGTCAGTATTGACATTGAGCTTTGCGTATCTTCTCCATTTAAAATATAAAATAGTACACATACAGAAGGTAATTAGAGTAACAGCGATAAATACTGCCATGACGATTGCAACGGTGTTTCTCTGGTAATCTGAAAAGCAGAGAGTAGACATTCAATTACCTCGCCATAACAAAAGCAATCAAAATATAAGGTCCCCCAAAAATGAATTAGAAAGGCAAAGACCATATGCTCCTTATAAAACTCGCAATATTTAACATGAAAATGATGGCCCAGGAAAAAAAAGAAACGGTGGAATTAAAATGCAAAGTACTACCGACTGATCTTTCGATGCTCTTTACCTTAAGATGACTGTATTAACAGGATTGTTGACGACAAAGATGTTTAACTTAGCTTCGCATGTGAGCCAAAAAGAAAATTAAAGTCGACATAACTCGAAGAACGAAAGCATATTATTCAACATTAACTGTGGCCAAGTATCCACACTATGTTATATTATTCAAGGTCTGCAATATCTGAAACAACCTCAGAAAAGTACTGGGACCAGATAACATTATTTTTTAAGGTGTAGTCGAGTGAAGTACTTGACTCCCAACTCTCGACAACTTCTCAAGAAGTTACAACTCTCCTCAAACATTTATTTTCTATCTCCCTCTTCTCCTGCATCCTTGCGCCGTGACTTGCAGGATGCTCTTTGCAAGACCTGATACTCTGGTGATGTGGCAATACCATCGGAGTTTCCGTTTCTTCACCACTGTGAGCAAGTCACCGTGTTGTCCAATGGGTCGTGTGAGGGTCTGTCGGAATACGTCACTGATGATGTGCTGGGTATAGGAAATGCCCAGAAGTCTTCTGTAGATCTCATATTCATGCTTTGTATTCTTCGTTGTAGGTCTGCTGTCAGGATCCATGTTCCGCAAGAGTATAGGAAGATGGAGATGACAAGGGAGCGCAGTAGCCTTACCATGGAATGTAGACTGATGATCATGTCTTTCCAATTGTGCTTCAATCTTGTCAGGCAGCAGTTGTTTGTGCTATCCTGGAGAGGACTTCCTGTCGGGACCCACTGTCTGATACAATTCCTATCCTATCCTATCCCGTAACTCGGAGGTCGTAAGGGCACCACAAATGATCGTTTAACCAGCGTACTCCATCTTTCTCTGTCCTCAGCAACCCTGATGGCTTCGCTCAGTGTCAAACCAGTCCATTCTTGAATGGTGTCCTCCCGCCTCTTTTTCGGTTTCCCTCTTCTTCTACCTCCTTGCATTGTGCCTTGCAGGATGGTCTTTGCAAGGCCTGATGATCTGGTGACGTGGCCATACCATCGGAGTTTCCGTTTCTTTACCACTGTTAGCAGGTCATCGTGTTGTCCAATGGCTTGTGTCTGTCGGACTTCGTCGTTGGTGATGTGCTGGGTATAGGAAATGCCCAGTAGTCTTCTGTAGCACCTCATCTCCATGCTTTGTATTCTTCGTTGTAGATCTACTGTGGGGGTCCATGTTTCGCAAGCGAATAGGAAGAAGGAGATGACAAGGGAGCGCAGCAGTCTTACCTGCCTGATACAATTGCTACTAAATATTTGACTGACCTTGGACTTTGAAGTCCAATGGTGTTGTTGGTCATCATCTGCACTTATTTCCATTCCAAAAGCTTTGGAGGTGGTGTCAAGCATCTGTACTAGAGGTTCAAGTATTTGTTTTTTTCCAGCCAATCCATCAAAATCATCCGCAAAACGGAGCTTGAAGATTGCTCTGTATCGCGACTGTATCTTCATGATCTGCAAGGGCATCTGACATGATGAACTATTAAAAAAATGTTGAAGAGTGTTGGAGAGAGTACGCTTCCTTGACGCACGCCGATGGTTGTTCTGAACCATATTATTTACTTTCGACTCGGGCAAAGTCTCGGGGTTTTTCTCCTGGTACACCGGTTTGCTTCCCCAGCAAATTTTCAAAAAAAAAACACAACTAATATTAGGTAGGTTGGATTTTGGCGCGCCACAGGCTGCGTTTACGCCCTCCCCAGGGGAGGCGGCCCAGAATGTTCCCGATAAGGGACAATAAAGAGTTTTTTTTTTAAAACTCGTGTACTTTGCTTTGTTTACTCTTTTCAAGTGGAGCCGGAAAGACATCATCACAAGATCGTGGTCACTTCCGATGTCTGCTCCTGGAAACGTGCTTGTTAAAACTTGATCTGAAGCGTTTTGTGACCATGATTTAGTCGATCTGGTTGTGATGCTTCCCACTAGGACTGTGCCAGGTTCATCGTCTAGATTTTATGTGAGGACCAAGCGTGTTTGCCAGTATCATATTGTTGTATCTGGCAAACTCCAAGAGACTCAGGCCTCTGTCATTTGTCTCGTTGTTGCAATGGGGTCCACATGTGTCTCCCCAGCTGTGATGTGTTTGCCAGTATCATATTGTTGTATCTGGCAAACTCCAAGAGTCTCAGGCCTCTGTCATTTGTCTCGTTGTTGCAATGGGGTCCACATGTGTCTCCCCAGCTGTGATACATAACTTGGACATTCTTAGCATTCCAGTCGTCTTGCACTATGACTTTGTCCTTCCTCGGAACTTGGTCAAGGACAGCCTGAAGATGTTCATAGAAGTCCTCGACTTCGCTTTCGTCATTATCTGATGTAGGGGCATAGGCCTGGATGATGGTGATGCTGAAAGGGGCTGCTCTCAGACGGAGGGTAATGAGTCTACTGGAGACTGGGCGACAACCCATGACAATGGCCAGAATGTATTTGTGGACCAAGAATCCAACGCTGAGTTCGTGCCTGTCATCTCTCCCGCTGAAATAAAGCGTGTGGCCTTTGTCGGTCGTTGTTTCACACAGGCCTTTCCAGTGCAGTTCTCTGATACCTAAAATGTTCCATCGATAGTGGTCCAGCTTTTCTAATTTTCCCTCTGCATTTAGGGTCCTGACATTCCAGGTTCCTATGACGAATGTCTCTCGTGCGGATCTTGCTAATGAGTCCATCAGTAACACATTTATCATATCCGTCCTGGTGGTCAACGGAAGGCGCGGTCTTTGGTGACCCGGGCGACGATCGATCCAGTATGAAGTAAGCGGTTCTATTCATGTCATGGTGTGTCTTGGGCAAGACAGACCTGGCGGGGCCCAATCCTCTCCAGGCTGTTGGCTACAGCGGAAATCCAAGATTATAGTGTGGCTCGCCTTGGCCCCGGGCACGTGGTCGTTGAACTTATAGTAACGTGAGATTCCCCCGCCCTGGCCGGTGACCTCTGTAGAAGACTTCGCCCAGGGATGCCGTGATGACATTACCCCTGTAAGTCGCCTCTTACGATACGCTGGAAACGTTGGGTCTATTCTATTCAGTGCCCGAACCCACAGGTATATATACTATTAACTCATTCTTAATGACACTTAAGCTCTTCCTTACATCGCTGCACCCTTAACCTACATTACAATTTAAGCATCTTCTAATAAATAAAACATTCCTTTATGAATGAAATTGTGCAAAGGTAATTCCTCTCATTTCACAACAAAAGATCTTACAAATCCAAACATTTTTCGACCCATATCTTATCCAAGCTCATTTAAAGACACTTGCACAAATACATATTTGTTTTTCTTTAAAATCATTCCCTCTCTCATAGATATCAGTCAAGTTTTCGCACCCATCATTTCTGCCAAACTTATCTGATCAGGATATGTGACCATGGCTCAGTGCGATTAATTCTGGCAGTATTACAGGAGCCATATTTATGGGCCTAAAAAAAAGCTTTGTTTCTAGTTAATAATTACATTCTCTTGCAAAACCTGTGTGTCTACCTAAACAATCTTTTTGTCATCAATCTTTTTCAGTCATATTTGTCACAGAAAATCCAGCGTGCATATGTTAATGAAAAATATTCTCCAGGTTTCTGTTTCATGTGGTGTATGACAAGGCTCAGTTTTAATTCCTCTACTACTCTGCATTTATATTAATGATCTACCACTCCATTTTACTAACAACGACACAAGTTGTAATCTTTTTGCAGATGATGGCTTTTTACACTGCTCTGGGAATTCTATAAATAAAATACAAGCCTTTTTACAGTGGAGTAGACAAGAAATAGCGGATTGATGAGTCGTAATCGTATGATTCTTCAAGTATAATTTAGCCATACAAATGTTTAAAGTAAAATATAATCTAGCGCCTCCTTACTTAATGTCTTTTCATTCACACTATCATTCTGAAAACTACAGACTAACAAAACCACGAACTGACATTTTCAAATCTAGCTTCTCTTTTAAAGACCCCTTGTTATGGAACATTCTTTTCTTTTTTTTTTTTGGGGGGGGGGGGGGATGCACATCACTAAATAGCTTCAAATACAAGATTTGTAATCTATTTCTTTAAAATGTCGAAAATCATAGTATACATTATAACATGCATCAATTGAATTTTCTTGTTTACTTCCAGTCACCCGAGCCCATCGCTTTATATTAATATCAAGTGGTCCCAGTTAAAAGTTTTGTGTTAAACAGGGTTTCTTCACTTGTTGCGAAGTTATTTATTTCATTTTGTTCTTCCTTTAATTTTAAATCTATGTTTGTGCATGAATGCTGGAGTATGATTAAACTAAATGTTTTAGTGACTGAAAGAAGAATTGATTGTAAGGTTAGCAAATTAATGCTAACATCATTTTCTTTTGGTAATAAAATATTGAATTTGTATCTGTATATTAGTTTAGAATACAAGACCAAGACACTCTAGGTTTCGGCATCTCTAACATTCAGATGCTGGCGCCTGTGGGCCAGACTGACAAAAAGAGAACAAATTCACTCTCACATGCTCAATGGCGTCAGTCCATCCAAAGCATGGCCAGTCGCTCCCGCTTTGCCGCGCGAGTAAGCTTATTTAGTACTAGTGGTTTTGTACCCTGGCAAGCCAGGGTACACAGGTTGCTGTTTAAAATGTAGACAGAGACAACTGTTGTCTGCGAGTTTCATTTGGACGATGATACCTCCCCATATCCCCCTTGATACCTCCCCATACCCTCCCCACCTGATATCTCCCCGTCCCCCCCATGATGCCTCACCACACCCCCTTGATACCTCCCCGAACCCACTTGATACCTCCCCATACCCCCTTGATACCTTCCGTGCCCCCCTTGTAACCTACCTGTACCCTCCTTGATACTTCCCCGTTGATCGTTTCGCAGGTATGGATGAAAGGAATCGACCATGACCATACCCCCTTATATATACCCGTATCCCCGTTATGCCTACCCATGCCCCTTTAAACCTACCCGTAGCGCCCTTTTACCTACACGTACCACCCCATCCCGATCCTTGGTAATAATAATAATAATAATAATAATAATAATAATAATAATAATAATAATAATAATAATAAATAATAATAATATTGAATATAGAATAATACCAATAGAAATCATAAAAAACACCAAGGATTTAAAAGAAAATTTGATATAAGATATAATAATAATAATAATAATAATTATTATTATTATTATTATTATTATTATTATTATTATTATTATTATTATTATTATAATAATAATAATAATAATAATAATAATAATAATAATAATAATAATAATAATAATAATAATAATAATGATAATAATAATAATAATAATAATAATAATAATAATAATAATATATTAGTTTATTAGTTTATAAATAATAATAATAATAATAATAATAATAATAATAATAATAAATTAAAGGTACAAAGCCTAAATTAAAAAGAAAAATATCCATATTGTATTGTACCAAAAAAAATGGCCCGGGTGAGATTTGAACTTGGGTCGCCCTGCACGGTAGGTGAATGTTTTTAAGCTACCAAGACTTCCTAGAAATAACATCAATTTTTTGGTCTATATGGGAAAACATGCTGAAACCTCAATTTCATTTTTAATGGAAGCGCGAGGAATGAGGCTATTACAGTTTGTGGACATTTTGTTTATTTATTTATCTCAGAAACGGTTAAACGTTCGGTAAGGAAATGTCGGCTATAACGATTTCGCTGGTTTTGAGCACACAGCAGGCCGATCAGCAGCGCCCAGCACCTGCCCAGATCAGCGTCCATACCGGACAAACTTTATAGTAGAGGCGAAGAAGGACTTCCGGCTAAGCAATTTATATATAGAGATTAATATTATTGGGGGGGGGGGAAATAAATAAGTAACACATGTAAGTCACCATAATTACTTGATGCTGGATAAGTTGTAGAATTCGTCAGAAGTATGATCTCTGTTGTGGCGTTGTGGTTCTCCAGCAAAT
Source organism: Oncomelania hupensis (assembly GCA_036898135.1). Classification (NCBI taxonomy): domain Eukaryota; kingdom Metazoa; phylum Mollusca; class Gastropoda; order Littorinimorpha; family Pomatiopsidae; genus Oncomelania; species Oncomelania hupensis. The sequence goes on along the minus strand of CM072511.1, from coordinate 120,115,369 downwards.
TGTGGCACGGTGTATTCAGACTGCTGCAGTTTTCAGTGTTTTCAGTGAGGTTTGCATCGATGATTCTGAAATACCTAGCCCCAAAAGAAAAAAAAACAAGATGGCAAACAATTCAAATGTATTTCCAGACACACACACACACACACACACACACACACACACATAAATAAGCATTTTCGAAAGTGTTAATTTTCTTGGCGATGTTGGCTTGGCTGTATCCTAACGAAACAAAGGGAAAACGTGGAATGATAGGCCACGCCACCATCTGAACCATCTACAGTGTGACGAGTTTTCAAGGCACGATAATAGTAGTATTGCCGTAGTTACATATTGTGCAGAGTTGCACTTCTCTAGTGATACAGTGTACAAAACCCCCGTTAGGATGCCCGGGGTTTCAGAATAAATAGTGTCCCCACTTTCTGGAAATTTAGTGCTTTAAATTCCCACTGTCGCTGTCTTTCTCATTTGCTCTTTCTCATTCCTGCTCTGTTCTATCAATCTGCTATACTATCTTCTTCTTCGCTAGACCAGTCATCTACCTTTTTTCTTGAAAACTCTTCTGGGACAAGACTCCTTATTTGTGTATGAGGTCTGTTGGATCAGCTTGGGAATATTGGACGCTTTCTGCCAGGTGGTCACTAGGGCTTCCTATGATGTTATTATTTAGCAATGTAGGCATTTTATATGTATGTGTTTTATTGATAATTTATAATGATGTTTGTATTCTATTTTGTTTTTGTAAACGGGGGTTCGGTAAATTAGAGTACAGCCTCAGCGTCCCCTGCGTGGGATGTCTTTATTTTAAAGTGACTGGCTGGTGGAGAGCCTTCAGTTTTACCACTAGGGTTGTTTCAGCAGATCTTTTATGCGGATCAGGGGTTGTCCGGTCCTGATTTGGCTCGGAAGAGTCCGCTGGACCTAAAGCAATAATCATGTAATGTAATGTACAGTGCACAAAGTTTCGTATCAGCGGTTTTTTACTGCGTATGTAAGCCAAGTATGTATGATTTGCACGTGGGTAACTCATAGCGTATAATGCATAGTCGGGGAAATTGGGATACTGAGTTTTGCTCGATACCGTGTACTGTGAACCGGGTAGAATCTTAGCCCGGCAGAGGCGAGTTGGTAGCTATTTCAGGCAGACGTTTTTTTGGACGAAAAGACTATGTTATGTTAGATAAAGGAGAGTCGTTTTTCGTAAGGGCAGTGTTTGTGTGATTCGAACCATCCAAGGTCTTGTGCCCTCGTCGGGACAAGGATGACCAGAGAACTGTAACGGAAAGATTGTTACTGCCACTTATGAGTGACAATAAGTGTAGAGTACCTTCTTAAGGGTGTACGTGTGTGGCCTTCGATTAGGCACATCCCAAGGCTCAGTGACCTCGCAAGTACTGAGATGCTCCTAGTGCAAAGCATAGCAATAGCACGTTAACGAACTTTATTACTCTCAAACGGATAACATTCTGTGGTGTATTGTGTTGTATTGTGGTGTTGGTGTGGTGTATCCATGTGTCACAGTCCGAGAACTTAAAAGGTGAGTGTGAAACCAGTAATTCTATTCTTCAGTGGCTATGCATTCCGAGCTTGCGTACGTGAATGAATGATGGTGAATGAGGGGGAAAAGGGAGAGATTTTCCTAATAGTATCTTTCCTATATGATTTTTATATGATTTTCTTGTGTAAATATGCAAATGAAATGTTGTTGATGTTGTTGCTAAATGGGGTCGAAGGGTGAGGATAAAATATATATGTTAAAATGAGAGAGAGAGAGGGGTGATGAATATGAGGGAAGGATGGCGTTGTATTATAGAGTGATAGAGAGAGATAAATGTGAATGAAGGGAGATAATGTACTATAACGTGGAGAGGGGTGATGAAGGTGAGAATGGAGATGAATTAGGATTGTTTGGGTGGAAGTGCGATTATATTCGTAATGTATATTTATATAAACAACTAATTTATGAGGAAAGAAGTATAAATTATTAGAATTCAGAATCGCATTGAATTGTTTACATGCACATATAAACAGGTCAAGATGGCGGACGGCGGAAGGAGATATTTGTTTGTATAGAGTTAACCTTCTGTATGAAATAGGTTAGTAAGACAATTTATTTGTTGACAGATTGGGCCTCTTGTTATTCCTATTACTACTCGGTTACCTCTGTCACCTCCACTTGAAGTACCTGTGGGCTATCAATGCTTACTTCGCCAGGCTGGTCGAGAGTGCTGTCTGAGGGACTGTGAGGTTCACCGCCACCGATACACGTCGTGTGCTTCGGACGACAGGGAGATTACCGCCTGGGCATTCGCACATCACACCCTGGTTCTTTTCAATCACATCCGCATACACTCACATAAACACACTTCATCGCTTGGATTCTGTGCAGCATACTTTATTATCTGAGTGGAGTTTCTTCTTCTTTTGATATTAGCTAGTGACAAGTGCTACAACAGTGATTTAATAAGCCAGCCACCCTAAACTAATTATTTATCAAGCTTTTGCTGGCTAGTGACTTAACTTGTGATTACCTTTATTTTGTTGCTTAATTTATTCACTGTTGCCTATTGTTTATTGTTGTGTACTATAATTGTTACAGATTGTTGGGGGACATTTCTTATGTACAGTTCTGGGGTTTTCAAGTTAGACAAGGGAGGTAATTGTTCAGTAAATGTTGGGTTGCGGGTCTAGATAGGGTTTGAGGGTGGTTTAATGTCCCATTATCCTGCGTATGTGTGTTTATTGTTGAATAAAAGAGTGTGATTGTACATCTGGCATTTTGTGTTAGTTCTTTTGTTTGAGTTTGTATCCCCTCACTCGCTGCTTGAGCTGATCGATCACGGCACCCACTAGGGTGTCGTGACATACAGTACAAACCAAACATTATCCAAATCGGATCAGCCAATATTTAGATACAGCTCAAAACGTGTTTATAAAATGTTGAAACCAAAGACCTTGACCTTTGAGAACGTACAAATATGAATGATGTAAAGTGCTTAGCAGTGGTGAAAGTATCCGCAAAGTTTTTATTATTATATGGTCCTGATTGGCTCAAAAGAGTCCGGTGGACGTAAAGTGGTCCTGATTCGGCTCTTGGCAGTCCGCTAGACCCTATAAACACTGAATATCTATCTATCTATCTATCTATCTATCTATCTATCTATCTATCTATCTATCTATCTATCTATCTATCTATCTATCTATCTATCTATCTATCTATCTATCTATCTATCTATCTATCTATCTAGCTGTCCGTCTATCTATCTATCTATGTATGTATATCTCTATCTATGTATGTATCTATCTATCTATGTATCTGTCTATATATCTAGCTATTTATCTGTGAATCTATCTATCTGTCTATCTATCAATCTATCAATCTATCAATCTATCTTGATCTAAAACAACAACTATGTGATTGAATGCAATATAATGTAAATATACATTATGAATTGGGGTTCAGTTATTCTTAAGATAATGCAAAATATGTGTTTTAAACAAAAAAGGTAAATTCGGAACGACGGGTCGACCGACTCGCTGAATGACTGACAACCGGACTGTACTGAAAGATGTCTCATGATTTAACCGGTTTACCAAACCTCAACAAAATCGCCTCAGCCGTTTACACCTATTAAGCCAAACATGTTTAGCAACAATGTGACTCCAGTGATTTTGACCTTTGCGATAGAGCACATTTGATGGTACGTGAAGCAAGCCATTAATCTAAGTAATTTTCCTAAGAAGTTTGGTCAAAATCGGTTCAGTGGTTTTTGAGAAATGACTTCCATCGGACCGACAGACAGAAGAACGGACCGACCAACATTTCTTTCGTTCTGATTCCCCCGACTATTTCAAAGTATTTGTAGATAACAATTCAAAAAAGCTATTATTACTACTACTACTACTACTACTACTACTACTACTACTACTACTACTACTACTACTACTACTTCCCCCGTTGGGGTGCCGGGGGTTTCAGTATAAATAGTTTCCCCACTTTCTGGAAATTTAGTGCTTTAAATTCCCACTGTCGCTGTCTTTTTCATTTGCTCTTTCTCATTCCTGCTCTGTTCTATCAATGCTATACTATCATCTTCTTCGCTAGACCAGTCTCCTACCTTTTTTCTTGAAAACTCTTCCGGGATAAGACTCCTTGTTTGTGTATGAGGTCTGTTGGATCAGCTTTGGAATATTGGACGCTTTCTGCCAGGTGTTCACTAGGGCTTCCTATGATGTTATTATTTAGCAATGTAGGCATTTTATATGTATGTGTTTTGTTGATAATTTATAATGATGTTTGTATTCTATTTTGTTTTTGTAAACGGGGGTTCGATAAGTTGGGGTGAAGCCTCAGCCCTTGCGTGGGATGTCTTTATTGTAAAGTGACTGGCTGGTGGAGAGCTTTCGGTTTTACTACTAGGGTTGTTTCAGCAGATCTTTTATGCGGATCGAGGGTTGTCCGGTCCTGATTTGGCTCGGAAGAGTCCGCTAAACCTAAAGCAATAATAATGTAATGTAATGTAATGTAATGTACTACTACTACTACTACTACTACTACTACTAATAATAATAATAATAATAATAATAATAATAATAATAATAATAATAATAATAATAATAATAATAATAATAATAATAATATTAATAATAATAATAATAATAATAATAAAAGGCACATCTCAATCAAACGCCAGCTCAAAGAGTGTTCATATTTGCTTCCAGCATCGCCAAACACCCTTAAAGTTTACGGACCAAATTCATGTTTTATTAATCATACATGAAATATAATTACATGATTTTGGAATGTGTTTGCGTGTGCGTGTGTATGCGTGTGTGTGTGTGCTTGCGTGTGTGTGTGTGTGTGCGTGCATTTTAAATTAATGTATTAGACTAGAACACTTTTGCTAAACAGTTGAAAGCACCCACATACCTTAAAGGCAGAAAAGTTGACAAGGTGTCATCAGCATTTGTGGTGCCGCCTGTTCGTTCAGGAGATATCGTGCCAGCCGATAAAATGTCGACTTTTGGAGTAAGGCTTGTTTGTTCAGGAGATTGCGTTGCAGCTGGTAAATTGTCTATTTTTACCGAACTGTTCGCTGTTTCATAATACTCTAGTGGTGATCGATGTTCGCGATCTTTAGCGACACTTGTTGCCTTTGGTGGTTTATGATCTAGTGGTGGTTGATGTACGCGAACTTTAGCGACACTTTTTGCCTTTGATGATATTTCATCTGCAGGTTTTCTTCCTTCTTCAGCCATTTCCTTTGGCTTGACAGTGTTTTGTCGTCGAGTTCCGTTCCTTTTCATCTTGCGTCCACCATTTCCGTTCTTTTTCTTGCGTCGACGATCTCCCCTTGACTCTTTTTCAGCTGAAATATTGTCTATTTTTCGAGTGCCTCTTGTTTATGCTAATGATGATGATGATGATGATGATGATGATGATGATGATGATGATGATGATGATGATGATGATGATGATGATGATGATGATGATAATGATGATCACTATTATTTCTCCCTCATGGCATATCCCACTTCTAAAAGAATACTTCTTCCTCTTCCCCCATCATCCTGTTCTTTTTCTTCTCTATCACTTCCTTTGCCACCACTTCATTTTTAAACCTCTTCCTCCTCCTCCTCTTCTACTTCTCTTCCTCCTCTTCTCATATACTTGCTCTTTTTAATTCTTCTTTCGCTATTTAAAAAAAATTAAAATCTTCCTTCTTCTCTTTCCTTTTCTTTATCTTCACCCTCCTCCTTGCTTGTTGTCCGCTTTGCTCTCTTCCTTCTGCTCGCCCCTCTTTTTTCCTCACTTACCGACGCAGTGAAGATTTGGATCCTCGCCGATGTTCCACTTGCCCGTTTGACAGTAGAAATGGACGTAGGTATCCTCGCTAGGATGAGTGACCATGCCTGCAGGACACTCCAGCCTGCAAGAGCTTAAGCTTGTCTCACTAAGCAACAACCTGGACCCGGGCGCACACTCATAGCGACCCACTGGAGCGTGAGGGGTCTCGAACTCTGGGCATGTAGTGATCGCTGTAAGAGAAAAATGGAATTAGGTATGCTTAGAATCATTCTAAAATATTTGTCGTTGTGGTCGCTGCTGGTGCTATCGTTGAGAATAAAATAATAAATAAATAAACAAAAATAATGAAAATAATAGACAAGATTGCAAGCCAGTCAATGTATTCTCAGATACAAACCCCCACATACACGGGAGGCTTGAATTAGATCTTGTATCAGCCAGCACCTAAGCTGAAAAAGCGCCATATAAGAATGATTAAATAAAATTAAAATGAAATAATTATGATAAAACTGAGTTTGGTTTACTCAATAATGAGCAACTCTTTGAACTATTCGAGGTTTTATAATATTTACAAAAAAATTGATTGCTGTTAATAGTATTACATAATCATAAATTTCAAAGAAAGGAGTTTATTTTACAGCCTCAAAATCAGATTTAAATACATTGACTAGCATTAATTTAATGTCTTTTAAAATAGCTCTTGGCATACCCCAGTGGTCTTTAACGTCCACAACATATAAAGAAGCATGGATACTAACATTTCTTGACCAAAACAGGTTACAAACTGCTCAATATGTTACTCGGGCAAAATCATTTGTAAATTCTACAACAGATGAGCTAGGAGAAAACATTGAAATTAACAAAGGATTTATAAATAAATGTGTTTTATGTCAATTAATGAATACCCCTTGGGGTCATGAGCAATCTTGCCACTGTAGATTGTTCTAACCTATAAAGGGAAAAGTGAAAGCCCCAGTTGAAAACCTGTCTTGCCTTTGTAGGCATGACAGATTCACTGCGGCAACAGTACCCCCGTTGGAGTGCCGGGGGTTTCAGTATAAATAGTATCCCCACTTTATGGAAATGTAGTGCTTTAAATTCCCGCTGTTGCTATCTTCCTCATTTACTCTTTCCCATTCTTGCTCTGTCCTATCACTCTGCTATACTATCTTCTTCTTCGCTAGATCAATGACCTACCTTTTTTCTTGAAAACTCTTCCTGGACAAGACTCCTTGTTTGTGTATGAGGTCTGTTGGATCAGCTTGGGAGTGTTGGACGCTTTCTGCTGGGTGGTCACTAGGGCTTCCTATGATGTTAGTATTTAGCAATATAGGCATTTTATATGTATGTGTTTTGTTGATGATTTGTAATGATGGTTGTATTCTATTTTGTTTTTGTAACCGGGGGTTCGCGTAGTTGAGGTAAACCCTCAGCCGTCCCCCGCGTGGGATGTCTTTATTGTAAAGTGACTGGCCGGTGGAGGGCATTCAATTTTCCCACTAGGGTTGTTTCAGCAGATCTTTTATGCGGATCGGGGGTTGTCCGGTCCTGATTTGGCTCGGAAGAGTCCGCTGGACCTAAAGCAACAATAAATCAATCAATCAATCAATTAATGAATATATATTTCCTTTAATAGAATCCACACCAATTGATTCAACGTCACCATGTGTCATTCCTTGCAGCCCGTATCCGCCTTGGCTTCTTTAGCTTCGGAGATGATTTTAGAATATGGAGATATTTGTTAAAAAAAATCCTTTATTAGTGACAACAATAGCACAAGAATATATTCATTTGTATTCTCAAAATTCGTTGCATAAATATAGTGATGGATCAGTTTTGGAAAACGGAAATGTTCGAGCAGCTTTTTACATTCTCGATTTTAAAATATCTCCATGATATTTTTCACAGAAAGTTCGTACTATTTTTACAGCTGAATTAATTGCAATAATAGTGAGTTTGTCTTTCATAACTGATTTGACTAGTGTCCCTTTAAAGATAGCAATTTTTCTTATTCAAAATCAGCATTGTCGGCTTTGTCATCTTGGGTCAGTAAAGAGAGGCAAAAATTGCAAACATAAATAAAGATGTTTTGTCATCAAACCATTACAATAGGATCGGACATTTCATTAATTTGGTTACCTAGTCAATTAAATATTCGAGGAAATAAAATTGTTGACCCCATAGCATAGAATGCTGCATCTTCAGACGAATCAAAGACATTATTTTTCAATTTAAAAAAGAAATGAAATTAATAATCACGTAAAACAATGTGCTTTAAAGTCAGTGGAATAAGAAATACAAAGAGGTAATTAAAAAAACATTATTTTGATAATTCGCCAATATACACAAATGTGATATATACTTGCCCTGTGGGTTTGGGCACAGAATAAAATAGACACAAGGTTTCCCGGCGTGTCGTAAGAGGCGACTAACATTGGTGATGTCAGCACGTCATCACTGGGCAAAAGTCTTCTACATAAAAGTCACCAGCCAGGACGGAGGAACCTCACGTTAGTATAGATTCAATGACCACGTGCTCGGGGACAAGGCGAGTCACACTGTACTCGTGGATTTCGGCTGTGGCCAACAGCCTGGAGAGGATTGGGCCCCGCCAGGTCTTTCTTGCATAAAGTTGAAATGAACCACTCACTCCATACCGGATCGGTCGTCGCCAGAGTCACCAGTGACCGCGCCTTCCGTTGGCCACCAGGACGGAGGAGAAAAGTGTGTTACTGATGGACAACTTAGCAAGATCCGCATGAGAGACATCATCATCATAGGAACCCAAAATTTCAGGACCCTAACTGCGGAGGGAAAATTCGACGACCTGGCCCACGAGCTTGACAACTATCGATGGAACATTTTAGGTATCAGCGAACTGCGCTGGAAAGGCCTATATCATTATGTGAAACAAAGGCTGACAAAGGCCACAAGCTTTATTTCAGCGGGAGAGATGACAGAACACGGCGTTGGATTCTTGGTCCACAAAGCCATCCTAGCCACTGTTATGGGTTGCCGCCCAGTCTCCAGTAGACTCATTACCATCCGTCTGAGAGCAACCCCTTTCAACAACATCATCATCCAGGCCAATGCCCCAACATCAGACGAAGTCGACGATTTCTATGACATCTGTAGGCTGTCCTCGACCAAGTGCCAAGGAAGGGCATAGTCATAGTCCAAGGTGACTGGAATGCCAATGATGGCCAAGATGCAAACTACAACTGGGGAGAACCATGCGGACCCCACTGCAACAACGAGACAAATGACAGAGGTCTGCGACGCCTGTAGTTTGCCAGATACAATAATCTGATACTGGCAAACACGCTTGGTCTCCACAAAAAATCCAGCCGATGGACCTGGCACAGTTCCAGCGGGCAGCATCACAACCAGATTGACTACATCGTGGTCATGACACGCTTCAAATCAAGCGTCAGCATTGGCAGAACACGCACCTTTCCAGGAGCAAACATCGGCAGTGGCCACGATCTCGTGATGATGTCTTCCCGATTACGCTTGAAAAGAGTAAACACAGCAAAGTGTACCAGACTGAAGTTCGATCTGGAAAAACTGCAAGACCCGGAGGTGGCAGAAATATTCCAAGCTACAACTGGAGGGAAATTTGCACAACTGTTCAGTTTGGGAGCTGGTGAAGTAGATGTCAACACCATGACCACCACCTTCAACTCAGCTGTGACAGATGCCGCCACTGAGGTCATTGGCAAGCACCGCCCAAAGAAGAAACCGTGGATCACACCTGTGTGACAAATGAAGAGAGATGAACAAGAAAACGAACACCGCACAGGGAGCTGATGCCTACCGAACAATCAACAATGACATCCCAATAGACATGCGCACAGCAAAGGAGAACTGGATAGGATTCAATGCCAGGAACTAGAGAACATGCTGAACCAGAACATCTGCAAGAAGGCCTACCAGATCGTGAAGCGGCTCACAAGAGTTAAACAACCCCAGGTCTCCACGATCCAAAGCAAGTCTGGCAAATATGCCTTACAGAAGAAGAAGAAGTCTTGGATAGATGGACAGAGTACTGATCTGACCTTTACAATCACAAACCAAACGGAGACCCATCAGTTCTAGAATGTCCCCAGAACAGAGAAGAAGAAATCTTCCCAATTCTCCAAGAAGAAGTTGAGGCAGCAATGCAATCGCTGAAGAAGGGAAGATAGCGAGAGGAGTAAAACATACCCGCAGAATTGCTTCAGCAACGGAGGTGAAGCAATGATTGACGCCCTCACCTTTATTTGTAACAAGATATGGCAGATAGGGGAGTGGCCATGGACCCAGTCGCTTGTCATCACTCTTCCCAAACATGGTAACCTTCAGGAGTGTGCGTTTGAAAATTATCTCCCCATCAGCCTCATCAGCCATCCCAGCGAAGTCCTCCTGAAAAAAATACTCCTATCCTATCCTATCCTGTCCCGTAACTCGGGGGTCGTAGGGGCACCACAGATGATCGTTTAACCAGCATACTCCATCTTTCTCTGTCCTCAGCAGCCCTGATGGCTTCGCTCAGTGTCAAACCAGTCCATTCTCGAATGTTGTCCTCCCACCTCTTTTTCGGTCTCCCTCTTCTTCTATCTCCTTGCATTGTGCCTTGCAGAATAGTCTTTGCAAGGCCTGATTATCTGGTGACGTGGCCATACCATCGAAGTTTCCGTTTCTTTACCACTGTGAGCAGGTCATCGTGTTGTCTAATGGCTTGTGTGATGGTCTGTCGGACTTCGTCGTTGGTGATGTGTTGGGTATAGGAAATGCCCAGAAATCTTCTGTAGCACCTCTCTCCATGCTTTGTATTCTTCGTTGTAGATCTGCTGTGAGGGTCCATGCTTCGAAAGAATATAGGAAGATGGAGATGACAAGGGAGCGCAGCAGTCTTAGTTTGGAATGTAGACTGATGGTCCTGTCTTTCCAAATGGGCTTCAAGAGAGAGGACTTCCTGTCGGGACCCATTGTCTGATATAATGACTTCTAAATATTTGAAGCTATGCACTGTGTTGAGGGATTGGTCTTGGACTTTGATGTCCGTGTTGATGCCATTGGTGTTGTTGGTCATCATTTTGGTCTTCTCTGCACTTATTTCCATTCCATAAGCTCTGGAGGTGATGTCAAGCCTCTGTACCAGCTGTTCAAGTTCTTGTTCCTCTCCAGCCAATCCATCAATGTCCTCCGCAAAACGAAGATTGGAGATTGCTCTACCCCCTATGCAGACTGTGCCTTCGTGATCTGCAAGGGCATCTGAAATGATGCGCTCTAGGAAGATGCCCACTCCCGCTAACCCTTCTTTCTCAGTGTCGTCATCGTCGTCGTCATCGTCGCTGTTTTCCTCATCTTCGTCGTCGTTGTGGCCCAGGTGTGTTTGGCTGCTTGAGTGTCTGTGCAGGTGTTGTGTTGTGGTGTCTTTTTGTGGTGATCATAGTAGTTGTTCCATGGCGTTTTTAAGTAAATTGCTCGTTTCTGTTTATGTGTGAAATGCACGTATACTGATAGAGATAGACAATTTTATTGTGCTTTGTATTTTATTGTGTGTGTGTGTGTGTGTGTGCGTGGGAGACATAGAGTGAGTGGGCGTGTTTGACTATGTTTTAATACTGTGGTGATAGAGATAGACAATTTTTTATTGTGCTTTGTATTTTATTGTGTGTATGTCTTTGTGTGTGTGTGTGTGTGTGTGTGGGTGTATGTGTGTGTGCGTGGGAGACATAGAGTGAGTGGGTGTGTTTGACTGTTTTAATACTGTGGTGATAGAGATAGACAATTTTATTGTGCTTTTGTATTTTATTGTGTGTGTGGTTGTGTGTATGGGTGTGTGTATGTGTGTATGCGTGGGAGACATAGAGTGAGTGGGTGTGTTGGACTATATTTTAATACTGTGGTGTTTGGTTTTATGTTTGATGCTTTTATTTTTTTTTATGTTCCTTGAGTATTTATTTATGGCTGGCTGTAACTGCGCTTTGAGCTTCTCCTGAGGGAAAGGCGTAGAATTTTAAATGAAATAAATTATTATTATTATTATTATTATTATTATTATTATTATTATTATTATTATTATTATTATTATTATTATTATTATTTAATATTATTATTATTATTATTATTATTATTATTATTATTATTATTATTATTATTTGTGATGATGGTGGTGTCTTCTTTTAGAGTATGGATGAAGTGGTGGTGTACATTCTCTCTCTCTCACTCAAGAACACCCAAGGTTCGAAGATGACCGTTGAAGTTTCTCTTGTTTATTCCGTCGTCAGTACATCATGACAAGGCAAATCAAGGCAAGGCAATACAGTAACAGAGACAGTGCAGTGTGTCTCGCCTTCGGTGGTCTGACCGTTTGTCCCCCTTTAACTACCGAAACTTTCTTTATATGGGACGCCGCCAGCCTTAGAGGGCGCGCTTAATGTGAGGCACTGCCGCGGCTCTAGAAAGTCGTCTGCTGGCGCAAATTTGTGTTAGTTACAAATCTCTATCTTACAAACACATATTATAAACTAACAAAATATATACAAATTATACATCGGCGTAAACGTGGGAATACAAGCTTTCTACTGATATACAATTCTCAGACCTATCGGCTATGAAATAAAACAATAAGTAATTTAAAGGAGAAAGTGGTTGCCGATCCAAAGAGATTTACACATCAAAAGTCATAATAACTCTTAAATTCGATAAAATTCTAAACAGCAATTATAATAAAAAATAAAGTACAACGTCTCCTCTTTCCAACCATGTATAATACTTCATGGTTATTATTGTGGGTTTTAAAGTAAATGAATAAATAATATGACATAGTAAACACAGCCTAACTGAATCAATGGACCCCGGTCAGTCTAGCGAGAATGTAGGTCGCTACACATTGCGCAACCGAAACAGCCCAGCGTAACCGAAACCAGTGCGGCGCGTGTACCGATGTGTACCAATATACTTTGCCCTATCCACTGTCGCGATCCCCTTCGAATTCGCTACCTAACTGAAAAACAAAGTTGATATATACTAATAGAAAATAAACTGCTAAGTCTAACGGTGGTATTATGAAAAGTATCTGAAAAGTATATCTCAAGTAATAGCCATAGTTCAAGTTTAACATGGATACAGGAAGGCCTACTATTTAATGGTAAGAAATTTACGTAGCCGCGGCTCGGCTACATTCACCTCGATTCTTTCAAAAACTCAGCGTCCTCGCTGAGAAAACCATCGTATACTTAAGACAAACGGACTTGGCTTTACCAATCAATCGCGTCGTACAAAAGAACCGAACAACACAGAAAGAAAACGAGAAACAATTTCCTTGAAAACGCACATTTAAGTACGAATCCGCCCAAACAAAAACCAGTTATATCGCGGACCTGGCATCGCCTTGCAAGATAGTTGATTATGTATTTGACAGTGAACCAACATCATACAACTAAGTCTATGATACAACAAAACCAACCATTATCACCTGTCATTTAAACACGCTATTCACTACACATGATATACATAATCAGTCACATTTCCCTGCAAATTGGTGTTAAATTCGCACTCAGATATAAACCATCAATTTTACAAAAATAAACATAAACTAACATGATAAAAAAAGAAAACGAGAGCGAGATAAAAACTAACATTCCATGTACCAGCAAAAACGCATTAATACAGAATACATAACGGGGTGAGCATAACATTTCAATAACATTAAAACGTTCTCAGCAAACGTTCAAGGTTCGTCAAACACACGAACCTTGAAAATCATTAATATAAATAAAACACCAGCATCTCAACCAAATGAAAAGCATTAAAAGTGAGAACATAACATATGTACATTACATAGGCATTAATACAAAACATCGGCATGAAAACACAATCATTATCATAGCTACAACCTATATACAAACGTCATATGTTCGGCAAAACGAAGCAAACGAGACCACATCGTAATAGAACGAACACACTGTGATAGTCTTGTAACGAGGAAAACTAAGCAACTGTTATTAATGACCAAATAAACTCTGCCAGCGCGACAATAATTGTAAAAAAAAGATAGTGGTCACGCATTAATATTATTGCCACAAAATAAACCAGATTCAAACACTAAGCTATGCACACACCTAAAACATAATTGTCTTCGAAGCTGGGCACAGTTTCTGTTTATCACTTGTCTCTTCACTCTTCGATCATCATATAATGTCTTTTCAAGTGTCTTCTTTTTCTCTGGCACAGTTCAAATACTCTGATCTCTACAACTAAAATGTCTTTAGGTAGGCCTACACACTATAAACTGTCACATAATCTACACACTAGCTGAGTCACAATTATTTCTAAAATGTTCGCGAAACTGTGGACTGTCTTTTGGCGACACATTTTATAATAAATGCGGCCTACCTTTACTGTGTTGTTTTCTGCGCCAGTCGTGCCGAGCGTCGTGGTTCTGGTGTTGGTGTTAAGGCGGCCAACTGCGCTGGGGGTGCCTGCACCAAAAGCGCTGGCTCCCGTGCAGTGGCTGGCCCGTTGTAGTTGATGTTGGCACCGGCAGGTGGGCGAGGGCCAGGGATGGCTCTCATCCAAGCTTCCGGCTCTGCTTCGTCGTCACTGTCGCTGGACAGCATGGGCTCGGGTGGGTCAGCGGGTTGGATCAACATATCGAAGTGCTGACCCACTGGTTGAATGTCTCTTCTGTTCACCACGTCATCGCCATCCCCCGTGAAGGTAGGAAGTTTGGGGGGAGGCATCATCCACAGCCTCTGCATGTTGCCTGTCTGCGCCGCCTCTCGCTGCCTCTCGGTGCTGGATGGGCGACTTCTTGGCTCGTTGTTGTCCGCTTCTTCCCGGCTAACGTTTGGTGTCTCCTCGTCACTCTCTGCCTGTCTTGCTGCTCTCCTTGACTTCTTTCCTTTTGTCATCTTCTTTCTGTCGTCGACGGTGGTGTTGCCCGATGGTGTTGTCATCAATCTGATCCTGCTCGCAGCGCCATTTGTGATGATGGTGGTGTCTTCTTTTAGAGTATGGATGAAGTGGTGGTGTACATTCTCTCTCTCTCACTCAAGAACACCCAAGGTTCGAAGATGACCGTTGAAGTTTCTCTTGTTTATTCCGTCGTCAGTACATCATGACAAGGCAAATCAAGGCAAGGCAATACAGTAACAGAGACAGTGCAGTGTGTCTCGCCTTCGGTGGTCTGACCGTTTGTCCCCCTTTAACTACCGAAACTTTCTTTATATGGGACGCCGCCAGCCTTAGAGGGCGCGCTTAATGTGAGGCACTGCCGCGGCTCTAGAAAGTCGTCTGCTGGCGCAAATTTGTGTTAGTTACAAATCTCTATCTTACAAACACATATTATAAACTAACAAAATATATACAAATTATACATCGGCGTAAACGTGGGAATACAAGCTTTCTACTGATATACAATTCTCAGACCTATCGGCTATGAAATAAAACAATAAGTAATTTAAAGGAGAAAGTGGTTGCCGATCCAAAGAGATTTACACATCAAAAGTCATAATAACTCTTAAATTCGATAAAATTCTAAACAGCAATTATAATAAAAAATAAAGTACAACGTCTCCTCTTTCCAACCATGTATAATACTTCATGGTTATTATTGTGGGTTTTAAAGTAAATGAATAAATAATATGACATAGTAAACACAGCCTAACTGAATCAATGGACCCCGGTCAGTCTAGCGAGAATGTAGGTCGCTACACATTGCGCAACCGAAACAGCCCAGCGTAACCGAAACCAGTGCGGCGCGTGTACCGATGTGTACCAATATACTTTGCCCTATCCACTGTCGCGATCCCCTTCGAATTCGCTACCTAACTGAAAAACAAAGTTGATATATACTAATAGAAAATAAACTGCTAAGTCTAACGGTGGTATTATGAAAAGTATCTGAAAAGTATATCTCAAGTAATAGCCATAGTTCAAGTTTAACATGGATACAGGAAGGCCTACTATTTAATGGTAAGAAATTTACGTAGCCGCGGCTCGGCTACATATTATTATTATTATTATTATTATTATTATATGTTGAAGAGTGTTGGAGAGAGTAGGCATCCTTGACGCACACCGATTGTTGTTCTGAACCAGTTCCCGATGACGCTGTTATGGAGGACTGCACTGGTAGCCTTGTCATACAGGCTTTTGATGACTTCAATAATTTTAGGGCTGTTGTTGTATACTTTCATGGTTGCCCATAGAGCTGCATGCCAGACTCGGTCAAACGCCTTCTTTGAAGTCTATGAACACATGATATGATATAGATGTTGTTGGTGCTGTAGGTATTATTCTGAGGTTGAAAATCTGTTCAGTGGTACTTCGCCCTGCCCTGAATCATGCTTGTTCTTCAGCTATGATTTGTTCAGCTTGGGGTTTCAACCTGTTGAGTATTATTTTTAGGAGGACCTTGCTGGGATGGCTGATGGTGCGGTAATTTTCACACTCCTGAAGGTTACCTTTTTGGGAAGAGTGATGACAAGCGACTGGGTCCATGGTGTAGGCCACTCCCCACTCTGCCAGTTCTTGTTACAGATAATGGTGAGGGCATCAATCATCGCTTCTCCTCCTGCTTGTAGCAGTTCCGCGGGTATGTTGTCCACTCCCGCTGACTTCCCTTTCTTCAGCGATTGCACTGCTGCCTCAACTTCTTCCCGGAGAATTGGGAGGATTTCTTCTTCTTCTCTGTTCTCGGGACATGCTAGAACTGATGGGTCTCCATTTGTTGTATGGTTGTAAAGGTCAGAGCAGTTCTCTGTCCATCTGTCCAAGACTTCTTGTTCTTCTGTAAGACATATGCCAGACTTGCTTTGGATCGTGGAGACTTTGGGCTGTTTAACACTTGTCAGCCGCTTCACAGTCTGGTAGGCCTTCTTGCTGTTGTTCTTGTTCAGACTGTTCTCTATTTCCTGGCATTGATCTTCTATCCAGTTCTCCTTTGCTGTGCGCATGCCTTTTTGGATGTCATTGTTGATTTTTCGGTAGACATCAGCTTCCTGTGATGTGTTCTTTTTTTTTTTTTATCTCTCTACGTTTGTCACACAGATCCAAAAGTTCAGGTGTGATCCACGGCTTCTTCTTTGGTCGGTGCTTGCCAAGGATTTCAGTGGCGCCATCTGTCACAGCTGAGTTGAAGGTGGTGGTCATGGTGTTGACATCTACTTCACCAGCCCCCAAAATGAGCAGTGGTGCAAATTTCCCTCCAATTGTGGCCTGAAATAGTTCTGCCCCCTCCGGGTCTTGCAGTTTGTCCAGGTTGAACTTAAGTCTAGTGCACTTTGCTGTAATTACTCTCTTCAAGTGGGGCCGGAAAGACGTCATCCCGAGATCGTGGTCACTTCCGATGTCTGCTCCTGGAAAAGTGCGTGTCCTGCCAATGTTGATGCTTAATCTGAAGCGTTTCTTGACCATGATGTAGTCTATCTGGTTGTGATGCTCCCCGCCGGGACTGTGCCATGTCCATCGTCTGGAGTTTTTGTGGAGACCAAGCGTGTTTGCCAGTACCAGATTGTTTATCTGGCAAACTCCAAGAGTCTCAAACCTCTGTCATTTGTCTCGTTGTTGCAGTGGGGTCCACATTTGTCTCCCTAGTTGTGGTGCGCATCTTGGCCAACATTGGCATTCCAGTCGCCTTGCACTAAGACTATGTCCTTCTTCGGCACTTGGTCAAGGACCGCCTGTAGATTTTCATAAAAATCCTCCACTTCGCTGTCGTCATAGTCTGATGTTGGGGCATAGGCCTGGATGATGGTGATGTTGAAAGGGGCTGCTGTCAGACGGATGGTAATGAGTCTCCTGGAGACTGGGCGGCAACCCATGACAGTGGCTAGAATGTTCTTGTGGACCAAGAATCCAACGCCGTGTTCGTGCCTGTCATCTGTAATACTCAACAGGTTGAAGCCCCATGCTGGACAAATTATAGCTGAAGAACAAGCAGGATTAAGGGCAGAGCGAAGTACCCCTCAACAGATTTTCAATCTCAGAATAATCTGCGAGAAATACCTAGAGCATAAACAACATCTATAGCATGTGATTGTAGACTTCAAGAAAGCCTTTGAACGAGTCTGGCATGCAGCTTTGTGGGCAACCATGAGAGTGTACAATATCAGCCCTAACATTACTGAAGTCATCAGAAGCCTGTATGAAAAGGTTACCAGTGCAGTCCTCCACAACAGCGCCATTTGGAACTGGTTCAGAACAATAATCGGTGTGCTTCAAGGATGCCTACTCTCTCCAATACTCTTCAACATCTTCCTAGAGCGCATAATGTCAGATGCCCTTGCAAATCATAAAGGCACAGTCAGCATAGGGAGTAGAGCAATCTCAATGCTCCGTTTTGCGGAGGACATTGGTGGATTGGCTGGAGAGGAACAAAAACATGAACAGCTGGTACAGAGGCTTGACATCACCTCCAGAGCCTTTGGAATGGAAATAAGTGCAGAGAAGACCAAACTGATGACCAACAACGCCAATGGCATCAACACGGACATCAAAGTCCAGGGCCAATCCCTCAACACAGTGCATAGCTTCAAATATTTAGAAGCCATTGTATTAGACAATGGGTCCCGACAGTAAGTCCTCTCCAGGATCGCACAAACAACTGCTGCCCTGAAAATGTTGAGGCCCATCTTCTTGTACGCTTGCGGAACATGGACCCTCATAGCAGACCTGCAACGAAGAATACAAAGCATGGAGATGAGGTGCTACAGAAGACTTCTGGGCATTTCCTATACCCAGCACATCACCAACAACGAAGTCCGACAGACCACCACACAAGCCATTGGATAACACGATGACATGCTAACAGTGGTGAAAAAACGGAAACTTCGATGGTATGGCAACGTCACGAGATCATCAGGCCTTGCAAAGACAATCCTGCAAGGCACGGTGCAAAGATGCAAAAGAAGATGAAGACCGAAAAAGAGATGGGATGACAACATTTGAGAATGGACTGGCTTGACACTGAACGAAGCCATGAGGGTTGCCGAGGACAGAGAAAGAGTATGCTGGTTAAACGATCTCTCTGTGGTGCCCCAACGATTTTCGAGTTACGGGATAGGATAAGATAGGATTCCCAGTCGACTGGTAGTCACACATACAAATTATGTGCACACCTGGATTTGTATGCCAACACAAATATCAAGTATTGTTCATGAAGGAAATTATACAATGAGGCTATCTGGATTTTAAAAATATGCGTCTTTAGTCTGGCACGTAACGTACTGACCTCCAAGTCCATTAGCTCTTCCGGAAGATCATTGTACAGAAAGGGAGCGGTGGACCGAAATACTATCTGTCCGAAGCCTTTAGTTTTGACCTACTCGGGGCCGGGAACGCGAAGGGGAGTCCGAGAGACTGACCTCAGGCTACGCAAAGGAATATATACTTCAATAAGCTCGGACAGATATTCCGGGGGAACCCCTTTGAGGTATTTTTGTTAGCGACAGAAGCTTATGTTGGATGCGTTTTTGTGCAGGTCAACTAACACAAGTGTGATATGAGCATTCTTTCTTCTTTGTGAACTAACTCTGGCGGATGCATTTTGGACTGTTTGAAAACGAGTGATATGTGTCTGTGACCCATGAGAAGGCTTTTGCAGCAGTCGATGCGAGGCAGAATCAGTGCGATCGCGATTAATGACGATGTGGCTGTGCTTATGTAAGAACGTATTTTACTCAGAGACATATGAGAGACTTGGTCTTCAAGTACCAGATCAGCATCGATGTAAACGCCGAAAGTCTTGACACGTCAGAGAAAGGAATTTTGGCTGAGTCCACAGACAAACCGTCAACTGGGACCTCAGTTCTCCTTGCACTTGAATCACAAAGCAAGACTTCAGTTTTCTCATTATTTAGTTTAAGCCTGTCTGCATTCATCCTTATTTTGACCTCGCTTCAACACTCTTCGACATTCGTTATCACTTTGACAGCAGCATCCGGGTCCTTTGCAATGGCTGTATACATCCCCGTCATCAGCGAAGAAGTGAAAGTCGACGAAATAGATTTCAATGAGGACAGCAAGTAGGGGAGGAATGGGACTGACCAATAATCACGATTCAACAAATATGATGAAAACCACGAAAGAGCAACCTGATCAAGGCATATGTTTCTGTGCAGCCTACGAACGAAAACAAGATAATCAATAGTGTCGAAAGCACTACTCAGGTCAAGTAGGACTACAACGGCACTGTCATCGTCCTACCCCAACGACGGCACAAGGGAGTAATGTGCAAATGGAAGTTTTTTATCCCAATCGGCCACGCACACTGATTGACTGACGCAACACCATGCGATAAAATAATATTGTGACCATTTGTATAGCGCAGTACCACTTCTAGTTAAGGAAGCGCTCACTGAGCTTGACAAGGTGCGGGGGAGTGGGAGACTAATCAACCCCAGCCACATCCACAGTTTTAAAGCAAACAACAAAAAACCCACAAAATATACAGAACTTATTCAACAGTTTAGTACCTTCACGTCACACGCACACATAGATAAAAAATAATACAAGTTTTTAACAAGTTACACTTTAAATATGGACAATAAAAATTTTAGAAATAAATACTAAAAGTTTTAATATTTATCTACGTATTTAAAAAAGCAAATGAAACCAGTTAAAAGCATTAAAACAGACATTTGATATATAACGAAAAGAAAACAGCTACATAAAATTAATAAGTAAAATCAATTTAAGGAAAGTCACCAATCATTCATTGAAGAAAGGCTGCCAACGACGGACGAACACTGCGCTGGAGATGGAATTCTTTCTTTCCTCCCCTTACCTCCTCTTTTGCTTCCCTACCCCTACCCCCCCCCCACCCCTCCTCCCCTTTCCATGGCAGGCCACTAACTTGGATAATGTTTCTATGAAGTTTGGTCAATATCCGTTCAGTGGTTCTTGATATGTAGATCTATGGCTTCCAACAGACCGAGGGATAGACAGACCGACATTTGTTGCTATTTTTAATTCCCGACTATTGAATTTCTCCGATGAATTTCGGGTCTGTTATATTTCTTTGTCGTAAACACCCACCCACCCAGCCTACAGGTACGCTACTCTCTTCCCACCCGCTCCATCTTCCCAAACACACATACACTCACGGAAGTGGGTGACATGAGTAGGTAGATCATCGTAACATAGCGTATCTTGCTTCGGAGAACACCCCCGTAGTACCCGATAGTGGCCACAGCTCCTGCAAGGTCTGCACTTCCCATTGCTATGCCTTGGCGAGAATGACCCTTGCGGGCATTTTTCAGGCACCTGAAGCCGTAAACGTAAGCGTAAAGATACAAAATAAAATTACTGAGAGATCGAACTTGTAAATTTTAAATTAGCATGATATGTGATGAACAGCCTTGATCAGATTCTTCAACGCTTTTGAAACGGACTATATTAATATAGGATATACAGGGGCGGACGAGGGGGGGGGTTTCCGGGGTTTCCGGAAACCCCCCCCCAGCCCAAAAAAAAAAAAAAAAAAAAAGGAAAAGAAAGAAGAAGAAGAAGGAGAGAAAGAGAGCGAGAGAGAATACAATTATAAAAATAAAAATAAAAATAAACATAAAATAAATACTATATATATATATATATATATATATATATATATATATATATATATATATATATATATATATATATATATATATATATATATATATATATATATATATATATATATATATATATATATATATAATATATATATATATATATATATATATATATATATATATATATATATATATATATATATATTATTTATTTTATTTATTTTATTTATTTATTTTTTTTTTTATACGAATTTTGGAAACCCCCCCCCAAAAAACTAACTGATCCGCCCCTGATATATATGAAATATGTTTGCAGACACCGATGACTTTGAAATGGCTGCTCGCTCCCACTTCTCACCTGCATGCTGAGAAACGTACGGGCTGAACTATGCATAAATAGGCCCCATGTTTCGACGGACAAAGTAGCAATCGCATTTTAAAAAAAAATCCGGGATTACCCTCTGAAAATTCTAGATTCATGTTATCTCTACAAAAAGCGTGAATCTTTGACATGTTATCAAAAGAGTTTCCATGTGTCTCTTTATATTAGTGTGTTGTGGCTGTGTTGCAAAATGTTTTTGTGTGGATCACTATAATTTAATGTTAAAAAATAATAATAGGGTGAAATATAATCGTTAATATCTAAACACAATCGTAAAATAATCAACCATAACATGAATTGCTTTTTTTATAATTATTATTCACCCATACAAACAGTTAAGAAGATCCAGGATTTCAGAAAGAAAGTCGCTGTCCCAAAATATTTGTTGGGATAACCTGGATGCTAGATTTTCCCCCAGTGAAATTCTGGATTAAATTGGATGCTGCTTTGACCCCGTGACATACTTATTAGCTATCCGGCTACCCACCATAATAAAAACCGTATCTCTGTGGTAGAGCACTCGCCTGGCACACCTGTTGAATGATTGAGGTTCGAATTCCGCGGTGGGCGAGAACAAAAAAGTGGCAATTTTTTACTGTCCATCTTAGCAGATTGGTTGCTCTGGTGGCTCAGTGTTGATTTAGGTCTCTACCCCCTCTTTCCTGGGAGGGTTATCCCCCGTCTGCTTTATCGCTAGTATTGTGTATGGACGGTAAACTTCAATTTTCATTCACCATCTGGATAGAACTAGCGGCGATCGGCTTCTTCAAAGGTGTCACGAGTTGCGCTGTTCGAAGATCTAGTATCACTAGTCAGCAGTAGCCCTACCATCGTTATCTTTGTCTTATCTTATTACTATCACCTCCTCCTCTTCTTCCTCCTTCTCTTCCTCGTCCTCTTCTTGTACTGCTTGTAAGCGTGTAGTTCTTGATTTTGGTTTCTTCTTTCTTTCTTTCTCCTCCTCTTCTTCTCTCTCAACAAAATGGTGACATATGATTAGCTAATCCAATTTAATTTCTTATATCTCCTCCTTCATCTTCTTCTTCTCTTCTCTGTTTCTCTAAAACCTTATGACCTATATTTTCTAATTCATGGTCTAATCTATGGTCCAATCTGTTTTGTTTTCAGAATGATTTACATAAATGATTTAAAATACAAAGAGTAGTTCTTCTTCTTCTTCTTCTTCTTCTTCTTCTTCTTCTTTACGGAATTTCATACCTCCTCCTCCTCCTTCTTCTCATTGCTTCAGAAACCGAGATCCTAAAGCATTGTGTGCATTATAACCATCACCACCGCCGCCGTCGCCACCACCATCGCCGACAACCCCACCCCCATCAGTACTCACATGTATGGCTGAGTTGATTTCCTGCCACAGCAACAGTTTGACGATAGCCAGCAGAACTCCCGACCACCGTGCAGTCTTCATCGCCGAAAGCAACCGTTACTAACAACAACAATAATTCATTTAATAACTTAGTAAGCCTAGCTAACTCGTTCTAGGATCTAGGTAATCCATCAAAGGCACACTGTAGTAACAGTACTAATGTTACAATTTAATTTACCATGATTACATTTTACACCTATCTCCAACTTCAATTTTGATTGGAAACGGCACTGATTCGTAAGTTCATTTTATAACATTTTTGTCCAGTGTCGGCATTAACCTAATTATCCTACGACTAAGAAAGGATCCTTAAGCTTAATTTTGTTAACCCTATACAAGACAACGAGATATAGTTTCGATAAACAGAATGCGAGCGTATGTGTGTGTATGCGTGCGAGCGCTTATAGCAAGCTTTAAGTTTGGTTTTACGCTATAAAAAATTATAGTAGTAGTAGTAGTAAGTAGTAGTAGTAAGTAGTAGTAGTAGTAGTAAGTAGTAGTAGTAGTAGTAGTAGTAGTAGTAGTAGTAGTAGTAGTAGTAGTAGTAGTAGTAGTAGTAGTAGTACCCCTGAGACAAAGTTCGCTCACTGGTGTACTCAACGGCAAAAACAATATTGAATGTCAAGCGATAACATCGCAGTCCGTTCGGTCCGTGGTTCAAAGCTGGTTGACAACATGTAGTGCCGAGAAAAATAATATGACCCTGAGACACTGCGCTCTTATTCCTTCGAATGAGAGTATAAACCGAGGCCTAGGGGGTGGGGGAGAGTGCACTTTTGAAGATGCTTTGTTGTTTGTAGATTATAGTCACACGACACTTTCGCATATACATAGGTGACTACTGGACCGATTTATACTGACACCAGCGGGCCAGTTGTTGGTAAAGGGGAAAATAATATGATCACACGTTGACCAATCCGGGATTCGAACCAGCGACCTTTCGGTTACTAGCAAGACGCTCTTACCAACTGAGCTACCTGGTCCCGTCCAAGATGCTTTCAATTCTGTTTGGTATATTTATCCCAAGATGTACATCAAAAAACGTTTTCTTAATCCTAAATCCGATGATCCCGGACTATCTCAATGACTTATGCATAAGAGAGAGAGAGAGAGAGAGAGAGAGAGAGAGAGAGAGGGGGGAGAGGGAGGGAGGAAGGGGGGGGAGAAGTGAGTAAAAGAAAGACAGAAAGAAAGAGAGGAAGAAAGAGTCAGAGAGAGAGAGAGAGAGAGTAGAGGAAGTGATAGAGAGAGAATTTATAGATGTATGTAGAGTGTGTAAGATAAGAGAAGAGATTTGAGAGAGCGAGAGATAACGGAGAAGAGCGCGCACGTGTGTGTGGATGTGTGTGTCTATTATTTTGATTTGATCATTCTGTTTCTACTATATTCCAGTCAGTATTATTCCTAGTCTTGTATGAGTGTGTCAACAAGTGGGTGTAGGTGTGGTTGGCTTTGTTATTGTGTTTTGTATAAATATGTGTGCCAACATCAAAGTGTATTCATCGTGCTTGTCACCTGGCGAAATAAAGTTCTGTTATCTGTTATCTGTTATCTAGTCTGTAATGTATACGCGCGCATTCCATCGTACGAACTTTAAAATCCCCGTTGGGGTGCCGGAGTTTTCTGTATAAATAGTATCCCCACTTAGTGCTTTAAATCTGTTATCTACTATCTTCTTCGCTATACCAGTCAACTACCTTTTTTCTTGAAAACTCTCCAAAAACTCCTCATCTGTTGGGTCAGATTAGGGCTATTTGGCGCTTTCTGCCGAATGGTCACTAGGGATTTCTATGGTATTATTATTTAGTAATGTAGGCATTTTATGTGTTATGTTAATATTTTATAGTGATGTTTATATTCTATTTGTTGTGATGTAAGCTATGCCACGCACAATAGCACTAGTTCTAAAATCTCTCGATAGAGTGTTCTCTTCAACACTACTCAAGTTCATAGATTACGGTATAAAGTCTACCAAAGAACTATCGTGCAACTTTTGCGTGCACTTTAACAACTAATGATGAGGAGAAACGTAAATAATTTACCTCATACAAGAAGATTACCAGAGTTACATGGATGTCAATCAGTAGGACCCACTGTTTCAAAGAACCACAGAATCCACTTGACGACGATTTGCAATGGCTAATTAAGTTAATCAGTAGGACCCACTGTTTCAAAGAACCACATAATCCACTTGAGGACGATTTGCAATGGCTAATTATTACTAATAGAACCGGGTACAAATGACGTAGACTTCTAAAGTAGAATCGGGAATTCGGGTATAAAGAACTTCCTTTTCCATGTAAAAGCATTCTCCATACAGATTATGTTTGGCTAAGCGATCTCTTTGACCTAAATCTTCGGACGCTCTCGGGTGATATCACACACTCGGTGTGTTATGTGGTTAAATCCGGCGGTAAGTCTTTCGCAATCTTGACAATGCCATTCAGAAGTGAATATCATTGATATACAAATACTATTAAAGACTACTGGTTGAAAAATGTTGAAAAATATTATTATTATTATTATTATTATTATTATTATTATTATTATTATTATTATTATTATTATTATTATTATTATTATTATTATTATTATTATTATTATTATTGTTGTTGTTGTTGTTGTTGTTCTTCTTCTTCTTCTTCTTCTTCTTCTTAGTAGTAGTAGTAGTAGTAGTAGTAGTAGGAGTAGGAGTAGTGATGGTATTGAGTGCAGTCTTTTGAAATTAGATTGAACGGGATTTTGTTGTCGTTTAGTTTAATTTTTGTTTGACTTTATTTGTGTATTTATTAAATTGTCTCTTGGACTTTAATTGATCTCAGATGTAAATGGTACTGTAATACAGAATTAGGATGACACTAACACATTACAATGATTACGTAAGTATACATTAAGTATTTAACTAATTAATTAATTAATTAACTATAACAGCAAAACATAGAAAGTATGCACGTAAAAAAATAAAATAATAAACACGAAAAAACACAATTATAGAGCAGCCCTGAAAATGAAAAAAATGTCCCACTAGCCTTTGGCTAGTAACTTAAAAATTTTACTAGCCAAACTACAAATTTTACTAGCCAAACTAAAAAAAAGTTCCTTTTTGCGCACTCGCATTTGGCGAGTAAAGATTTTTTTAGTCGCCAATTTTTTTTTTCACTAGCCATGGCGACTAAGGCCATTTTCAGGCCTGTAGAGAAGAAAAAATATACATCTAAATACTTGAGAGACGTGAATGAAGAGATAGAATGCAAAATATAACCGCTTTAGGTCATCCACAATGTTTATTTGAAGTTGGAAAGATCTTAATAATTCAAATGCATGTGTTTGTTTTGCATTGGATAGCCTTTCTTTCTTTCTTTTTTCTTTCTTTGTTATATATTTAGTTATTGTATATTACTTTTGGCGATTTGGATTGGAAAAACAATATTTAAAGCACCAGGATATCTAGGATGTTTGTTGTTTGTTTTTTGTGTTCACATTTACTTGGAAAACTGCATTGTTGTCGCGTCAAAAGACAATAGAATGGACAGTCGTTGCTCAAATCGTCCGCTATTTAGGCTCATTTGTTCCTTCTCGTTCCTTATCTGTTCTATCAATTACTATTTTCTTCGCTAGACCAGTCAACTACCTTTTTTCTTGAAAACTCTCCCATTTGGGTATGGGGTGTATTGGGTCAGCTTGGGGCTATTGGACGCTTTCTGCCAAATGGTCATTAGGGCTTTTTTAATGGTATTATTATTTAGCAATATAGGCAGTTCTAGGTATGTGTTTTGGTAATATTTTATAAGGTTTATATTCTAAACGGTGGTTCGATAAATTATAACTTTGGAACTTTGTCCTTTTATTAAACAAACAAAGCCTCAGCGTCCCCTGCATAGGATGCTGTTATTGTCAAATGACCGGTTGGTGGAGTTCCTTCATTGTTAGAGTTGTTTCAGCAGATTTTTTATATGGATCAGGGGTGAGTCCTCTTTCAACCAAGTTGTGGTCCTGATTTGGCTCTTTGCAGTCCCATGGACCCTAAAAAAATGACTAACTGACTGACTAAATTAGACATCAGCACCTTGTAATGTAAGCAAACAACCCTACGTAATACATACTTTCGCTACAGTGCTATTTCCATTGACGTTATTAATAGGTACACAGTATTAAATAAATGTATACATTAAACCTGTACTTTTGAAAGAGGTTATTTGGGGGCTTAACCTTATTTGTTTCTGTTGGGACATCACTCACTGTGAAATTGAAATGGATCTGTAATATTGAAATGTGTGATCTTGGAGTCAATTAATAAATTATACCCTTTAATACAATCTCTTTAGAATCAAGTATGTTAAACCTGTACATGTGTGCATGTATTATTTCTCAACAATATTATACCTTCGTGCCCTACATTAAAACAGTATATTCCAGTGTTGCAATCATTCAACAGTCCACAGCTGATTTATGAACTGTTTAATTCCTTGCTAGATAGCTCAGTTGGTAGAGCGGCGAGCTAGTGTTACAAAGGTTGCGGGTTCGATTCCCGGTGGCCCGAACGTAAACATTGGCTGTGAGCACTGGCCATCTTACTATTGCTTTTAGTCTGATGGTTGTTTCAGTGTATAGTATGCCCTTCTTCCCATCCCTGGTCGCCTAAGATTGCGCTCATTCGTCTGAGCGTCAGACTGTGCGCTCAAGGCAGCTAGTGAGCGCCTCGGGCAGCTTTAGTTAGAGCCTGTATCGACAGCGCCTTGAGCGGCTCTTGATCCGAAATAGCGCTATATAAGAATGATAAATAGTAATAACAAACCTTTGGGCACAGTTTTGTATTATTTTAATTGATTTCATTTGTTAAAAGCGACATGCAAACTAGGTAGATGAGTTAGTAATAATATTCTGAATCCTGAATATTCCTAACTCTGTTTGAGTTTTGTTTTAGGTCTAGGATGAATTATATTATACCGATTTTTTTGTGTGTGCTTTTGTGTCTGTGTGTGGGTGTGGGTGTGTAGGTGTGTGTGTGTGTGGTATGGATTTGAGCGCGCAGGCGCGCGCGCTTGTGTAATGCGTGTGTCGTGTGTGTGTGTGTGTTTGTATATGCGTGTGTGTGTGTGTGTGTGTGTGTGTGTGTGGCTAGGTAGAAACGACGTTACTCTGACATACACTTGAAACTCTACGTACTTTCTTTTGACGGCCCCGTTATTTTGACGTCCAAAAAATGTTCCGTTAGGGTTAGGGCTGTGTTAAGATTAGGGTTTGGTGAAGGGTTTGGGTTAGGGTTAAGGATAGCTTCAAAAAATGGCAAAATGTCAAAATAATGTCAAAATCATGGTAAGTGTGTCAAAATAATGTATGTAGAGTTTCATGACAGTCATCACAACGTCGTTTCTACAAAAAAAATTGTAGAAACGACGTTGTGATGACTGTCATGAAACTCTACATACATTATTTTGTGTGTGGGTGTGGGTGTGGGTGTGTGTGTTTGTGTGCGTGGGTCAACCTTGGTAATGTTCATAAAAGAATTGTATCTGGACTGAAAATGACAGGTGTGAGGCAGTCCACAGCGAAATGCCCTGCCAAACATCTTAGTATCAGTGCTATTATTGGATCTTCTCGAGTCTGGCAAAAGAGATGTGGTGACCTCAAGGTGTAACGATAATTATGTATAATCTGTACTATATTGAATTTATAACATGTGATACTCTGTATGTAATCACACTGCATTGAATGAAATATGTACGTACTGTATTGCATGCTTATTCCGCTCTATTTTATATAAGATTATGATCTGATGTAAGTTGCACTGCATTTTGTATGTGTTCTGCTCCGTATTTTCTATGTACGATGCACGGTGGCAGAAAAAGAGGGAGACAGAGAGAGAAGTGAGAAGATAACATTGGAGAATAGACTCGAGTGACGTTGAGTGAAGCCATGAGAGCTGCTGAGGACAGAGAAAGATGGACTACACTGTTTAAACGATCATCTGGCCGGGTGTCCCAACGACTTTCGAGTTACGGGATAGGATAGGATAGGAGAGGAGAGGATAAATAGGAATTTCTATGTAATTTGTGCTGATTGTTGTATGTCCTGTGGTCTGCATTGCATAGCTAGAAAGATTTCTGTATGATCAATTCGGCAATAATTGACTTGTTTTTTTTTTACTTAGCATAATATAAAAAATTGTTAGTGTTCTTCCAATGGCGATGTTGTGTGTGGTTGTGTGAGTTGTGTGTGTGTGTGCGTGCGTGTGTGTGAATCTATAAATATATAATATAATATTGGTTTAAACAATGTTTTATTCAGTTAAATTTCTGATCTGACAAATACATAAATTCCATAACAGGAATACACAAAAGGCAAAGCTTAAGTGAGTGCATACCTGTATAAGTTACAATAATCTGTTTCAATTTAGGCGGAATAATTACATCATTGAGATACAAATACATTGCCATCAACACAAGAACAATAACAATGATAAGGAAAGCATAATCATTACATTACATTACATTACAAATGAATTAAAAAAGATATACACAAATATAATAACAAATGAAAACAGAAACAATTAGAAAAAGATAATGAAATAATACAAAGTAATAGCGAGAGATTCACTAGGAAACATTTGCAGCAAGGAGTTTGCTGGAGGTAGCTAGGTACCAAAAAAGAAACAACAACAACAACTATCTTTAATATACCAGACAAAAAGGCAAGTTAACTAGTTACTATTAGTGAAAACGGCCTGACAGTCGCAAAAATTCGTGAACAACAGCCACTATAATACTATTCTCCTGCACGGACAAACATTCGTTGCCATGAAGTAATATTATAACATCTTGAGATTCAAGATTCAGAGTATGTATTGTCTGTGTTCTTGCATTACTAAATAGTGGACAGGAGAGAAGAAAGTGTTCTGATGTCTCGGCTGGATAATTACAGTTACAAGTTGGATCGTCCAATAAATGGCGGCGGAACAAGTCATAATTAAGGTCGCTCATACCGAGCCTCATTCTACAGTGCAGAGCCTGTTGGTCGCGTTGACCATAATAATAATGAAGTGGGACTACAGGATCATCTCTTGACAAAAATCTTTTCAAACTACTAGTTGATTGACTCGATTGGAGATTTTCAGGCAATTCGTTGAATAAGATGGTTGCAGAAGGTATAAATGATTTCTTGTACAGTTCGGATTTATGAGTGGGAATTTTTCTTTCAAATGGTCTTCTACGGTGATAAGGATTAGTACTTCTAACAAGCGGTGGTAGCGGGGCACATAGGTGTTCTGGGCAATTATCATTTATCATTTTATGGTAAAGTATCAGTTTGTGTCTCTTTCTGCGTTCTTTAAGACTACAAAAACCAGATTCCTGGTAAAGCAGTTCATGACTAGTACCTTTTACAGCTCCTATAATGGTTCTGACATCCTCTAGATGAATTTTTTCAAGGGAATATGAAAGTAGTTCGGTACAGTTGTCCCATACAACATCAGCGTAATCAAAGTGAGGAAGGATAAAAGATTTATACATAGTTTCAAGAGCTTTTCGACTTAATTTATGTTTATATGACCGCAGACATGAAGATAACAAAGTAACCTTACGAATAACAGACCTAACGTGTTCGTCCCATTTCAAATTGTTCTGAAAGTAGACACCCAGGTGCCTGTGAGATTCACTGTTTTGTAAAATACTATTTCCAAAAGTTAGGTCAGGATCAGGTGATGCGTCACGTTTGACAGTCAGTAACTCGGTTTTTGCTTCATTAAATGTGACCTTCCACTGCCTTGCCCAGTTACAAATCTTATCCAGGTCGGAGTTTAGTATTTCAGCACGAACGTCTGGATTTCTCAGTGCTAATATAATATTCCAGACTATGTGTCTCTTTCTTGTTGTTATCGTTGTTATTCAAATTAATTATTTCTTATTATACTGTAGTAGTAGTTAAGTAGGCCTAGTAGTTAAGTAGTAGTTAAGTAGTAGTAATAGTAGTAGTAGTAGTAGTAGTAGTAGTAGTAGTAGTAGTAGTAGTAGTAGTAGTAGTAGTAGTAGTAGGAGGAGGAGGAGGAGGAGGAGGAGGAGAAGAAGAAGTAGTGGATCTGCTGATTCTTAATCCTTGCGGCTTATTTGGTGTCCTATCTCTGTGTGACTTATTTTTTGTCAGGTCTGGCTGAAGACAATCAATTCCGAATCATATTCATGCATGTTATTATATATTATTGTTAATAATCATCATCATCATCATCATCATCATCATCATCATCATCATCATCATCATAATGGTATTCATATAGCGCTTTTTCTTGATGACGTCAGTTCAAAGCGCAGTTTTCGCGCATTTATACTTAACTTTAACATCAAAATAGTACATTTAAAGAAGTGAAACAACATCGGGGTACTAATAAATTATGCAAAGCAATAATACAAACATGAAAAAGAATATTTACAAGTAAAATATAAAAGACGACGGAGGGTTGTTCTTCAAAGTCAGAAACAACGGTGTTTATTATAATTAAGCTTACTATAAATTTCGCAAGCCAAACTGCTCTTTCCACTCAGCTTGAATAGAGAATAAAATTATTAGGCGAGGCGTGGTCAATGCCAACTTACAGTCCCCACTGACGCACGAGACTCCACACGGTGCCTGTCGATGCAAGGGAGGCAATCTCGTCATAATATCGAACACGAGTTATCTAAACATCAATAAAGATGGCGGAAAGAGATCCGTCTGACATTTGTTTGAGAAACAAGATGACTGCATCTTATGGACTTTACCATGTTGTTTTATTGCTTTTGATCACTGTTCTAGTGGATATAAAGCTTGTCAGTAGCTTATCTCTTTGTGAAAATACCAAAGACAGTCCCAACCCAAAGGTTTGCGGAGAAGGAGTTTGCGTAAATGGCACTTGTGTTTGTTTTCCTGGTTGGTCTGGTGAAGTGTGTCAGGAATGCCTTGGAAGAATCAGGTAATTGGTTGTTGGAGATATATTGGTTTCCTTGTTCAGTTACTGTTAACGGTTCACATTACACAATAAATGATAAACAGGCATAAGTTTATTGTTCATTTATTCGATTTAGTCCTTTTTATTGACTTTTAACTTTATGGTAATCTTTCTCTTACTCTTAGTAACTTTAGTACAGTTACTAAGTAGTTCTGCATATAAATAGGCCTATTTGAGCTATATAATGGATTATGTAGTTCACCTGTCTTTGAGTGTAAATGTAATGGCATACTGCTGGTGTTTTTGATCTTTGTTAGCAATTTAAATGTAATAGCGACTGATATATACACACATTTGATTTTTTAAGACAACTGACAATTTAGTCTATAATAACTCTATTATTAGTAGTATTACTTATTTATTTATGCACGTAAATCACTAAATGTAAAGCTGAAATTGTACACATTTTGCTTGAGTTCAAATTGAATACTCAAGATTCAGGATTCATTATGAATTGTAGTCTTTGTCACAAGAGGCTATTTAGACCCTGCACTACAGCTCCAAGCCTCCAACGTTCAGCCTGCTTTGACCTATGTAAGTTAAGTCGCTGACTAGCAGATGACCAAAGTTAGGTGGTTCTACACAAGTGTAGGCTACAGTTTCACTTTAAGATAAGCCGTGACCTCATCCAGCTGACCAATCAGCCGCTACCCGTAGTCTCGCATGATAGCCGACCCCAGCTGGAGGAGAGTTAGTCTTCATCTGAACAGCATGGTAGCAGGAAGCACGTTGTAAAATCTCTTTTATAAAGACTACGGCAGTTGACGGATGAAAAGCATTCATCGACAGTATAGCCAGAGCCTGACATTGTCAAGAAGGTAAATGATCAATCGTTTGTTTCATTGTGATTATTTGATATGATTGCTGTATTATGTTTGTGAAGTTTTGCCATGTTTTAGAATTGTGATTGTTAGTAAAACTTTGCTGACCACGTGGCAGACACGTGACCAGTTTCGACACCACCAGGTAGCCTCAACTGTCCAACTGTTGTTTCTCCTATGTGTATTATTGCAGACCAGTGGCTATACCGGAGAATGTGTATTCTTATTAATTACTTCTCCAGTTGTTTAGTTTAGCCATAATGTAGGTATATATAGGAAGTATGGTGGAGATTCCAGTGGATCAGGGACTAAGAGCGTTGTGGCCAAGTGGGCTAAGGCGGGACTAACTTGCCTTGTCCACAGGCCAGAAACCAATAGCGCCTGACAGGTGTGGGTTCGATCCAGCATCTGGGCGTTATGTTTCTCCGAATATTATTTACTTTCGACTCGGGCAACTTCTCGGGGGTTTTCTCCGGGTACTCCGGTTTGCTCCCCCAGCAAAAATTTCAAAATCACAACTAATGTTAGGTAGGTTGGGTTTGGGCACGCCACTGGCTGCGACTACGCTTTCCTCAGGGGAGGCGGCCCAGAATTTACCTATGGAAAAAAGGGACAATAACTGAATAAGGTAAATAAAAAATGAATAAAAAAATAAATAAAAATTGTTTGTCTCTTAACTGTATGAGTGGAGATGATCTCACTGAGGGCTGTTTCTGCCATCAGTGAGACGCTCTGCACAACCTTTGTATACAAGGCGTTGCAGAAATTCGTCTCATATTTTGCAGACGAGCAGGCATCGTGATTAACAGCAGGGAACAAACTCCACAGAGAGGCAACCCTGACACGTGGCCTGCACCCTTGAGCAGCGAGAGCATTGGGCTCCACTAGCTCCGGAGTCAACTACAAGAAGAAGAGACAACAACAGCGCACCTCGACTATACAGTTTAGTCCACAGAAGAATAGCACAAACACTGATCTACGATAGTCTACTCGTCCAGAAAACCTAATAATAGGGCAGAAAGAACTCATAGCCCAATGTCATGATGAGACAGTAACAAATCTCGAGAACAGTAGCTGCATAGACCCATCAAGGAGTGAACTACTCGAAGTGAAATTTGGACATTTAAGTTAGATTAGAAGATTTTGTATAAAGTAGAGGAAATAAATGTGTGATATTTACTGTTAACAAGTAGCTGGACTACCTATGTTTCATAGCCGTGTGAGAGCTGGTGTGTCAGTGAAGCTATTAGTATTACCATTTTCTTCCTATCTCTGTAACCCTATCCGCACACAGACCGAGGTAAACTTATAAATGTATTAAGATTAGTCATAGAGTGATTACACTAGCCGATCCCCACAGACAAAGACGAGTGGGTAATAGCATTCCATTGCGCAGAGCCCAGTAACAATAGACCCACCGTCACAGTCTTTGTAGGTTTAAGAAAAGGGAAGGGAAGCACGGTGGCCTAATGGCTAGAGCGTTGCCGTTGGCTTGCGGATCTGAAGGTCCTGGCTTCGAGCCCAGGCCGGGGCATTGTGTTATGTCCTTGGGAAAAACACTTTACTCCCGTTTCCTACTCCTTCGGATGAGAGTATAAACCGAGGTCTAGTCTGTGTCGCATACATTCCGTCATAACGGACTTTAAAGATCCTGACGCTCATGTCCTAGACGGGTGAGTGCCGGTGACAAGAACACACCCAGCATGCTACTAAGTGCAGCAAGTTTTTTCAACATATTGAAGTGGGCTGCCTACAACAAAGAAGAAGAAGAAGAAAATGCCATAATCAGCCTTGACCAGTAAATTAAAATTCTGTTTTAATTTGTAAATACCGAATAAAATCAAGCTGTTGGTGTGAAGGATCAGTTGAATTTTCATGGGACTGGTTAGCATTGAGGCATGGTTTACTAAATTACTTCTTAAGTTCTTTAAATATAATTATTCTGAGACTTAAGAGTTAGAGCTGAATCTGTTGCTAATGAAAAAGAAAATTAGATCATGCTACTTGCTGTTGTTTTTTTAAAATTACGATCATGTATGTAAATTATTAACGTCAATACTCTATGGTTTTCTTGTGTGTTATGCATGTGTGTGTGTGTGTGTGAGCATAAGTTGATTTGTTGCCCATTGTTCTTATATATTGTTTATTGAGTAACACTTTAAAAAAAAATCCCTTTCTTCGTTTCTATTGTAAGAAAAGGGAAGGGAAGCACGGTGAGGTGGAACTATCGTAAAAATGTTAACTTGGTACCAGTTGTCTTTTCAAATCATGTTCAGCGGTGCAATGACTGTTCATGAATTATTGAATGGTATCTGTCATATCACAGTTATATGTACTTCTTCAGGTTCTTGTGTTCATGAACAAGCACTAAGTGCCAATCTAAGTTCACTGAATGGCCCATAAATAGCCCCATACTAAACAGTGAATTCTTGTCCAAAAAACACTAACTCCCTAATGCGCATTCTTTGACTGTATTTATTTGAATTCAAAAGAAACGTTTGTGCATTGTAACACATATTGCATTTTGAGCTTGTTTGATTATTGTAGTTTGTTGGCTTATAATTATTTTTAATGTATTTTTACAGCCTTAACTTGACAGAAGGACTTATCTATGAAGGGAGAGGTCTTGAGTACACTTACTCAAAGGATCGCATGTGTAGCTGGCTGCTTGACACCAATAGATCTGCTGGTAATGTACCAGTAAGATTCGTCTTCAACGAATTTGAGACGGAATGTGGTTGGGACCATTTTTACATCCATGATGGAGATTCTATCTTTGCCCCAGTCATTGCTGCTTACAGGTGAGACTGTAGTTGTAACACTAGTGTATTGATGTGTTAACCTTATGGCACATGCTGATGTCATTTGAAGTTTATAGTAACACTGATGACTGAATGAAAATTTCAGTTCACTTTTGTCTATGTTGTGCCTTTCTGCCTTTGGATACAAAAACGAGATGACTGATACTGTGATAGTGATAGTCAAAGGAGACAATAGGATAGTTGTAGTTGTACAGAACAATTGGATGATGATGATTATATGTATTAATTGAGAACTAGACTAAATAACTTACTAAGCCTTAGTCAGTGGCTATTTCGGTGAGTCTATAAAAGAAAAAGACTTGAGACAAGTGTAGTTCCTGTATATTTGTCTCAGTCACAGGAAAACTGTGCTGGCCATTGTTATAAAAAAACCACAGCATGCTTTTATTTCAAACAAAGCCTGTATACATTACAGTGTACACATGCTACTGGTACATATGTGGTATAGTATTAAAGTAAGCATTAAGGCTTGCAAAATATACTGATATTTCACTCTGGGAAATGTTCTAGAAGATTTACAGTATTTATTTATTTAATCTATTTTTATGTAGAGCATTTCCAGCTTAAGAGCTGCTCAAGGTGCTGGTCGATAGATCCTTTATCGGCCCCCTGAAGGACCCACTTGCAACCGTTAGGCGTATAGTCTGACTGAGCACAATCCTGGGCATCTGAGGATGAGGGAAAAGGACCTAGTGCATGCTGGGTGTAGTGGTGTAGCCAGTAGTCACCTCTTTAGAACATGAGCGTCAGGATCTTTAAATGGAATGCATGCGTTCTCAGACTATACCTCAGTTTATACTCCCATCCGAAAGAGTAAAGTTATGACAGTTTGCATGAAATTTTGGAAATTGGTCTGTCAATGAAGTTTTAGGAGATTTATTAATTTCAAAGGCTGAAATCCTGTGAAGCTATGGCTAGCTACTACTGCTAGTAATAAATTGGTTATTTGTGTAGCACTCTGTCTCGTTTGTATTTGCAGGCGAGCTCACTGCGCTTCACACACACACACACACAGCTCACTGCGCTTCATTCATACACATACAGCTCACTGCACTTCATACACACACACATACACACCATTATATGGCATATATAAAGTTAAAACACGCAGGACCAACATTTACAACTAAAACAGACTACAGAATATATTTAGTATTTACATCATGCATAAGCCGCAGCGTCGCAAAAGGTTTAAAACACACTGACGCAGGAAGCACATAACATGACAATAGTAATACCAATATACTGTAAGAATAATAAAACAAATCAAACTACATACAGTAGAGTATACAAAAATTTCTTTGATCAGCATTTTAAAAAAGATGTGTAATTTTAATTCTTATTTTGCACACATGTACTTATGTGTGTACTTCTTCTCATGATCTAAGAGCAAAGACCAGAGCACACATTGTCACAGGCAGCTAACACAACAAAGCAGGGTACTCATCCTTTTGGACAAGTAGCTGGCTCTACCTGTTAGACATGGTTAACATATATATATTAAATATATATTGCGAACTATGGATCAGCTATATAAATATATAACTGCCAGTGCCATAAACATAGTGCCATACATTTTTTACCCAAGTATCTCAGGCTATATTTTATTCTTTGCAGCTTGTCCCTTAAATTTGTTTTTAATATGCTGCCCTCAAGTACTTTTTATGCATATTCGACTATTTGGACTATTCCTGTTTTGTTTTCACTTGGCAATAAAGGGTTCTGTTATAATCCGGCAGTGTTATTTTCTAGACCATTACCGGTGAAGCTTTGACTTTTAAAAAAAAAAACAATTAAATTGTTATCCTGTTGTTTTATACTGAGACTTGAGAGCTTCAACAAATTTACATGAAATTTGAAAGACGTGACTGCTTTTTAATAATAATAATAATAATAATAATAATAATAATAATACACAGATTTATATAGTGCACATATCTCACACATAGAAGAGTTATTCAAGGCGCATTCACACATAAAACAAAATGGTACATAGAAAAATTATGAAACAATGGATGTCCAATCATATGAGTGGAAAAAAACAAACATGAATATATACATAATTATGGTGGAGGAAAAAATACACTACACACACACATACAACACACTGTGGTAGGTCTGTAGGCGCTGTGAAAGCCGGTTAGCGCAAGTGAGATCAAGATAGCAATTGGGGAAACATATGGCTTTTGAGGGCAGTTTTGACAAATAATACAGACTGAGGTAGTGAATTCCAGTTGATGGGAGCTTGGTATAAGAAAGAACGCTGACCAGCTGACACAAGCCTGGTTCGAGGCACTTTGAGTCTGAGGTGGTCGTCCGCTGAACGGAGATTTCTTGATGGGCTGCACAGAGTGATTAGGTCAGAGAGATAAACAGGAGCAATTCTGTGAATGCATTTGTATATGTAAGGAAGTTGATCTTGTATTTAATGCGATCTGCAACAGGAAGCCAGTATAGTTGTTTTAAGAGTGGAGTGACATGGTCTCGTCTTTTCTTTTTGAAGCCAGGTGAACTGTTCTGAATGCGTTGGAGTTTAGAGATGGATGTGGGTGGAGGGCCAGCAAGGAGCGAGTTGCAGTTGTCAATACAAGAGAATATGGTTGAGGTGACTAGTTTGGCGGTTGCATCTGTCTGTAAGGTAGTTTCTAATAGAGGAGATACGACTGAGTTGGAGGTACAGGTACGGCAGATAGAAGAAATGTTTTTGTTCATGCTGAGTGTACTATCAATGGTCACGCCAAGATTTTTAACTTGAGATGAGAGCAAAATGGAAGCAGAAGTGAGCTGAAGACAGTTTGAAGAGGAAGCTGCTAGCTTTTTTTTAGTGAAAAGAGCCAAAAAGGATTGCTTCAGTTTTGTTGCTGTTGAGTTGCAGTTTGTTTTCTGCCATCCAGTCTTGGACATCGTCTGTGCAGAGGGAGTCTGGAGTGAGTTGTCAGTCTGGTCAGGAGAAAAGCTTTTGTGCAATTGAGAGTCATCGGCGAAAGAAATGGGATGAAGTTGTGTTTGTCAAAGATGTGGTTGAGTGTATAGATAGAAAAGAACAGGCCCCAGTGATTCCTTTGTGCAGTGATTGAATTTGTGTGTGGGTGTGTGTGTGTGTGTGTGTGTGTGTGTGTGCATGTCAGTTACTGTGTTTTATGGCAGACACTGGTTTGCTAATTATTTATTCACTTTTTCAGTGGCCTCTTGAAAAGAAAGGATGATCGAGAAAGAACATATGAGTTCAACATTCGCTTTACTAGTCGCTATGGATACATGCACTTCTACAGTGACGCTGCCTATGTCATGAAAGGCTTCACTATTTCATACAGGTATTTGACCAGTACTACCAGTAGCACTCAAAGCATAAATGCAGAAAAATGCCTGAATTATCATAGCTACATTTATCAAATTATCATTATCATTTTAAATTACTATTCAATTTAAAGTTACTGAATATCATTTGTTGAGTTTGAAGTCATTTATTGTGGAATTTGAAGTTATCGTTCACTCCAGTGTTCTATTGTTAGTTTAGTTTTGCTTTCGTTTTGTTTCTTTGCTTGTGCAAAAGATCATTTATATGCAAAATGCATCCTCACCATTTTTTTTAAAAACTTTGATCTGAGCCATTTTTCTTATGCTTGCGCAGTGTATTCTGTATTTCTTTGTGGTCTGTGTTTGTGCATTATGTATTCATTGCCAGTTAGCGTAGCATTGGAACATTGATGATTTCATTGTTGCAGTGTCGGAGGATGCTATTTGAACTGTTCAGGACAAGGTTCATGTTCTGATGGTGTCTGCCAGTGCTTTACAGGACATTCAGGCAAGGGTTGCGAAATAGACTTGAACCTCTGTCCCAACAACTGCTCTAACGTGGGATCTTGCAAAGATGGAGTCTGTTCTTGTGATCCAGGATACAGGGGTATGTTGTTTGATTTTGACTTTGTAAAGTTATCATATATATTTTTGCTGTTTAACAAACTTTTTTTTTTTGCTCTCAGTTCATCTTTGCTTGGAACATTTTTTTGTGAATGTTTTTTTTTTTTTAATATTTATTTCTTTCTGTTAAAATCTGTAGATGTATATGGGTCTTTCTCAAAAAGCCTTCCCAATTGTGTGACATTTACCTTGAAAAATAAAGTTCAGAGAAGAATTACGGATATTGTAGTATGCCTTGTATTGATTGTTAGAGATTAAAAAATTAATGAAATTAAGAAACAAATTCTCAGAAGGAAGCTGAAAAGTGCTTGGGAAGTAGAAATGGGTGTGGCGGTTAAGCAGATGTGCCTACCGTACGCGCTGGCGCATATTTTTACGAATTTTCAATATAAAATACGACAATACGAGCAATTCCTTTAAAAATCGCATTTTGGTGGGGTACCCAAACAAAAATTTTTGTTTTTTCATCTTGATTTTATATATGTTCCGATTTGCTATTTCCTTTACTTGCTGACCCTAGAACGCATGCGCGAAAGTGAAATCTCGTGCGTAAGAGGTAGTGCGAGACTTTGTATCCGCCATTGTGGAAGCTGCTAAACATGGCGTCGCGTGGCTAAAATTAATACAAGGTTTATAAAAAGGCATTGTATTGACACAACAAAATGCAGAACACTCTAGTATGCTCAGAAAATAAAACGTTTTGCCAATTTCAGCAGAATATACGAAAATAATGATGCATTTATATATATATTCATAATTCATATTAATTAATTGCTCGACAATATGAAGATCTTTTGTGGGGTTATGGAGTAAAATACAACACAAAAATTAATATATTAGTGTGCATTTGTGACCATAACTTGTTGCATTCTATATTATTTTGTTTCCTGAGAATTAAAATATTGAGCTGGAATTAGTATGAATTAATGTTTTGTGAATGTGGCAGTTTTCATGACAATAATTCTCTGATCAAATGTTGCGAGTTGCGCAAAATCTGACATTACACAAAATACACACTTTTCATGCAGCCAGTATACAAATGGTCAGGCTGGGGGGTAGGCACCTCTGGTTAAGGATCAGTAAGACTTTCTAAAAGAAACCTTTTGGTTTTCATGGTATTGCATAGTTAAGTGGGTGACCATTCAGATCTGTACAGTTGAGGCATTGACACCAATCAGAGATTTACATGAGCACTGCATTAAGGTAGTTGGGTACATTGAAATCAAAGTTGATAGAATTTCCTAAAATTAGGTTTATTTTAAAGCAAGCATCCTGAGAATACATAAAATGAAAAAAAAGGTATATTACGCCGTGCTACTTTTCAAGTTAGAGCATACTTTCTGAATTAAACGGTGGCAAACTTGAGAAAAAATTAGTATACTAGTAAACAGCTGCACAGATAGAAAGAAAATGAAGTTTTGAGCATGACAACCACCAGCAAGGTAGAAGAATGCTTTGTAAGTAAAATTTCGAACACTTTTGTGATTGAAAAATCAAATTTCAGTGAGACACTAACACTTTTTAAAATTACAAAAATTTCAGTGTTGTTTTCCATCTGAGACTAAAATTACAATAAATCATGAAATAGTAGATAGAATTGCCTGAAACTTTGCAGGTACAATCATTATTATGATATTGTTATTCACACAAAAAATAAATATAAG
Organism: Oncomelania hupensis; assembly: GCA_036898135.1. Classification (NCBI taxonomy): domain Eukaryota; kingdom Metazoa; phylum Mollusca; class Gastropoda; order Littorinimorpha; family Pomatiopsidae; genus Oncomelania; species Oncomelania hupensis. The sequence continues at coordinate 120,074,044 of CM072511.1, read as the reverse complement.
TCACCGAGCTAAATTTGGATCTTTAGAGGTATACTTACTAACACCCCGTAGTCAAAACTAACTGTTTGGCCAACACCACAATTGACATGAAAAGGTATAAAGAATGTTTTGTTTTTTACCTTGTTCAGTATTCAGCAAAGACTTTGACACAATGTGCCTTGACTGTACACACATTTTCAAGACTCCATGTCTGTTATGTATTGAGCAATCTTAACTCATTGAAGTCGTGCCGTAAACGGTTTGACAGCACTCGCGGTGCCGAGGAGGAGCGTGCCGTAGTTATGTTTACGTCGCATGTTTACAATTTTTTTATAACAGAAAATGAGTACCAAGGGAACTAAGCAATACACATACTTGAAAGAGGTCCTTTTTTTTAAGAGTAGATTGCTTCCCTTTGACCATATTTTTGACAAAGATATTTTTATTTTATTTGATTTTTCTCTAAGATTCCAGTTTTGTTCGGAAAATTTTGTTTTACAATGTTACAGTGAAGTATCATAGTTATGTGACAAATGCCTCTTCAGATTGCGCTTCCATGATTATTTTTGTGTAAAATTCATTTCTACAGTGTTTTTACATCATAAAAACAAGAGAATAAAATATTTTCATAACAAAAAATGGGTGCAACATATAGGTATTGTGCTTCTTAAAAAACCTTTTTTTTTGCAAAAGTGATGTGTTTTTTATGCAAAATATCTTTTTTCTGGAGGATTATAGCAGATTGATGGTAAATGAAATTAAAAATACATACTTTAAACTTTCATTTGCAATTTATTTTATGTTTCTATGTTGTCTAGTACATTTGGTGTGATTTTAAAAAAATAGCCTAAAATCCTGCGACTCTGGAATGATGCCGAGTCTGGCACTCTGCGACTTCAATAAGTTAATAATTCGACGAATTAGAATCAACTGTTTACCTGTCTCTCTTGTTGTAAATTAGATTAAATTGCAGTATTTGCTTTAGATAATGTAGAATGCTATCGATCAGACACCTCATGATGCATGTCACAAAATGGCTTCTCCGGCAGACATAATTTTTCGCACATATTGATATTTAGCACAATAAAATAAATGGAACACAAATATTATTTATTTTATAAAATATTTCTTTCATTTTAGGATCAATCACAGAGCAATCAATCATATCATTAGAGAGTATTTGTGTATGTATTTATTTTCTTAAGTTGGATACCATCTCTGGGCAGTTTTCTGAGAATGACCCATATTTCTCCTAAATATTTCTTTTGGAAGTTGTTAGCAAGCACTAACTCTTTATTTTTCTTCTCAGACTGAAAAATCAGTATCTTGGTATTTTACTCTTTGTATATTAAGATTCAGATCTGTATTTCAACTATTTGTCTGTCTGTACATAAAATCACAGCTGCACATGTTACAAAATAATAGTTAGATAATTACCTCTAATTCCTTCCTCTTCTGTTCATCTGCTCCCAAGTGTTCAGAACTCAGCTGCTCGTCTGGTTCTCAAAATGAAAAAATCTGATATATCATACCCCTCCTATATTCTCTTCACTGGCTTCCTGTATCTTAGAGGATTACCTACACAATCTGTACTTTCTATTACAAGTGTTGTGTCCATGGATTAGCCCCTTCCTACCACACCCCCAGAACATTCACCTACAACCCACCTAGAAATCTTCGCTCTTCCTCTGACGCCCTCATGCTACAAATACCTCGCTAAAAACTCCTCTGCAGTCTTTCAATCCTTCTCAGTGCTTGGTCCTTCAACTTGGAACTCACTTCCTCTCTCACTTTGCAGCTCTTCGAATATGGCCACTTTTAAGTCCAACTTGAAAACTCATCTCTTCCTTAAAAATGTCTGATCTCAACTCCCATCACCATCATTTATTTTGTTCTGATACAGACCACCGCCGTCACACTGCATGCTTCCAACCTCCTCACTTCTTAGTTGCTCTCTTTCTCCCCCTCCCTCCCTTCTCTTTTATAGTTTACTTGTAAATATTATTTTTTTATGTTTGTATAATGTCTTTGCATAATTTATGAGTGCCTCATCTTTTTTTCGCTTCTTCTCGTATGTGTTTTGATTTTAACATTAAGTATAAATGCGTGAGAATTGCGCTTTGAACTGATGTCATTAGGAAAAAGCGCTGGATAAATACCCTTCTTCTTCTTCTTCTTCTTCATCATCTTATTATTATTATTATTATTATTATTATTATTATTATTATTATTATTATTATTATCATCATCTATATCTTTTAAGTGTTAGGTATGATCTTATTCTTAATCAGGTTTCTGATGGTTGATATTATATATTCAATTACCCATTTTGTATGAATGAACAGCCTAAATTAGTTTAATTTATTACTATGTCAGGTGCAAAATGAGATGAAATCTTGAAACTATAAGAATAATATTCTACCATTGATGACATCTCTATTCTATCATTCTATAATTTCCCTATTCTGTCATAATGCTATCTTTTTTTTGTTCTCTCTTTCTATATGCATGTACACGAGTTGCTGGTTTTAGGGTCAGATTGCAGTATGTCGCAAAGTGAGACTTTGTGGGAAGAACTGCAAACAAGCAACCCACCATCTGGTCGAGCATCCCATGTTGCCTTATTGGAAGGAAATATGATGTGGGTTGTTGGAGGCTTCAGCCTAAATAGCAAAGAACAGAACAAACTTGGGAAGTAAGTAAAGAACCACATTGGTTCTAATCTGTTATTTTCCTTCTTGTATTTCTGTTTCTCTTTCTTCCTGCCTGTACACAAACTTTTGATGATGAATTACTGATGTAGAGAGTGAGAAATAAATGACAATTCAGATGTCCTGATCTGGTGACATACATTTGCATACAAATTATGCTTAAAAAATATGTTATGATGCACAGGAGTTTGTACACTCTTCCTGAAAGCTTAAAAGCTGTTAAGTTGCCAAATTCAGAATGTGTGAACTGACACCCAAATGTTTGAGAGAGTGTTTCTTTTAAGTGTCTTTGAATTTGTGCTAAATGTGCTAATTTTGATCTCTGCAAGTAAAAAAAAAAAAAAAAAGTATATATATTTGTGTTGAAAGACATAATTTTCATGTGGATGACGTTATTGTGTTTGATTAGGTTTAACATCACTTCCAAGGCATGGTCAACAGTAACAGAAGCTGGAGACGCATCACAGCAACCTTGGCCTCTCTACGCTCATTCTGCTGTCATGTATCAGGTTAGTATGTTGCCCTGTTGTTGATGTTCGTGATCATGATCCTTCATGAGTCCAAGCTCATGGCGCATGCCTAGTAATCAAAATTGTTCATACTCGTACCGGTCATCAAAATGGTGATGTACAAGTGCGTTTTCTTCTGATAAGTTGACAAGTGAAGATAGCAAACATGTGAGCCATGAAACTAGAACTGGATTATTGCATTACCTTTTCTGTCCCTTGTTATATGCTGTTGTGCTGAACCACTGCGAATCATGAATAAGAAATACGAAGTTGTTGGTCATTTAATAGAATTTGTATGCAATGATGGATGTTTTATTAGTTTGGTAACACAGTTTACTGATAATTGTGCTTTTCGTAGCTGTTCTTGACTATTGCTTGTATAAGTGACAATTTTCTGCCTGTATTTTTTCCCCCCACCAGGGCAATTTGTATGTGTTTGGAGGTGTGCGCAACAGCCAGGTGATCGATGAGCTGTGGCAGTTCAACACGACCACTAGCAAGTGGAAGCAACTCAGCAGCAATGGCTACTCACTATCTGGACACACAGCCCATGTTGTGGGTGATCAGATGTATGTCTTCTTTGGGTACAGCTCCATTTACGGCTACATGAACAACATTCATCTCTATTCCTTCGGTGAGTGAAGACTGAAATTCTGTGTTGTGTGTTTTGGGTTTTCATGTGTGTGCATTGGTTTGCATGCATGCCAGCGTACTACATTCTTGCATGTGCATTTGAAGCTCTTATCACCAACACTCTATCAAAAGCAAACAAAATGCTGGAAAATAGACTGTGCTGTTGTCCTGTATCACCCATGCTCACTGTCTTATTTCCTTTGTGTGTTTTAGCATCCGATCAGTGGCAGAAAGTGGAAACGGAAGGCTCAGTGGTGAAAGGTGGCTATGGGCATGCTAGCGTGTACGATGCCATCAACGAGAAAGTATACATCTTTGGTGGCTACCAGTCTCACTCAGAAACATTGTCAACCAACTACAATCTCACGGACACTCTCTACGTCTTCAACCTTCGGACCAAGGAGTGGTTAGTGCAGTGCGATACATTCTTCATCTTTGAATTCGGCAGCCAAAATTACCTTGAATGAAGAACATGCTGCATTCTGTTGGTGTGGTTGGAATAAGAATTGGTCAGAATACTTTATTGTCTTAATAAACATTACAAGGAGATTTGTGTACAGCGTCCATCTGAAAATCATTTGCAATGTTAGGAACAATTGAAATCGTCATAGAAACATAAACATATTGTGCATTAACACGGGCATTTTCTCTTCAAGGTTGATACTACTGGGCAGTGGTTCACCTCGCTACCTCCACTCAATGGTGCTACTTGGGACGTGGTACTTGCTAGTATTTGGAGGCAACACACACAATGATACTAGCAAGAGCCAGGGAGCCAAATGTTTTTCCACTGACCTTATGCTGTATGACATCAGTGAGTTCATCTTCTCTGTCTCCTTAAATAAGTCAAGGGATTACAGATTAAATACATTAGTGAGATTGGTTAGCTTTTTTATATTAGGTGATCAGTGCACTATGAAATACAAATTACCCTTCCTTTCAAATTCCTTACTTAGGTGCGTGTGTGTGTTTTTCTTCACCAGAATGCAATTCTTGGCACACCATGACTCCACCAGAGATGAAAGGAGCAGCTCGCTTCGGTCACTCCATGCTGAATTACAATGGGTAAGTGTTGGCTTTACTTTCAGTGCATAGTATCAGGCAATATATAGTATTTGTGCCCGAGAGCACCTCCTTCACTGGCAGGTTGTGGGGGTCTGTCAAGGACCTGCAGCTAACAACTCAATTGGTCGAACAACTAGGTAATTGAACGCTAAAGAATAAATAGTGGATCTGGATTCTTGGTTGGTTTTGTGTGGCACAGATCTGACTATTGACTCATATCAATGAATTGTGATCAACATTGATTGATGTAGTACATTGATCTGCTCTAATATCTATCAAATAATATTTTTAACTGCATAAACTGCATGCTGAATGTGCCTTCTGATAATGGAAGCATGACCACACTTTGTAAATCTTCATTATTATTGTTATTGTTGTTGTTGCTGTTGTTATTAAAACTTGCAGTTTCTGTGAAATAAAATCATCCCATACATAAATATGAAGTTGACTAAAATTAATTTTGCAATTCCAGTCTATGAATTCACAGTTGTTTCATGCAAACTCAATCTTCATTTCAGGGTTTTGTATATTTTTGGCGGCTTTGACAGTGTTATGCTGAACGACACGTTGACGGTGAATTTAGGTAAGAGAATTGAAACCATTTGTGTGCGTGTGGATGTGGGCATAGGTAGTTTGTGCATGAGTATGCATTCATACATGTATGTGTGCATGTGTGTGTGGATACTTGCGTTTGTGTGAGTGTGAGTAAAACTATTGGGTTTATGCAGCAGAGAGAAAGTAACAGAAATAAAAGTTTTTTTTATAATTACATTATAAGCAAGAATTTTTTTTTTTAAATTGTTCTTATAGAAAAGAAAAGAATTCTATAGGAATTTAAATTCTAACATTGTGTAAAACAAACAGGAGTGAAACTGAAAGAGGAGTTTGTAGCAACCTGCTAGCAATATTCAGATTAAAGTAGGACTTTTACTTGCTTCTCCTGACATCTAAAATTCCATCTCCTCACACATTTTCTGTAACAATCCCATGTATGCAAGAAGAAATGCTTATAGATTTCCGTAGGGGATCGGCTTTCATTCCGGATCTGATGATTGATGGTGTGAAAGTTGAGCCTGTATGAGTATAAATACCTTGGAACTGTAATGGATAACAAACTCACTTTTGATTCAAATACTGCTGTAATCCACAAGAAATGTCAGTCAAGATTATACTGCCTACAGAAACTCCGTTCCTTAGGCGTCAGTCAGCCTGTTTTGTGTACATTTTACAGATGTTTTATCGAATCTGTTTTAACATTTGGCTTTTTCTGCTGGTATGGAGGTCTAAATGTGAAGAACAAGAATGTGTTTGACAGAGTGGTGAAAGTGTGCGGGAAAGTGATTGGAGAAAAACAGAAGAGTTGTATGAGTGCCGTGCAGTGCAAAAGGCTAAGAGTTTGCGAGAGACACCACACAGTTCCTTGAAAAGCATTATGCTCTTTTACCATCTGCTCGCCGTTTTCTAGTGCCTAAACTTTCCACTGTTAAAACCAAATGCAGCTTTGTACCAAAGTCGATCGAATTTCTGAATAAGTATAAATAATCTGTGATGGTGTGTGTGGAGGTGTAGGTGTGTGCGTGTGTGTAAGAAAAAGAGAGTGCCTTTATTTTTACTATTTCTTTTAATCACTTAATCATTTGTGGTGCTAATTTGTGCAATGACTGCAGTTATGTAGGTTTGTAAAATATAAGTATTTAAAAATACAACATGAATGTTCTTTTCCTTTAATGTAATTAACTTTTTAACCTGTTATCTGTACATTAATATAAGCAAGAAGGAAAATGATATATAGATGTCCAGTAAGAATGTAAAGTGCCAACAGGTGTTATGTTCTCTTCTTTTTTTTTAATTGATTGATGACATCCTTTAACTGCCTGCATAACATGTCTTAATTTCTCAGAGATAATAAAGTTTTCTTGTTTCATGTATCTTGTATGCAAGATATCATATCAATAGGGCCACGTTATGTAATGTTCAGCTGTTTGGCAGAAGCAGCTAAAGTCATTATTTCTCATTTCCTGAAAATGGATGATATCAAATGCTGATCACAGTTAATACAATCTTAACAAATAGAAAGCCATGAATATGATATGTTCGACAACATATGTATGTAACTATGTTTCACGATAGAGGTCACCCTATGTTACACAGGCAACTGCAGTGGTTTTAGCAGCAAGAACGAATGCCTCGCTGCCGTCCCAGGCAAGCGCTGTGAGTGGAGCTTGTTGGGAGTGTGCCAGGATCGCTCCAGTTCTTCATCTCCAGATGATGTCTGCCAGAGCAAAGAAAGTAAGTGACGAGGAAGACTTTGAGAGCAGTGATGATGATGATGATGATGATGATGATGATTTACCATTGACTCTGATGACTTCAGAAATGTTCAGTTGCAAAGTAAATTTTGAAATTGTAATGATGTGGAAAGTCATTATTATATGTATAATGATAATGATATAATTTGTTTTATGGTGGTGGTAAGTTTTATAATGACATGATGACATCCTTGATGATTTGTGTGATGACGAAGATCACCAAGCAGATTTTTCATAGGATGCGAACTTTTTGTTTTATTTTCACCTTTAAAGATAAACCCTTGATATTACTAAGAGCATTTTATTTTGTAGTTGAAGGGGATTGAAGTATGCGCTAGTTATTGATGTTATCAACTAAGAATATGGTTTTATTTTGTGATTGCAGAGGATCGAAGTGTGTGCTCCGGCTACAATCTATGCACAGCTTGTGAGAGTAATGCCTCGTGTTCTTGGGCCTTAGACCAGCAAAGCTGCACATCAATGAATAGTTCAAAGCCTGAGGTATTGAAATTTATCCACTTATAATCTGTTAAATGGGTATTTTTCTAAGCAAAATTACTTTACTTTTTCATGGGTTAGAAATGTGTCTTGTGAAGTTATTGTATTTGGATTCTGCGGGTTTTGCAATTGGGGGACCAGGGTGAGTTTACAGTAAATTTTTTTTTAATATATATAACTGAATGTGGAAAAGAATGAGAGAAAAGAATATTTTCTATCCTTTGGTCTCGTGTTTCCAGCGCCATGAGTTCTTCTCATTGGTCATTTAAGCATTAAATTAAGTTAAATTTAAGTTAGCTGACTGCAGAGTGTACAGAACTGTGCTGCTCGGCTTGTGCTTAAAAAAACTGAAGCGTGATCATGTCACACATCTCTTAATGCAGCTCCACTGGCTCTCTGTCAAGTTCCGCATTGAATACAAAATTGCTGTCCTAGCTTTCCGTCATTTCGACCAGTCACTTCCACCATATCTGTCTGAGGTACTCACTACCTACACTACAGCTCATTCTTTGCGCTTATCAGATAAAAAACTTTTGAAAACACCCTGCGTCTGCTTAAAACAATTGGCGAGCGGTCTTTTAGTTTTCAAGCACCCAAGGTTTGGAATGCGCTGCCTGCCGGTTTAAGACATTGTACTGACCTTGTTTCCTTCAAGAGCTGCTTAAAAACGCACTTGTTCCGCAAGGCGTTTTCTGTGTAAATAGTATGAACAGTAATAATACTTTCTCAATGATGCTGTACATGATGTAGTGCGAATGTTGTGATGATCCGTACGAGCGATGTGTGTAAGCTCATTGAGTTGTTATTCTAATGAAAAATGCGTTGTATAAATGCAATTTATTATTATTATTATTATTATTATTATCATACTTAGTTGGTTAATAAAAGTGTTCATGTGTATGTGAGAGAGAGAGAGCGGGAGTTTACATTAAACTTCAGTTAATGTATACAATAAACGATGTGTACTGATGATGGCATATTTCTTGACCTGGCAGCCAAACGTCACTGTGTGCAAGACTTCAGAGGCAGACTCTGCATGCTCCTATTATCATACCTGTCAGGTTTGCATGGACGATCTGCGCTGCATATGGGACAACACTGCCACCAGCAAGCAGTGCAAATCTCGCACACCAGAGGGTAAGATATTGATCATTCATGGTAGGCATAATATCATATCCTATTCTATCTTATCCTATCCTGTAACTCGAAGGTGGTTGGGACACAACAGATGATCGGTTAACCATCGTTTCTCTGCCCTCGGCAATCCTCATGGCTTCGCTCAGTGTCAAGCCAATCCATTCTCGAATGTTGTCCTCCCACCTCTTTTTCATTCTCCCTCTTCTTCTGCCTCCTTGCACGGGTAGGAAGGTCTTTGCAAGGACTAGTGTTCTGGTGACGTGGCCATACCATCAGAGTTTTTATTTCTTTACCACTGTGAGCGTGTCTTTGTGTTGTCCAGGCTTGTGTGATGGTCTGTCGGACTTCGATGCTAGTGATGTGCTGGGTATAGGAAATGCCCAGAAGTCTTCTGTAGCACCTCATCTCCATGCTTTGTATTCTTCGTTGTAGGTCTGCTGTGAGGGTCCATGTTTCGCAAGCGTATAGGAAGATGGAGATCATAAGGGAGCGCAGCAGCCTTCCTTGGAATGTAGACTTAGGGTCCTGTCTTTTCAAATGAGCTTCAGGGCCGCAGTTGTTTGTGCAATCCTGGAGAGGACTTCCTGTAGGGACCCATTGTCTGATACAATGGCTCCTAAATATTTGAAGCTATGCTCTGTGTTGAGGGATTGGCCTTGGACCTTGATGTCCATGTTGATGCCATTGGTGTTGTTGGTCATCATTTTGGTCTTCTCTGCACTTATTTCCATTCCATAGGCTCTGGAGGTGGTTTCAAGCCTCTGTACCAGCTGTTCAAATTCTTGTTTTCCAAGACATCAATGTTCTCCGCAGAACGGAGGTTGGAGATTGCTCTACCCCCTATGCTGACTGTTCCTTCTTGATCTACCAGGGAGTGTGAAAATTACCGCACCATCAGCCTCATCAGCCATCCCTCCTGAAAATAATAGTTAACAGGTTGAAACCCCAAGTGGAACAAATCATAGCTGAAGAACAAGCAGGATTCAGGGCAGGGCGAAATACCACCACTGAACAGATTTTCAACCTCAGAATAATCTGCAAGAAATACCTACAGCACCAACATCTATATCATATGTTTGTAGAATTCAAGAAAGCTTTTGACCGAGTCTGGCATTCAGCTCTGTGGGCAACCATGAGAGTGTACAACATCAGCCCTAAATTATTGAAGTCATCAAAAGCCTGTATGACAAGGCTACCAATGCAGTCCTCCACAACAGCGCCATTGGGAACTGGTTTAAAACAGCAATCGGTGTGCGTCAAGGATGCCTACTCTTTCAAACACTCTTCAACATTTTCCTAGAGCGCATCATGTCAGATGCCCGGCCTTGCAGTTCACGAAGGTGTGATATATAAGACATCAAAGTCAACTATCAAAGTCTGTTGCAGCTTTTATTATAGTTCTTCTTCTTTTTTTTAATGTGAGGGCCTACAATAATGTTGATCATTCTGGTGCCTAGTTTGTATGGTAGCTAGCATTATATTTTCAAAACTATGCTTTGTCATGTTAGTTATTTATTATTATATGGAGTTTAGCATCATACAACTATTCCAAGCTTTGCCATTATACGGCTAAGGAAACTGTGGGTTTTTTTTTTATGTGTGATAAACTGCAACAAGTCCCGCTGTGATGTCAGATAAATAAGCAAAGAAATAATACAATGATTTGGCATGTTCTGGAACATGTTCTTATCTTATTTTATTCAGAATTTGATTTACCGTTTCTAAAAGTTAACTGTTGAAATATTGTGATTTTGAACAGAACAATGCCTTAACTCTTTTGCTCGATATGCGACGCGTTTTGTTACAGCCCTGGAAGCACAGCAGAACACTACAGTCAACCGCACAGAGCTGCAAGCTGTGTGCCCCAGGCAACCCTGCGCCTTGTACAACACCTGCAGTGTGTGTTCTGCAAACTCATGTATGTGGTGCAGCAACTTGAACGTGTGTATCGACACCAATGCCTACGTAGCTTCCTTCCCTTACGGCCAGTGCATGGATTGGACCACCAAGTCTGACCGGTGTAATGGTCAGTAATTTTAGTGTGAATAAGTGAGACAGTGTATGCTGTATTGTAATTATATAAGTCATGCTTTGTTGGAATTTGATTGGGGTTGCGAGTGTGGTCTTTTGTAGGTGTTGTGATCAGTATAAGTGCAGACAAATGAGACTGTGTATACTGAATTATTATTATGTAGGGTTAGTGGTTCATCTGAGTGTGAATGCTCCGTAGCATTGCCCAACTTCACAAGGATAAAACGTGTTCTGCAGAAATCATTTACTAGGGTCACCATGTTCGAATGTCTGAGAACATTTACATCACTGTTGACGGATGAAACCACCCCTGACTGTGTTGATCAGATTAAGAAAAAAAGTTGCTTATCCAGTGTTACACCAGACTTTCGTGGGCTTTCATGGTTTAAAGTGTATCGGCTTTAAAGATAAATTTATGGGCTTTAGAGATAGAGATACATTTATCGGCTTTAAAGATATATTTATCAGCTTTAAAGATAATTTTTTGGCTACTGTTTCAGGAGTGAGATTTAGCGGTCGCCCGGTCGCCCGAGGCGACTTAAAACTGGCTCGGGCGACCTCACTTTATAATTGAGCCAGCCCGCCTGGCGACCTAAAAAAACAACAAAAATAACTACTTGCAGACTTTTAGAAGCTCGGTCCGAAACGAGAGCGTTTTTAGGTCACTGTTCGTCTGCTACGAGTATGAAGCATATGCGAGCGTTATTTCCCTTTGCCTACTTCCCTTTCGCGCCAAGCACGCTGTCTGCTTTGTTTTTGAAAAAGACAAACTCGCAACAAATTACGTGTATTGTCAAAATTTGTGTTTTATATGTGAACGATTGTCGGGCTGCCTAAAAACCATGCGGACTACCTCACTTTACTTACTAGCTAGCCCGGCGGGCTAGTTAGTCTCCTGGGTTAAATCTCACCCCTGTGTTTGCATGTACACTTATCATGTTTTTCGATCATGGAAGCATGCCAAAGGGTTTTAAAAACAAATACACAATTATACTGTGGATGATGCCCAAAATTGTGAGGTCAGTATAAATATAAAACAATATATGATTTGTATTGATGGTTAATTTTCTCAAGAAAGTGTGTCAAATGTTTCCTTCTGTGTGCATTTGTTACAGCTACAGAGTGTTCCTATCACAAGTCCTGTACCTCCTGCCTGGAAAAATCCAAGTGTGGTTGGTGCAATGACCCTGAGAACAATGGGCTTGGCAGATGTATGGATGGTGGGATGATCGGCAGTTCCAGCTCAGCAAACAGCGGTCAGCAACAGTGTCCTGCTGACCAGTGGTTCTTCCTGCAATGTCCAGGTAAGCAAGGCTTTGACTCACTTACACAGGATATTCTAAGTAAGGGGAAAATGACCAAACACAATTGGCTGTAATTATAAGAAGAACAGTGTTTGACAAATTGTCACTTAAAATCGCTCAATGTGCAATCCAATTTTATATGCTGATTTGCCACGGCAAAGTTGATGAGGTCTGTTTTCGGTTTTCTTCTTTGAGGGGTTACAAAACTACCTCTCTAGCTCTATGGTATAATGTACTGCAATCATCATTGAAGAATTGTGGTTGCTAACTCCAGTGTTTTGAGTATAATAGCAGTTCTCTAACAACTTTTAGTTGTCCACCATTATTTTACTCCAACCCGTGGGGGTGCTGGGGGTTTCTGTATAAATAGTATCCCCACTTTATGGAAATTTAGTGCTTTATATTCCCACTGTCGCTGTCTTTTTCATTTGTTCTTTCTCATTCCTATTCTGTTCTATCAATCTACTATACTATCTTCTTCACTATACCAGTCACCGACCTTTTTTCTTGAAAACTCTTCCGGGACAAAACTTTTCATTTGTGTGTGAGGTCTGTTGTATCAGCTTGGAAATATTGGACGCTTTCTGCCTAATGGTTGCTAAGGCTTCCTATGGTATTATTATTTGGCAATGTAAGCATTTTATATGTATGTGTTTTGTTGATATTTTATAATGATGTTTGTATTCTATTTTGCTTTTGTAAATGGGGGTTCGATAAATATAGTCTCAGCATCTCCTGCGTGAGATGCCTTTATTGTAAAGTGACTGGCTGGTGGAGTGCCTTCAGTGTTACCATTAGGGTTGTTTCGGCAGATCTTTTATACAGATCAGAGGAGAGTCCTCTTTCAGCCAAGTTGTGGTCCTGATTTTGTGGTCTTGATTTGGCTCTTTGCAGTCCGCTTTACCCTGTCAGCAATGAATAACTAACCAATTATTATTTTACTGAACATACGCAAATACTAGTACATTCAACCCTTTTTTATATTTTCTTGAATATTTATTTAATTATATTTCTGTCTATTGTTGTGCAGCCTGCCAATGTAATGGGCACTCCCAATGTGTAAATGACAGTGTGTGTGAGTCATGTCAGACACCAACTACAGGCTCACAATGCGAACAGTGTCTGCCTTTCTACTATGGCAATCCAGTCAACGGAGGAAACTGCAGTAGTATGTACTGTCTTTTATTTTTGGTTTTCTTATTGTGATAATAGTAATAGCAGTACTAGTTGCGGTTGTTGAAGAATGGTAGTAGGAGGAGTACTGTGCACATGGGATAATTTCTGCAGACGAGGAACTCAGATTGACTTCATGATATTCGATGGGGTTTGGTTCGTGTAAAGGTTGATTCCTTTTTAAACTGAAAACTGGGTGGTTATAGTTTTAAATAGGTATGTTCTTGACATTAGAGGATAAGAATTGTTGATATTACACTTCATAATTAACTTTTATTTGCCAGTACTGTTATTCGTGCAAGAGCTAAATAATTAACTGAGCTGTTTATATTTGCAAGCTTTAAGGAAATTATGGCAGCAAAAAGCACTTCATTGTTGTTGACAAGAGAATTTAAGGATAAGTGTGTAAATGTTGCACATTTAAAAAAAACAAACAAAAAAACTATAATTTCATCTTTTCCAGCAAAATATGTCTTTTTTTTTAGTCATTTTGTCTGTAATAAAAAGAGTATTTTTAGGAGTTGCAGTCATTTGAGACACCATTTTGTCTTCCTCTATTCAGTAAGGAGTATTTAAGAATTAGTCTTTTATGTTCATATTGCAACGTGTCTGTGTGTGTTTGCAGAATGCCAGTGCTATGACCAAGCAGATAGCTGCAGTCCGATAGATGGTCAGTGCTTCTGTCACACGCGTGGTGTTACTGGCAAAAACTGTGACAGGTATGAAATGCTTTTGAAATATTGTGTATTGAAATATGTAATGTTGTATAGTGCATAATGTATTATATATTAAATGTTGTATATTGAAATATTTTGGTGTTTCGTGAGTGTTTTGGTTTTTGAACAGATAAATCACATTGTTTTTCAGTTTATTTTGTTATTACTAACAGTGTCATGGTGTACTATGAGTGAGTCTCAAGTTGCATAATGAGTATAATTATACAGCTTAGAAAAATGCATGCATTGTTAAAACGTAAACTGCACAGAGTAAATGCATTGTTAAAATGTAAACTGCACAGAGTAAATCTCTAGTTTGATTCAAGTGGTGTTTGAAGTAAGTTATTATTACTTTGTTTAATTATTAATAGTATTATTGGCTTGTTGTTCTCTTTGTACTAATTTTTTAAGGCTGTGAAATATTCTTCTAGGTGCCAGTGTTTTATTTGTGTGAATTTTGTTGGAACTGTTCAGTATTTCATTTCAGATGTGATGACAATCACAAGTACTTTGGGGACCCCAAGAATGGTGGAACTTGCTACTGTAAGTACAGTTGTAACAAAGTCTTTACACATTTTAGGAAAGATCATTGCAACTAACCTTCCCCAGATTAGAGCAGCAAACCTTCCCCAGATTAGTATTGCAATGCCGTACAAAGACTTTTTCATTAGCGTTTTGAGTTTTGTCACAAAATGGTGCTTCGGAAAAGTCAGCAGATAATGCGATCATGCAGTGTTGTGTTTTCAGATCGCTTGTCCACTGACTACCAGTATTTGTTCAACTTCTCCAAAGGAGAAGACATCAACTACACTCGAGTCAACTTCATCAGTGTCCCATCCTCTGTGAGTCTTCTTTATTGAACTCTGTTGATTTTGATGGTTGAGTCTAACATACTGTAATTATGCATGCAATTTTAGCGTGCTTAGTGAGTAGTTTGTTTCCTGCCATATTACCAAAGTTGAATAGCTCAGCTTAGCAAATTGACTAATCTTATTACATTTTTATGTTTATTTTTTGGTAGCAGGGAATACATATTTTTGCACATTACACTTTTAGCAGGGTTAAAATACATATATTTGCACAATGCACCATTGAAAAATGAACTTTATGTTAGGTTTGATATGTACCTTTCGTGCTGAAGCTTTGTTTTTGTTTTGTTGTTTTTTTCTGAAAATTATCTGGTGTGTTCTGTATGCTTTCAGTCTGATCGGGATGTAGACTTCACACTCAACTGCTCTGGCTTTGCTCTTCTCAACATCACTTTTAGGGCCAGTAAGTCTGGACAATTTTCCATCGGTCTCTTCTTTCTTTTTAAAATCAAGTTTGCTTGTGTCTTGGTCTTTTAAAAGTAAAATAAAAGTTGATGTAGGATCTTAAAAAGATTTTCTGGTGATAGCAAGTAATTGCTTCGTAAAAGTTGTAATGGTCTGGGATCATGGCAAGTATATACAACTTGAAATATCAAAACATTGCAATTTTTACCAGCGAATTTTCATTTTAACCTATTACAGGTTTTTATGACATTTTGTCCTGTCACCTTTCTAAAAATAGGTTTATAGTGATTGATAGGGTTGTTTTGCAAGTTTGAACTTTTACTGGACTGGTAGCTTGTGTAGAACGTGTGTGTGTGTGTGTGTGCACATGTATACATGTTTGTGTGTTTGTATGCATGCATGTATATTCGTTCGTTATTTGGGTGTCAAGCTAGAAAGTTCTTTGTCCATGCATGACCACATCAGTACCATCTGTCGTGTGTCCTTTCTTGAGCTTCGGCGTATTGCATCCTTGAGGCAGTTTCTTTCGAGGGATGCATGCACACAGTTGGTCAGCGCTTTTGTGACATCCAGACTTGTTTATTGTAATTCAGTGCTAGCTGGTCTCCCCATTGATGAAGTTAGCCGACTGCAGCGTGTACAGAACTGTGCTGCTCGGCTTGTGCTTAAAAAACGGAAACGTGATCATGTCACGCCTCTCTTAATGCAGCTCCACTTCCGCATTGAATACAAAATTGCTGTCCTAGCTTTCCTTTTACTTCGACCAGTCACTTCCACCGTATTTGTCTGAGGTACTCACTACCTACACTACAACCCGTTCTTTGCGCTCATCAGATAAAAAAAACTGTTGAAAACGCCCAAGCGTCTGCGTAAAACAATTGGCGACCGGTCTTTTAGTTTTCAAGCACCCAAGGTTTGGAATGCGCTGCCTGCCAGTTCCAGACATTGTACAGACCTTGTTTCCTTTAAGAGCTTTTTAAAAACGCACTTGTTCCGCAAGGCGTTTTCTGTGTAAATAGTATGAACAGTAATAATTCTTTCTCAATGATGCTGTACATGATGTAGTGCGAATGTTGTGATGATGCGTACGAATGATGTGTGTAAGCGCATTTCTAATGAAAAATGCATTGTATAAATGCAATTTATTATTATTATTATTATTATTATTATATGTATGTAATACTTTCTACCACATGGCTGCATGTAATTATTTGTATTGCAGGGAACCAAGCAGAGGAACAGGTTATTACCAGCAGTCATGAGTGTGACTACTACCGCACAAAATTTGAGCACAAAGACTATGCATTTGGTGGCGATTCTAACAGCACCTTCTACGTTTATGTCTATGCCTTTAAAACGCCCTTTTGGGTTCAGGTATGTTAGTCTTTTTTGTCACTCCTTACCCACAATTTTTGTTTGTTTCAATGGGAAGAGGAGGAAGAATGGGAAATGTGGAGGAATGTGTGCTTGAGAAGGGTAACCAAGTTAACATGATTTAAATAATTTAATTTATGTCGTAGTAAAAGTTGATACAGAAGAAAGATGTTAAAGGTAGAACTGGCATAGAAAATGAAATTGAAGTGATTTAAATAATGTAATTTTATGTCATAGTGCAAGATGATACAGAAGAAAGATGTTGAAGATAGAACTGGCTTACAAATGAACATAATGCATTTCACTTGAAACATAATTTATTTCATTGTACGTACATAATAGTTCATATATGATATGTCATGTTCTTATTTTCTAAAATTTTGGGATGTAGACATTTACCTGTTTCACTGTGTTTGGTGGTATAAACTGCCTAAATTTAAAATGGGATAGTGAACTTGAACTTAGAGATTGGAGTTGTTTAACTGACCTGCATAACTAGGCTGTTTAGCTTCTGGCATTTCGGAATGTTTAATCTAGTCTTGTGAATCATGTCATTGCCAATGCTGTGTTGATGCTATTGTCATTTTTCTTTCAGATCTCCTTCTCACAGTTTCCCAAAATAGATCTTGTTCACTTTTTTATAACCTTCTTTAGGTATGTAAACTGTTGGACAAAACGTTGTACAGCAACACTCCGTACCAACAATTTTGTCCGCTTCCATGTGTTGGTTTTATGCATGCTGACGGTGTTGCATGTTTGGCGTTTGGTTAGCTGTTCACTGCTCAATGCATTACAGGTTAAATTGTCGGGAGTAACACCAAACTGTATGCTGCCAGTGTCAAGGTCAATAAAGACTCATTTTCGAGCTATTCAAGGACAGTCATGCAGATCTTTGTTTATTGTTAAATTATGTTGTGGTTCATTCATAAACCTTCCTCGTGAACAGCTACACAAATGCATTATCATTAGCATGTTGTGTGTGCCAAGCCAGTGTTAAATGTTTATGGGTCGGGATGAGAAGTCATTTTTGATATTTTCTGTACTATTATATAATTTTTTGCACTGTTTTTCCTAATGGTGTGTGCTTATTTTCTTCATTATAATCGTAATAGCATAAGGGCTTGGTGCCATGAAACGCAGCTTTGGTTTAATTCTATAAGCTTTGGGTTTGGATGGTGTATAATTTTAGCAGATGTTCATTTCAAAATTGCTCATCTGGGTATTTTGATTTAGTGTGTACATTTTTTTAATCATATTGGAAGTCTGTAAATATATATATAATTTTTTTTTTTTAAGTTCTTGCTGAAGGTGGCAAAATACATTTCTATGCCTTTGTTGAAAAACAACCAACTATTAACATAGCATGCAGGAAGCGAAATCAAACCTTTGTTTCAGTCACCCATGTCAAAGCTTAGGATAGTATAAAAAGATGGATAGACACGCAAGTATCAAATACCCGTTTTCCAATAACATGAAAACAACAGAAGACACTGGCCAGACATTTATTCACACGTTGATAGGCAGCTTTGGGAAACGGCACTCACCACTCTAATCCTAACCCCCAACCACACATACTTTCCCCCACCACCACCTGCCCCATTTTTTGTAAGTAATGCTTAAGACAAATGTTTAAAGAGTCTTGGTTTATTATCCTTCTCATAGACAGTGCATATTGTTTCGTTGATCATTGTATGTACCCGTCAACATTGGCACAGGAAAGGCACACACACACATTTCTGTTGTTAATATTACTTTTCTTGTTTGGCCTAGATGATGTCGCCTGCTTTAACTCCAAATGACTGCCAGGCTCAGCGCCTAAATTGGGAAACTTTTTATTTTTAGTTTTAAATTCCTTGCATCCTGCAGCAATTTTTTTATGGTGTTTAATTTTGTTACTTTCAGATTTCTTTTGCTCAACCTCGTCAGTTAGATCTGCTTGTATTTTTTATCGTTTTCTTTAGGTAAGTTTGTTTTGAGTAGCTTAGCTTTCTTGCACACACATACTCATTCACATCACTTCCTTCTTTTCTGCAACTTATGCTTTAACATACATATCATATGGTATTGTACTTCCATTTTTTCTGTAAAAAAATATTTATATATTCTTCCTATCATTTTTTGTTATGTGTGTGGGGGGGGGGGCAAGAGGGAGAGAGGGAGGGGTAGAAGTATACTGACATGGGGAGGAGAGGAGGGATCCAAAAATTCAATCATAATGTTCGGGAAGATACAATATGATTCTGAATATTGATTTCCCTTGTTATAACATTTAATGGAAAATTTTGCCTGAGAAAGAATAAATATAATTACATGTTTTATGTATACTCGTCACAGAATTTGTAGTTGTTGTTTCTAATCATCCACATTTTTTATATTAACTGTTTGTATATAATTTTGTGTAGTGAACAGTTCTGTTGTGAGTTCATGTACAATATGTACATTTGCATGGGATATGGCATTGAACATTTGTTATATAGTTTGTGGTTTATGGTTACATGGGTGTGCTGTGTATTTTAGATGTATTGTGCAATTCATTTTATTAGAATATTAGACTCTGCATGTCATTTATGTGTACCCAAATTTTAACAAGTGTATTATAAAGTACCATTTTTCTTGATGATAATAATAATGATAATGATGATGACGATGACAAGAAATGATGATGATGTGAGGTTATGTTGCATATACATAGCATGCTAGATTCATGAATAAAACAATACATAAATCCGATAAGAGTATAAACTGAGGTCTAGTCTGTACACTAACACATTCCATTTCTTAAAGATCCTGATGCTCATGTCCTAGATGAGTGAGTGGTATAAACAGGTCTAGTCTGTACACTAGCACATTCCATCTCATGGACTTTAAAGATCCTGATGCTCATGTCCTAGACGGGTGAGTGGTATAAACTGAGGTCTAGTCTGTACACTAACACATTCCAGCTCATGGACTTTAAAGATCCTGATGCTCATGTCCTAGACGGATGAGTGCCAGCTACATATATACAGGCAACAAGGACTTGGTCCTTGCTCCCTCGTATCTGGGTCACCCAGGATTGTGCTCAGTCTTCTGGGGCATCAAACAATGTGCCTAAGGCTGCAAGTGAGCACCTTGAGTTAGATCGCTTATCTGCCAGCACCTTGAGCAACTCTTTGAGTGGGAAAGTGCTATGTAAGAACCATAAAATAAATACATTATTAAATAGGTCAATAGTGTTGAACAGTAAATTGATACAAATGAATAGTTGAACTCGCACGCTGAAAAAAAAATAAAAGATATAAAGAGTTGAATGAATGAACTGTCTGAACAGAAGTGGATGGTTTTATTTCTAATCCATTATGTACTTTTGGATTGTATTTGTACGTTACATTTGTGGATTTTTTTCTGTTCTTCAATTTCAGTTGCTTCCTTTCACTACTGCTTATTGCTGCTGCGCTATGGAAAATTAAGCACAAATATGATAGCTATCGTCGTAGACAGGTATGTTTGGAAGCTGACTCCTACCTCTCCTACCTCTCCACCTTCTCTGTCTCCTCCTCCTCGTCTTCTCCTTGTTCTACTTATTCTTCTCCATCTTCTTCTTCTTTGTTCACATAATCCATCATTTTCTGGAAAGTGCATTACAAGCGCCATTCATTTTTTTACAGTTGGAAAAAACAGATTGTAGTTAATTTTTTAGTTTTTAAAAAGAAAGTTTCTGCTATTTTCTTTATCTTAGTTTGGCCATTATTCATTGCTATAATATATTCTGCACTCACATTGTTGTGCATCATGGGGTGCAGTTTATTGCTGGGCACATTTTAAAGTTCTTTTTTTTATGAGTTTAAAACTGTATTGCATTATATCTCTCACAATCTTCATCTTATTTTGCATTTCCAACTTTTATACGCTCTAGCTGAGTTGGAGGTGCGGACAGTTTTATATCTTCTTTTTTTTCTTCACTTTATCTTCTTCATTCTCCCCCTTCCTTTTCCCCTGTTTCTCTCTCTCTCCCCCTCCTCCCTTCCTCTCGCCTTCCCTCCTTAATCTCTCTTCCTTTCTCCATCTCTCTCTGTCTTGTCTCTTATCTCTTTTCCCTTTCCTTCCCGCTCATTTTATGCCCCCTCGTACACATGCATGACGATATTGTCAGACTAGTATCTATAGCAGGCATGGTTTGATATCAGGTCACACAACATATAATAAAACAATAATTATTACATGAATTATGTTGATCCGTTGCTTTGAATGGTAGTTGTGTATTTTGTTTTAGCAAATGATGGTTGAGATGCAGCAGATGGCAAGTCGTCCATTCTCCAGCCTCTGTGTGGAAATGGACAAGAAACCAGTCGACATTGCAGTTGGGGGAGTGCCCGAGAGGAAGGAGCTCCGAGATCATGTGGACTCGGCCTTGAGGCGAAGGAAAAAGGTACACATTGTTAATAACCTTCACCCTACATTTAAGTAATTTTGACCTTAATCCATCACCATGCATTATTTTGCCTGAGGTCCTTTTTGGCTCCAAATTGATTTTTATGAATGGGTAGGAACAAATAACAAAATTTGCTTTAAAACACTTTGTTGTTGTTTTAATAGGAAGAGTGTTACTTGCGTCAGAATTCAAGTTCAACCTCGATTGGTTACAAAGATATAAAGCAATAAAAATCTAATCCATTGAAATGGTATACAGCAAAGATTAAAGAAGATGAGTTTTTTTTTGTTTTAATTATAAATTTTGACATCAGTTGCTTACTATAGAAATTCTGTTTCCAGAATGACACATTAATCTAATGTTAGCGATGAAGCATTTATTTTGTAACCGCAAACAGTATTTTCCTGCACTGTGATATCATTGTTCATGTGGTAACATTATTTGCTGTGCTCTATAGCTGTAACACATTCTCCACAGCTTGCCAACAAGCCATCTGCTATAGCAATAGAGCCGCTGACAGGCAACAAAGCGGCGGTGCTGACGCTACTGGTGCAGCTGCCGGTGGGTGACGCAGACTACTGCCCGGCTGGTCAATGCGGCATGGCTCTGGGCAGTACCCTAATTGCCTTCTGTAAGTTTATTGTTGGTCTTCATAGCTGTTTGTCCTTTGTGTGTTTTTGTACTTGATCTTACGATATTAATGGATATTCTGCCAGTGTTCTTTTCAATCTCATCACAGTGGTTGTTATCTGTGTGCTTGATCTTTCAGTTCAATTTTAGTATTTGATTCAGTTTTGGCACATGATCCTATTCCAGGAAGATATGCACATGACACTGGCACAGTCTAAACACGTTAAGCTGGCATTGCCTGAACTTACAATATTTTACCATAACTCATGGAGCTAACAGTTTACCATTACACATTCCTTTTTTAACACCAGAGATCAGATGACTAGTAATTTTGTTCACAGTGCTAATTTTTAGAGTGAACCTTGCGCTAATGAATTCACATTGGATTGAAGAGTTGTGCTAAAATGTAATTCAGGTGCAACAGTTGATCCTTATTTCTCTTAGGCATAAAGGCATGCTCTTGATGAATGTTGTATGTATTTGTGCATGAGATAACAATATTGGCTTGTCTGTGTAGGTTATAAAATTCACTTTCATTATCAATCAGTGCTTCTTTTCCTGTTTTGCAGCGAGCAACAGAAAGCAAAGCTTGGAACATATCAAGGGGGACAAACCCAAGATCAGGAAAAACATCTACACGCAGTCACAACCAGACACAATGGCTTGATGATTAAACTAATTATCTGCACGTTCGCACACAAATGCTCAGGGTGAGAGAGGAGAATATGTCACCAGTGCTGGGAAGGAGAGTGGATTATGTCACAAGACTCAGAAGGAGAGATAGAGTGAGAAACTGAATAGATCACAAATGTGCAGGGAGGGACTGAATGTATCAACTTTAATAATTTTCTGCAACTTTGGATTTCCAGACCCTTGGAGTAGCTGTCTTAGTACTTGTGGAGAAAAATAATCGAAACAAGCAATGGTTTTCAGCAACATTCATTTGCACAAAATGCAGTGTGTTTCATATTTTATTATGAGGGCTTGTAAAATATTGTAAAGTATATCTAACGTGTAAATAATTTTAATGTAAAGTACGTAAAGTCTTGTTTTTCAAGAAGATTTGACAAGCTTTCTTAACTAAGGGAAATTCACGTAGCCTCTTGTAAAAAAAATAATCTCAATATTAATTCACGAACAAATAAGCTATAATGGTAAACACTGGCGAAAATATTTTTTCCTCCACTCCCTACCATTCCCTCTATCCTCCGCCTCCAACAGATTGGCAGTAAGTCAAACCTACATAATGGGCAACCTGGTCTAAATCTGGTGCCTGGTGCCAAAGATTCTTTGCTGGATCCAGGTTCATTCAAAGTAGATTGTTCAAATCAATTGATTCCACATCAAGATTATAGAATTCATAGTGATTGTGTGTAAGCCTTGTAACATTCATGCATATTTATCTCATCCTGCAATATTTGGTTTGTAAATTGTAAAACTATAATTAGTCAAATCCAATATTGTATTATTTGTAGTGTGAAAATGAAGTTGAAGTGTAAGAAATGCCCGTGTGTACTAGTTTTATTGTCACCGGAGTATGTTTGTGTGCAGATTTAAAAGAGGATTTGAAATTGCGATAGTAAGAATAACATTTTGCTATTATTTTTCTGGAAGAGTTTTCGGTCACACTGCCCAGAAGATTTGTGGTTTATAAATATGTCTTTCACTATGTAAGAAAACTGTACAAAGATAATTTTTGCCTGTTGTGCTTCTGAAATGCATTGGCTAAACGTTTGCCTGTTTTTGAGGCCTGATTGAATGATGAAGCTTGTAATGGTGGCTGTGAAGATGAGGATGATAATGATGAAGATTTTGATTACGATATTGCATGCGTGAAGTGTGCATACCAACCTCAAATATATCATGCTGTGCGTTCACGATGGTTATCCATTTTATATAATAATTATTATACTTATGAGGTTCCAAATGTGGCTTTCAGAATCCTTTTTGGTGGCGTGAATTATTAGATAATATTCAGAGCTGTTATAGGTTTTTAAATTTCGCTGTTCTGGTTTTGTGTGTGTGTGTGTGTGTGTGTGTGTGTGTTTTGTTTTTTGTTGTTGCTTTTTACAAAAACGCAAAACTTTTTTGTGTCTGTATTGTTTGTTTTCTTACATCACCTATATAATTTTAATGTTATATATGTATATTGATGGTGAGGAGAAGATGGTATTTGCCTTGTGTGTTTTGTATGTGAATTTGGGTTTTCTACAGTACTAAAGCACAGAAGAATTTAGAGATGTATCCTAAATCTGTACAGAGAGAGGGGGTGTGTGTGTGAGCGTGTGTGTGTGTTTGTTAGACTTAAAGCTAAACTTGTATTTATCATTAATATCTTTCTCATTTCACTCAAATACTGTTCATTGGATCCAACTATCGTTACTACATTTACGCTGATCTCTTCAAAATTTGGGAATACACAAGTAGAACAAAGCAAATGAAATTGTTGAAGTATCTTTTTCAGTGTTGAATCCAGAGTGCAAACATTCTACTATTGCTTGTACGTGGCAAATGTGAGCGCCAGTGAGCCACTGCCATTTTTACTCTCTTTCTCTCCCAAAAATAACGGACTGTGAAATTCCACTGTGCTTTTTTTTTTGCATTCACTTGGGTTCTATTCTCAAGTAAAAGGGAGCCTTTTATCCCCATTTTAAAAAATAAAGTTTAGGTTCAAAACCTTATAATAATTTTTTAATTATTTTTTTTTATACATTTGTAGAATACTTCACAGCTTACTAAAGAATCGTTTATAGTAATCATTCATGAAGTTGTTGTTATCATTCTTCTTACATAGCTACTTACAGCTCAAAAGCTGCCAAGGCACTGGCCCAAATACATTCACTTAAACGTTTTATCAAGGTTTATTAGTAATAGACATCTCCTTGAGGATCTTCTTGGAAAAAAATGTCTGTGCCATGAGTCAAGCTGTACTTTGACTTGTAAAGATGCATTCCAAATTCACCACATAATGTTCTGTATCATTTTCATCCATGTGGACATTCTAATATTTCATATTGTCATTATATAAAATTAACCTTTGTGGTTTGAGAATATTAATATTATAGATAGTGAATGTACAGTGGGATTTTTCTTGCAGAGTTCTGTTTCATTGAAGGTGCCTATGAATAGCATAAGGGTTACCCCCATTGGGCTGCCGGGCTTTTCTGTATAAATAGTATCCCCCCTCTTTGTGGAAATGTAGAGCTTTAAATTACCACTGTTTCTGTCATTCTTATTTGTTCTTTCTAATTCCTAATCTGCTCTATCAATCTACTATCTTCTTCGCTAGAAGAGTCACTTGCCATTTTTTCTTGAAAACTCTCCCAAAACTCCTCATTTGTGTATGGAGTTTGTTGGGTCAGCTTGGGGATATTGGACGCTTTCTGCCAAATGGTCACTAGGGCTTTCTATGGTATTATTATTTAGCAATGTAGGCATTTTATAAATATGTGTTTTGTTAATATTTTATAATGATGTTTATATTCTATTTTGTTTTTGTAAATGTGGTTCGATAAATTAGAGTACAGCCTCAGCGTCCCCTGCATGGGATGCCTTTATTGTAAAGTGACTGGCTGTTGAGTGCCTTTAGTGTTACCATTAGGGTTGTTTCAGCATATCTTTTATATGGATCAGGGGCAAGTCCTCTTTCAACCAAGTTGTGGTCCTGATTCGGCTCTTTGCAGTCCGCTGGACCCTATAAACAATGACTAACTAGCTAGCATAAGTGTTACTTATTCCCTCCCTGTGTCCATGAAATATATTTTCAGTGACTCTGTACATAATTATCATTTTCAGTGATTCTGTACATAATTATCATATTTAAATGTTGCTGACAGTGAATTTGTTTCCTTTAAAATAAGGTCAGTAATTTGAAGAAAAGTGCAATCTTTGGTAATATTTGATTCTTTTTTTTTTCTTATAAAAATATGCACAGGAGATACATATTTTTATTTTCCTTTTTGTCTTCACTGATGACGAATATACTAATCAAGTTATTTAATTTAATAGACAGGACATTTTGGAGATTCGGTTTTGTTGTCAAACAGAAAGCAAATGCTTGCTTCTTACCATTAGACGTTGATACATTTGATTGAAGTGTAGTTGTGGCAAATATAGCTTGAGATAACTATGATACTTGCTACTTATATTCAGATGTATATTGTAGGCAGCTATGAACAATTTGCTGTTTCTGCAGTTATCAGTGTAGAATAAGAACTGGCATTCTTTAGAATAAATCCTCTTGAAGAAAACCACAACGAGCTGAATGTTGACAGTGAAATTGTACATAAAAGTGGGTTGGTTTGTGTGCAAGCACTCATTTGGTGTTTCCTATTGGGTGTATTGTGTTTGTCTTTCTTTGAGATCTGGAACCATTTCCATGTGATTTACGCTTAGTGGGTGTAGGTTTGTGCATTCGTGTGTGTCTGACTGACTGACTGCGTCTGTAAGTATTTCTAGTGGTATCAGAATGTGATTCAATTTGACTTAACATTGATGTCTGAAAAATGTATTGTTTTTAGTCTGAAAATTGGATGTTAATGGTAAATGTTAAGTGATGAACAAAAATTTAAAATAAAAACTAGAAGTTTTGCAAGTAAATCTTATTTTTTTATATAAAGTTATTGTCAAATATTTTATAAAGCAAAGTATAAGTAATTTAAAGAGCTACTTAATATTTAAACTCAGTTTGTGTTTTCTCTCCGATCACACTATAATTTTGTTTGTATAGCATATCAAAATTCTCACATTCTTCTTCCTTGTGTACTGGTGCTTTTTTTCTTTCTTTGTTGTTGCTGATTAACTCCAAGTGCTGGGCTAAGTAAGCTTATATCGTTATTTTATGTGTGGAAATATAACATATGGATAAATAGAAATATTTAGCACAAATGTCATAAGATATTCAGCAGATATGTTGTAATATGTAATATTAAATTAACTTGCCATTAGGTAGA
Source organism: Oncomelania hupensis (assembly GCA_036898135.1). Taxonomy (NCBI): domain Eukaryota; kingdom Metazoa; phylum Mollusca; class Gastropoda; order Littorinimorpha; family Pomatiopsidae; genus Oncomelania; species Oncomelania hupensis. The sequence continues at coordinate 120,047,338 of CM072511.1, read as the reverse complement.
CCGTAACTTTGAATGTATTCGGGTGTCATGATAGTGTGTGATTATAGATATGATTCTTGTAGGTATTTTTTCCCATTCGATCAATCTTTGTACAGCAGGTGATTTATAGGTTGTTGTGTTATTTTCCTTTAGCCATTTCATTGCTTTTGTTTACAGTTTTATTTGTACAGAAAATTGTCAATGTGTTTTGTTCTCACTCGACTTTTTGTCATTTGCCCTCATTTCATTTAATTTTATTGTCCTATTTTGCAGAAGATTGGGCGATTTTATTTAACGCCAAAAGCCTCATATTTGCTTCTTCTCTCTGAACAAGTCTTTTGGTAATGTTATTCTCTCACTGTGCTTGTTCGCATCATGAGCTTGTTTTTGAAGACTGTTGACATGTAATGCGATTGATGTGGATGAAAGATAATTATGTCATGACACACCAACTGTGATTTTTACTGACATTTTTTGGCAGGGACAAAATGACTTCTCATTTAAATTAGTTATTTTGTACATATTTGGGCAAAAGCTACCTTACTTTTGAAGTGTTAAATAACATTCATTTAATTATCGACCATCATCTGAACAGGGGCAGATTATGCTCTTCAAGAGGAGGGGGTTTCCTGATTACCTTATGTAACATTATTAGACTACTAATAATTATGTACCACTGCATATTGCTACAGCCGAGTTTTGTTGTCCTCTAAACAGCTTTAATTTGCCCTAATTTTTAATTTTTTAAGTTTAGGTTTTTGTTCAGCTGGAGTTTGAAGTCACAACCTATGAAAAAGTTAAATGAACATCTCGCTAAAACCCTCTGTCCCATTTCAGTCTGCCTATCGTTCTGATCATTCCTTGCACTGAAACTGCGTTCGTCCATATTTTAAATGCCCACTTGCTCGACACTGACTCTGGAAACTTTTCCGTCTCACTCGTCTTGACCTCTCTGTTGCCTTTGATACCATTAATCACTCTTTTCTCTTTAAATGTCTTGAAAAAATTTTGGGAATTTCCGGCTCTTCACTTAACTGGTTCTCTTCATATCTTTCTGACAAGTTTCAGTCTTTGTGAACAGTACCAACTCTTCTCCAGTCCTGCTTACCTGTGATGTTCCTCATTGCTCTGTTCTTGGCCCAGTTCTGTATACTTCTTCTCTCTCTGACATCATCAAAAATCACCACATCAATCATCACTTCTAGGCTGACTATAGCCAACTTCATGACAGTGACTCTCTTGAAAATGTTCCACACCTTCAAAGGACTCCTGACTGTTTCACTGACATACAAAACTGGATGACTGCCAACAAACTTCTCAACTCAATGCTCACAAGACCAAAGCCATACTCATTGGAACCAAACATAAGCTTTCTTCTATCTCTACTGATTCCATTTTTCTTGGACATAGCACAATCCTCAGTTCTTCTTCCGTCAAAAATCTTGTTTCATCATTGACGAAACCCTTTAAATGCATAACTTCATTTACAAAACCTGTCAGTCATGCTTCTTTCATCTTCGCCGTATTAGACTTATTAGTAAGTACCTCACCACTGATGTCACAAAAAAAGCTTATTACATCTCTTATCCTTTCACGACTGGACTACGGCAATTTACTTCTTTCTGGTTTGCCTGCTTCATCCATCCACCTCCTTCAAAGCTTTCCAAATTCTGCAGCTCGCCTGATCTCGAAGAAGAAACGGTCTGATCACATCACTTCACTGCTCTCCTCCCATCACTAGCTGCTTGTCTAACACAGAATACTCTACAAAGTTAACCTTCTCTGCTTCAAGTGAATCAACGGTTCTGCTTCTTCCTACCTTTTAGACAGCAGCCATCTGTACACACTATCACGCAACCTCCGCTCAGCTTTTGATCCTCTGACTCTTTGAGTCCCTCGAACCCAACTTGTTTCTGCCAGATTCTGCTCTTTCTCTGCCTTTGAACCATCTGTTTGGAACCAATTCCCACATTCTATGCGCAGCAAACCCTCAATCTTCTCCAACAAATATATATAATATATATATATATTGTCGGTCATTCCTCACCCATCCTAACGCAAAGAGATATAGCCTAATCTAATACAATGGGATGGAAGCGGGCATGATCGATGGTGACATTACGTCATCAGAAAGAAAAGGACCTATTTCAGTCATTGCAAACCTACATCACTGGTCAATAGGCTAACTGGGTACCAAAACTACGCTAAGCTTTTCCAAATCCAAATTAATACAGAATTTGACGTCATTGAATACACACAAATGTGCTGGCGACAGAACCCTAATATTCTGAAGTTTTACCAAATTTTTGTTTAAAACACGAGGACTCCGGCCAATATAAATATTAATTAAAAGGGAGTATGTCATAATAGCATTGAAGGTATGTGGGAGGGAGGGGGAGGGGGGTAGAATGGAAAGGTGTGTGTGTTTATTTTATTTATTTATTTTTGCCCAAGAGGGGGTTTCCATGCTCCCTAGAATCCTCCCCCCCCCCCCCCCCCCCCCCCCCCTGCCCTGCCTGAACTTTACTTAGGTCAGTTTATTTTCTGTGGGTGTCGTCAAAGTTGGAACTGTGATTTGAAATATTGTGTTGATGTTTACTGTTGTTCAGAGGAAGCACGAAATTGTTTCTTTTCTTTTTTTTAAGAGGGTAGGGCAAAAGATGTACGTGCTGAGTTGTGAACTTGCCAATTCTATCCTGGAAAGAAGCTTTGCAGTTATAGACACAGTCTTTATAAATGATCATCAGAGGATCATGTTAGTGTCTTGAATTGCTGTAGCAGCGATAGCTGAGCACGTTATGAATTAATGCATTGTTACTTTTTTTTTTCTCATAGAAAATTTTATTAAAGTCAAGATCCTTTATAAATATTACACGTTTTCTAATTGTATTCAAAGATTTCTCCTTTCAAATTTGTCTGATTATCTGATGGAGATAGTCTTGATGTAAATGAAATACATAAAATGGCATGCTTCACATGCGAGCGCTCACTCATGCACCCACACATATTCACACGCACACACACCTGTTGCGGAGCCGGGGTTTTCTGTATAAGTAATAATATCCCCTCTTTGTGGAAATTTAGCGCTTTAAATTACATTGTTTCTGTCATTCTTATTTGTTCTTTCTCATTCCTAATATGTTCTATCAATCTACTATCTTATTCACTAGACCAGTCACCTACCTTTTTTCTTGAAAACTCTCCCCAAACTCCTCATTTGTGTATGGGGTCAGCTTGGGGATATTGGACACTTACTGCCAAATAATCACTAGGGTTTTCTATGGTATTATTTAGCAATGTAGGCATTTTATATGTATGTGTTTTGTTAATATTTTATGATGATGTTTATATTCTATTTTGGTTTTGTAAATGGTGGTTCGATAAATTAGAGTACAGCCTCGGCGTCCACTGCATGGGATGCCTTAATTGAAAAGCTGTTACCATTAGGGTTGTTGGTAACAGCTTTTCAATAGGGTTGGTAACCCCACGGGAGTGCCGGGGGTTTCAGTATAAATAGTATCCCCACTTTCTGAAAATTTAGTGCTTTAAATTCCCACTGTCGCTGTCTTTCTTATTTGCTCTTTCTCATTCCTGCTCTTTTCTATCAATCTGCTATACTATCGTCTTCTTCGCTAGACCAGTCTCCTACCTTTTTTCTTGAAAACTCTTCGGGGACAAAGACTCCTTGTTTGAGTATGAGGTCTGTTGGATCAGCTTGGGAATATTGGACGCTTTCTGCCAGGTGGTCACTAGGGCTTCCTATGATGTTATTATTTAGCAATGTAGGCATTTTATATGTATGTGTTTTGTTGATAATTTATAATGATGTTTGTATTCTATTTTGTTTTTGTAAACGGGGGTTCGATAAGTTGGGGTGAAGCCTCAGCCGTCCCCTGCGTGGGATGTCTTTATTGTAAAGTGACTGGCTGGTTGAGAGCTTTCGGTTTTACCACTAGGGTTGTTTCAGCAGATCTTTTATGCGGATTGGGGGTTGTCCGGTCCTGATTTGGCTCGCTGGACCTAAAGCAATAATAATGTAATGTAATGAAATTCCTACCCTGTTCTATCAATCTACTATACTATCTTCTTCTTTGCTAGACCAGCCCACCTACCTTTTTTCTTGAAAACTCTTCCGGGACAAAACTCCTCATTTGTGTGTGAGGTCTGTGGGATCAGCTTGGGAATATTAGACGCTTTCTGCCAAATGGTCACTGGGGCTTCATATGATATTATTATTTAGCAATTTAGGTATTTTATATGTATGCGTTTTGTTGATATTTTTATAATGATGTTTGTATTCTATTTTGTTTTTGTAAACGGGAGTTCGATAAATTAGAGTATAGCCTCAGCGTCCCCTGCATGGGATGCCTTTATTGTAAATTTCCCTATGGAAAAAAGGGACAGTAATGTCAATTTAAAATTTTTAAAAAAATTTAAAAAGTGACCCGCTGGGGGAGTATCTTTAGTGTTACCACTGGGGTTGTTTCGGCAGATCTTTTATGCGAATTAGGGGTGAGTCCTCTTTCAGCCAAGTTGTGGTCTTGGTTTTGTGGTCTTGATTTGGCTCTTTAAAGTACGCTGGATCCTATAAACTAATCCATTCACCGATATCCTATCCTATCCTATCCTATCCCGTAACTCGAAGGTCGTTGGGGCACCACAGATGATCGTTTAACCAGCATACTCCCATCTTTCTTTGTCCTCAGCAACCCTCATGGCTTCGCTCAGTGTTAAGCCAGTCCGTTCTCGAATGTTGGTCGATAATGACTGGATAATTATCATCTCACTTACATGTTAACTCAACTGAACATGTTATTTATAAGACATTATTTTATATTGTAAAAAATATACTGTCTTTGCTAATTATAAAAAATAAGTTTGTTTTTTTTAACTGCTCTAAATTAAACAATGTACAGATGTTTGATCTTTCAGATTGTAACAAAATGGGATGCTAGAATGGAAAGCAAGTGCCTGAATGTGATTTTGTTGATCTCTGATGATGTAGTTTAAATAAACGCTGAAAATCTTTAAATAGCTGTGAACTTGGAATTGTTGAACTGTAAGCATTGGAATTTGTGTGGGTGTTCATGTGTATACTGTATGTTTGTGTGCATGAGTAAATGTTTGTGTGTGTGTGTCTCTTTCTCTCTCTCCCCTCTCTCTCTCTCTAACTCTTTCTCTTTCTCTTTCTCTTTCTCTCTTTCTCTTTCTCTTTCTCTTTCTCTCTCTCTTTCTTTCTCTCTCTCTCTCTCTCTTCTCTCTCTCTCTCTCTCTCTCTCTCTCTCTCTCTCTCTCTCTCTCCTCTCTCTCTCTCTCTCTCTCTCTCTCTCTCTCTCTCTCTCTCTCTCTCTCTCTCTCTCTCTCTCTCTCTCTCTCTCTCTCTCTCTCTCTCTCTCTCTCTCTCTCTCTCTCTCTCTCTCTCTCTCTCTCTCTCTCTCTCTCTCTCTCTCTCTCTCTCTCTCTCTCTCTCTCTCTGTTTGAATGGATGTGTCTCTCTGTTAGTCTGTGTAAGAAATAGGCTGGCATATAACCACACAGCGTAGCTGAGACTTGCTAAGAACCTTTCCCAAGTTAGTGAAGAGGCTGGTTTCAAGATACACAGTGTGGTAAATCATCATTCTAGGTATTTGTGTATGTTTCCTTATTATTTTGGTTTTTGACTTGTACTGTGTATGCACTTCTTGATCATGTCATTTCAAGGGACTCAATCCACCCATAGGGGTGCCGGAGGTTTCTGTATAATTAGTATCCCTACTTTCTGGAAAATTTAGTGCTTTAAATGTTCACTGTCCCTGTCGTTCTCATTTGTTCGTTCTCATTCCTACTATGTTCTATCAATCTACTATACTATCTTCTTCTTCTTCACCAGACCAGTCACCTACCTTTTTTTTTTTTTTTTTTCAAAACTCTTCCAGGACAAAACTTGTCATTTATGTGTGGGTCTGTTGTATCATCTTGGGTCTGTTGTATCAGCTTGGGAATATTGGACGCATTCTGCCAAATGGTCACTAGGGCTTTCTATGATATTATTATTTAGCAATGTAGGCATTTTATATGTATGTGCCTTGTTGATATTTTATAATGATGTTTGTATTCTATTTTGATTTTGTAAACGGGGGTTCGATAGTTTCCCCTGCGTGGGATGTTTTTATTGTACAGTGATCGGCTAATGGAGTGCCTTCAGTGTTACCACTGGGGTTGTTTTAGCAGATCTGATCTTTTATGCAGATCAGGGGTGAGTTTTCTTTCAGCAAAGCTGGGGTCTTGATTTTGTGGTCCTGATTCGGCTCTTTGCAGTCCGCTGGACCATGTAAGCAATGACTAACTAACAAAGGGACTGAAGATCACATATAATTTTAGTGTCACAGACCCTTTTTCAAATTTACTAGTGAGCAATTGACCCACCTCAGCCCCCCAAAAAATAAATAAATATTTTTTTTTAAAGTAGGAAATCTATTAAGCCAAATAATAACCTAAGCTCTTTCAAAAGTACAGTTTTTTTTATATAAATCGATACATTCAATCGGCACTCGCTACTGTGTCGCAAGTTAAGCACCGTCCAGTGCGGTTTGCACTTGGATGGGTGACTGCAAAACGTGAAGCGACAAATAACAACGCCCCCAGTTGACTCAACTGTGACTGAGTACCTACTCTCTTAAGGGTGGGGAAGGTAAAGCAGCGAGGGAGAGAGATGGGCATCACCCTCATTACGCTGGCCCAAGATAAGTGTGATCTCCAACATTACGCTCCCCTACGGCCACAAGGCTATGGGACCACCTTTACCTTTACCTTTATATTCAGTCGTGTATGTGCCTGTTAATAGCCTCCAGGTTGGTTCTAATGGAGGGTCAAAAATAAAATAAATAAATAAAAAAGAAAGTCAACAAGGAGTATAGACGCTTACAATTTACAGTTTTAATTAGCGGTCGGGTTGAGCAATAATTAATTACCCATTATATCATGTTTAAATTTCACGTCAGAACAATGAAATTTCCCAAGTAAACATAGTGAGTCCCTCCCCCCCCCCACTCCCCACTTCTCCACCTCCCCCCCCCCAAAAAAAAAAAAATCAAAAATTTTTGGCTACCCTACGTGGACCTTTTAACTCATTTAGCTTATTTGCCATTTCTGATTGGGCTACAACATGGGGTGTTGGTGTGACGTCACAAGCTACGATCGAAGTCATACTGAATGTCTTGAGATCTATCACGTTTATGCTTTGGTCAGGCATTATTTATGCCTCAGCCGTCGCTGATGCTCAGTTTTGCGATCGACACGTGACGCCGGGTGCAGTGATGATGAATAAGTAAAAGGCATATCGACCACCTGTATTGCTAAGGACTTTTTAGTCTACTTAATTCGGGCTTCCACATGATGCTTACCTGGTACTACATGTCCTCAGACGCACACACCCCTTTTCATGGTGTGCTATAGTTGTTTTTGGTGATGGTGATGCTGCTGCTGTTGTTGGTGGTGGTGTTGCTGCTGCTGTTGTTGTTGGTAGTGTTTGTAGTGTTGCTGGTGGTGGTAGTGGTGGTTTTCCTTAGTTCGATTTTTATTTGTTTTGTTACATAATACAGACAATAGCAAAAGAAGGTATTCAGGAAGATAGATTTCCCGGGTGGGGTTATATATATATATATATATATATATATATATATATATATATATATATATATATATATATATATATATATATATATATATATATATATATATATATATATATATATATATATATATATTTCTTTACATTACATTACATGATTATTGCTTTAGGTTCAGCAGACTCTTCCGAGCCAAATCAGGACCGAACAACCCCTAATCCGCATAACAGATCTGCTAAAAAAAAAACACTAGTGGTAAAACTGAAAGCTCTCCACCAGCCAGTCACTTTACAATAAAGACATCCCACGCAGGGGGACGCTGAGGCTATACTCTAATTTATCGAACCCCCGTTTACAAAAACAAAATAGAATGCAAACATCATTATGAATTATCAACAAAACGCATACATATAAAATGCCTACATTGCTAAATAATAACATCATAGGAAGCCCTAGTGACCATCTGGCAGAAAGCGTCCAATATTACCAAGCTGATCCAACAGACTTCATACACAAATAAGGAGTCTTGTCCCGGAAGAGTTTTCAAGAAAAAAGGTAGGGGACTGGTCTAGCGAAGAAGAAGATAGTAGGCCTATATAGCAGATTGATTGAACAGGGCAGGAATGAGAAAGAGCAAATGAGAAAGACAGCGACAGTGGGAATTTAAAGCACTAAATTTCCAGGAAGTGGGGATACTATTTATACTGAAACCTCCGGCACTCCAACGGGGGAATCTATCTATCTATCTATCTATCTATCTATCTATCTATCTATCTATCTATCTATCTATCTATCTATCTATCTATCTATCTATCTATCTATCTCTGTGTGGGTGGGTGTGTGTGTGGATAATAATTTATAATACTTTGGTAGATGAATTGTTGTTGGCTGAAGATGGAAATGAAGGTGTTCCCATAACTTTCGGTCGTTGGAGGTTGGAGGAGAGACCTTTGGAGCTTCTGGGCCAGCTTCAGTGGGGAGGGGACGGGGGCGATATCCGTATCCATTCACAGCAGTGTAGAGTGGGTTTGTTTGATTGTTAATTTCATTTAAACGTCTTTTAATTGAAGTGATTTTAGAATAGATTTTGTGTGTAGTGCGCTGTATCGCTCATGGGTAGCATCTAAGTGCTACCTGCTTTTCCATTCAACTAGGACGCAATGATGCTTAATTCTAAAGCTACTTTCGATGTCGGATAGCGCAGTGGTTGGAGCACTCGCTACTGTGTCGCAAGTTAAGCACCGTCCACTGCGGTTAGCACTTGGATGGGTGACCGCAAAACGTGAAGCGACAAATAACAACGCCCCCAGTTGACTCAATTGTGACTGAGTACCTACTCTCTTAAGGGTGGGGAAGGTAAAGCAGCGAGGGAGAGAGATGGGCATCACCCTCATTACGCTGGCCCAAGATAAGTGTTATCTCCAACATCACGCTCCCCTACGGCCACAAGGCTATGGGATTACCTTTACCTTTACCTTTACTTTCGAATACAGAAGACGTTAGAGTTAGCTAGGGTTATAGAGCTGTACTGACTTTGGAGGAGTAGTTGGGTAAGGGTTAGGGTCACTTCTCCTCTAACATTTCTTACACTATCTATTTTTGCATAGTTAAATTAACCAAGAAAACAACTGAAAATAAATAACAGTTTCAATCATAATTTGAGCACCGAGTCTGTGATGATATCTGAAAAACATACAATGTCATGTCAAATGCATCTGAAAAACACGGTGTAAAGGGGTGCAACTCTTCAAAACAACCTGAGGGAATTTAAAGTCGAATACATGGACATTTATGCGTGTGTGGCATCCCTCCCCCCCCCTCCATCTCCTTCTCTCCCTCCACCTCCCCTTCTCTCCCTCCCCCTCTCTGTCTCTCTGTCTCTGTCCCCCTCTCTGTCTCTCTCTGTCTCTCTCTCTCTCTCTCTCTCTCTCTCTCTCTCTCTCTCTCTCTCTCTCTCTCTCTCTCTCTCTCTCTCTCTCTCTCTGATTGATCACGTTTTAGTCGTTGATCACCGTAATACACATCGTCATAGGAACCTGGAATGTCAGGACCCTAACTGCGGAGGGAAAAGTAGAAGAACTGGCCCACGAGATGGACCACTACCGATAAAACATTTTAGGCATCAGCGAACTGCGCTGGAAGGGCCTGGGTGAGACGGCGACCGATGATAGGGTGCCCCCCCCCCCCCCCCCCCACCGTGGGGGTTCAGTTCAGTTCAGTAGGTAGATTACCGTCCCCGGACACGTAAGCATATAGGGGACTTGGATGGGTGATAACCGATGGAGTAAGAAGTCATGCTGAAGAAGGTGAAGAACGATGAAGGAAGAGGTCATGTTGCTGTAAAGGAAGTCGCTTGAGGATGGAGCGCACGAGGCTGCTGCTACAATCGGAAGAAGAAGTAATGATGAAGCAGAAGAGCAGCTGAGGTAAGAATGCCAAAGGTGAAAAGCGCATGGGTGCGCGACGGGATGCCGTAAGGGTGCCAAACAGGACGCAGGGCCGGTCCTGAGGAAGGTGCCGATGTGGCTCCTGAAGGAAGCGCCTACAGGGCCGCAAGTAGGTGGCCAAGCAGAGGCCGCGTGAGGGCGGGTAGGCAAAACGCAGGGTGCCACTGGCGGTGAAAACACCTGTAGTCCGGAGGTCGCCACGCTCCACAGGAAACCCCACGTTGCCCAATCGTAGAGAAAGGCGGAGGGCAACCGGAGGCCAGGCAGACGGAGGTTAAGCGAAGATGGCCCTTCCACGCAGCACGACCGACGCCAGGACCAACGGAGCCCCACAGGAAGAAGATGAAGGATGTAGGTTGAAGTGGAGTGACGTGTCGGAATCTCCCACAGTCCGTGTCAGCAGCTTCGACTTCTGTACTGCCACCGCCGGATAGGCCCCCATACCATACCGACGGTGCGTCCTCCTCATCTCTGCATGCTGGGCGGCTGTGGGACTGAATGTCTCCGTGAGCAGGTGTGGACTCAAAAAGCCTAAGGACCGCCGCAGTAGAAAATGCTGGTCGGCAACCGCCGCAGTGGAAAACGCAGATGGCTAGGCAAGCTGAACAGTTAACCGCCGCAGTGGAAATGCAGGTTGGCAGATGGTAGGAAAGGAAGGTGCCCAACACCTCAGCGGTTGGTGAATGCTGGAGCTCGGAAAGACAGACTCCTAGCATGCCAGCCTCCTAGGAGCTTGCGCTACCTCGTCCTTGACTGACAGGCTCGTCCTTGCCTGTCGCTGTTCAGCGATGTGACTGCCCGCCGTGGGGGTGCCGGGAGTTTCAGTTTAAATAGATTCCACACCCTGTAAGCAATTAATAACTAACTAACTAACTAACTAACTAACTAACTAGTGCTTTGAATTCCCACTGTCGCTGTCTTTCTCCTTTGTTCTTTCTCATTCCTACTCTGTTCTATCAATCTACTATACTATCTTCTTCTTCGCTAGACCAGCCACCTACCTTTTTTTCTTGAAAACTCTTCTGGGACAAAACTCCTCATTTGTGTGTGAGGTCTGTTGGATCAACTTGGGAATATTGAACGCTTTCTGCCAGGTGGTTACTGGGGCTTTCTATGAAGTTATTATTTGGCAATGTAGGCAATTTATATGTATGTGTTTTGTTCATATTTTATAATGATGTTTGCATTCTATTTTGTTTTTGTAAACGTGGGAGGGGGGGGGGGGGGTTCGATAAATTAGAGTATAGACTCAGCGTCCCCTGCGTGGAATGTCTTTATTGTAAAGTGATTGGCTGGTGGGGTGCCTTCAGTGTTACCACCAGGGTTGTTTTGGCAGATCTTTTATGCGGATCAGGGGTGAGTCCTCTTTCAGTAAAGTTGTGGTCTTGATTTTGTGGTCCTGATTCGGCTCTTTGCAGTCCGCTGGACCCTGTAAGTGCAAGCAATGAATAACTAACTAACCGACGGGGTCCACGAGCTTTGTTTCAGCAGTGGGGTGGGGAGGGAGGGACAGGTACGGCGTTGGATTCTTGGTCCACAGAGACATTCTGGCCACTGTCGTGGATTGCCGCCCAGTCTCTAGTGGACTCATTGCAGTCCGTCTGAGAGCAGCCCCTTTCAACATCACCATCATCCGGGCCTATGCCCCAACATTAGACTGTGACGACAGCGAAGTGGAAGATTTTTGTGGACGTCTGCAGGCTGTCCTTGGCCAAGTGCCGAGGAGGGACATGGTCAAAGTGCAGGGCGACTGGAATGCCAGGGTTGGCCAGGGTGCGCACCACGGCTGGGGAGACACATGTGGACCCCACTGCAACAGCGGTACAGGTGACGGAGGTCTGAGACTCTTGGAGTTTGCCGGGTGCGGCAGTTTGATGCTGGCGGGCACGCTTGGTCTCCACGGAAGGTCCAGACGATGGGCATGGCGCAGTTCCGGCGGGGAGCTTCATAGCCGGATCGATTGCATCATGGTCGAGACACGTTTCGGACCGGGCATCGGCGTTGGCAGGACGCGCACTTTTCACGGGGCTGACATCGGAGGTGGCCGCGATCTCGTGATGGTGTCCTTCCGGCTCCACTTGGAGGGAGTGGAAACGGCAGGGTGCGCTGGACTGGGGTTCGGCCTGGGCGGACTGCGGGACCCAGAGGTGGCGGAAGTGTTTCAAGCCACGGTTGGAGGGAGATTTGCGCCACTGCTCGTTTTGGGAGCGGATGGGGTGGATGTCGACACCATGACCGCCGCCTTCGACTCAAATGTGGAGGAAGCCGCCGCTGGGATCCTTAACGGGCACCACCCCTCGAGGAGGCCGTGGATCGCACCTGAACTTTTGGATCTGTGATGTAGGCGAAGAGAGATGAGAAGAGAGGACGAGGAGTCGGCCGTGGCATCCGAGGGGGCATGCGCACAGCGAAAGAGAGCTGGATGGAAGATCGATGCCGGGAAATGGAGGGCTGTCTGAACGGGAGCGGCAGCAGAAGGGCCTGCCGGGCTGTGAGGCGGCTGATGGGTGTTGGACAGTCCACGGTCTTCGCGATCAAGGGCAGGTCTGGCATGTGGATGGATGGACAAAGTGCTGCTCTGACCTTTGCGGAACATGGACCCTCACAGCAGATCTACAACGAAGAATACAAAGCATGGAGATGAGGTGCTACAGAAGACTTCTGGGCATTTTCTATACCCAACACATCACCAACAACGAAGTCCGACAGACCATCACACAAGCCATTGGACAACACGATGATCTGTGAAGAAACGGAAACTCCGAAGGTAATTCCAACAGCAATCCGCACTTTCAACAATAGAGGACGAAGAGGCTCAGAATAGTTGATGGTTGTTACCAGGATGGATGGCAGTGAATGGATTAACTGTGTACTATCATTATCAATCACCAGGTAGAAGCTTGGATACAAAAGGAGTACCTGAATCACCTTTGCCAGGACTCGTTATGAACATCATCATTATCACCATCCCCATTGTCATCATTATTTATATCAATCTTGTTGTTGTATCAATTTTTATTCATCAGATTAACATAAGTTGTACTGATATTTATATCAATCAAAAATAAACACTGTCACTGTCAAAATAATATGAATTTGCAACAGTTATATGCTCCGGCTGCTACTATTCTCTGATTCAAAGTGAAATTTTAAACCTGAAACATGTCTGTTGTTTATTTCACTGCCATGTTTGTTAGGACATTGTTAAGAAAAATAAAAATGGTCTTTCATCCTTGGCAGTATCATCTTCATCCTCATCATCTTCATCCTCATCATCTTCATCATCATCATCATCATCATCATCATCATCATCATCATCATCATCATTATCATCATCAACACTAGTAATAATTACCATTATTGGCTATCTCAACATGGACCTAAAGCAATAATCTTGTATTGTATAGTATTGTTTACAAATAATTAAAAAGAGCCTGTGCAATGCCATATGATTACCTTTTCCTATTGTTTTCATTCCCATCACTGCTGTCAATGTGAACATGTATTTACATACCATCACCATCATCATCTTGAACTGAGTCTTAACCATCAAGAACTGTGATAATGAATAAATGATTGGATGCAATATCATTTTATATGTCATATCAGACTGTGATTATTGTTATTGTTGTTATTAACAGTAGTGGTGGTGTGTATTCATGTGTGTGCATGAGTGTATGCCTGTAGGAGTGGTTTTAAAAGTATTGTTTTGTTTTGTTTATTGTAGCTATAATAAACCTGCATCTTATACATGTGGAGGAAAATTTGTAGGTTGAAGCATTTATTACTTACCTCTTTGTAGCTTGACTCTTTATTATCAGCTGGATCCGGCGTGATTCTATGTAATTTTCTCTTAGAAGTTAGAGCAATAGAATTTAGTCGTCTAGTTTTTAAGAGATTCATATATGCATAACCATACTTAGTCTGTGCAAAGTTAATCATCAGAAAACCCAGTACTGACCCAGTTTCTCCTTGAATGGCAGTCTGGTTCATAATATCAAAAACATGTATACTCCTTGGAAATTCAGGTCTTTGTTTCTTGGGTCCTGTTGTGTACGTGTAAAAATAATATCTAGGAATTGCAGTTGATCTGCACTGAACTGAAATAAACACAGACTTAGCACGACCCGTGTATCCCGTTGTGTGTTTAGAACACTGTAACTAGGTTAGTAGTGAGGTAATTACTGGTCCTGCCACAGGCCAGTGACAGTCTGCATTAAATACTGTACCGGTAACTTTTTTAACTTCTAGTGTGTGCGCGTGTGTGTGGGTGTGTGGCTGCGAAACGTCACAAATGAGGAACGGAATTTGACTTCTTAGTATTAAATGGGGTAATTTTTCTCCTTCCCCATTTTTCTCCCGTTCCTCATTTGTCCTAAGTACACGGGAGTGCTCTTTTAGTGCATGGGAGTGCAGTTGTAGTGCATGGGAGTGTTTTAAGTACAAGGGAGTGCTCTATCCGGGACGGAGAACTTCTAGTCCATTCCCGAAGAAATGTCGACCTAGTTCGTCCCCTATAGGACATGAAGTAGGTCAAGTTTTGTTCCACACGGGTAGGTTAAGTGCACCCTTTTCCAAAAATTTGACCTAGTTCGTGTCCTATAGGAGACGAGCTAGGTCAACTTTTCCGAAAACGGGTAGGTTAAGTGCACCCGTTTTCGAAAAGGGTTAGGGTCAGGGCTAGTTGCAGCGTTTAAGAAAATTCCTTACCCTACCCATGTTGCCAAAACTTGACCTAGTTCGTCCCCTATAGGACACGAACTAGGTCAAATTCTTCGAAAACGGGTAGGGTTAAGGCAGCGCGGTAAGTAGCCCTTATCCTACCCTTTTCTGTGCTACCCGATTAAATTTACCCCATTTGGTACCGCGTACACGTATGTGTGAGTGTGTGTGTGTGTGTGTGTGTGGGTGTGTATGTTGGTGTTTTGTGTTAGGGGTTAGAAAGTAGGATGCATGTTTTTTATTGTTTGATAAGCTACATTCATGCTGTGCACAACTGCTTTTCTGTTGGTTGTGGTGTAGTTTTTGTGTTTTATTGCTTTTGTGCTGTTGTGTTGATGAAGTGTACGCCGCACACACATTTCCTTGTGTTTTCATGGGGACAATAAAGATTCTGATACTTCTGATACTGATACTGATGGTATGGCCATATCACCAGAGCATCAGGCCTTGCAAAGACTAGGCACGGTGCAAGGAGGCAGAAAAAGAGGGAGACAGAAAAGAGGTGAGAGGACAACATTCGAGAATGGACTGGCTGACACTGAGCGAAGCCATGAGGGTTGCTGAGGGCAGAGAAAGATGGAGTACGCTAGTTAAACGATCATCTGTGGTGCCCCTACGACCTTCGAGTTACGTGATAGGATATGGTAGGACCGTAATACTGCTGACTGTTGTGTTCCTGCCAGTGGTTGCAGCGACCATTTTCCTGTCTGTTTAACATGGGCAAGAAAGGGGGTAAATATTCCAAAAGCTGGCCACAAGAAAATACAATACCGGTTCTTTTCAAAATTTAACGAAGACATATATCTGAATGATCTTTGAAATTCCTCCCTCTCTCACGTTTATAATTTAACTGATCCTGACATTGCCTTAACCCACTGGCTTTACAAACATATATGATATATCATAAGCACGCCATTTGGAGAAATAAGAGAGTCAGACACATTGTAAAACCTAAATGGCTTGATGCTTGGTTGGTTGTTTTATTAACGTCTTTTTTCATCAAGATGATAAAGACCAACATACAGATTCACGCATTTAAACAGACACATATGAATACACATACATACACACAAGGACTATTACTATCTCTCTAACATAATAACAATGTCAGTTAAATAAAACGAGCGACTGAAGACTTGATTACAGCTTTTGCTTAATTCATTGCTAATGTTTTTAACTGATGTTATACTGCAGTGCCGGACCCAGGGGGGGTTACCTGGGTTCCGGAACCCCCCCTCCAAACTACAAAAAAAAAAAATTGAATATTTTTTAATGCAAAGAGTTTTAATTTTTTAAACATTGTTTTTAAAACATTGCAGTTTTTAGTCACTTTTGGTCCAAGGTACAAAGAGTTATTTATAGACAATTCAACGGAAATCCATTTCAAGGGATCCGTTGAAACGTCCAAAGTGTTTTCCCGTTGAAACGACCAAGTAACCCAACCCCTAAGCCTAAATTAGTAAATGCAGCCATATTTTCTTGTTCTGGCCGCAAGCATCTTCCAGCACCTTCACCTTGATACTGCCCTAATCCCCCAAAAACGACTTTTTAGAAATATTAATTAAGATGCTAAGTTGATAATTATGAACACAGCGTTCGTTGCCTGGTTTGGTGAAGTCAGCAAAATGGCAACTGCTTTGACAACTGATGTTATTGTTCCTCGTCAAGCATCCCGACAGACTCTCCGTGACAACCAACCTGCGGCCCCTCCAGAAGAATATTTCAAGATTAGCATTGCCATTCCTTTCTTGGAACACCTGTCAACCGAATTGGACTCGAGGTTAAAAAATGCTGACCTAGCAGTTGATGGTCTCTGTCTGGTGCCAAGCAATTTAATAAACAACCAGCAAAGACTAGGATGGTTTCAAGCAGGTTCCAGAAGGGGTGAAGACACTGGCAATGTTGTGGGAGTCTGACCTACCAGACAACACTACCCTTGATGCAGAATACCAACGGTGGATTTGCATATGGCGAAGTGCTGCTGAGAATGCGACAGCTATCATCCCATCCCACACGGCTGTGGCCTGGTAGCAGCACTGAAACCCTTTTGTGACTGTTTCACGTGGGGTTTATGGGCTCTGCACAATGGAATTATGGACCCTCACGTTTATTCGGTGGGAACTGCTAGTAAGTCACCCTATGAATTACTTTAATAAATTTATTTGTTTAGCTCGTTCTGTGTTAAGGTTGGGGTACAGAAATAGATAGAAAAATGGTAAAAGATTACTGTCACACTAGCTTTCACATGGCTATGAATCATATGTAGTCCAGCCACTTGATAACAGTTAAAATCACACATTTATTTCTTCTACTCTATACAAGATTCTCTAAGTACTAATCTAACTTAAAAAGTCTCAGTCACTGCTAATAGTTCGATCGCTGATAGTCTAGGCAGCTGTTATATCTTCCTCGGGCACTTGCTATAATATTTCATGTAGATTTGGACTACTGTGGTCCGTTTTACAGTTTCTGAAGAGTTGGACTACTGTGGTCCTGTTATGATCAGTTTAAGTGCACTTCTGGGGGTTACACTTAACTTTCTTATGGTGCGGTCGAAGTCCTTCTGTGAGGTAGCTTCTGGTACACCTTTGTAGTTGTGTAGTTGGGTTCCCTTGCCACGCTGTGGGGTCTGACAGGGTGTTTCTTTCAAGGCAGCTCTTTCCGTCTTGTGCGGTAGAGTCTCCTCAACCAACTAGTCGTTTCTGTGGAGTGGGGCACAGGATAGCTCGGGATAGCTCGGGATAGCTCGCCTGCTCGTCTGTAATATAAGAGACGAAATTCTGCACAACCCTGAATAATCGGTTTGTGCAGAGCGTCTCACTGAAAGCCAAGTAGCCCTCAGTGATAGCTCCACATCTCTATACATAAGCGACGAACATTCTGCTACTTCCGGGTTCCACTGGAATCTCACTCTAAATTCCTATACATACATAAATATAAATCGTGTCTAACTATACACATACAGAATTAATAATATTATAAACATTCAGTGGTACAGCCACTGGTCTGCAAACATACATATAAGTTAAACAACAGTGGTTCCGTACGGGATACAACATGGCGGCGCAACCGGTCGTGTTTCGCCTCGTGGTAGGCTCTTCCACGTGGTCCCGCAAATTCGGATTAACAATTCACATTTATGCATAGCAAATTCCACAAACATAATTTCAACAATAATATAAATATATCACGATGAAACAGAAGGGTGTTCATTTACCTGTTTGACAAGTTCAGGCCCGTGATGACTTGAGAGAATTCTAAGATTCTAAGTCCTGCTTCCTGGTCTATGAGTGTAGAGATTTCTCTAGCTGTGGAGATGTTGACTCTACCTCGTCTCACACACGACTGATTCAAACTGTGTTAGGCTCTGACACAGTCAAACTGCTCTACCCACTGAGCCTGCTCTGATTGGTTAAAACGGTCCGATTCAAAGCTCAAGTGCTGACTCACTGCGATGTGGGTGGCTCGCTCGCTGTGTGTGGTCTGCTGTGTAATTTAATTGCTGCTGTGTAATAGTCTAACTTCTCTACTGTTACAAAGACTACACATGGCTAAATAGTCAACAAGCAGAGTTAAACTAGCCAGTTCGTGACAGGCTCCCTCAACTGAAAAAAAGGCGATGACTACTGGATTCGACCTTTTTCTACTACAGAGCCTAGTTTAACACTGCACTATCCTAGGGTCCTATTTACAAACTAATTAAGTTGCTCTACCTGAGCTGCAATGCTGTGCCAGGTAGCTATGGACACTAGTGACAGGGTTTACTGGGCGGGGACGAATTCTGGTGCTGTGGCCCTTAGTTGTGTTGGGTGGGCGACAGCTGCTGTGTCCTCCACGAGATGGCGACTGAGGTAGTCGGCTCCGTGGTTCTCTTTGCCGGGGATGTACTCGATTTGGAATGAGTATGCCTGAAGGGTGAGTGCCCATCGCATCAGGCGAGAGTTCAAAGACTTGGAGGCTGCCAGGAACGATAGTGGTTGGTGGTCCACCTGAACTGTGAAGTGGGTCCCATACAGGTAGAGTTGAATTTCTGTATGGCCCAGACTAGTCCAAGGCATTCTTTCTCCGACGTGGCGTAGTGGGTCTCGGCGGGTCTCAATTTTCTGCTGGCGTAGGCGACAGGGAATAGCGTCTCTGCATTCTTGGGGTCGCGCTGTAGCAGTACTGCTCCGAGGCCTAAGTCGCTTGCGTCGGTGCGAAGAACGAATGGCTGAGTCAAATCGGGTAGGTGGAGTACTGGCGCCGATGTCATTCTGTCCTTGAGTGTTTGGAATGCTGTCTCACATTCCGCTGTCCATACGACTTTGTCCGGGGCGATTTTCCGGGTTCCATTTGTCAGTGGTACGGCGATGCTGTTGTAGTTGGGGATGAACTTCTGGTAGAAGCCGCAGAGTCCTAGAAACGACTGCACTTCCTTCTTGGTCTTGGGCCTAGGAGCGTCGAGTAGGCGTTTCACTGTCTTTTCTACCGGTCGCAGGCTTCCTTGACTGATGGTGTGTCCCAGAAATTCTAGTTCTGTGAATCCAATCTGACATTTGGTGGGTCTTGCCGTCAATCCCGTGTCTCTGAGGCGGGCGAGTAGTTGTTGTAGGAGCGTGACATGTTCCTCCCACGTAGGTGTTGCGATGAGGATGTCGTCCATAAACGAATGTAGGTGCTCGCTGCTCAGGGGTGCCAGGAGTTTTCGCATCATGGCGCTGAAGATGCTGGGTGCGTTGTGGAGTCCGAATGGAAGTACACGTTGAACTCGAAGTGTCCTTCCATAGTGCTAAACGCTAGGTACTTTCGGACTTGTGGTTGTACTGGTATCTGGTAGTATCCTTTGCTGAGGTCGATGCGTGAGAAGTACTTCGCTCGCTGTAGCTTGGCAAATAGGTCTGTCTGGTCCGGGAGTGGCTCTGGCTGGAACTGCGTTACCGCATTCAGGAGTCTGAAGTCGATGCACAGTCGATGCTCTCCGTTGGGTTTTCGCAACAATACCGTGCCTGCGCTGTAGGGTGAAGTAGACTCTGAGATGATTCCGGCTGCCAGTAAGGTGTCTATCTCTTCCTTGATGGCTCGCTGCTGAGACAGTGGCATCGGGTAGAGCTTCTGGCGGACGGGTGTTGGGTCGGTCACCGTTAAGGTTACTTCGACGAGGTCTGTCCTCCCTGGTCGGTCTGTGAGCACAGTCTGATGTTGTCGAATGACCTGTAGTACTTGCTGTTGCTGTTTAGCGGCTAGGTCTCCGTTGAGTATCACGTCTTTGTAGGTTTCTTTGGAGTGCAGGGGATACTCTACTGCATTGGTCTCCATGCTTTCTCCTTCTTCCGCGATGGCGATGGCTAACAAGTTGTGAGTGCTGGGGGTCGCTGGTCGGTCCGTATATTTCTTGAGGAGATTGATGTGGTGGTATCGGGCTCTCCCGTTCACCTCTACTTGGTAGACTGTCTTGGATTTCTTGGCAGTCACCCGGTACGGTCCTCTCCAAGCGATGTCCAGCTTGTTGGTTCCACTTGGAAGTAAGAGTAGCACTTGATCGCCGACTTGCAGTTCTCTGTCCTTCGCGTGGCGGTTGTAGTACTTCGCCTGACGGGCTCTTGCCTTCTTCAGTGCTTCACCAGCTTTCTTCCACGTTGCTTTGAGGGTTTCCTGCAGGTCTGCGACGTACTTGGTGGCACCTCTTGGTGTGTCGTCTATCTTGGCTTCCGTCCAACTTCTGCGTAGGGCTTCTAGCGGTCCTGCTAGAGGTCTGCCGAATAGCAATGTTGACGGGGTGTAGCCTGTGGCTGCATGGGGCGTTTCTCTATATGCGAACAGTGCCGCATTCACGTAGGTGTCCCACGCTTCTGGATTGTCGTCGGCGACTTTCCTGAGTATGGTGAGAAGGGTTCCATTCAGTCTTTCTACTTGTCCGTTGCTGGCTGGGTGGTATGGTGGTGTGCGAATGTGATGAACTTGTATCAACTCGAACACGTCTTGCATCAGGCGGCCGGTGAACTGAGATCCGTTGTCCGTTCTAATGCTGTCCGGGAATCCGACTCTGGTAAAGATGGCGATGAGTGCATCTGCAATCTTCTTGGTGTCGATCGCTGGCAACGGGACTGCTTCGCACCACATCGTACATGCGTCGACGAGTGTGAGTAGAAATCTGTTCCTCTTCTTGGTCATGGGCAGTGGTCCTACTATGTCTACTGAGACTTGCTGGAATGGCACGCCGACTACTACCGATGGTCCTAAGGTAACTGGTACGGTGTGATGTCGCGGGGAATATCGTTGACATTGGTGGCAAGATTTCACGTAGCGCTTGACATCCTCCGTGATTCCTGGCCAATAGTAGTGTGCGCTGATTCTCTGCACTGTGGCTCCAATTCCCATGTGTCCGCTGAGTGGCATGTTGTGGCCTAGTTCTAGTACTTGGGCTCGAAGGGTGGCTGGTAGTACTAGTTGGGTGTGATCTCCATCTCCTTGTCGATGTAGAACTCCCTCTTCCATGTAGAAGTCTCCCTTGTGCGGGGGTGTATGCGCCTTGGGTAGCTTCTGGAAGCACTTCGCTATCGAGGTGTCTTCTTTCTGTGCTGTTTTGATCTCTTCGAGTCCTGGATTCGGAGCGAACTCGGGCTGGGGTGGTTGGGTTTTAGCTTGGGCCCTGGTTTGCACTGCAGCTATCTCTACAGTTTTTTGGGGCGTGCCTAAGAACACATACCTACAACCTAGCACTAGATCATACAGGGGTTTCTGTAAAACAGCTGCTTGGATTCGTCCTATGACGTACCTACTCTCTACTTCGATCCATGCTATTGGGCAAGTAGTCGTCGGTTTCGTCAAGTCTGCTCCTTGTAAGTCGACTGTCTTGTCTGTCAAGTCCGCGCGCGATACAAGAGATTCGCTAACTATCGCGTCGTATGATAGACCTGTGTCATACAGACAGTTCGCTTCTTTTCCGTTGACCTTGACCGTGTCTGTCACCGAGGGGTGATCTCCGATCGTGTGTGGCTTGTTACCGCTGCTTTGAGTTAGAACTCTGTGCGCTGGCCGGCTTTCGCGCTCTTCCCTACGTTGTGCGGCCAACTTGAAACATTCTGCGGTGGAGTGATTGTTTCTGTTGCAGAACGAACAATACCGTCTCTGTTCTGCGGGACCTCTTTTCCCGAATTCCGTGTTGGGTCCTTTATTTTGCCCAGGTCTGGGGTTATTCGGCTTAATCGCGGTGCGCTCTTCCCGGTTAGGGCTTCGTTTCTGTGCCTCTTTCCCGTTAGGCTTTAGGTCTCGCCTGAAGCTCTTGGCTTCTCCGTGTGCGGCCACGTACCTATCTGCGACCTTGACCAGATCTTCTAGTCTTTTCCGCGCCCTGCTCTACTGAGAATGTCCTCAGCTCGGGGGTCATGGTTTCCCGTAGCTGTTCCCATACTAACAGTTCTGTCAGTCCATCATACGTCTTAGCCGTGGCTGACTGGCTAATCCACTTATCCAGCGTTGTGGACAACCGATCCGCGAACTGCGCATAGCTCTCTCCTTTCACTCTCCGATTGGTGCGGAACTTTTGCCGGTAGCATTCTCCTGTCAGTTCGAATCCCGTTAGGAGTGCCTCTTTTACTTTGTGATAGTCAGTCACTCTGTCAGTCGGTAGCTTACTGTAGATGTCATAAGCCTTTCCTCTAAGCCCTTGACTAAGCTTAAAAGACCAATGAGTGGGATCTAGTTTGTACTCTGTTGCTAGACGCTCAAACCTAGTCAGATAGAGATCTAGACCTTCTTCTCTCTCATTGAATGTTCCCAGTGGAAATGACATTCCTTGTACAGGGTTGGATGCTACCTCTAGCTGATCTGAGTGGGAAGGGGTTGAGGAAGAACTTGAAGCTCCTGATCCCAATCTTCTTAGCTCTAACTCATGCTGTCTTTCTTTTTCCTTTTCTTCCCTCTCTTTTTTCTTTTTCTGCCCTCTCATACTCCCATTTCCTAACTTCTGCTTCTCTCTCTGCTGCTAATGCTGCCTTCTTCTGTTCTCTTTCTGCCTCTAGCTCTAATTTCCTCGTTTCTCTCTCTGCCTCTAATTTCTTCTGCTCTGCTTCTAATTTCTTCTGCTCTAGTTCTAATTTCTTTTGCTCTGCTTCCAATTTCTTCGCCTCTCTCTCCGCTTCTAACTTCTTTGCCTCTCTCTCTGCTGCTCTCTCTGCCTTAGCCTCCTGTTTCTCTACCTCTGCATTGATATACGAAATTAGGTCTCCCCCTGCTGAGTGTAAAGCTTCCCCTAATTCCTTGAAGCGCAATCTCAAGGCCACTGGGTCCGACATTGCCAAACGTGTCTATGAACAACCTCTGAATCACGTGGAATACCAAAACACTAGCAATATTGCAAGTCAATAACAACAATGCAAAGACAAGAAAATTCGTAATCAATAATAGAATAAAACAAGAGTCAAATGGCATACAACAGTTATTTAAGCAAAACCTGCAAAAGAACAATGCAACATACATACACAAAAAGAATTGAAGCTAAAAAGTTTTTAAGTAAAGAATAGTGCACCACAACTGATCAGTGTTATACCCTTACACTATTCTAAGTTATTCTACCTCTTCTGTTATCTAATTTTATTGTACTTAGATCCGGTTATACCCAATTCCTATTATCCACAGATCCTGGCAGGCTCGCCAATTAAAGTGTCACGTGGGGTTTATGGGCTCTGCACAATGGAATTATGGACCCTCACGTTTATTCGGTGGGAACTGCTAGTAAGTCACCCTATGAATTACTTTAATAAATTTATTTGTTTAGCTCGTTCTGTGTTAAGGTTGGGGTACAGAAATAGATAGAAAAATGGTAAAAGATTACTGTCACACTAGCTTTCACACGGCTATGAATCATATGTAGTCCAGCCACTTGATAACAGTTAAAATCACACATTTATTTCTTCTACTCTATACAATTCTCTAAGTACTAATCTAACTTAAAAAGTCTCAGTCACTGCTAATAGTTCGATCGCTGATAGTCTAGGCAGCTGTTATATCTTCCTCGGGCACTTTCTATAATATTTCATGTAGATTTGGACTACTGTGGTCCGTTTTACAGTTTCTGAAGAGTTGGACTACTGTGGTCCTGTTATGATCAGTTTAAGTGCACTTCTGGGGGTACACTTAACTTTCTTATGGTGCGGTCGAAGTCCTTCTGTGAGGTAGCTTCTGGTACACCTTTGTAGTTGTGTAGTTGGGTTCCCTTGCCACGCTGTGGGGTCTGACAGGGTGTTTCTTCGGGTATCTCTTTCCGTCTTGTGCGGTAGAGTCTCCTCAACCAACTAGTCGTTTCTGTGGAGTGGGACACCCAGGATAGCTCGGGATAGCTCGGGATAGCTCGCCTGCTCGTCTGTAATATAAGAGACGAAATTCTGCACAACCCTGAATAATCGGTTTGTGCAGAGCGTCTCACTGAAAGCCAAGTAGCCCTCAGTGATAGCTCCACATCTCTATACATAAGCGACGAACATTCTGCTACTTCCGGGTTCCACTGGAATCTCACTCTAAATTCCTATACATACATAAATATAAATCGTGGCTACTATACACATACAGAATTAATAATATTATAAACATTCAGTGGTACAGCCACTGGTCTGCAAACATACATATAAGTTAAACAACAGTGGTTCCGTACGGGATACAACATGGCGGCGCAACCGGTCGTGTTTCACCTCGTGGTAGGCTCTTCCACGTGGTCCCGCAAATTCGGATTAACAATTCACATTTATGCATAGCAAATTCCACAAACATAATTTCAACAATAATATAAATATATCACGATGAAACAGAAGGGTGTTCATTTACCTGTTTGACAAGTTCAGGCCCGTGATGACTTGAGAGAATTCTAAGATTCCTAAGTCCTGCTTCCTGGTCTATGAGTGTAGAGATTTCTCTAGCTGTGGAGATGTTGACTCTACCTCGTCTCACACACGACTGATTCAAACTGTGTTAGGCTCTGACACAGTCAATACTGCTCTACCCACTGAGCCTGCTCTGATTGGTTAAAACGGTCCGATTCAAAACTCAAGTGCTGACTCACTGCGATGTGGGTGGCTCGCTCGCTGTGTGTGGTCTGCTGTGTAATTTAATTGCTGCTGTGTAATAGTCTAACTTCTCTACTGTTACAAAGACTACACATGGCTAAATAGTCAACAAGCAGAGTTAACACTAGCCAGTTCGTGACAGTGACAAGGATTTTTATCCCAACCTGTTCATCATGCTAAAGAACCTATGCACCCTGCCTGTCACTACTGCCGAGTGTGAGCGTTCAAATAGTCAATTGCGCAACCTGAAAAACTACCTGCGCTCTACAATGGGGCAACAGAGACTCAATGGACTTGCTTTACTGAAAGTGCACAGGGATGTTGATATTAACTTCAAAGAGGCAGTGAACTGTTTTGCCAGAAGATACAATAATCACAAATGGTACTAATGCCGAGGAACCTAGTGCAGCAAGACTGAAAGTGAAAACAGGGTTGTGGTGTTCATAAACTACAAGGTAAAGCTTTATACCGTTAACGATCGACAAAAAGTAGTGAATAATAATAGTATACAAAACATCTCTGCTGATAAATAAGTGTTTGAGTGTGTGTGTGTTTTGTTTGTTTTTTTAAAGGGAGGGGCAGAGAATAATTTTTTTTACCCCAGAGTTTGTCAGTTCAATTGTTCAAAAATCTCAAAGTCCCAGACCATCACAAATGGCTTTTTCAAGGTTCAGATTGCACCAGATTGCACCATTTTGCATCCTTGAAAAAAAAAAAATTTCCAGGGGGGCATGCCCCCTGACCTCCCTAGAAGGCTCGGCGCTTCGCGCCTTCGCTGAATCTGTAACCTCACACCCCCCTTCCCCCCCCTCCTTCGATTTTTCCCAGGTCCGGCCCTGCCTACGATTTAAGAGCGTTACTAAACGTGGCAGCAACTTATAAAAAAAAAAGTAAAATCAACCTTCTGTGTGACCGCTACTATATGATGCTACTGGGTTTTGCCCACGCCGATACGTCCCCAATACGATCTCTTGCGTCATAACCACGCTGTTATCACGTGTGAAGGCGAGTGCACTACGATCTTGATACGTTCCTCCCGACAGTATGACGATGCATGACGACATTCTTAGTTACGTTTGTACTAAGGTTATTGCGTGAGTTTTGATTGGTTGACCAAGCCACACCCTTGTACACGGGCACTACGACTTTACTACGATGACGCCGTTGTCATCCCGATCCTACCAGACGTCCACTACGCTGTCATTACGATCCCAAAACACCGGGACCCCACTACGTATATATTTTTTGAACATGCTCAAAACTTACGTGGCGAGGTCGTGAAGCATCCCCATTGTCCACGTTCTCTCACGATCTCTCACGATGTTACTGCGCTGGAATCCCGATGGAATTACGACACAACCACGGTTAATATACAGCTCAGTGGGTCAACCACATTTTGGCTGAATTTTGCAGCACCCTCAGTATCCCCAGCACCCACAACCCTCACCACACACTCAGAAGGTGACTAGTGTCATTTATAGGTAATGTATATCTATATATACATGTATATAATTCCAGTTAGAATACTCTCTCTCTCTCTCTCTCTCTCTCTCTCTCTCTCTCTCTCTCTCTCTCTCTCTCACTCAGATCACTCTCTCTCTCACTCAGATCACAATCTCTCTCTCTCTCTCCTCTCTCTCTCTCTCTCTCTCTCTCTCTTTCTCTCTCTCTCTCTCTCTCTCTCTCTCTCTCTCTCTCTCTCTCTCTCTCTCTCTCTCAGACCACTGCTTATTCTACTACCTTCGGTAAATAAAAAAATATCTTATCTTATCTTATCTTATCTTATCTTATCTTATCTTATCTTATCTTATCTTAACTCTCTCTCTCTCTCACTCTTACCTCCTCCCCTTCTCCTCTCTCTCTCTCTCTCTCTCTCTCTCTCTCTCTCTCTCTCTCTCTCTCGCTCTCTCTCTCTCGCATTGATCCCTCCGTGCTCTGCAACCCCAGCAGGGCCTCTTAACGCGACAAGAGCCTGCGCGGCACGAGCTCGAAATCCAACGCGAGACTTCAGAAACGGCACTGTAAACATGGCGAGGAAGATCGGTTGCGTCTGCTACTGTGCTGTTTCTGTTTTGATATTTGTTATAATATTACCTGTCTCAAAGTCTCTGAGCAAAAGAGGTAAGTGACAACGCTCTCTTTATTTTTTTTTTTATGATGCACTATGAGAATTTCTTTTATTTACATTTACAAAAAAAATTGTTTCGAGTACCTGGACAACGGATCGTCATTTTCACCTGACAATGGAACCACTGCACCACTGACATTGCAATGTTTGTGTGCTTGCGTAAATCTCTTCTTGGAAACGTCGAACTTTACGAAATTATTTGCCGATGCAGTGGTCGCAACGGGGACAGCTGTGTTTTTGACGTTTTTCTATTTTGACACGTACTTCAGGTCTTCAGGTTTTCATTCAAACAAAAATAACATTCAACTAAAAATGAAAGTTGTTATTGGGTAAAACTTTACTTAAAAGGAAGCAATCCACGGCTGTAGGCTAGACTATTTAAAGCGTGCTATCCTGCGGCTTTTGTAATCATTGCCTAGTGTTCGACGGTTTTATAACGATTTAAGCCCTACTGGACGAAATTGAGATCAAACAGATCGCGCCTGAAGTTGTGGTCATATTTTATGAATGTTGACAATTTTAATTACAACAGTAATAGATTTGTTTAATATAATCACAACCTAATGCAAACAGGGAACCAATAAAATGTATTTTCCCTTGGTGGATCGTCATAATAATTATAATAAAAGTATTCCGTTCTGCAAGTTGCATGTGTGAAAAAGAAGAGGTTAAACGTGGTCATGGGGTTCATCTGGAAAGGTGGCAGTTTATCTTGATTAACATTTACACCTAAAGGTTGTGCTAATTTTAGGAGTTGAACACTACATTAATTGGTGTTTTCTATTGCTTTAAAAAAAACTGTACATTCCTATTTTCTATCTTAGTATCTTACCAATAATAATACAAATAGGCCTTTTATTATTATTATTATTATTATTATTATTATTATTATTATTATTATTATTATTATTATTATTATTATTATTATTATATGCATGTACAGCAGTTATTACATACATGTGTGTGGGAGGGTGATGTGTGTATGTTTGCTTGTTGGTGTTGAGAGAGAGAGAGAGAGAGAGAGAGAGAGAGAGAGAGAGAGAGAGAGAGAGAGAGAGAGAGAGAGAGAGAATTGAGAGAGAATTGAGAGTGCACATGTGCTCTGCTTGTGCAGCCTTTCTTGTTCTCTAACCAGTTGCAGTGTACTATTTGTTGTTGTTACTGCTTTATTTCTTCTTATCTTTCTACTCTTTTTTTTTTTAAATCCAGAAATAATTTTTTTTGTTACTAGTGTGATATTTATTTGAATCATGCATTTGAAATGTTGAGATAAAAACGCTTAATGGCAGTCCTCTCTGATTTTATTTATACTTATAGTGAAGTATACAGCTAAATTCAGTTTGATTTATTCTAAAGTTTGAATTGACGTAATTAACTCTATCCCTGAAATTACTCTTGCTGTGTGAGATGCTTATTCATTATTTATGTATTCTTGTATTATGTATTTATTTATTTATGAGGTGAACAAAACAAACAGCAACACCCAAGTT
Source organism: Oncomelania hupensis (assembly GCA_036898135.1). Lineage (NCBI taxonomy): Eukaryota > Metazoa > Mollusca > Gastropoda > Littorinimorpha > Pomatiopsidae > Oncomelania > Oncomelania hupensis. Next base: position 120,018,928 of record CM072511.1, on the reverse strand, counting down.
GAGGTCCAAAGCATTATTTCAATTTTTATTCAAATCTTTATCAAGCCATGTTTATTTATTTATTTATTTATTTATTTATTTATTTATTATTATTATTATTAGTATTATTAGTATTATTATTATTTCTTCCCCCACCTTCTTTAAAAAAATTGTTTAAATGTAGTGAATATTGACCACATGATTAAAACTTTAGTTGCTGGATAATAATAGGATTTACAGTACATTTGTCATTATGACATTAGTCATACTCATAGAGTAACTCACTGTGCTCTTACCCCTTGGGGTCATGAGCAATCTTGCCACTGTAGATTGTTCTAACCTATAAAGGGAAAAGTGAAAGCCCCAGTTGAAAACCTGTCTTTCCTTTATAGGCAAGACCGTTTCACTGTGGCAACAGTTTCCCCCGTTGGAGTGCCGGGGGGTTTCAGTATAAATAGTATCCCCACTTTATGGAAATTTAGTGCTTTAAATTTCCACTGTCGCTGTCTTCCTCATTTGCTCTACTTCGCTACATCAATTACCTACCTTTTTTCTTGAAAACTCTTCCTGGACAAGACTCCTTGTTTGTGTATGAGGTCTGTTGGATCAGCTTGGGAGTGTTGGACGCTTTCTGCTGGGTGGTCACTAGGGCTTCCTATGATGTTATTATTTAGCAATGTAGGCATTTTATATGTATGTGTTTTGTTGATAATTTATAATGATGTTTGTATTCTATTTTGTTTTTGTAACGGGGGTTTGAGTAGTTGGGGTAAAGCCTCAGCCGTCCCCTGCGTGGGATGTCTTTATTGTAAAGTGACTGGCCGGTGGAGGGCATTCAATTTTCCCACTAGGGTTGTTTCAGCAGATCTTTTATGCGGATCGGGGATTGTCCGGTCCTGATTTGGCTCGGAAGAGTCCGCTGGACCTAAAGCAACAATCAATCAATCAATCAATCACTGTGCTCTACGTTGGAATGATCTTGATATTGATGGCAATGTGAACAATGATGATGATTGGTTAAGCACAGTTTTGTGGTGAACATGGTACATATGCATCTATTCTTCCCCTCCCCCCCTGCCCCTCCGTGCACATGTACACATACACACAATTATAATCACACACAATCACATGCATAATCACACAATTGTTCACAAATGCAAACCCTAGTAAAGCTAACTTTCATGAAACAAATTTTCGTTCTCAGGGGATAAGATTTTTATGTTTGGAGGAAGCAGCCCTCTCGAGGCAGGAGGTGCATCCACTCAGTTTGTGCGACATGTGATTTTATAATGTGATCTGGTTTTTCCCCTCTGCAACCCTTTGGGAAGTAAAGAGCAACAAGTTTTACTTGTGTCCTGGTGTCAGTTGAAAAGCCGAGTAGAGGAGGCCGCCTTTTTAGAACTGGGCCCTTTATTCCAGTGTAAATGGAAGAGACGAGTTAAGATGGTGGTCAAGGAAACGGATGTAAGGGTGCGTCTTAAATGGACTCACATTCTCTGGGTAGAACATGTTAGAGTTAGGGAGTGAAACGGTTGACCTGAGCTCCTCCATCAGTTCTATTGAATTAAATTGTAGCTATAGGTCTGGAAGAGTGAAACGCCTTCTTGCCTTCACCTCCTGGCATCACCTCTCCCCACCCCCCACCCCCTCCTTCAGCCCCATGCTCATAAATTACAAGACCATCCTTTTATCCTCTCCCAAACGCAGCCATTTCTTACCACCCACCAAACTACCACTCCGACTGTTTCCTAATTTTAATATATTTTAAGTGAAATTAGCACCATCCTAGTGTCTTTCTCCCCATGGATGGTTTTGTGTTTCTGGACTAACGTCAGACAGACTTTTGCGTATGACGTATTTTTGTCAGGGTTTGGTGTTCCCAAAGTGCATAAAATGGCAATCTGCTCTGTCTAATGTTATAGACAAAACAAAGATTCAGTTCCTGACACAGAAATTGTGAATAAATCTTTGCTCCGTAAGTTCTGTAAAGCATGCGTTGTGTGTGTGTGTGTTCAGACTCCATGCCCGTCCTGTTTCGTTCTGGATCAGTTTACTGTAGGGAAAGGGCCCTTTCACTCTTTTTCATTCGGTAATCATCAAAGGGTGGATGCTACACAATGCTGGCCTTTGACACGAACACAGGCTATCGATGGGAAAGGGTGAAGGGCGTACTAGGCGAAGTGTGAAAAAGCAAGTTCGGAGGGGCGAGGATTGAGCTATGGGTGAGAGACACAGGCAGGGAGGCACCAAGCTGGCCAACAGGCCATTGAGTGTATTGATTTTCCCTCCCTGTTTAGCGGACACAACCCTTTTCCAAGCCATGCTAACCAGCTTCCTTCTTTGCAAGTCTTTCTTGGCTACTCTTTCCCTTCTTCTCCATAGTCATCTTTCTGTTCTGCGTTTCATCCTCGTCTTGACATGTATTGCAAGGAACTGCGTGCTGAGGGGATGGATGGTCAATGCAGGAGCAATGGGCTTACAGCTAGCTGAAGATACACTTTGCATGAAATATGTCTTGGTGTCAGTACTGTTGTTTTGGCTTGTAATAAAGACATAATTTTATCGCCGTACTTTCGCATTGAAATTATTTTGGCTGGCAGATTTCAAATTCAGTTTTGGACCTTTTCTTTTTCTTTTTCTTCTAATTATCTCCAAATGACGTTTCGTTTGATTAGGGGCGAAAGCGTTGCATTTTGACAGTTTGCACAGACTTGTCAAGATAATGACTAAACATTCCTGGTTTTACAATAAAATTTAGGTTCCTGCTTCTTTGAAAATCTCACCACATCCTTCTGTTCTGAATGAAACCGACAGTTCAGTAAAACGATGCGTGAATAACTTCACGCCACTTGGATGGTTGGGAAAGTGCTGAAAGTATGTGTGGTAGGAACATATGAGGCTAGAGAATGTGCTTTGATTGTATTCATTTTGTTAAGGCTGTTGCATGGGAATCCTTTTGTTTTTGTTTCGGTTGTTTCTCAAAGATGGTGGGATTGGAATACTTTGGAAGAAAGTTGTATTATTCCACGATCTTGAGCAGATCGTTCAGAAAAGCGTTTTGTTTCCTGCCATTGTCTTTAAATTGAAGTCGTTTTGGGTGTCCTCAGAGCATCCATCTCGCTTCCAATTATAGCTATAGAAAACGAAATGGCTCTTTACTGGGCGTTGGTGCGCGTGAGATCGGCAGTGGCGTTCCTTTCAAAGCGTTTTTACAACAGCAGCTGTAGGAATTTCACCCTGATTCTTTAATAAATCTGCCCTTTCTTTTCGGTCTTTCCATTGAAGATGCTGATTTGGTGATGGTTGTAGTGAGAAATGTTTTCTCTTAGAACTTTCTTTGTATTTGTTTTGTTTGGCAAGGACTTAATACGAAACGGAGCATAATTATGGGCTGACTCGCTGTGCACGTATCGTGCGCGTGTCTTCTTTTTGAATAAGATTAAGAGAGGAAAGGGCGTTATTTTTCTTAGCGAAAAGAAGCGAATTAGCACTTTTTTTTAATAAAAACTCCGGCATTGTGGTTTTTGGTATAATAAGATTTGAGGAAGAATCCCTCCATTCCTGCAGATATTGCTTGCTTTGGGAGTATGTCTTAAAATAAAAGCATATCCACAGTGTGCTGATTTTTCAGGGTCTTAAATTTTTAGAGCGCTTCCAGGCCAGAAAATTAGACCTTTTTCCTCCATCGGCCTGCAGGCATTTCGCCAAGTTGCGAAATCGAACTCTATTTGCCCAATCATAGGATGCCATAAGCGGAAGCAAAGACCCTCCCTCTCCTAGTTTTTATTTGTTCACGACAAGGTTCGGCTCGACCTCAATCATCAGTTCAAATCGTGATCAGATTGTGAACAGAACATCACGGATTTGCTGTTGTCGTCAGCATTGGCTGCTGCTAGTTTTTGCCCCTTCACTCTGATTTGTTTTCGTTCTTTTATACTTCCGAACAAACTTGTGCAGGTTTTTGTTTTGTTGTTTCTCTTCATTTATGTTTGTTTCTTTTTGTTAAACACACTACAGTAATGCTGATTCAGCCCCGGTGCTAGAGTCTGTGTAACTGTAGAGTTCACTCACAAACAAAGCATTGGTCGTTGAATAACAATGTCAACCAAAGAAAACAAATCAATGTTCTGCTACGCTTTTCCAGCATTTACCTAGAAACAAATCAAAGGTAAATAATAACACAATGCTATCATCGCACGCACCGTGTGCTAACAAAATTGCTCGTAATTATCTTGTGCGTCTCCATCGTAACACTTTTCTTTAAATTTAACTGCTATGTAGCAGATCTTAGCAGAATGGAAAGCAATTTTGGGATTTAGTTTCTAATGGCGTGTTCACCTCACCACCTAAACTTTACCAATTTGTGTTAGTTTCTGTGATTTTGTTTTAATGAATAGCAGAACATGAAATGGCAACAAACTAAGATGTTTTCGTGCATGTGGTTGGGGTTTGGGAGAAGGTTTCCACATTCGTTCTTGCCCATAGTTTTTCAGTTTCAATTGTACATTGCGGACAGCATTGGATGTTGTTGTTGTTGTTGTTGTTGTTGTTGTTGTTGTTGTGAACTGTCTCTAGTGTTTGATGATAGGCCAACGTAGAACAGTAATTCAAATTAGTTGGAAACAAGAAATGTTCTTTCTTTCTGTATACTGTGTTAATCACACTCCAATACAAAAGTTGTCAGACGTGGACCTACACTTGAACTTGGCATGAACGTGACTCTGCTGTATGAAGAGGCATTGTAACCTATTTGTTATTTTGTGTTTCTTTTTTTCTTTTTCGTTTGTTGTTGTTGTGTTTGTAGGTGGAGGATTGGATAAGGGCTGATCACGAGTGTTGATTGCAGTTCTGTTTAAATTGTTCCTTAAAGTGTTATTGTATTAAAAAGAAAGAAAGAAAGAAAGACTCGTAGGAACAATAGTGTTTAACCAGAACTGCTGTGAAAGTATATTCCCCACCACACTTGCCTTTCTTTACCAGCTTCTCGTGTTACCTGCATTGCGTTAGCCTAAGTACACTACTTGAGCAATCAAAGGTAGACTTGTTTCTGGACATTGCTATGAATCTTGTTTCACCTCAGATTTAGCAACCCGCACAGATTCGGTCGATCTTTGGAAATAATACTAAGTTAAAGAATACTTCACAGAACAAATTCAAGTGCTAGGTGCACACCACGAGAGGCGAACAGCTAGCTACGCAGTGTGTGCTGGGTGGTGGTGTTATTCCTCGGAGTAGGTGAATAGTTCATCCTTAAACCTTGTCGGGCTTGCGTGTTTTGTTGTTGTTTTTTTTTAATTGGGTGTGTCCGCGCACGCTTTATCTGCTAATACAACTTAAGCATACAGTAGCTACTGGACTAAGAGTAACCCTAGGTATCTTTTATTTTATTTTATTTTATCTTATTTGTAAAAAAAATTTTTTTACACGCATGGCAAGGGCTGCAGGCATAGTATGAAATTAGTGACTAACAACATACATGCACTGTGGCTCCAAAATAGTCCCGCTGGCATTAACCAGTGCAAGCCTGATGAAGTATTTTAACGATTTTTAAAAATCTTCTGGTGAGCATTGGAAACTGTTCATTACTGGTTCGCCTGGTAACTGTTGACGCGTGACTATGAGCATTTATAAACTTTTTAAGTAGCGATCGAACGTTGCTAGATGGGATGGGCTGTGTTGGGTATTTAGTTAAAATGTCGATTGAACTCTTATGGCATATCACGTGTTCATGGAGCTCTACCAAAGTAATGACATGATGTAAAATAAAAGTCTGATCCTTTGCAAAAGTGTCAGAAAACTGATGCGTTATTATGAATCAGTATTTCTTTGTCTTTTTTGGTTATTGCTATGTTTGTTTTGAACCAGTGAGACGCTCGGGCAATTTCTATGATTGATTGGCCGGCATATATTATATTAAAAGCAAACACCTACTAATTTCTGGTCTTCTGCCAGTTGTAAACTTCAAAGTATGGGTCTTATTCAGCTACTTGTTCAACTGCTTTTCGTCGTTGTCGTGGACTGCATTTTGGAGTGGTACGGTGCTTACATGTACATTTCACAGTTTGCCGCTAGCACGATAGCTTTGAAAATGATATATTAAGGATTTTATAATCACTAGTATCCATACTGTTACAGCATGTTCAGTGTTGTTTTGTGCGAAGAGTACAGTACAAGTGCACAGCCATAGGAGTTGTTTATTTAAGTTTAACCTTCAAGTGGTTTTCACATAAGTACGTTGCACATAATATTGCAAATATATATTCATCATTTCGTTTGCTATGTCCTTTTGTGAATGAAACGGAGTCAGTTTACTTTTATTTTTTTTTATTTTTTTTTAAAACTCGTTTTATATATATTTGTATATATGCGTATAGTTAGTATGTCACAAACATATGATCACATCGGTAGAATTCCTTTCTGGGACGTGACCAGCATTTTGACATGGTCACACACAGTCAGTCACTGAGTCAGTGGTGTTGGGCCTTATGAATGAGACAAAGTGCAAAGACACCTGTTGGTACTTAGTGCATGGTGTCACTGTAGTAACAGGGGCGACAGGGGTGAAAGGTTGGCTGTGGGGGTTGCGCAGGTTTTACAAGAAGGGGGTCCATGATGGGACGAGATCAAATGTCAGTGTGAAGGAAAAATAGCTGAGGGAAACTATCTCACCTATGTCGCTGTCTGCCGTCTGCTGCAATCCTCTCTAGCTGCTGTCTTTGGCCAGCTTGTGGTCCATGCTGTCTCTCGTCAAACAAACCTGTGACTCCCCCCTCATTTTTGTTGTTGCTTGTCGTGTCGAGATGGTCAAATCCGTAGGCTGCCCCCCCCCCCCTCACCCCGCCTTCACTCTCCCTCTTAGCTAAGAGACAAATTAGAATGCGGAAGTTTAGAGTTTGTCTGCCCCTTTGACCACCGCTGGAGATATTCCCCACTGCCCCCATTTCTCCTTTCCCCACATTCGATACCTTCGAACTTCCGTTTGAGGTAGAGCTTTAGAGGCCCGTAAGTCCCCACCAACTAACCCCCTTCATCTGCAGTATACGCTGAAAAGAAAATCCTCTCTAATCTTTACTCTTTGGATAGCACCATAAGTAAACAAAAATGGAATTATTTTGTTAGGGACAGAGCGTATGCTGGAGTTGCTGAGTGAAGGAACAGAATGTGGACATTAACGGATGATTTGAGTCCATTATTTACAGTGATTTTCCGCAGTAGTAGCCTACATACTAAACTAAAGATTCGCTTTGCAAGTCGAGGGCGTGATTATTTTGTATAATTAGGAGAGTGGTGGGTTGCAAGTAGGAATTTGCGCGTGTTTTGGGGGAGGGATGAACTAATGGTTGGACATATGTAGAATGTAAAGGCGTTCCTACACGTTTCAATAATCGGGCATTGGAAGCCTTTCAGTGGGTTGAAATGCGGTGTGCAACGTTGTACAGCGCTGTATGACGCGTTCAGCGTGGTAATAGAGTGATGAAGAAAAGTAGACGGCATTCATATTCTCTATCGTCGATGAACGTCAGTTACAATACCCATGTAGGTGATGCTGGTAGATTTTCTGTCTGAAATCCAATTTTTATAAACTTCTTATGTTTTAAAATTTTATTTTTATTGTTTCCTGTCAACATTTAATATAATTAAAAATATAATTACAGAGGCTTGCTCTCTAAAGGTTGAACTGAGAGTGTGACAGCGCCGCCATCTTTAATTCGTTCAACGATGATATAAGTTGAAGATGAAATGCGAGGATGCGTGTAATTGGGCCTTTAGGGCATTGTTTAATCAAGTATCTGAGTTGGTCAACTTCTTACTGATTCAGCTGAACAGCAGTTTGCAAGCTAAAACTTATAAATACTGGTTTTTTTTGCTAAATACTATCCCTTTCTTGTTTCAACACTTAATGCTACGTGAAGGGTGGCAATTGGGAGGGAGATGAGTGTGGGATAGTGTTGCATTGTTGTTTGTTTGTTGTTGTTGTTGCTGCTGCTGTTGTTGTTTACTCCCAGCTTTGTAGTTCTTTGCAAAAGCACTTTGTCAAGCTTGTCAGATCAGACAAAACGACATGTTTCGTTGTTGTCAGTGTTTAAAGGATTATCAGTCTTTTTTTTTAATGACATGTTGAGGTACATTGCAAACAAACAAAAAAGATAGTTTGTTCGCTGACGCACGCCGTAATACTATAATGTATTTTTAATTGCAAATCTCTCTCTCTCTCTCTCTCTCTCTCTCTCTCTCTCTCTCTCTCTCTCTCTCTCTCTCTCTCTCTCTCTCTCTCTCTCTCTCTCTCTCTCTCTCTCGCTATCTCTCTTGTTTGTTTTGTAACGTATTAGTGTTTCTCGTTCGATTGAAGAAAAGCGCGTGATGGCTTCCTGTATTATTATTATTATTATTATTATTATTATTATTATTATTATTATTATTATTATTATTATTATTATTATTATCGTCAGGCGCAAGTGCTTGCTAAATTAGGACCGTCTTGCATAATTTGACGTGTCTTATATTACTTCGTCTGTAGGTGTGTTTGCGATATAATCAGTCAGCAATGGTTAGAAGCACCAGTCTCTTCAGAGGCATGGGTTAGAAGAGGCATGGGTTAGAATCCCACCGCTGCCACAAACTGTCATTCAGAAGGTGCAGATAAACAAATAATAAACAAACATTTCACCCAAATTATGACAAAACACATGTCACATTTCTCTCTATATATCGTGACAGTTATAATGTTTTATTTAACATATTTTTGGGCGAAAACGCCTGGGTGTGAGTGTGAATCGAGTGCGCGCATGATGTTAATAATAATCGTAAAGCTTTGAATGTTTACGGTGCAAGTGCGTACATTGGAATGCTTGTGACTTTCAATATTTTAAAGTTTATTGTACGCCAGTGCTGCGTCAGCTGAAGTAATTTTTTTTTTCTTTTAGTATGCATCGTTACGCTTTTCTAGTGCTCAATAGCTTTAGCTTTTTTCTAAGATCTGCCTTTGGTTTCCGTGTTTTTCATCACGTTGTCTTCGCAAGTGTTCTTTAAATAAGAAATTTTAAACGTTCAGCAGAGCACATAGTACACAATAATCGGTTATCTTTTGATCGTATCCTGTGTATTTTTCTCCACACGAGCGGAACATAACTTTGAATGAAGAATTACGCAGACGGCTAAATATAGCAGAATCGCCCATTGACATTCAGGATGCATTAACTATACCAACCGAAGTGGCTTTGGGTGGCGCAGGAAGCAGATAAAGTGGTAATCCTATCCTATCCTATCCCGTAACTCGAAGGTCGTAGGGACACCACCGATGATCGTTTAACCAGCGAAAGTGGTAATACAAGAAGAATTCAGTGTCACGACTTGTATAGTGTAGACTGATAATTACAGCCGCAACGAAAGAAGAGACAGCTGCTGCTGAAAAAATACACACAAACACATACATACACACGCACGCAGGCGCACGCGCCCGCTCTCACACACACGCATGCACGCAAACACTGTAATGTGGAAAACGTTAAGAACTAGTGAGCAGAAACAGGTGCCTCAATGGATGGCGACGCCGTTAATTGATTTATAAGGTTTGGGTCAAGGGGTGGGGTGGGGACTGGGGTAGGAGAAAAGGGGTGGGTGGAAATTAGACGTATCGTCCAGACCTACACGAAGGATGTGAATGGTACACGATAATGGTAAAGAGCAAACTGCTTTGTTGATGTAGCTGACCACGGCGCTAGCGATAGGGTGGCCCCGTCTGTCAAGGGGCAGCGGGATCCTGTTGACACAGTGGAGGCTAAGGGCCCTCTGATGGGATTATCTCCAAGTCAAATTTGTCCGTTGCTTCTTCGCACCCGATAGGGGAATTGTTCAGCATTTCTTTTATCCCAAATATCAGCTCATATGCATTTTTTCTATGGTTCCTCACACTCTACCCTTGCTCCGATCATCTCTGTTTTTGTAATGGTGGTGCGTAATAGAGTACGCATGTGCATACATGGAAGGCGGAGGTGAAAGAGAGAGAGAGAGAGAGAGAGAGAGAGAGAGAGAGAGAGAGAGTGAGAGTGAGAGAGTGGAATTGAAGGAAGCTGACATCTAGCACAATGCACTCGCCGACTGTAATGTGATTTGTTGTTTTTAAATTAAGTTTCCAATATCAACGGACAAATTAATTTAATTTTTTTTAATCGTGTCGTCAGACAGTAATAATAGCATGTTTGTCCGTTCCTAAAGAATTTTGTTAGAGGACCTGTTAATGAGCCTTGTTTTGTCTTATGCTTAAGTGCTAGGGAGAGATACGAAAGGACATAGTCGTTCAGACCTTCCAGTTGTACGCGTGGTTTTAATACAGTCATTCGGCGCATGGCAGTTTGTTTATAGGTCCACATTAAATGGTCTGTTGAGCACATGACATGCTCATTTCCATTATTTGCTTAAGCGATGCCGAAACACAAAGCGAAGCAGACAAAGAAACAGTGCTGTTCAATGCAAATGGACACACAGGAACCCGACATGTCTGAATAAATACAAAACCGTATTCCTAAGCAACCAATGCTCACCTCATTTATTATTTTATTTTTATTATTTCAAGATTCAAGATATATTTATTGTCTCTCTAAATTACAAGGAAATGTAGTGTGTATCCTGACAATTTGCGATCAACAAAACCAAATACAATAATACACGCTAAAATTGTATATATATATATATATATATATATATATATATATATATATATATATATATATATATATATATATATATATATATATATATATATATCTATTTTACTTTTTATTTTATTTACGTTACTGTCCCTTTTCCATAGGAAAATTCTGGGCCGCCTCCCCTGGGGAAAGCGAAGTTGCAGCCTGTGGCGCGCCCAAACCCAACCTACCTAACATTAGTTGTGATTCTGAAATTTTGCTGGGGGAGCAAACCGGAGTACCCGGAGAAAACCCCCGAGACGTAGCCCGAGTCGAAAGTAAATAATATTCGGAGAAACATAACGCCCAGATGCTGGATCGAACCCACACCTGTCAGGCGCCATTGGTTTCTGGCCTGTGGACAAGGCAAGTTTAGTTAGTCCCACCTTAGCCCACTTGGCCACAACGCTATATATACAGGTAAAGTAAAGGTGCATAAAATACAATGGTCATCAAAGAAGGGAGGAGGCGCTATTAAAACACCTACTATCATAATTTTTATCCACTAGGTTTAAAAATGAGCAAATGTTACAAAATTATAACTCAATTTTGTCAATCCGTTGAGTCGATCCTTCATGTTTTACGAAGATGAAGAGCCCGTGAAGATGCATGAGATACTAGACACAAGGTAGGGCCACACCGCAGAATTTTTGTCGCAGTTCATCATCCTGAGTAGTTCATCGTCCTTTCGAGGAGGTTCGATCAGAGTCAAACCCCCCATACTCTCAATATCAAGATGTTTACAGGGACGTCCCTCTCTCTACTGTCGGAATCAGATCTTGGTGTACTTGTTCGGTACACTTATTCTGGAGATCGTGATCTCGGGCACCGATGGGAAATCTGGATGTTTGCCTAGCTGTATCTTATTGCAAAATCGTGTGCACACGCTGCACTATCCTTCCGACCCCGTCCTCCCTTTGCTCTCTTTCTTTCTTTTTACCCTCCCTCATTCCCATTTGTTTGATGCGTGTGGTGTCGCTAACCGCCACAGACGTGTCCAATTCCTTTGAGGTGCGCTTCAGTTGACTGGGTACTTGGAAACAACCTGCCATGTTCTGTTGGCTTTATTACTTTGCTCTGTCAGAATGGTTTATTCTGCTTATCCTATATTGTTGACATGTAATAACTTACGCAGCACTGACAGAACAATTGTTAGTTTGTGGTAATTTGGTCAATGTAATGACTTTGCGGGGAAGTATCTGATCAGCCTTTGACAAATTGACTTTGTCCTGTGATGTCTTTGTCAATTCGAGGGTCGCATGACTATCCTATCCTATCCTGTCCCATAACCCGAAGGTCGTAGGGGCACCACAGATGATCGCTTAACCAGCATACTCCATCTTTCTCTGTCCTCAGCAGCCCTCATGGCTTCGCTCAGTGTCAAACCAGTCCATTCTCGAATGTTGTCCTCCCACCTCTTTTTCGGTCTCCCCCTTCTTCTACCTCCTTGCACTGTGCCTTGCAGAATGGTCTTTGCAAGGCCTGATGATCTGGTGACGTGGCCATACCATCGGAGTTTCCGTTTCTTCACCACTGTGAGCAGGTCATCGTGTTGTCCAATGGCTTGTGTGATGGTCTGTCGGACTTCAACGTTGGTGATGTGTTGGGTATAGGAAATGCACAGAAGTCTTCTGTAGCACCTCATCTCCATGCTTTGTATTCTTCGTTGGAGATCTGCTGTGAGGGTCCATGCTTCGCAAGCATATAGGAAGATGGAGATGACCAGAGATCGCAGCAGTCTTACTTTGGAATGTAGACTGATGGTTCTGTCTTTCCAAATGGGCTTCAACCTTGTCAGGGCAGCAGTTGTTTGTGCGATCCTGGAGAGGACTTCCTGTCGAGACCCATTGTCTGACACAATGGCTCCTAAATATTTGAAGCTGTGCACTGTGTTGAGGGATTGGCCTTGTACTTTGATGTCCGTGTTGATGCCATTGGTGTTGTTGGTCATCATTTTGGTCTTCTCTGCACTTATTTCCATTCCATAAGCTCTGGAGGTGGTGTCAAGCCTCTGTACAAGCTGTTCAAGTTCTTGTTCCTCTCCAGCCAATCCATCAATATCATCCGCAAAACGAAGATTGGAGATTGCTCTGCCCCCTATGCTGACTGTGCCTTCGTGATCTGCAAGAGCATGACAGCTTTGTCAATTCAAGAGCAATGCTTGTGTATATTATATTAAAATAGAAGAGTGATTGTTCAGTAGAGACGACGAGCGTGCTCATAATTTATTCTTTATTTAAGTAACCTAGTTTACTACCTTCTCCTATTGAAAGTTGTAAAGCTTTCAGTTATATTAACTAAACTGTTAAACTCAAGTAGAAGGTACTCATGAGTTTAATGGCGAAGTTTACTGTCCGCGATCGAATACATAAAATAGCTCTAGAATTTAAAAAGTTAAAATAGGATATGTTTCAAGGTCCTAAGCCCGCGCCCATACGTGCGTGCGTTCTCGATCGGTGCATATTTGTATTAGAAGGAATACCATGGACAATTCAAAAGATATGACGCAATTTAGCTGAAATTTCTTACAACTGCCCCCTAGTCTTAATGCCTTCTGAAGTCTGGCGAATAATATATTATTCCTAGTTACTAAATGATAGCGTCAGAAGTCCTGTTTGTTTTCCTTTCAACATAAAATGACAGACGAATGACAATTAATTTGTTGTTGTATCCGTTTGATGTATTTAATGTGTTTGATGTATATTACTAAGAATAACAATGCAGTGCTTGTATTTGTTGTAGACATTTTATGATGTGATGTTGATTAACGCGTTGTCTCCATACTATGCTAGCAAGCTCAATGTGCTCAAAAAAATAATGACAGAAAGATAAGAAGAGGGGAGAACAAAAATTTTTTTAAAGAAGTTTGCTGTCTTTTTTTTAATGCTGCGAAAAAAACACCCCAAAATAAAATCGAACGTTCTATTTTCTTTATAAGGTGCTTTTAACAAATATTGCAGTTGGGTAAATTATTTATTTAAAAAATATCTAAAAAGATCAGACATAAGTATTCGTCGAGTGTTGAAAATATTAGCAGTATATTATGTTGGTTTTGATTAATCTTTAACCTCTTGTCTTGAATTAAATTGAAATGCGAAAAAATTGTTTCTTTTTCCGAGCTTTAGACTAGATAGATTCTAATCTAGTTTAGAAAGCGGCAAAAATGTTGCATTGGGTATCGTTTTTGTGGAAAAGTAATAATAACAATAGCCAGTATAGGAAACTATCTTTATGTAACCCATAAAACTTATTTATTATTAATAGACATCGTCGTTAGTGTTTCCACTGCAGGGCATGGTTCTGGAAATCGATTCGCAGCTTTCTGTTGCTGTTTTTGAAAGGATCAGGTGGTGAGGTTGGTTTTTTTTTTTTTGGCTACAACGCTCGTGTTTTGTCCGTCTTTCTTTAGATGAGAAATAGTGTCTTTGCAAGTTCTTCGACAATGAACACAGAGCCAACCCTTCCCCACCCTCATATCTCCCATATCCTCTCCCCTCACAGGTCTCGTAGCCTCCACACTTCCACCCCACTCCCACCTCCTTCATCTCGTCCACCGTATACCCCTCCCCCCCTCCCCCCCCTCACACATCCTCTTTATTCCGGAAGTTGTTGCTTGTTCGTAGTTTCTCCGCCCTGATGCCTACCAGTTTTGCTGCATTAATTAATGTTGTTAATTTACCTTTCTCCTCTAGTCCGATGTCCAATCCACAGGTGGTCGGTCGTCTTCGCTGAGGCTGATGTTGGGTGGGTGTCACGGGAACATCTTGTCTTCTCAAGATGTAGATTTTCCCTAGCGTTCTTGATCATTGTGCGTGCGTTTGAATTCGTTAGGGAGTCTGTTTTAGACAGCAAAAAGAGGCGCAGAAGTGGATTAGGCGAGGTCTGATTGTGGCACCCTTCATTTGTTATTCTTCTCGCGTTTCTGCTCTCTTGGCGAATTGCCGATTGAATGAGTGAAAAAGAAAAGACAAACAACAAAAGACTGCACATAAAAGGACGGAAAAGAGCTAGAGAAGCGGGAAAAAGTAAAAAGAGAAGGACCGGAAGAGCCGTCGTGATGCAAGTGCAAGTGACTTACGTCACAAAGAAAAACATGTCCCAGGAGATTTATTGAGAGGGACAGAGAGAGAAAGAGAGAGAGAGGGAGAGGGAGAGAGAGAGAGAGAGAATGTTGATTTTGGAGGAATGGGCATTGTATAATTCCAAAGACTTTGATGGCCATAGAATATTCGATACTATTACTAGTATTAGTGAAACGTGAATACACAAATCAGGTTGAAACAACAATAGCTGAATTAAAATGACCACACAAGACAGGTTATCACAAAACTAGCTACATTAAAGCGAATGCACAACACGCGGAAAGTAAAACCTAGCTAGCTAACATGAAATAAGCTCAAAACGGGGAGGCGAATGTGTTAGTGTTCACTGTGATTTATTTGGCAATCTCTTGAACATTTTCCCTCGTTAGGGTGCCCGAGTTTTCTGTATAAATAGTATTCCCACTTGTTGGAAATTTAATGCTTTAAACTACCACTGTTTCTCTTATTCTCATTTGTTCTTTCTCGTTACTAATCTGTTCTATTAATCCCATATCTTCTATCTTCTTCGCTAAACCAGTCTCATACCTTTTTCTTGAAAACTCTCCCAAAACTCCTCATCTGTTGGGTCAGGTTGGGAATATTGGACGCTTTCTGCCAAATGGTCACTAGGGCTTTCTATGGTATTATTTAGCAATTTCGGCATTTTATATGAATGTGTTTTGTTAATATTTTATCATGATGTTTATATTCTATTTTGTTTTTGTAAACGGGGGTTCTATAAATTAGAGTGCAGCCTCAGCGTCCCCTGCATGGGTTGCTTTTATTGTAAAGTGACCGGCTGGTGGAGTGTCTTCAGTATTACCATTAGGGTTGTTTCAGGAGATCTTTTATACGGATTTGGGGCGAGTCTTCTTTCAACCAAGTTGGTTTCCTGATTCGGCTCTTTGCAGTCCGCTGGACCCTATAAACAGTGACTAACTAACTAACTAATTTTATGATTTGGTATTGGCTGTTTTGCTTTCGCGAGCACGAATGTTGCCTTTCATTATATATGCTTCCTTGCACGACTTTGTTTATACAATACAATACAATACAATGCAATACAACTTTATTCATCTCAAACTGAGCAATTACAATGGCAGCATCAGCGCAATTAGCAAAATACACAGGAATTTCTTGCCACCTTTGTGTTTTCGCGCTGTTTGGAAATTAATGCTAAGGGTTGTTGGAGGCTTGACAACTGTCCTCCAGACTGTAATTCAGTTTCGCCTGAACACCACACCCCACCCTACTCTTCTTCTCACCCTTACCCCAACCTCCCACATGACCCTTACATCCTGCCAATTCTCTGTGTCTGTCTGTCTTTCTCTGTGTATCTGCCTCCGTTTCTCTGTGTCTCTGACTCTCTGTCTCCCTCCCCCGCCCCCCCTTCTCTTTCCCTCTCCCCCCACTCCCCACCACCCCGACTTTTATTAATTATTTCATTATTTTAGGACATGTTGTAAGACTAGCCTTAAGAGCTTGAAACCTTTATGCTGTCAAACGATCCTGTATTTAATGTTTTTGCGCTCTCTCTCTGCAGTAGAAGTAGGTAAGACTGGAATGGTGGTAGTGGTTGTGCGATGTTGTCGAGTTTGACGTTCTTAAGAACTTTTGTTGGCCCCTATTTGTACTGTTAGTATTAAAAAGTGTATTATTTATATAGACTTTGTATTGAATCTTTCTTTGGAGATTTATTTCACTTTTAACTTTAAGACAGTTGACTGCAGTTTCCTTATCCTCTCTTCATATTGTGCGGGGACACAGGGAGGGGATCTGTACTTTACAGTTGTTATTCACAGAAGGTCATGCAGTCGTTGGAAGTTTAAATTTTGTTATGGAGTTTTCAGTTGTTGTTTTTAGATGTTTTCCTTTTCGTATTTTTTTAAAGCATACTATAAAAACAATAGTCATACAAAGGTTTCAATTGCTGGAAACAAAATGTTCTAGGGGTCGAAGTTCATGAACTGTTTCTGTCGGGCTGAACGTTTCTGTTGGGTTGATAGATCTTATTTTATTATATTTACATTGTTTGCGAAACATAGGTTTCATCGTGACTTATATTTACCTTGTTTATGAAGCAAGAGAAGGTTTCATCATGATCTAACGCTGCAGCATTGCAGTCTATAGAGGCGTTTGTGTGTACAGATGCTGTGAGGTCTGGAACGTTTATGCTTGCTTAGATCCAGTAACTGGATCGCGCTCAAGGGAGGCTGGCTGAATTGTGTAGCGAATATTGCATTTCTGCCAGATCGATTGTGAATATTGAAACGGATAAGAAATCAGTTCTGCGACGCTCTCCCTCCTTTCTGGCGCTGCTGTTTTCCTGTCAGGCAGAATTAGGGGGTCCCCTTCCCGGCACCGGCGCGGGTTTGCCCTGCAGGAAATTGGAGAAAATTGGGCGCTTGGGGCCGGAAAAGTCGCCGCACTTTTCCTAAATGAGGGTAGATCTATCCTGACTCTTTGGCCCGGCCTTAGGCGTTTGCAGTTTATTACGGCATATGTGACACATTACGCGTGGGGCGTGTAAAATGTGTCAAAACTGAATTTTGGTGTCAGCTATTGTGTACATTCATTAAATATATTTTAGGAGATAATAGTCGCCTGCGCGTATAAGATCCTATCTAGTGCCGATAGTATGTATACATTTATTGAACGTAGTTCGTTAGTGTAGATTGGCATGCGGACGAATTTAAAGGTTCTCCTTCCGGGTTGGAACTGTTTTCCTTGTATGAGAGATCTGATTACATGAATGCCTTAGTAGAAATTTGCAAAAGATTGGCGTGCCAGGTTACAGGGCTTACTGCATTGACACTTTGTTTATCAAGACAGTCATTGTTAGTTCGGTGGAGCGTACATTTCGTATTAATCATATTATTATTTGTATTGATTACCCCGCATTTAGCTAATATTTAATAGTTTCGTCTTCACTATAGGTCTACAATTACAATCTATAGGACTCTTACAGGCGCGTTATTGTGGAGGGAGGGGCAAGAGTGTGCTTCGTTAGTAAAACCGGTTAACCGTAGATACTGGTTCAGGGTAACGGTATTCTTAGTTAGCTTAGGCACTGAACCACCAGAGCAATCATACTGCTGAAAGGGAAGGTGAAAATTTCCACTTTTATCTTGTTCGCCACGGGATTCGAACCTGGGTCATCGGTGTGCCAGGCGAACGCTTTACCACTGAGCTACTGCGTGTTGATTTAGGTCCCTACCCCTTCTTCCCTGTGGTCCTGATGCGGCTCCTTAGCAGTCCGCTGGACCCTGTAAACATTGAATACCTAGTCTAATCTGGAATGTTATCCCCGTCTGCCATATCTCCAATGGTGGGTATACACGTTAAACTTCAATGTTCATTCTCAGGCACTCCGAGGGAGGAGTCGAAGGTCTTGATCTTGAAGAACACTTGTGCAAGCGCAAACATTTTTATTTGCTGACGCTTTCTCTTTTGTTGAGCAAAAACAAATATGGCCTGCGTGGATCTTTTATCTGTTATAAAAGATTTAGTAAGATTTTTGTTGTTGCTATGGAGGTGCCACGGCTATCGGTATATTGTTCAAAATACAAATATATTTATATTATATAATATATAACTTAATATTTTAGCAGGTTCTGGTTAGCAGAGCTAAATGTGGACCTTTTATTATTCATATTGAGAGGGAAAATTGTGTCGGATTCGACATTTACGCTTTGTTCATGTGCACCGATTGATGGAGCCTAATGAGTAGTTTGCTTAGGTCAGGGTCAGTGTGCTTTTTCTGCTGCGAAATAAAGATGTTTTTTTCATGGTCAATCCGTCTTGATGTTTCACCGGTCAGCCCACAACGACACAGTGTCTAAACCACCTCCTCTTCCTTTACCTCGTGTACGGATTTCATTCTGCTGTTGCCTTTTTATCCCCAGCCTCCCGCCCCTATCCCGTCCCCTCCCGTTTCCCGTTTCTTGCTTGCCCTCTTTGTAGCTCCTCACTCGTCGCCCTGTGCTTCTTGTATGCACTCTTTTGACTCGGTTTCTCTCTTCGCCCTTTTTGCGTTTCTAATTCAATTTTTTGACTCTGAAGCTACTAATAGTCACGCGCAAAGCCCTTTTAATTATGGCCCTTTTTTTTTCTTCTTCTGAACTTGATGTCTACGAGCTTACGTGTTCTTCCATTGATCTAGTTCCTCTCCTTTTCCTTTTTGGGATCCCGGCAGTAGCCTTCTTTGTGTAGTTTAGTTTAGTTTCGTGTAGTAATTAGAGAGACTTTGTTTTAGGCCTCGCGGTCTCTTCAACACCTCTTCCTTAATACTTTCCAATGAGGGTCACGCTAGCCAAATTTAAATACAATGACATTTAATCGTCATATTCTTTACGCTTAACTTGGAATTTTAGATTGCCATACAGAAGGCCCATTATCTTACGCTGATCGAGAGAGCGTTGCAGTTTTCCACTATTTGCGTAAGCCGGCTATGGTTCACTACTAACTTCCCCCGCTGATTTCTAGTTAGATTATAATTGTTTATCTAAAATAACTGTTGCAAGGTGACGTGGTCTATCCCACTAAATATTTTATACAACTGAATCAAATCCCTTTCTAAGCCTTCTTCCCTTGAGTGTTCCCGCTTTTCGCTATATATGTTTTCACTCTCGAGAATGGTCTGGCTTGACACTGAGCGAAGCCATGAGGGTTGCTGAGGACAGAGAAAGATGGAGTACGCTGGTTAAACGATCATCTGTGGTGCCCCAACGACCTTCGAGTTACGGGATAGGATAGGAGTTACGGGATCATAGGATAGGAGAGGATAGGATAGGACGCTTGAACGTTTTCATTGCTATGGTGGGCTCGGTCTTACAAATACAAAAGGATAGGTTGCTCATGTTTGTCTCCAGTACAAAAGCTGTAAATTTTAGCATGATGAAGTGCTAAGTTGTAAAACACTGTACCGATCTATCTCCATCGATAAGGCTTCTTTTGTCTCATCATTTAAAGAATGTAAAGAAACAATCCTTAATGAGAAACACCCAGTTAGTCACATATTTTCATTTAATTGATTTAATACTTTCTTTCAATAAGTCCGCTCACACTCAGTCACATAGATCGGCATTGATCATGATTCTCTGTTCTGTAGGGATGTTCACGTGTGTTTATTGGTTATTTCCCGTGTTCGTCTCAGCGTGGGCTGATTCTAGCTTTCACACCATTCGGGTGTGAAAGGGACTTATTATCTTATTGTAGAACTATCAATACCATTGCAGGATTCACAAATTAGATACTCTGTTCTAGCATATTTCATCATTAGCGCCCATTGCAGAAAATTGTTTCTTTCCATTGATTATGTCACCATAGACTGGCGAGGACTCGTCTTCCACTTTGCTAATTAGCCAGGGACAGCGCTTCTTGACGCAAGCACTTCATTATTTCTGTAAGAGGTAGATTATTGATCGATTCTACTCTTTAAGTTTCCTTTTGATCTGACGTGTTCTAACGAGGCCCGAGCGCAAAGAAATGGGAATAGAATCCCACAAACAGTTGAAAATCCAAGCTTTACTCGAATACTCTCATAGATTGTCATTCATTAATTATGGTTACCGCTGATCAGCGGTACACACACACACGCACGCATGCACGCACGCACACACACACATTTAATTTTTTTGGAAAATGGTGCGAAATGAGTACTAAATAGTCCAAAGATGACATTAAAATAAGATTTTTTTTCTCCGTCCGTCCGTCTATCTGTCCGCCCTCCGCCGTCTGGACATTCAAAACTTGCAAGTGGATTAATCTATCTCAGAACCTATTTTAACTATCACAACCAAACTTGATAAGATGGTGTATATCCATGAGACATCATACATGATTATTGAAGAATTACTTCACGTCAAGGACACAGGGTCAACAAATGTTAGTAAAAAAAATTACAAATTTTCACAAAATTTTACGTTGTTTTCTAAGTTATTAAAATATTGAACTTATGATCCTTTGATGCATGATAGATATCAATGAGACACATATCCTTTGCACATTTGGTCAACATCATTCTAAGGTCAAGGTCACTGGAGCTGTCCAAAGTCAGTATAGGTACTTTAAAGTGACATTGAGCCTAAACTATGAGAGATATAAAGTTCAAACTCGTTGTTTTTAGACATGATAGATTGATCTTTCACAGAGGTTCCGTTTTGGCGTTGATCTTGAAGGTCAGTATTATTTTAGACCTTGCAAAACATACAAAAATAGGTCGTCGTACAGTAGAATTGCTCTATTTAACCCACAGTATGCAACAAGATTGGGTAAAAATAGTGGTGTTTCACCCGTCCACTATACGCTTCATGTGTCCGGGGACGTAAATTTTACCAAAAAAAAAAAAAAAAAAAGATTGGGTTATTTGATCATGCCCTTCTAGTTCTGTAAATGGAGTCTTTGCCTAGATTATGGACGTAATTGTTTTTCTAATTGTCCGCTTTTCCATTTGTCGTGATAACGATATTTTGATTTATTTCTTTTTAAATACGATATAATATACAGGTTTTGTGCTGGTATTAGTAATTATGGATATTATTGGTACTAAATAATAAATTTATTGCGATTGCAGCAGTTCTGTTTCTTTAGTAATGAAAAGTATTAAATTTACGTTGAGTGATTGGTATTGTATTTTGTGAAGGTATCCCGAGCTTGCTAATAACTAATTACTCTTTCTCTGCCTCTGTCTGTCTGTCTTTTCTGTCTGTTTGCCTGTATGTCTGTGTGTCTGTTTATTTCTCTCTCTCTCTCTCCCTCTCTCTCTCTCTCTCTCTCTCTCTCTCTCTCTCTGTCTCTGTGCGTCTATCTCTCTCTCACACACACGCACAAACACACACACACGCACACACACGCACAAACACACACACACGCACACGCGCGCATACTCACACAACGCAAATTGGAGGGTTAGGAAATCAGTACATGAAGCAGCCCCACATAACTGGAGATCAGGACCGAGATGAAGAAAACAATAACAAACGTAACAAGTATTACTGAAATAGCAGTGAGATGTAATTGTACCTTTCAGTTTAGTTTTCATCTTGTACGTGCGATGAGTACAATGAAATCCTCAATTTTTCACACTCAACGCTGTCCTTGGAAAGGTTGCATTAGACAGTTTTATCGATAGGACAACAACCCTTGCCAGCACTCTAGCTCAAGACTCTCTCTGTTAAGTGCTTTCATTTGACGTAAATGATTTTCTTTAGGAAGCGTTTTCGTTTTGACGATTCCCATTTAGTAAGTTGTACAAATGAATATTTCGGTAGCGCGTTCGAAGTTCACTACGGAATGACACAGGGGCTGATGATCGTCATCGATTATCGACAAGGCGTGGACGGTCAGCCAGCGTTAAGAAGGGAAATAGTGCTCTTGCAAAGAACGCACTTTAAAAAGTTGTTTTCACAAGACCACAGCGCCTTCGTGTATTCTCATCACGATCGAAGATAGCAATCTTGCGCACAACTGGAAGCCATGGTATTAACTCTATAGCATATGTTTGTACTCCCGCTGCGATCAAGAGCAGTCTCTCTCTTTTTCTTCCCCTTGATTTAAATTTTGTTATTGTTGGTGTTGGTGTTTTTATTTTTATTTATTTATTTTTGTTCTTTTGTGCAAGGTGTACATGGTTGATGTTGCAATGGTTTCTGCAAGGTTCTCGTAATATTCGAATGCAAATTCAGTTCAGCTGACCGATTTCTCGGAGCGTGTTGTGCTAGTGGTTTAAGAATAGAATGATGCTGCTCGACGTGAGCGCGACTTCATTAATTATATTATTTTTTTGCATTACTCAAATGTCACGTCTAGCACCTAGCTAGGTCTTTTCTATACATATTTCATCTTCTCTTTACCATATGTACCGAACATTTTTATAGCTGCAAAGACTATATAACTTGTATAGTACTATGACGTCTAGTTTTTGAACATGGATAAAACTTTGCAGAAGAAAAGGATAAGAAAATAGCCAAACAAGTCGTATACAATTTCTGAAAGTTTCGTCTTTATTAGGTGTATATATATTAAAACGTTTTATACGCTTGCCCTCTTGTTATAAATATTTTTTTTTTAGAAAAAATAAATATAAAAGTGTGGAGAAATTTATTTTGTTATTATTGTAGAACAATAAAGGTTGACACTAGAGCTCAGCCAGACGCAATGTTAGGCACAGATAACAACGAGGAATCATAAAGTTTGATGGGCCTGGGGTACCCATTTTAAATGCTACGTAAGTAGTCAGGAGGGCTGATAGGCAGTAATGTTAATGGATAACATTCTGGTTTGGCAGTTTAAGAACTGTAGAAGTATGTATGATTAGCGTGTATCGTCTGCTTCAATGTGGTTACTTGTTGGCGGAGGAATAATTAATAACCCACTCACAGAGGAGTACCAATGCCTGTTGGCCTACGCCTTATACTTTCTAGCGTAACAATGATAGATCTCTGATATTCAGTACGGACAATGACCTTGAGAAAGTGGGGTTGGGGTGGTGAGAACGTTCTGAACTCCGCGGTCAAAAATATCACTTGAAGTGGTGGTTATGGATAGTGGAAAGAAATCGATGGTTGTTACATTTGTTTATACATCACGTGTTTATAGAGTTAGGACACAAGCGACGACTGTTGACATAGGCACATGGCGTATGTATTCGCTTTGCGTTGGTACTTTGTTTCCTAGTTCGTTAATATTTTGGTGATGAGACTCGGCTATATAAAGACTGTTTTTTAACGTTCCAATTTCACGTATACACGCATTCATCAAAAGGGCTTTCTTATACAATTACACAAGTTGAGGCAGAGAGATAAACTTGAAATACTCGAGACATAAAATACACAACAGTTGGAACACAATACCGATATACGTTTTGCTAATTTTATGGTTCTCTTCTTTCTTACTCAAAGTAGTAGAATAATAATTAAAACAGAATTCAAGAAACTATAATGTGCTAAAGCAATAAAATAATAAATAGCTGAACTATAATATGACTGTTTACAAACTAATATCAAGTTTGTAGGAATCGTCTGAGAATAAAGCCAATTATTTTATAACAAGCACGGAAAGTTTATGACAATAGTGTCATATAAATTGAATCTGTAAAACTTGTCTGCTTCGGGTCGTTTTAGAACGAATATTGCAAGAGAGTTAGGCATAACCTGTAATTTCATTATCATTGGTAGTGTACCAGTTTCAGTCCAGCTTTGAATGTAGTTTTAAGTTGAAGTAATATCCATCGTGTTCAATATTCTTCAACATTTCTATCTCCAAAATGTAATTTGTCTAATAGGTGTGAGAAGGTAGATCGTGTTTCAAGAACAATTCACAATTCTGCCACCAGTTACTGAAATAATATTAATAATAATTATAATGTCTGCTGAATTGCAAGAACGTGATTTTTATCATATTTAGTATAGTGTGGCCGTCGTTGCAACGAAGAAAGTGCAACACGCTACGTGTTGTAATGAAGAACAAGTAATTGTACATACATATGACGTTTTCTAAAACTAGTAACAATATTTCCACCAATTTCTGATGTAGTATTATCATTGGCACTATAATTAAGTCGACAGAGACCATATTGTTGAAACGGAGATGATTTCTAGAATACGGCAGTGGTTATAATGATGAATTTGCAATGTGCTGAGAGTTGAGCTGAAGAGCAGCAAATCTACGCTGAATATCGACTATCATATTTCAAGCAGAAAAAAATGAAATGGCATGGTAATCTAGGGGTCTTTTCTTATTGATGCTGGAGATGGGCTGAGAAATTGCCATTATGTTCGCTCGGGTTGGTCGCGTTTTCGCTTGTCGTCACAGGAACCAGTGTCGCTTGTAATTCAATCGCTCTCCTTTGCTGTAAAATCACACAGGTTGATGTCTTATAAAAAAGCATCTTTCACATAAAACTAATATGTCCTGGAGAAAAATGCATTTTGAGTTAGCATGGATTCGATCTGAATTACGTTGAAAATGCATTTTGAATTTGATAGGACGTACGTGGAAAAATCATATTTTGATAACCAGGATCAAAATTTGGATCTAGGAAGATGCATATTTACCAGATTAAAGAAAAAAAATTATTTGTAGACTTTGCTCTTGATGGGCTTAGGATAAAAAGCCTAAGCGCTGCGATAATAATTTACTTTCATAATTTATTATCGCTGGAAAATGTGCTTATTTTGCAGTGCCTAATGCTTACATTAATGTTTGCAATTTACTTTTTAAAAACAATTATTATATTCATAGGAGATAAGGATCAGGAGATAAGACTCCTTGGATTGGGGGGAGGGGAGATGGGGGAGTTGTACGGTGTGCCTATGAAACGGATGTAATTTTAAATGTTAAAAAGTTGTAATACCTGTTGTTTCTTTGCCACTACCTGTAAAAGGGTGGCGCAGTAGTCAGTGGTTTGGCCACACGCTAGCAATGCTTCATGTTAAGCAACGTCGGGCGAGGTTAGTACTTGGGTGGGTAACCGCACATTGAAGGCAACTACCAAACGACACACAAAAAAAGATTGAAACAAGCGCACGACACACCCCAGTCCACCAGCTCTAAATGGGTACCTGGATCTGTTTAGAACCGGGTGTTACACTCGATATGATGTTGGTGTTTTTCTATCAGTATCTGTTTCAGCCCCAATGCTGAATTCCTGATAAGGTGTAACTCAGATTCGTTTATCCACGCAGCCTGCTCACTCAGCAACAAGACACGGAGTCGACGTATGAAGTTTTCCACTTTTATTCAGCACACATCAACAACTGCATACAATCGCTTTCCACTTTCAACTTTTACTTTCCAACTCACTATCAACAACTAACAACTCCTCAAAATAGTGCAGCACATAATTATATAGTCTCTCTCTCTTTTCCCGAACAATTTAGAACACGGTAGATGACGCACTACCACCAATCAAAATAAAGATCGTCATCACTGACTTACGTCATACACATACCCGGAACGTTCTCTTACTTCGACATTTATCGGGAAATTTCTATCGAGAGTAAACACGCAGACCCAGAGAATTCTCCAATAATATCGACTAACGCAAATTATCAACGTTATACAAAGCCTCTCCTAACAACAATGCAAACTCAAATCAAAGGTAAATAAACTCCATTATTGAATACTTTGCAAAACGAAACGATTAGATC
>CM072511.1:119955529-119988029 GCA_036898135.1 Oncomelania hupensis | reverse complement strand
TCATTTAACGTAAGGCCGAAATAATGTCGATTTACTTTACACAGTCATCATGTATCACGTATCATTGTATCATTGCGTGTGTTTGAGCAAATATGCAATGCCAAGATTTGCTAACAACGACACAAGATGTTAACTTCTAATAACACTAATAGTAGGTGGGTTTAAAATATGCATATGACGGTTTTGGTTTTAAACTTTTGTTTTATTCAAAGAAAGCACATAATGACAAACACACAATGTCTTATAAGATAGGCAACAAGCGAGCTTATATAAGCCCAACCTGTATAAATAAAATTCAGCATAATCAAGTGACCAGCAACGAATAATTACATATAATTGACGAAGAATAAATATTGTTAAGAGAATAATAAATGAAATATGTAGAATAACAGGTAACAGTTCATTTACAAACGATTTAAAAATAAAAGAATCAAATACTTAACTGGAAATCAAATATGTAAATAAGTAAATAATTGAAACATTTGAACAAATAATTAAAGAAGAAGCGACAGGGGGTGGGGGTAGGAGGAGAGAGTGAGAGAGAGAGAATTTATTTGACGGTTTTTAGTATGACAATAAAAGGTCAATATTAATTTTTACAAACGTGTTTTGGCATTGTTATTTTGGTACAATAATTATACTTTTCTTTCAACTCCCGTTGGAGTTTGTTTGTTTGTTTGTAGATTATAGTCACACGACACTTTCGCATATAGGTGACTACTGGACCGATTTATACTGACACCAGCGGGCCAGTTGTTGGTAAAGGGGAAAATAATATGATCACACGTTGACCAATCCGGGATTCGAACCAGCGACCTTTCGGTTACTAGCAAGACGCTCTTACCAACTGAGCTACCCGGCCCCTCCCGTTGGAGTGCCTGATTTTGGGTATAAATAGTATCCCAATTTTGTGGAAATGTAGTGCTTTAAATTACCACTGTTACTGTCATAATCATTTGTTGTTTATAGTTCTTAATCGTTTTTATGAATCTACTGTCTTTTACTAAACCAGTTACCGTTTTTCTTGAAAACTCTCCCAAAACTCCTCATTTGTATATGGGGGTCAGCTTGGGGATATTGGACGCTTTCTGCCAAATGGTAATTATGTTTATATTCTATTTTGGTTTTGTAAACTGTGGTTTGATAAATTAGAGTATATTCTCAGCGTCCCCTGCATGGGGCGCCTTTATTGTAAAGTGACCGGCTGATATGAGTGCCTTCAGTATTACCATTAGGGTTGTTTTAGCAGATTTTTTTTATTCGGATCGGGGGTGATTTCTTTTTCAACCAAGTTGTTGTCCTGATTCGGCTCTTTGCAGTCCGCTGGGCATTATAAACAATGCATAACTAACTAACCTTTCTTGTAGTAGTCCGATTTTTTTACTTACAGAATTTAATAAAATATTGTAAAAACTATTTACAACATTTCTACTTTTTCCCCTTCTGATCGCTCTGTTTTTATTTGTTTTTCCTGCTGCTCCTCCTCTTCTTTATATTCCTGGTTCTGGTTCTTTCCCACTTCTAATCATCGTCGTCGTCGTCGTCATCATCATCATCATCATCATCATCATCATCATCATCATCATCATCATCATCATCATAATCGTTGTTTTTGATGTTATTGTTGCTGTTGTTGCTTACTCGTGCTTCCTCCTCTTCTTCTTCTTCTTCTTCTTCTTCTTCTTCTTCCTCCTCCTCTATTATGTTCGATGTATTTTTACTTGAAGACTAGACAATTATGGCGTGATCTCATGGACGTCTGGGCTTTGTCACTGGATGTTATCATTACAGGCGCGCAACTCCACGTTTTGCCATTATAGCCGTATCATTTGATTGACAGTCCCATCTTGTGGCGTATATGATTTAGGATCAGACAACGATTGCCTAACATCACCTTATCCCTCATGTCGGGTCTGAATTTCTAGATCCTTCGCTGTCTTTGGTTTTTGTCTGGCCAAGGTCAGATTTAAGGTTATACCAGTATATAAACCCGAGTCATGTTTGACAGTGTCACGAAACTTCTCTATTTCACTCTTGGCGATCGGTTAAATATATTTTGTTGAGAGAAATATATTCGGTTCGTATTAATATTTTATATTTGTGGGAACACTTAATGATAGTAACTAACAGTAAGTAGCGATTAGTAAGATGTGTTGTATTCTTTTTATATTACATTGTTTTTAAGTGTTAGAGACTTGAATCACTCACATGCATAATTATTTGCACAGAGAGAGAGAGAGAGAGAGAGAGAGAGAGAGAGAGAGAGAGAGAGAGAGAGAGATGTTAGACTTGTTTATTGGGAACATTTATGCCACGCCAGGTTGATTAGTGTCAATGATGTTAATGTAACCAGTGAAAAGAAGGGACCCGAGCGTGACAGTGGGCAAAATGGGAACGGCCATTTGGCCCGCTGACCGGCAGGGCAGAAACGAAATAGAATTTGCTGATGTAGGCCTATACATGAGCAGGGATGGATTTTTTTTTTAATGATAGAGGTAGGATGGACCATGAGAGATGTGGATAATCTTCACAGCGCGACGATGTGCTTGAGGTTAAACCAGCGCAATACAACCTCACTACACGGCTTTTTGCAAATTTACTGGCGCTGGGCAGTACTTAAAAACGGTTCCACTTTCCCTTCATGCAACCAGCGGAAGACCACCTTCAATCTTAGTCAAACCTTCTGGCGAAAGATTTCTACATTCGCATTATGTTGCTTTTTCGCGCAAAGGAATATTAGGAGGCTTTCTGATTGGAATATGAAAAGGTAACATGTTTAATATAAATGAGATAGATGACGATGTTATAATAATAGGCACAGGGACACCGTGTCGTCAGTTCTTTGTATATATATAAAATATATTTAAAGGACTATAGAAGGAGTTGTCGCTTTATGGTTCACACATTCTGTGTATTTTCTAAATGCGATGTGTAGGTGAGGGATGTACTAATGGACGAGAACTTGCCATGGTGTTTGTGCGGTCGTGACTTTCTCGTTGGTTTTAGCAAAGCGAGGCGTGGATGCCAAGGCCCCCTATATGGCTATACCTGTAACTCCTACAGTTGCCGAGCCTAGCGCATCACTTGTTGATTTTTCCCGTACGTGGTTTTCAGCCCTATCCGCCTCATGTTATGGATTCCTAACGAACTTTTTGACTCACTCAGATTCACTGCAAAATGCACCACAGTTTTCTCATTGTTGAGAGTACTACACCCAAACATTGTCCCATAGTAGAATACTAATATTACATGGTTGGTCAGTTTGCTTTCTCTCGTTTTCGACGTTACTTCTAGCGTCATGTTTTGTCATTATTTGCCGTTTATTTAAATTTGCTCTTCCATGAATTTGTGATGAAAGCTATGTTAACATTAGTTGTACTTTTTTAAAGAAAAGAAAAAAAAGTCAAACATGCGAACTAATTGGTTTAAACAGAATTGTATTTTTTCTATACTTTGACAAATTAATATACCAGTGAAATGTCCAAGTATACCAGTGAAATGTCCAAATATACTGGTGAACAAGAACAAGTACAAAATACAAAAAAATATTAATTAATATTCTCAAAAGATTGCATTCAACTATTTTGTAAGAGATAAGAAATACAACAAAATCGAGGAAGAAAAGGTAATAAGTAAATGAATAAATAAATAAATGAACGGATATAACAATTCCATTGTTAACATTACCGAATAGTAGCTGTCGATTGGAAAGGCAAATAAATGCCTGTGGTATCCAAGATGATAAGAATACATTCATCAGTTTTTGGGGAAGAAAAAATATCGGCACGGGCACTTACAGAAAAGAAAAAAAAAGAGCTCGAAACCGCGCGTTTGCACATGGGTGAAATTGACAGAGAAGAAACTCATCTAGTCAGTTTCATTCTGACAACGATCTCGTTGAATATGCATGTTTAGAGATTAAGAAATGCATTGTAAATGTCGTCACTTTGGTTCCATCGCTTGTCTTGTTCGTCTCTTCTTCTCCATCCCATCCCTTATGTTAGTTTTGTGAGTCGGGGATTTGCCTCGATAGAGAATGTTTTAGATGGCAATTTTCTGTGCGTGGATGTTGAATGTTTTCTATGCCAAAGTCGAAAGGGATATTGGTTATATTCTGAAGTAAAGAAAAAAGTAGGGGAAACAATGGAGCGAGGAGGAAAATCAAGCCCGCAGAAGATGCAGTAGTTTAAGGAGTGAATCTCCGTCCTACGGCTGTATTTATCCAATAAACTCGTATAATCCGTCAATCTTATGTTGTCCTTCTTTTCCGGCATTGTCCGTTATGGATCTAAATAAAGTTGGCTGCTGAGCTCTTTGATGATAGCCGTCATGAAACCCAAGGCATTGATTTGCCGCACGACAAGATGCATGAGAGTAGAAAATGCCGTGCGCATGCCAAGAAGAACAAAAACTTGTTGTTTATACCGCATGCTGACTTGTCTTAAAATGGCCTGTGCCTGTGCCTGAGTGTCGTTTTGAGAGGGTGGAAGATTAAAAGCTTCTTTCAGCTGTAAGCACATTTCTTACCGGAGTGATATAAGACTTCTGGACCTGGATCTGGATTCCCGTCAGCGATGTAATACGACGGGTCTGGTAGTAGGAGCCAATCCTTTATTCACCAGACTTGTTATTCTTCGCGCACGAGCCCTTTAATAGTTTGAAAATACGTGTATACTCTTTCTTTTTCCCGGTGCGGTACGTTTAGACTTGGGTGGGTATCCATGAGAACAAATCCTGATAAATGAGTCGATTCGGTTACGTCTTTTTGCGTAATTTGGCCAGCCATTAGCCATCGATCTGTGGGCATCGTTGCAAGAGGGCAGACCGGAAGTACGTTCCTTCTCTGTCTCCAGTTCACTCTCTTACAGGAAGCGCAGATTCTATTGGCAATTTTATTGGCTTTTACATTTATATCAAATCTTTCGTTCTCTTTTTTTCTCGCCCGCCAGCACCACATGTTGTTTAGACCGTCTGTCAACTGTTACAGTGATTTTTTTTTTCCAATTGACTTGCTTCAAGAACGCATTGATTTGAAGAAAAGGAGGGGGTGGCGGGACAGATCTCGAAATAAAGAAAAAAGACTTCGATTATTTTGTCAGCATTTCTCCTTCCCCCGCCACCAACCTGTCCCCATTCACCTCCCTCCTCATCGTCCTTCCACACCACTCTCACACTCACTTCCGCTCCCTCCCAGCCATATCTTCTGATCCTCGGCTTCCTCCTTACCGCCGGTTGGCTCTTGTGGATTTTGGTGTTGCCTATATTGATCCCATATCTCAAAGTTTTCTTCTTCTCGTTCTTCCTTTTGTTATTTCCGCTTCTTTCCTTGTTTGTGGTCAAATGATTCATAATACAGGGTGTTCCAAAAGTCTTGGGCACATTTGAAGTCCTCATATCTCAATTACTATGAATGGTAGTAAGATAAAAGTTGTGCCATTTTAAAGCTAATTACATTAAGTTTTTTGTAAAGCTGTTGATTTTTTTTAATTTCTTTTCAGACCCATTACTGGCGTTCACTCAACCAGAAAATGCTGGGACGCGTTTGGCAAGAATTTGACTATCGGCTTGATGTTTGTCGTGTGACCAATATTGCTCACATTGAACATCTTTGAACATTCCATGTAAAAATTGAGATTACAAGCTTTCTGAATTTACCAGATGCATTTTTATATCCTTAATAGTTTCGGAAATATTCAATGTCAAAATGTGCCCAAGACTTTTGGAACACCCTGTAATATATTGGTATAGTAGATTTAAACATGCCGATGAGGGTGAAAAGAGTGCGTGGGTGGGTCTCTCTCTCTCTCGCTCTCTCTCTCTCTTCCTCCCTCCCTCGCTCTCTCTCTCTCTCACACACACGCACACACACACGCGCGCTCTTTCTCTCTCTCACACACACCTCCTTCCCCTCTGAATTCGAAACACATGTGTTGTTATGACACAGGACACAGAATTAACTATTTCAACTATTTACAAATAACGTTGATGATGTTGTTGTTATTGTTCTTCTTCTTCAAAAATCAAAAGAGTGCTTGTCCAGAACAAGTGTCAGCGGACTTTGTTGAAGGTACCTCGGAAATCTGGATATGTTGCATGGTATTTTATCAAAGTAAAAAAAAAGTGCATAGGATGATACCATCAGACATTTTAGATTGCGTGCTTTTTCCACCCGCCGGCCTCCAAAATGTAATGGCCTTTTAACGTGTAGCGTGAAAAGGGAGCTGAGAAAAAAAGAAGAAATCAAATGGGGTTAAGAGAGAGAGGGAGATGGAGGGGTGGGGCTGTATTGAAAAAGTTCGGAAAAGGTTTAGATTAAACAAAGCTTGTACGTATATATATAGAAAGATAGCTGACCCATTCAGAACTCGGTGCAAAAGCCTTTTAGTGTTGGGATTTATGGTAGATATTACGGACTACGTGGTTTGCACGACAGCACAGTTTAAAGCCACACGTTCTTGTTTTGAGATGCAGCGAGACCTGCAGCTATTTCACTATGTGGAATGGGAGACTGTAGGAGGATGAGCAGCAAGGACCACCGACCATCCAACTTTGAGGAGGTGGTGTAGCTCTCACAAAAGTTTGCCCTGAGAATATGTAGGAGAGTGAGGGAGGAGCGTAGCTGTCTTAGCGGTGGCTGGATGATATGGCAAAACAATTGACGTATTGAACGTTAAGCGATTACAGTGCAGCCCGTACATGCAGTGGTTCTAAGCCGATTGACAAACAACAAATATTTAAAAAAAAATGACCGTGAGACACAGTTGACTCAGTTGTGTACTCAGCAACGAAAACAACTGTATCATTGAATGTCAAGCGATAACATCGCAGCACGTCAGTGGTTCCAAGTTGGTTGACGACCTGGAGTTCCGCAACAAAAAATAACATGACACTGAGACACGGCGCCCCTACTCCTGGGGATGAGAGTATAAACTGAGGTCCAATCTGTGCAAACACGCATCCCGTCGCAAGGACTTTAAAGATCCAGACGTTCATGTCATAGACGGGGGGGGGGGGGGGGGGGGGAAGGGGGGGGGTGTCGGCTATACAAATACACTCCCTTCTGCTTACCCGGTCACCCATGATTGTGCTAAGTCGTCTGGGCGTTAGACTATGCGCCCAGAGGCTGCAAGTGGGCGGCTCGGTAGGCTTGCGTTAGATCCTGTATCGGCTACCGCCTTAAGCAGCTCTTGAGCGAGAGCGATTTGATGAACTAATAATACAATAATTAAAAAATGAAATAATAGAGGAGAGACGCTTCTCTCCCCTATCTTGATGGAGGGAATGAGGGGAGAGAGAGACAGACAGAGAGAGAGAGACAGAGACAGAGACGGAGACAGAGACAGGAGGAGGATTGATGTGTGGTGGGGTTAGGGTGGCAGTTGTCTTCATTGTTGGTAGCATGTCTCGCAAAAGAGAAAAAAGGATTGTTGATTTTTGCCAGCGTACTTTTGTTCTGCGGTTGCCAGCCAGCAGCAACATGAACGGCTAGGTTTTATGTTTGTGTTGAGAGTTTCCTCTAATTATGTTACGTAAACGCGTTGACCGCAAAATAGAGTTCAGGTAATTATTGGCTCCTGGCAACCTTGCATGCTGGAATCGATTAAATTCTTATGCTAAAATCCAGAAATAAACGAAAACTGCTTTGTTTGATTGAATTGACCCGATCAGCCCAACTTTCTTTGGTAAAACTGCTTAAAACACCAGTGTCAGCAACAATTACTTCCATGATTAATAATGCGTCCCGATAACTATTCTTTGCGTTTGCGTTTCAATTAGGGCGGAAAACTATGGTCTATTTATTGGTTGGCGTAGGAGTTCAAATCCCAGGGTACTAGCAGTGTCCAAGAAAATTACCATGATTATACAATTGGCAGATATGAAGACCGGTAGGTTGCAGCTAATCACGGAGATTTGACTGCTTTGACTAATGAATGAGAAACATGAGCATCGAATGTCGGTGACTATGCGAATCGTATTGCTCGTCAAATCGCGGAGCATTTGCGACCAGACCATACCCTTCTCTTAGACATGTGTCACACGTTCTTTGAGATCTGGACATGGTCGCGTTCTGTTTATGGTAATGATGACGGG
Organism: Oncomelania hupensis; assembly: GCA_036898135.1. Taxonomy (NCBI): domain Eukaryota; kingdom Metazoa; phylum Mollusca; class Gastropoda; order Littorinimorpha; family Pomatiopsidae; genus Oncomelania; species Oncomelania hupensis. Next base: position 119,979,938 of record CM072511.1, on the reverse strand, counting down.
GAGAGAATGTACTGGTTGCTATCAGATTATTGTCCGCAGTTGGCTAAGCTTTTAGGCCAGTGTGTTGCATTTGAATGGATGCATGTATTTGTGTACACATGCAGGTTGTTCGCCGCGATTTTTGCCGTCATAAAGTACACAATACAAGTTTACTGTTCTGCTGAGATTTGGATTCCTTTTTTTGTGTGTGTAATATTATTAGGCGCTCCTTTCACACTTTAATATTATTAGGCTTTGTTATTACGTTCATATATAATTTTTTAATGACAAATTTTGATTGATACTACTTCGCATTACTAGACACTGCAATACTTAAAGTTGTATCGTCAACCACCAACTGTAATAGCTAATTAAATTATGCATTCATTTTATGTCCTAAAACGCTTGCGATTTTGACATAAATTACTGTAACAGCATAAATATTGACGACAAACATGTAGGAAATTAGCTTAGCGAAACAGAGATACCAGCGAAACGAAACTGGACATTAATACAACAGTTAGCTAACAAGCAGCACACACATGGCAAATTAACTTCCTTGAAACAGGCACACCGCCGATAGCTACCGATACCATCAACAGACTTAGCGACCAAGAATGTTAAATAGCATACTTTAGTCAAAAACTAACCATAGCGTTGTCTTCGATTAACTAACTTACTGCACCATGAGACACTAAGTAGCTCACTCCAGCCAAAAGTTACCAAGATGATGTCACCCGTATTGGGCAGACACCGCTTATCGTTATTGCATCTGTTCTTCACTCTATCCCTGATACTCCACTTGAAAAGTGATTATGCGTGCCCAGTGACAAGAGAGAAGGGGAGGAACTATTCAAATTAGAACCATAATTCTGTAGATGCGAGATTAACGAAAACGAGTGCTAAACACGATTGGTCAGAAGACTATTGGGAACTTTTGCATACCTTTGGGGACCAAATCTCAACTGATCAGTCGCAAAAGAACTGTTAAGCTGTGTGGGTCTACCAAAAGGAACAAACTGCAGTGTTCGTCTATCTCCATCTCATCAAGAGGGTGCTAGAGACGTAAAAGACGATTTCACGAAGCCCAGAGTCCACAAGTAAGATAACACTAATAGTTTTGATATGTGTATGTTTAGTGTATATTGATTGCCATGTATAAATAATATGTTCTTGATATATATAGTGGCAGAAACAGATTATTGTTTCTGAGACAGTATGCATGTGGTTTGATGTACCTTAGCCTTAAGATTCGAATTGAATTGTGCATATGGGAACCCTGCAGGTGTCTGATGCTATAGACACTTTGCAGAGGGGACCGCACACTTATAGCTAACGAGAATACTGTAGCCAGAGCTCCGACTTTTACAGGTCGGGCCTGGGATCATCAAAGTTTGTGGAGACGAACGCCTGACCGTCGCTCCCGTGGAACCAAGGAGAACTACCACGATTCTACCTGACCACGTCCAAACCCCACAGCTTCAAGAGCGACCCGACTTACCTTAGCTAAGTCACCCACCAAAACTGAGTCATACCCTCGAGAAACTAGAACCTTTGAAACTTACGAACAGTGAAAATCGTAACCGCAGGTAGCAAATGACGAAAGAAACCTGTTAAAACATTTTCCCAGCACTTGGAACTATATTACTTATTAATTTACCGATTAATGCCGAAATGTTAAAGTTTGTGTTGAATATATAAAAAGTGAAATTACATACATACGACTGGTGTCATTCTATTTGTATTGTTGTGTAGTTATTAGTTTTCTTCTCTTGAGACATAATAATCTAGTCTTTTGATTAGTCATCACCGGTTCTCAAGTTGAGCCAAATGATACTAAAATTCCCGAGAACAAATATAAATTTTATGTGACCAAAGTACCGTGATCTGTCTCTCACACCACTTTAGGACTTCTGGTAAAAGAACGATCGATAGTGGTAGCGCATCGCCCATCTATCAATAAGTCTTACCCCCTAGTAAGATAAACGTATCTTCCCCAGAATATCATCACATATGGGGGCTCGTCCGGGATAATAAATTTTTGTATCTATATCTTGAGTAACTAAAGATAATATCGAATAGAAAACATTATCTCACTTAGGATTCGTAATAGTGGTCTAGTACAAAATCCGAGAGTTGACTCAGTTACATTGGGAAAAACTTTTTTCTTGATTTTTGAATTGCATGATTGTATTGATTGTTGTATGCACATGTATGTATTGATTGATGTAAGATAATTGTTTCTTATGCATTGATTGAAAATTGGTGTGGATTGCTGGTAACATCTCACATAGGGATATTGATTGTACTTGTGTTAATCTAGATTGACTAGGAGTATTTAGGTTATCTTGCTTTTGGACTCTGGAAATCTAGAAATCTATCATGGCCGACTTCATAAAAGTACGCCGAGAATTGAAAGAAGAGGGGATAGCACTAGGTCTAACAGGGCAAGATTTAATCACGTATGTAACCTCAGAATGGGATAAATTGGAAAAATCCAGAGCAGAGGAAAGAATCTGTGCAGAAAAAGCTAGAGCTGAGGAAAGAATCTGTGCAGAAAAAGCTAGAGCTGAGGAAAGAATCTGTGCGGAAAAAGCTAGAGCTGAGGAAAGAATCTGTGCAGAAAAAGCTAGAGCTGAGGAAAGAGACCATGCAGAAAAGTTAAAAGGCATGGAATTAGATATGGCAGAACGCCTAAAAAAGATGGAAATTGAAGCAAGGGAAAAAGAAAGGGACCAGTTGATAGCAGCTCGGGCAACTGACCCGAATATTAGCCTACTGTCAAACTCATCTGACAACCCTCCCCAACCTCCGTCCATCACTCCAGGCATGAATTTTTTTCTAAGTCCATTTGACGAGAAAGTTGATAGGATAGATGCATATCTTGATCGGTTTGAGCGCTTAGCACAGGAATTCGAACTTGACTATAACAAATGGAACATAAAATTAGCTCAAGGATTGAGAGGTACAGCCTATGACGTGTACGCGAAATTGCCCACAGGACAAAGTAACGATTACGCAGCTCTCAAGAAAGCACTCTTGATTTGGTTCGAGTTGACCTCCGAAACCTACCGGAAAAAATTGCGCAACTCGCGAAGAGAAAAAGGTGAAACTCACAGTCAGTTTGTAGACCGATTGGAAACGTACTTGCGTAAATGGTTAGCCTTATCCAACCTAGAAGAATCATTCGAAGATCTTGCTGAACTAATCCTTAGCGAACAGTTACGCGATGCAATGACGCCAGAAACTAGGATGTTCACCGCGGAACAAGGTGCCGAGAACTTAGCTGATCTAATCAAACTAGCGGACCGTTACACCACCGCACATGAAAATGAAGCTAAACGCAAAGTAACAGATAAACCCAGCCGAGATGGACACAACCAGAAACTCCACCCACAACAAACACAGCAGTCTAACCAGAATCAGCAGAATTCGGATAACAAGAAAACCCAAAACTCGGTGAAACCGCCCGGTCAAGGTCAAAACCCCCGGAAATATTGTTCTAACTGCAAAAGAACTAACCATAACACCGTTGATTGCCGTAGAACAGCGAATCAAACGCACACAGTGGCTGTAAGTCAAACTAGTACCGTTGAACTGGAGACTTCAGATAAGTCTCGACCCCCAGTCAGTGAAACAGTTGTAGTGAACGGAAAAACCGCGTCATGTCTATACGACACCGGATTATCGTACGATGCAATCGTCAGTCGAACTCTTGTAGCGGCTGAGGACATCACCGACGAGACCGTCACTTTGCAAGGCCCTGATCGATCCATACCCGCCTCCACCTTACCAATCGCGATAGTCCATGTAGACTCCCGATATGTGTCAGGAAAAGTAAAAGCGGCAGTAATGGATGCACCTTTGTATGACATCATACTAGGGTGTAAATATGTGTATTTAGGGACGCCAATTGCGCCTCAAGTGGTTGCATCAGTCCAAACTAGAGCACAGACCAGACAGGACGCTGCAGATAATCTCCCTGCTAATCCGGCACCAGCCGAGATGAGGGCAGATCAACTAGCTGACCCCACACTAGCTAAATGCTACAAAAAACTCCCTCAGGCGCATAACCCACCTAAGAAAGGAGAGTTCTTTGAGAAAAACGGACTACTGTACAGACAGACAGACCACGACCACTCTCAATTAGTTGTCCCTGCCAAACATAGACCACAGGTACTAGAGGTAGGACACGCCATTGCATTTAGCGGACACATGGGCGTGAGTACAACAATTCAGAGAATTACCGCTCACTATCATTGGCCGGGAATAACAGGAGACATTACGCGCTTTGTCCGCTCTTGTCCCCAGTGCCAGAAGGTAGCATCAAAGAGATGGACCGTCCCAGTAACGCTAGACGAAACGCCCGTAACCGGTACCCCATCCCACAGAGTAGCAGTAGAGATCGTAGGCCCACTGCCGCTCACAGAAAAGCGCAAACACCTACGCGATGACGCAACATCCACAGATCATTTAATGGCTTTGTCAATAGCAGAAGAAGTCGAAGCAACAGAGGACTTAGCTATCGAGTATCCGCTGAAAAGTAGCGAGACCTACAGAGACGTAGCTATCAACCCAAAACTATCGACAGACAGACAAAGACAGATAATGGAGATAGTTGCACCACACCAAGCAGTGTTGACGGACATACCTGGGCAGACACCGTTAGTTGAAGTGACAATGACCTTGACTGACACTACCCCTGTCCGAGTAAAACCGTACCCTATCCCTCTTGCCAAACAAACCGCTGTCAAGCAGGAGATAGCCACCCTATTAGAGGCTGGAATAATTTCCCCCTCAACCTCCCCATACAGCGCTGGAATAGTCCTATTACGCAAACCAAGCGGAGAACATCGCTTATGCATCGATTACCGCAGACTGAATGCCGTGACGGAATTCCAAGCCGAACCGCTACCAGACACAGCACAACTGTTCGCGAAATTGCATAACGCAAAATACTTCTCGCGAATAGACCTAAGCAAAGGGTACTATCAGATACCGGTGCCAGAGCACCTAAGACCGTATCTAGCCTTCAGTACAGCTGATGGCCACTATGAGTTCAATGTCTTACCGTTTGGACTGAACAACGCACCAAGCATTTTCTCACGCATGATGAAACAACTTCTCGCGCCCATTCAAGAAGAAGAACTCCATCACTTTATGGATGATATCTTAATCGCGACCCACACCTGGGATGACCATTTAAGACTTCTCTCTACCGTTCTTCAGCGACTTAGGGAAACCGGACTAACAGCCCGACCGACAAAGTGCTTGCTAGGGTACGAAGAGATAGAATTTCTCGGTCACACACTCAGACACGGCAGTCTTCTTCCGGAAGACAAGAACATCGCGAAAATGAACAAGGCACCGCGCCCGATAAACAAAAAAGATGTGCAATCGTTTCTAGGCCTATGTGGCTACTACCAGAAATTCGTTGCCAACTTCAACTCCATCGCCGCGCCATTGTCTGATCTAACCAAGAAGAAAGCGCCCGAGAAAGTAGAATGGAATGCCGAGTGCGAAGATGCGTTCCAAACCCTGAAAGCCAGACTCACCTCACAACCCATCCTGAAGTTGCCCGATGCAACCCAACCATTCGTGTTACGCACAGACGCGAGTAATCAAGGTTTAGGAGCAACCCTACTACAATCTGACCCCAATGACCCTACACTCCTCCTGCCAGTCGCGTATGCCAGCCGGAAATTAAACAAAGCTGAACACAATTACGCAACAGTAGAAAAAGATTGTTTGGCATTGGTCTGGGCCATCCAGAAATTCCAGATGTATTTGTATGGCGCTCATTTCAAGGTGCAGTGCGATCACCAACCCTTAACCTTCCTTGCGTCATCGCAGAAACTCAACGCCAGACTCATGCGTTGGTCACTCTTGCTACAGCCCTACTCATTTCATGTAGAATACATACCCGGAAAGAGTAACCACGGAGCTGACTACCTCAGCAGATACCCCGTGCCCACTGTAGACAAACCTAACCTTGCTTCCAACCCCTCACAGTTGCGGGTGGATGCACCCAGCTTTGTACCCCAGTGACCTCTTCCCCAGTACTCTATGTAAATAATGCATGTACATATTTGCGCCACCATTTCAGTACCAATTCTTACCCACGTGTAAGAATAGTTTTTTTGGGGGCCTATGTAACAGCATAAATATTGACGACAAACATGTAGGAAATTAGCTTAGCGAAACAGAGATACCAGCGAAACGAAACTGGACATTAATACAACAGTTAGCTAACAAGCAGCACACACATGGCAAATTAACTTCCTTGAAACAGGCACACCGCCGATAGCTACCGATACCATCAACAGACTTAGCGACCAAGAATGTTAAATAGCATACTTTAGTCAAAAACTAACCATAGCGTTGTCTTCGATTAACTAACTTACTGCACCATGAGACACTAAGTAGCTCACTCCAGCCAAAAGTTACCAAGATGATGTCACCCGTATTGGGCAGACACCGCTTATCGTTATTGCATCTGTTCTTCACTCTATCCCTGATACTCCACTTGAAAAGTGATTATGCGTGCCCAGTGACAAGAGAGAAGGGGAGGAACTATTCAAATTAGAACCATAATTCTGTAGATGCGAGATTAACGAAAACGAGAGCTAAACACGATTGGTCAGAAGACTATTGGGAACTTTTGCATACCTTTGGGGACCAAATCTCAACTGATCAGTCGCAAAAGAACTGTTAAGCTGTGTGGGTCTACCAAAAGGAACAAACTGCAGTGTTCGTCTATCTCCATCTCATCAAGAGGGTGCTAGAGACGTAAAAGACGATTTCACGAAGCCCAGAGTCCACAAGTAAGATAACACTAATAGTTTTGATATGTGTATGTTTAGTGTATATTGATTGCCATGTATAAATAATATGTTCTTGATATATATAGTGGCAGAAACAGATTATTGTTTCTGAGACAGTATGCATGTGGTTTGATGTACCTTAGCCTTAAGATTCGAATTGAATTGTGCATATGGGAACCCTGCAGGTGTCTGATGCTATAGACACTTTGCAGAGGGGACCGCACACTTATAGCTAACGAGAATACTGTAGCCAGAGCTCCGACTTTTACAGGTCGGGCCTGGGATCATCAAAGTTTGTGGAGACGAACGCCTGACCGTCGCTCCCGTGGAACCAAGGAGAACTACCACGATTCTACCTGACCACGTCCAAACCCCACAGCTTCAAGAGCGACCCGACTTACCTTAGCTAAGTCACCCACCAAAACTGAGTCATACCCTCGAGAAACTAGAACCTTTGAAACTTACGAACAGTGAAAATCGTAACCGCAGGTAGCAAATGACGAAAGAAACCTGTTAAAACATTTTCCCAGCACTTGGAACTATATTACTTATTAATTTACCGATTAATGCCGAAATGTTAAAGTTTGTGTTGAATATATAAAAAGTGAAATTACATACATACGACTGGTGTCATTCTATTTGTATTGTTGTGTAGTTATTAGTTTTCTTCTCTTGAGACATAATAATCTAGTCTTTTGATTAGTCATCACCGGTTCTCAAGTTGAGCCAAATGATACTAAAATTCCCGAGAACAAATATAAATTTTATGTGACCAAAGTACCGTGATCTGTCTCTCACACCACTTTAGGACTTCTGGTAAAAGAACGATCGATAGTGGTAGCGCATCGCCCATCTATCAATAAGTCTTACCCCCTAGTAAGATAAACGTATCTTCCCCAGAATATCATCACAATTACACGACCACAAACCCCTCTAATGTGTAGTACTGAGATCCAAACAGTTAAGTTTAAACAACCATAAAGGCGTCTCCTTGTTGTATACCGATTTATATTGTCAGGGAAGTGAAATACTTTGTGGAGCGAGATTTAAGAGGAGAAGGGGATTATAATGACATGAAATTGAAAGATCCGTACTGTTTGCTTTGCAGATTTTGTGTGTGTGTGTGTGTGGGTCGAGCATGCGACGTCTTTGCTGGGAGTTTTTTTTAACAGCGGATCACGGGTGCTAGGTCGATATGAATGTATGTGGTCCTAGGCTGCCAACTTTATGGTGCTTGGGTGACGTTCGGTCGTGTTTTACTGCCGAATTGATCGGCGGGCGGGGTCTTCAGAATTGTGCACAGGATAACCCCGTGGCATTCATCTGACGGCATTAGTGCCCCACTAAGTGTTTACCTGTAGCTTTCCATGTCCTGCTCTGCTCTACGTCGGTGTCCTAAACTTTTTTTTTCTGTCTATAGACTGTTTGCTTTTTCAGTTGTAACTCCACTAAGATTACTTGCCTTTTCAATTTAAGCAACACTGTTTGTAGAAGCGCGGATTGGTGTCAAAAGCGCCAACTGGGAAGTATTTGTCTTGAAAAACAATGCTGTCAGTTCTGGCCGGAATGAAGAGGTTCAACCTGGTTGAAGAACCACCAATCTTCCATCTCTTTTTTTGACTCAGGTGCATAGCAATGTGAGTATATGTATTTTATCCCCAAAATTCGTTTTTCTATTTTTTCGCAAATCTGTGCGAGATAAGTCCTAAATAGTCCAAAATGTTATTTTTTTAAAATGTCCGTTCATCCGTCTGTTTGTCCGCTGTCCGCCGTCTGTGCAAAATCTTTAAAGTGGCTAAGTACTCAGAGCCTATTTCAACTATCACAATTAAACTTAGTAAGATGGTGTATACCTAAGACCTCGAAAATGATCAGTGAATGAATTACTTCACTTCAAGGTCAAGGTCAAGGTCACAGGGTCATCAAATATTTGTTTAAAAAATGATAATTATTCGCAAAATTTCACTTTTAAAAAATTGGTTATTAATATTGAACTTATGATTTTTTTTATGTATGATAGGTATTAATGAGACACACATTGTTTGCAAATTTGGTCAACCTCATTCAAGGTCAAGGTCACTGGAGTTGTCAAAGGTGGGTTGTATAGGTACTTTGAAATGACCTTGACCCTAAACAATCAGCGATATAAAGTCCACACTTTTCGTATTTAGAGATGATAAATTGATCTTTCATATGTGTTCCGTTTTTGTGTTGATCTTGAAGGTCTAGGTTATTATAGACCTTGCAAAAACATACAAAAAATGGATCATCGTACAGTGGAATGGCTGTTTATTTAACCCATAATATGCAACAACATTGGGTAATTTGATCAGACATGCATGAAAGATCACATTAGAGTCAAGGTCATCCCAAGATCAAGGTCACTGAAGGTCAAGGTCATCCCAAGGTAACATTTTTGGGTATAATACAATGTTTGCTGTAATTTATTTGATAGTACATGAGTGTATTTGGAGCCAGGTGTCAATGTCATCTCAAGGTTAAGAGCATAGAAAGATAAAAGTCGGTATTACTTTGCATTTTAATGTCACCATTTCATTTTTTTTCTGGGCACTCATTTTTTAGTTCCATAAGGAGCATGTGAGTCATATATTGTTCTTTCTTTCTTTCTTTCTTTCTTTCTTCCTTTTTGTTGTTGTTGTTGTTGTTGTTGTTGTTGTTCTTCTTCTTCTTCTTCTTCTTCTTCTTCTTCTTCTTCTTCTTCTTCTTCTTCTTCTTGATTTTGTTCCATTACGTTTTTTCTTTCTCGTCTTGATTTTGTTCCATTAGGTGTTTTTTTTCTTTCTTAATTCTTTCTTTCGTTCTCACTTTATTTTTTATTGTAAAGCATAATTAGGAATGGTTCGATACTGTGCCCGGTTCTACATGTTTTGCTCTCTGTGTGTGGGTGAGTGCGTGTGTGTGCGTATGTGTGTGCGTATGTGTGTGCGTGTCTGCGCAGGTGTTCGCGTCTGTGTGTTTCTCACTCTACACATATGTGTGTGCCTTTTACTACGGCATCATTGCATTGTTTTGTTATAGTGCCTTTTTTTCCAAATAGGATAACTTTTTTTTTTTTTAGTTCGAGTTGGCTTTTTAGTTCTTCTCTCCATCCTTTTACCCTCACTTCTCTTTCTGTCTCTCTCTCTCTCTGTCTCTCTCTATCTCTCTTTCGATTGTCAAAGTCTCTCTGTATCTGTCTCTGTCTCCTTTCTCTCTCTGTCTCTCTCTGTCTGTCTGTCTCTCTCTCTGTCTCTCTGTCTGTCTCTCTCTGTGTCTCTGTCTCTCTCTCTCGTGGTGTGTTTAACTAGCTCTTGATCGGATTTTGTTGACCCAGGGCGAGAATAATGTGAAATCCATTGTAGTTACCACATTGAGTTATTGTGTCTTTACGTCGTAGATCACAGAACTTTCTTGATACTTGAGCTTAGTTGTCCTGTCCTAGCCTATCCCGTAACTCGGTGGTCGTTGGGGCACCACAGATGATCGGATAACCAGCGTACTCCATCTTTCTCTGTCCTCAGCAACTCTGATGGCTTCGCTCAAACCAGTCCATTCTCGAATGTTCATCGTGTTGTCCTATGGCTTGTGTGATGGTCTGTCGGACTTCGTCGTTGGTGATGTGCTGGGTATAGGAAATGCCCAGAAGTCTTCTGTAGCACCTCATCTCCGTGCTTTGTATTCTTCGTTGTAGATCTGTGAAAGTCCATGTTTCGCAAGCGTATAGGAAGATGGAGATGACAAGGGAGAGCAGCAGTCTTACCTTGGAATGTAGACTGATGGTCCTGTCTTTCCAAATGGGCTTCGACCTTGCCAGGGCAGCAGTTGTTTGTGCGATCCTGGAGAGAACTTCCTGTCGGGACCCATTGTCTGATACAATGGCTCCTAAATATTTGAAACTCTGCACTGTGTTGAGGGATTGGCCTTGGACTTTGATGTCCGTGTTAATGCCATTGGTGTTGTTGGTCATCAATTTGATCTTTTCTGCACACTTATTTCCATTCCATAGGCTCTGGGGGTGGTTTCAAAGTTGTCAAAGTTATACAATTTAATATGTCTTTATGTCATAGATCACACCCGAATATTTGAAGAAGGTACTGGAGTTTGGTTGCCAAAGCTAAAAATGTTAGTTTTCCGAACAAAACCCAATAAAGTAGGCTATGTGACCACCTTTACCTTTACCTTAGTCTGCTATGCAATAGACAAAATAAGGACAAGCCCAAGTGGTTTGTGTTTTTTTTGTTAGTTTTTTTTATTTTTTTGTTTTTCGGGGGTGGGGGTGGGTGGGTGTGGGTTGTTGAGTGGGGGTTGTTATCAAGACAGTCTTTTTTCAGTTGTCAAGTTTTAGAAGTATAACTTTTCTCCCTGAGACGACTGTGTATGTGTGTATTCGGATGCCGATCGACAGCTTCTTTTTGAAACAAAACGTAAATGTGGTCTGGAGAGGTTGACACACAGACCCAGGAGTACAGACCAGCGTCGAGTTAGAGTGTGTACTTCATTATATTTCGTCTGGAAACTTTAATACCTCTTTTTCTCCTCCTTCTTTTTTTTTCTTGTTTCTTTTTTTTTCTTTTTTTCTTTCCTCGATTTTTTTTTTTCGTTTTTTTTTAAATATAAAGAAAACATTGTTTCAGGATAGATGTTTGACCACATCAGCCGAGCTAAGGGTAGGCACGGGAAGAGGGAAGGGAGGGGGTGGGGGTGGGTATGTAGAAAGAAACCGGATTGGGCTTGGGAGGTGGGTGTGGAGTGGAGCATGGGAAAAGAAAGTGAAGTCTGTGCCACTCTGTGGGTGGGTTTTTACTATTCTCTATTCTGACGGTAGAACAATGGGCCATGCCCCGTTTTTCCACTAAAAAGATACAGATTGGAATAATGTTTCTATTTCGGATATTGAAGGCGGGAAGTGGTGATCATTATTCTTTTGCAAAGGGACGGGTGGGCACTCTTGTTTGATGATGCAGTGCCCGGAGCAGAATAAATAATAGGGCGTGGGTTGAGCGGTGTGACGAAACGGGTCCTACTCTTTCAGGCTCACTAGGGGACGCTGTTTGATTGACCGCCGCGCTGCAGTGATGCTGGTCTTCGTGACCTCAGTCGCCTGCAAGGCGCGTGCCGCCAGGCGTTTTTGGCGAGGTTGTGTCTTGTGAGTGGACGACACTTGTTTAGACAAGACTGACTTTTAGTGAGGGAAATGACAGCGTGCCATTAGCGCTTGCTGCATGACTCATTCCAGAACGGCTTTGCTGTAGAATGGTCAGTAGCTGCGTGCATGCGGCGACTTGTTAGTCAGCTGCTAACTGTGCTTAATGGTCAATGACGGTGACGTCCTGGCTGTCATCTTTACCGCAATCGATGGAGACCTTCTAATGACCACAGACTTCCCTGTATAGGACAAGGCCTGACAGGTGATGGATTCTTCCCATTGAACCTTTTCTTGGGTCAGCGGCGAGCCTGCTGCGCAAACCTGCTAACTAATTGTCAATAAGCGCCCACACCTCTGCCCTTTGATTCAATTGTCTCGCATCCCTAGCGCCTTGCCTTATCACGCCACTCCGGGGCCCGATCAGAAAGCTACCAGTGGCTGCGGGGAAGGAAATTGTGTTTTGATCGTCTCGCGCTCGCACTTCCTTTAAAGAGGTTCTGATGGGATTTTCCCTTCGCCCCAACCGTAGCCTGTAGATATTACCAGTCACCTTTGCCTGGCTGGTCCAGTGGGCGCACTCTCAGTAGGTCACTGTGGCTGTTGATCACGTTTTCGGCGCCCACACGGACCGTTATGGAGTTTCCTAGTCAATGTGGGCACTGATGAGGTTTTCTTTGCAGGAAGCATCGCATCCCTCTACACGCTTTGCAAGCCGAAGTACCATCACTAGCACTGATATATGTCGTGCACGTGGAAGAAAACGGACACTTTTATGATTGACTGCCCGGATACCGGGCCGTGCCATGTGGGACTTGTTCCGCTACGTTAAACTAAGAGTTATCTGGTTGCCAGCGCCGAAATTGCTTTGTTGGATTTGAAGTAGAGAGAGGCCGTTTGACTTTATGTAGGTTTATTCGGTTTATTCTAGCTGTGTTTCACACTTCTTCAGCTATGAGCTTTATTTGGTTTTACCAATATTCCATTAGCTGTACTTGTTTTTTCCCCGACTTTCTTACTTCGTCTACGTACTTAGTAATTGCTTTGATTCTGCCAGTTTTGATTAGTAGCGAGAATGTCCACGGAAATGAGAGACGAAGCCGAAGATTGGCTTTATTTGGTTCAAGCCCGATATTTCAACACGTCGGGTAAATGGCGTCTAGACGTGTCCCACGAGTTCAAGATCTTGAAATGCTTTCATTTGGGTCGGCCGATACAGCAACTGGGGCGAGTGCATTCTTAAACAAATCACGACTCTCTCTATAGACCCAGCAATGGAATTTAATTAAATTTCTACGTCTGCGTGATGCCGTAGGACGAACCTGTAGGGGAGGGTAGATTTAAAGAGAGGGAGAGAAGAAGAAAGAGGTTGGCTAGAAGGTGGCTTTGAAATAATTATTTGAAATCCGTCTATGTACGATTGATGGTGTAAAGTGTGCCTTGGAAACTGACAGTAAGGATCGGAAATGGCAGACCCAAAAACACATCAACTAAGAGAAAATAGAGGATAAAGTATGTATTGAACCACGGGTAACGCCGTTGTGGTTTAAAGTTAGGTTAAGCGATCGATACGTATCTGCTCCGATCTTATTACTTTCATGCCCATCCGTAGTTGACACGCCCGTCCCTCGCTGACTTTTAGTGGGAAAGCCTGTAATATATTTTGCTCTTGCCAGCGTCGTCTGACGTCTTGATCGTATCAGAGAAAAAAGTTTGGCTACGCTTTTTTTTTTTTTTTTTTTTAAACAAGCAAGTGTTTTATGAGATTCATGCAGTAGTCGTCTTAGCTGGCGAGGCACGGATTTGAATAGATTTATGGTGATAGATTAAGTCTCCACCCTCCTCCTCAGCCTCTTTTGTGGTGGTCTTCAGATCAAACTCCATTACGGTTTGACATTGACATACGTTTTACCAACTTCAGCTTATTGTCTTGAAGTATGCGATGATCACCTGCGGCAGACGATGATCTGTTTTGATAATGACTTATGAAAAGTGTTGCTCTTTTACCCCCCTTTCTCCCTCACCAACGCTCTCCTCCCGACCTACGATGATCAGATATGCTCTTTAGGGTAGGGAAAAGGAGGGGTGGGGCGGGGGTAGGATACGATGCAACACTGTGGTATATTGGGCAGTAGTTTGTTGGTTTTTATGTTAAGTATGAAATTCCTTTTGTAATGTCACGGCGGAATAAATTCTGTATTCTGTATTCTGTATTTTCTGTTTCCCACCCCGTGCCTGTGAAAGCCAGCCAGCTGCGGAGGACGAGGCATAGTCATATTGACATGAGGGGCCGCCTTGAAACTGAATAAAGAGTGCCATTTTATGTAGATCGTCTGATTGTTTCCTTGGTATTAAATCCAGAACCAGATTATGAACGATTGTTGTGCCATTATTGTATCGTTTTTTTTCCCAATCTGTAGGTATAAGCAAACGGCGTGTTTTCGACATTTGTTCTTTCATGTGGACCTTGTCTTGATTTATGCCTGAGGTTGTATACCATTTACTTCTTTTTTTTTTTTTTTTTTTTTTTTTAAAGATTGTTTGCTTTTAGCAGAGGGTAGCGAAGAATCGAATATTGTTTAGCTAAAATAGAGCGAATTGTTGTTGGGCTTGTGCTTGGAAATCAGACGTGTTCAGATGGCAAGTATCATTCGTCATTTCTGTCTATATGTTAACACAAGTGTATCAGTAGGCTTTTTCTATTTATTGTTGTTGTTGCCTTGTAAATGTTTTGTTATTGTCTTAGGAATGGGGGTGTTAAACTGGACGAACTTAATGATTGTTAAAGTTAGAGTATTCGACTCGCTTCAATACAGTTCAATTAAAATAATAGTGCTTTTTCCAATTTGTGTCAACCAATTACCTTGAAATGCGTGTTGATAATTTCAAAGTAACACTTTAAGATTAAGGCTTTAGCGCCGCTCATTGTGCCTAGATATCCGTTCGCAATTCTGTCTCTGATAATATTCTGTCATGTTTGGTTTTGATTGATCTATGTAAACCCCCGTTGGGGTGCCGGGGGTTTCAGAATAAATAGTATCCCCACTTTCTGGAAATTTAGTGCTTTAAATTCCCACTATCGCTGTCTTTCTCATTTGCTCTTTCTCATTCCTGCTCTGTTCTATCAATCTGCTATACTATCTTCTTCTTCGCTAGACCAGTCACCTACCTTTTTTTCTTAAAAACTCTTCCGGGACAAGACTCCTTATTTGTGTATGAGGTCTGTTGGATCAGCTTGGGAATATTGGACGCTTTCTGCCAGGTGGTCACTAGGGCTTCCTATGATGTTATTATTTAGCAATGTAGGCATTTTATATCATGTACGTGTTTTGTTGATAATTTATAATGATGTTTGTATTCTATTTTGTTTTTGTAAACGGGGGTTCGATAAATTAGAGTACATCCTCTGCGTCCCCTGCGTGGGATATCTTTATTGTAAAGTGACTGGCTGGTGGAGAGCTTTCAGTTTCACCACTAGGGTTGTTTCAGCAGATCTTTTATGCGAATCAGGGGTTGTCCGGTCCTGATTTGGCTCGGAAGAGTCCGCTGGACATAAAGCAATAATAATGTAATGTAATGTAATGATCTATGTAAAATTCTTGAGTTCCACAGTGATGTATAGTATGATGATGATAATGATGATGATGATGATGGTGATGATGAGAAGGAAAAGTAGGAGAAGAGGGATGATGATGATTGGGCATAGGGTTTTATATAACGGTAATTTGTGCTGCTGTTGCGTGCTACGCCGTTTGAAGTACGCAATACTTTGTTTACGCTTTAACTCTTCGTTTTGTAATGCTAAACATCTAAAGCATTAATTTTAATGTTTCCAAAAGCATATGTTGCATGGCATCTACTGATGTCGATCAAAGCGGACTTGACAGTGATCAATCCTCATAGCTTTCTACATCGCCTACAGTAAGCGTGCGTGTGTGTGTGTGTGGGTGTGTGCGTGTGTGTGCGTGCGTGTTGGTGTGTGTGCGTGCGTGCGCGTGCGTGGGTGGGTGTGAGTGTGTGTGTGTTTGTGTGTGTGTGTGTGGTTGTGTATGTGTGGGTGTGTGTGGGTGGGTGTGATCGATCTACACTGAAACTCCTATTGAAATTCAACGAAAGTTTTATATCTCAATAATGTAGCCCTGTTACTATTCAAATACGATCGTCTGTTGTTGCCAAGGGATCTTTGTCTCATAAAAAGCAGGCTGCTACTGTTCCATATTTATAACATTACAAGCTGGGTTTTAAAAAGCTCACCATTAAGTTGAATTTTATAAAATTCAAAGGTTCCCCCCCCCCCCTTTTTTTTTTCTTTTTTTTTTTCATGCCGCTATCGTGATTTGAGGTGCAGTTAGTACTGGTTTACGTTGGATTTTTAACACGTTTCTTAGGTAAGTCATCAGAAGTGAAATGAAGAATCTGTTCTTTTGGTGGGAGATGGTCTCTTCTGCTTTTGAATGATTGCCATTGAGTCCAGAGATTCAGTAATATTCCCTCTCATATCAATGCATACCCCTACGACCTCCGGGTTACGGGACAGGATAGGATAGGATATCAATGTCCAGACTAAATTGTAGCTTCAGCACGAATGTAATGGTGTATGGCCATTTGGGGACTGGTTCATCAACGGCCATAGATATCGTTGGCGGTAGCTTCTCGATGGCTAAAGCCAGCATCTTTCCTGCATCATTTCTGGTCCTCGAGGACTAGACTCAGAAATCTCATTGTCAGTGTTTGTTCAGATCCTTGTCGTCTTTGTAGCGGAATGCACTATGGTGTTGACCGTTGGCTTGACTGCTTCTTCACCCCGATTCATCACCCAGATATTATGGCGATGGTCTGTGAGACTGTGAGAAAATCGAGTGTCTGAGGGTGACTTTCTGGCTGCGCTGGTGCACTGAACACTTTGCAAGATTGGCCATAGTATCTGGCCAGGCTATCCGTAATGGTATGCACTAGTGGTGTGGACGAGTTTGCCGTGAAGAAGGGTGAATAAGATACAGAGATGAACAGAATTGACATTGTGAGTGCTTTCAGTGGCATGAGCGAACGACATGGAAGAGGGTGTGAGTGTAAATGGGGGAGGGAGGGAGGGAGGAGGAGGCATGGAGACACACAGGAGAGGATTATTTTACGTTGGTTTGGGCTCAGTCATAAGTGCCGTTACTGCCGTCTGGGTCCAAAGGATCCTTGAATTGGTTGTCTGTACGCCAAGGCTTTCGTAGTACTAGGTCTGTGATTGCTCCCCAGAAACCTCTTTTTCAGTCTGCCAGCATCCACTTATTGTAGGACAGTGAAAGAGCTATAGCAGTGTAACAGGGCATGTTGTGTGCTTTTGTTGTAATGAATGTCTGTGGAGTTGTGTGCATTCCTGTAGGGAGATGGAAGGGCGCTAGAGGAGGGATGGTAGGGATTAGGTTGGAATTGAGAGTATCGATAGGAAGATAGGAATTTATTATTATTATTATTATTATTATTATTATTATTATTATTATTATTATTATTATTATTATTATTATTATTATTATTATTATTATTATTATTATTATTATTCTTGTTGTTGTTATATTATTATTATTATTATTATTATTATTATTATTATTATTGTTGTGTGTTGGAGTTCGATGCTTGTTTCTCTTGGGGGGAGGAGGGCATTTGATATTTCTGATGTAATTGAAAATGTTCTGTACTTATACTATCCATTGCTGTGACTTCATTCGATGATGCATGGTCCATACTGTAAATTTGTATGCGCTGTGTAAGCGTCCTAAATTTTACTTTGTTAATGAGATACTACCATTTTTCGTCACTGTATACTAACACAAAGAAGTAATTTCCAAAGGAAAGGCAGAAGTTCTGTTGATGCTCCTGTTTGTAAGAAAAGTTCGACTTTATTGGGGGAGCATGTGCTAGCAATTATTGTTGCTGATTAGATTTCCAGAAAATGCTGGTGTCTCTTCAAATTAACTTTCGTTTCATATATCATATATGATATTCATGTTTCGTTACTCGTATGCTTACAGATGCAGAGACAGAATATGCAGTACCCCTGACTGCCAGCTTCCATGAGCGCTTTCATCATTTACAGGTGCGCAGTTTAGAAGCTGCTGCACATCGAGCAAAGCGACAGGTCACCTTGGACCATGTCAACACCACCAGCAATGGCACTACCAATACGTCATCAGAGGCAATCACCACTGCAACTCCGCAGACAACCACTCCACAGCCAACCACTTCACAGCCTATCCCTAAGACTTCAGTTACCCCTCAGCCTACCACATCAACGACAGCCACCACCACAACAAAAACTACAACCACCAGTAAGCCATCAACAGCTGCACCCACTCAACGACCTACAACAGCGGCGCCCAAACCCACTTCAGATACAGGCGATGGTACTACACCGCTTACCCCCAACTTTGTTCAGGTACGCTGAATATAGATTACGTAAAATTAACAATGAAGTATGGGACTTTTTAAATTTTCATTGTTGTCATTATCGTTATATTCTCCATGATTTCGACCTTTTGGACTCGCATGCATAGCGATGTGCGTCTAAGTACCCTCCCCCCCCCCCTACCCTCACTCCCCATACACAAAACAAATCCAGAAGTTTTGCAAATCTGTGCAAGATGAGTCCTAAATTGTCCCAAAAAATATATATATATTTTTTTTATATTGTCCGTCTTTCCGCATTCTGAGGTCCGCCATCCATTTGTGCAAACCTTTAAAGTGGCCAAGTACTTAAAACTTATTTCATGTATCGAAACCAAACTTGGTTAGATGGTGCATATCCATGACACCTTGAAAATGATCAGTGAATGAATGGCTTCACTTCAAGGTCATGGTTACACTCACAAGGTCAACAATTGTTAGTCAAAAAATTAATTTTTTTTTTAAACAAAATTTCACTTTTTTC
Organism: Oncomelania hupensis; assembly: GCA_036898135.1. Lineage (NCBI taxonomy): Eukaryota > Metazoa > Mollusca > Gastropoda > Littorinimorpha > Pomatiopsidae > Oncomelania > Oncomelania hupensis. The sequence goes on along the minus strand of CM072511.1, from coordinate 119,961,076 downwards.
CTAAGTTATTAATATTGAACTTATGATGCTTTGATGGAAGATAAATATCAATTAAACACATATACTATGCAAATTTGGTTAATCTCGCTCTAAGGTAAAGGTCATTGGAGCTGTCAAAATTTGGTTTCTATAGGTAGTTTGAAGTGACCTTGACCATAAACTATAAGAGATATAAAGTTCAAACTTGTTATATTTAGAGATAATAGATTGATCATTCATATTTGTTCCATTTTTGCGTTGATCTTGAAGGTCAAGGTCATTTTAGGCCTTACAAAGCATAGAAAAATTGGTCATCATACAGTGGAATGTCTCTGTATTTAACCCATAGTATGCATCAACATTGGGTTATTTCATCACACACGAGCATCAGAAGTCATGTGAAGGTCACGGTCCATTTAAATGTCAATGTCACTGAAGGTGAAGGTCACACCAAGGTCATTTGTGTGTTTTTTCCTAATATAACTTTTGCTGTAGATTATTTGATTGTACATGAGTGAATTTGGAGAAGGAGATCAAGGTCATCTCAAGGTTAAGAGCATAGAAAAATAAAATTTGGTATTTAAATTTTACTGCCACAATTTTTCGTTCAATTTTGTTTGGCTACTCATTTTCATGTTAAATATTGTAAATTCCATAAGAAGCATGTGAGTCATATGGATTTTGCCCTCTAGTTTCTCTTGTTAGTCATCCCATGAGTAAACTTTTCTAATTTGCAGGATAATCACAACTACTACCAGTCCACCATCATGCCAGACTCTGCAGCAGATCACTTTGTTGAACTGGACAATCCAAGTTCACAGGGCACTCTCAACTCAGGTCACCGCTTAGCTGTGGTCAGTATACAACCTCAGTTAGGTGCTGTCAGATCTCTGCTGTCATTGTTGCCCTCTTTCACTATCTAAAACTATGTTTGTTATTATTATTATTATTGTCACCATTAATATTTTTTTACATTAATGAATTAATTTATTTATTTATTTATTTTAACTGAAGGAAATGCAGTTCAGCATTCTTTTATCTGAGCGTGGTTTATGACTTCAAAAGGAAGCAGATTTAAAAGTGTCAACATTTTAAAGTATCGTGATCTCCATAATCCACCGAGTTGAGGAGGCAGAGGCTTATAAAGTTTTATGACTGGCCTGTGCACGCATATATTTTTGAGACGGAGAGAGAGTTTATTGCACAGTTTCACCCTAGCTTGCCGCTTGTTTTTTTTGCAGACTATCTCCTTGCCGTTCCCCTTCCGCTTTTATGGCCACAACATCACCAACATAACGGTAGCCACAGGAGGTAAGAGAAAATGCAATGGAAACGTTTTTCAGACCTTGAATTTCAGTTGTTGCTTTTTTTTATTGGAGAAAAATGGAAATGGGGGTGAGGGAAGTGGTAGGATGATGAAAAGGCTTCTCAGACTGGATTTTCAGTTTCAGTTACTTTCTTGCTGGGGAAAGAAGGGTGAGGAGGGATGAAGAGGTGGGGAGCGGAGGGGGGGGGGGGTGGAGGGGAAAGGAAGGCGAGGGGGTAGGTTTTAAAAATGGAAGCTATTTTTGGTGTTTTACAGTTGCTGCTATTTGAATAAGGAGGATTAGGGTTGAGGAGAGGGGTTTAATAATGTACCTTTTCTCTGCCAAACAAATGTAATGTTCTTGTTTTGAGAGCAAGAGCGTGCTTGTGTGATTTGGGTGTAAAAAGCTGGAGCGGAAGGAGAGGATTTGAAGGGTGATGGGTGAGTGGAGGGGCAGGACTTCATTTTTATTCTGTCCAGATAAATGTCATAGGCTCTGGTACTTAAAGTAATGAATAATTCCGAGTGGGGATGACTGCTTGTGGAATTAATTTTGTGTTGGTATTCAGAAATAAAATAATAATGCCAGTGAACTTACAGTTGCGTGCGGTTGGAAGGTCCAGATGCCCATAGTACCGAAATAAAAGGGTTAAAAGTGCAGTGAAGCTGTAGCGTGAGCAACATATAGAAGCATTAGGTAAAATATTAATGTATGTAGTGTTTTTGAAAGTTTCATAATAATCATCTTTTTTGTGGGGACGTTTTTTTTTTAAATCAGGTTTTATCTACATGAGCCCGTTTTTGCACCAGTGGTTGACTGCCACACAGTACATTGCTCCTTTGATGGCCAACTTTGATACATCTACCAGTGAGGATTCTAACATCTTCTACAAACAGATGGGTAAGTTATGAACACCCACATAGAGTGCAGTTGATCCAGTTTGAAAATATTTACTCATGAAATGAATGTCAACCATTTCCAACAATGCCGATGTAGATTTGACAAATCGTTGCTTTGTAGCTTGATGAGAATAGTATTCTTGAAGTTGATGTCAGCCGCATTACCCATTTGCGACTGTGTAGATTGCACAAAACATTGAGCTCGGATATTGGGCTGATTGAAATAAGACATACCAGCAGTATTATAGTACTGAGACCCAAAACTACATTGTGAATGAAAATTCTATAGTTAGTGATGATTGTTGATGGCAACTTTTACTGTTTGAACCTTACTGACAGGAGCCAAAGAGAGAAGCTTATGTAAACTTATTATCATTATTAATAGTTCTTCAGTATTGTTTTCGTGTCTGTATAGTTATGACGCTGTATGAACTATTTGTTTCAGGAGATGAATTCATCATTGAATGGCACAATGTGCTGCTCAAGGATCAATTAGACAGTGAGTAAAACCACAAACAAGTAAACATGCAACCATAATGAATTTATGAGCGCCAGTCAACAAAGACTTGCAGCAAGAAAACGTTGAACATCTCGGATTTCACAGGACTAAGTTTCTGTACAAATTTCATGGTTTGGATGAAAGTTATTTGCTTAAAAAATACATAGGTAGCTTAGGCATGAAAAAAATCAGCTCACTTTATTAAAAATGTGTTTAGAATTCTTCTATTTATCTTGTTGTTTTTGTCCCCTGATTACATTTTCTTTCAGTTCTTTTCTGGTTTTGCTTGCTACAAGTTTAACCAAATTGAACAGCATTTTTGGACTCCCATGCACACAGCAGTGTGAGTCGAATTATTCTTGATAATATTTTTATGAATTAATAGAATGTTTGTATCATAAGAGTAAGATGTAAATAATGATTCATAAGGAAACTAAATTAATTCTCTTTAGCTTTTTCCATATTCACAGGGGCACAATTATTTATTGTCTTTAGCTGTTGCTGTTGCAGAGGGAGCATTTATATTCCAAACAAAACTGAAGAGTGACGGCACAATTACTTTTATCTACAAACTGGTGAGTGAGTTTGTTTGTAGGAATGGGAGCCAGGAAAATTGGACATTTTTTGTTATCCTTATAATCACTGTTTCATTTATAATGGTTCTGAACAAAATGTGACAGTAGTTACTTTAAAGTTATTCTGGTTATGAACAAATATCACAGCAATAAATAGTCACACATTTCTTTTGGTTAGTTTGTTCGTCAGTATCATTTTGGTATTGTGTGAAATTATGTTTTCTGATACAAGTTAATGTTGACATATCCCAATACATTCCTACTGATATGTTTATTGTACATAATCTATCTCCTTCTTGTCATTATTTTTTTTGGGGGGGTGGAAAATGTAATATTAATAATGTGCTTTTCTCTTGGCTTCCCAGCTGCCAATCCCACTTCAGAATATTTCTACTGAGAATCATCCAGTAAAAGTGGGTCTGTCTGATGCCTTTTACAATGACACCTTTTTGCCAGAATATGGTGAGTGTCCTTACTCTAAAGACTTGGTTCTAAATATTTTATATTGAAGGACCTGTGCATAGCATTTTGAGAATGAGAATGGGGTCTAAAAACATGCGTGTTTTCAATGGTTTATATGTAATACTATTATAAATATAGGCGCTAGGCCCTAGGACAGGCTATGAAGCCTTTATACATGCTGTTTTTTTTATTTTTATATATAACAAAAATACAATTGCTAAGTCTAGCTTGTATTGAATCAACAGCCCTTTATGTCAAGTTTTACTGTACTTTTTTTAATATATATATATTTTATTTTTAAAATATCTAAAAAAATTATTTTTTAGAAAATTTAGTGTTTTTTAAATTAAATAATCATTTTTTCTGTATTCAATGAGAGCAATTTGTGTTCAGGTATCAAGCGTCGGACGATCATTGAATACCATCGGGTACCCATTTCCAAGGAACAGATTGAGCAAGGCACAGTTGTCCTTTTGGAGCCATTGCCTAGTAAGTCTAGCTTTTATATCTATCTATCTATATATCTATCTATACAGTGAGAGAGAGACAGAGAGACAGAGATATTTGTTGCTTTCTCAGCAATAACACATGTCAAGAGAAGTATAATGAAGCTTGAACTTGAATATATGTAACTGAAAAAAAATCTGGTCTTGTTCAATATAGATAGGGGTCATTAATTATTATCTATAATCCTAACAATTGAGAAACTTAATAATTTGTTGTGAACTACACTCAGATTTGTTGCCATAACTCTTTATCCCTCCCCCCAACCTCATCACCCTCTCTTCCCCCTAACCCTAGGTCTGCTTATATTCAAATGATGGTTATTTTTAAGTCCTGGTATGATCCCTAAAACAAAACATTAGCATAACTGGCACCCTTTTAGGCGTCCCTCCTTGGATACTTGGAGTTTAATATAAGGTCAATCTTAATTATGATTGAGTCACAGCAGTAATGCATGACCATGCTAGATTTCAGATAACAATAGATTTTTTTCTCATTGTCATGTAGGTGCTGTGAAAAATGATGGTTGTGATTTGTTTGAACAGCTTGCAACATCGTAAGCGATTGTGGTTCCTGCACTGATGCTGCACGACTGGGGATCAAATTTAACTGCAGGTGGTGTGACAAAGTGTCCCGGTGCTCAGACGGTTTGGACTGGTACCGACAGAACTGGGAACAGCAGGGATGTAAAGAAGGGGTAAGATTTCGAGCGAGTGGGATTTTTTAAAAATATTTTTTTATTTTGACTTTTTTCCCTGCCCGAAATTCATTTTTAGCATCATTTTTCTTCGATGTCATTTTCTTACATGTAGGTAGAATTTTTGCCATGTTTCACGCAAAGTAAAAATTGATTGTATTTTAAGCCATCTACATAGAACTAAAATTTTACTTTTGCTTTTCTCTGACCCCCTAGCAGGGCCTCCTAGCTGGGTTTTAAAAAAAATGTAAAAAAAATGTTTGGCTAATCATTCAAGGGAGATAACCCCAAACCACGGTTTGCTATAACAAGAGTTAACATTGTTGCCTATCACACTAGATATCAGTACTATTGATTGTCCAGAGGACAGCGCTACTTTTTGGCTTAGTTTTTATTTCTGTTCTTTCCCACACCACACCAATCCATTGCAGTTTTACATATCATGACATGTGCTGTTCAAATGATTTTGTGATGTGAAGTGAAAAGGTGTAGTTGAAATATACATCTGTGTGTTTTTAAAGTTCCTGTTAAAATCAAAAACTTCAATAACTTCAGGCTTTCTTGAACTTTGAGACATTTGCTTTATTCTCTTCACCCTCTCCTCCTGATGCTTTGGCAATTCTTC